>CM053749.1:16766445-16834320 GCA_028658305.1 Pachyuromys duprasi | reverse complement strand
ATACACACACACTTACACATGTGTACATGTGTGCCTTAAAATGAAATAAAAGATGAAAAGTAAATCCTTAAGAGGCCTGAAATCAGTGTATGTGCAGCTGAAACATATTAACACAGTTATTCTGTAAAAAGAAAAGAAAATAGCACTTTACAAGCACTAATAAAGAGATGTTAGGGTTTTTTTGTTTGTTTGTTTGTTTTTCTTTGTTTTTTTGAGACAGGGTTTCTCTGTGTAGCCTTGGCTGTCCTGGACTTGCTTTGTAGACCAGGCTAGCCTCAACCTCACAGAGATCCGCCTGCCCTTGCCTCCCCGAGTGATGTTCAGACCTTTTAAATGGCACCTGATTCTATACTAAGTGTTTCAAATGCTTCCACACTAAGACTTTTACTTGTTTTCTTCTTGAAATACAGAACATACTGTCACTATGCAGAAAAGGAATCACCCCGCATGCCTGTTGAGCACAAGCTTGTGTTTTTTTCTGGCAGCTGTGAAGCAGTTATTTGAAGCTAACGCTGGCCTCACCCAGAAGTGGACTCAAATGCAGGTTCCTATATGCCCCTCAGTCAACGCCCTGACTTTCAATACACAAGGTGTCTCTTGCAGACTCACCTGTTCTCCATACTGCAGACTTCGAGTCATGGCCTTGAGAGCTTTAACAATCTGGGCCTTAGTGGCAGCAGGGCTGTCGAGGTTTTCAAGGCCGAGGCCTTCAAGCAGCTTTAAGAGGTATGGGACCAACTCCGCTTTCAGAGCCTGGAACAGTCAACATTTATATGAGCACAATGAAGAAAATATACATCAGCTACTGAACACGTGATTTCACAGCCAGGATCCTATCTGCAGCATTTCCATGCACCTGCAGATTTTAATTTTAGTATCAAATGGAAAAAACATTCTTATATAAAATAATTTTTATTCAGTTCCAATAACTGCTGTAAATGCTATGCATCAATTATATAATCTTCCTTACAGAATGAAGGTACAATTATTATTTCAGATAAAAAAATCAGTGCACAGAGGGAAAAGAAATGTGTACAGCACAGAGCTGGGCATAATGGAGCCTTCATCTGGAGGTTCAGATGTCTGCAGGAGGGACAGAACCCAAGCTCTGAGCCACTGTCTTAGGGCTGCCTGGGCTAATGGTGTCACTAAGAGGCAGCAGCCCCTGAAGGACTTTACCACCTTTTCATCTTCTTACGATACTCTCTGCAGTCATCACTTAAGTATCAGCCTGTTAAGACCGAAACAACTTGGTGTCACACAATTTTCACAGAATTGAGAGGGCTGGAAGTAACTGTGGTATGTGTATTCTTTCCTCCTAGCAACTGGTGAGATGAGCCTGACAGCAGCATCACCTCAGATGAGGAGTGTGGGCGGAATGCAGTCAGCTGTCAGGCCGGGACATGGAACCTCCGTGGCAGACTGGCTTACATCAGTCACCTTAGGTCTATGTCTGCTCAGTAGTTCTGCCTATTTACAGAGGGTAGAGGGCCGGGCTGGGAATAAGTCCGAGAAGGGGGGTCAGGGGAAGCAGAGGGCCAAGTACAGAGGCAGGGGTTTGTCTTCAGTTTAAGGACAGCAGACGTCACTCTGTCATCTGACAGAGTTTGCCATCAAAGACTGAAGATGAAAGGTGACTAAGAAGTTTTTCATACGGGATACAAAGCGATGTGATGGTGTCCAATGTAGAATCAGTCTATCAAGCTAATTAGTAAAATTGTGGCTTCAAGTTACCATTTATAGTAAGGCTATTTAATTTATTTTTAGTGGTTTTGGCAGTGTGTGTCACTATCAGCTGCAATCAACACAGTGCAACAGACCCATACACCTAAGTGTTCTGTGACTGACACTACCCTCTTTCTGGCCCCGGCCTCTGGTAACTAACCATATTCACTGCTTCCCGAAGCATGATGGCCATACAGGGGAAGCTCTGTGGTATTCATACTCAGAATAAGAAAGCTTGCTTTTTTCTGAGTTTACATTACTTTTTCCCTTCAGTGTCTGTGTATACTGATACCCACTACACCTGATTTCTACTAGGTGAGGAGCCTCTTTAAAAACAATGAAGAATCTCAACATGATTCTAAAGAAACAAGGAATGAATGAACAGAACCCAAAGAGAATGAAGTAATTTTTACAAAGAAGCTAAGAATGAACACAGAAAAAGAAAAAAAGAAGTTGTTCATGAGATTTAATCTTTCTGTGTGAACAAAATGTAAGCGGGCTTTCATGAAGTCCTAAGCTTTAAGCAGAGAACATCTGTCTGGCATACCTGTTTTCCTGAAATAGTGCTCACAGAGTCACCTACCTGTGCTACTAATTCACTCTGTTCCTTCTGGAACATTCGATTAATTGCTTCACAGGCCAGACCAACAGTATCTGCTCGCTTTTTCATTCCATTCATCAGTGGTCCAATGGTCTCCAAAGATGCCATGGCTCGAACACACAGCTAAGAGTGCAAAAGACAAGGATACTTGTGGAGTAAAATATTATACCCAGAAAGTTATGTTCTAAGGAACAAAATACAATTTAAAACCCACTTTGCTGTTTTAGAGAAAATTAAGTTACATCTCTACGAAGCATCCCACTGAAATGGGACATAAAAAGTCCCAGTAGAAAAGGGTCTCCACTCTGAAGTGCCATCAAGAGGGGACTCTTAAACTTTGATGCTCTAGGCATTCATCAATACCTCATTGTCAGACAGGGCGTGAATAACCCGAATTGCACTCTTGGGAATGGCATTGTTTCTGTGATTCATCGCCTGGATAACTTTGGGAAGGTGACCCAGTGGTGGGACTTGATCTGCCAACTGAGGCTGTGCGCTGAAGAGACAGACTGTGGCCATCGTCAGTGTTTCCAGAGTCTCTCCCTGGGAAGAACAAATCAAACACCAGACCAATAAACATAAAGTACCAAAAAAAAAAAAATTCCTAGATAGCCTCAATACATTTGTTGTTCAAAACCAGGGATTCAAAAGTTCCAAGTACTGACACCTGAAATCCAATTAGTAAACTTACTTTTTCTTTGATAAAAGGCACAAACCTAAGAACCAAAGGATGTACCATTGCATTCTAAAAAGCCCTCACTGGGCTTTTGTGGCAGAGGTAAAAGATCACTCCTAAATGACTATGTAAGAACTTAAGACAGGGTTACATACATGCTACTGTGAGACAGTAGCAAGACTCCAAGGAGGCTGGTGTTTCTCCCAGCTCTATGGAAAGTTCTATTACATGCCAACAACCCCTTTCTGAACTGCTTCAGTCCAGAAGTGTTTCAGAAGCTAGAATATTCTCACACACATTACTACCTGGCTTTAGAGATCAGCGTGATACTTAAGGGTTCTGTTTTTAGAGCACTTGAGAGTTTCTACTTTCAGAATAGAAATGTTTAACCTATGTTTAGTACATCTGGCTCCATTATAGGAGATCTTCCTATTGTAGATCATGGCATGCAAAGACATATACCTACTACCATTACACACACACACACACACACACACACACACACACACACACACACACACACACACACACCAAATGCTTCTGAAAGGAACACAGAAATCAGAATAGACCCTAAAAGGTGAGGTGACACATGAGGACATTTTTATATGTGTTCCCATTTAGCTTTTGAGGATCTCCACCCTCCCCTCTATCACGTCTGTCAGACTGCAAACTGAGCCCAGGGCCTTCTGTGAATACTGTTTTATAACCAAGCTACATACCTGGTGCTGAGGATTTTATGCTACAAGAAACCACATGACGGCAAACCTATTAGCACCAGAGAAACACAGCTATGAAGAGGAACACTGGCAAATATTTGGCACACTAATCCTATTTTTAGGCTGATTTATTTTGCCTGCAGGTATGTTTGTGTGCCACATATGTGCAGTTCTTGCAGAGGTCATAAGAGGAGTGAGATCACCACTTACAATTTTATTTTTAATATTTTTCACTAAGCTAATGACAGTTATCAATAATTTCTAAGCACATATGTGTGGCAGACATTAAACCAGGTATTCCACACACATTAACTCATTATAACCTCAGCCTCACAGGCAGGTAAAACTGTAATTCTGCACATGGCAACCAACGTGAGTCAAAAAAGCACAGATCTAGTCCTGGTAGACTGGGGTAGTCCAGAAACATCTAACAAAATAGCCTGGGTTTTCAATCTACCCTATTCTATGACTAGTCTGATTAACTCAGCAGTAACTGTATCTTTAAATTTAAACTTTTGTACAGCAAATCTATTAATACCATTAGTACGTCTGACTTGGAAACCAAGCCCAAGGCCATGTCATCATTCCTGCTTTCCTAGCGGCCTCTGGTGGTGAGGACACTCACAGCCCACTCACCCAGGCCCTGCTACAGTCCTGCTGACAGTTTCTGTGGCAAGGTTATGTCTGCCAGAAACAAATGTACAGGGAAGAACTTCTCAATTTCAGAGAAAAACTCAACAATTACAGTTTCTCTTCAGTTATGTAGTATTGAAAAATGGGTAGAAAAACCTTTTAGAGTGTCTACAATGATAAGAAACAGCATTTTCTCAATCTATGCAGCTCTAACTTTGTTTCATAAACAATCACTTTACTGAAGGGTTTCACTACTGAATACACACACTCAACGTGTGCATTTGAATTCATCGCAGCTGCTCTTTTGGGTTGTTTTCACACAGTACTGGAGATCACGCTCAGAGCCATGCAAATGTGAGGCAAGTGCGCTCCCGCTGCAGACACCTTGTCCCGGGGCTGGCCAAGAGGCAGCTGAGTCCCCTGGTAGGTGAGGATGAAGTTTTGAGGGAAATGGAACATTTAGCAAACTCTTTAAAGTTTTGAAGCTTACATGTGGATTGTTCTTCTCCAGGAGCTCAGTTAATTTTTCTAACAGTGCAATAAGAAATTCTCGGGGTTTTCTCAGCACCCAAGCTGGCTGCGCAATAAAGATTCTCAAGAAAACTCCTCCAACAGCAAGTTCACCCTCCGCTTCTCCAAACACCACAGCAAAATCTTCAGGCAACTTTAAAGAGAGGAGAAAGAATCACAAGCAAGCCATCTTAAATTATACTTGTCTGTGAAGGGAGACGTGTCAGACCATCAATGAAAGCTTCAGAGAATAACATAGTGCAACAACAGCCGTAACGATTGTTTTAGACACAATAAGACTATAATAATTATGAGATTTCCTTTTACTGGAGCCTAAAAAGGATGTCTTTAGTCATTTAGAGTCATTTTGTTCAAATATAAGTATTACTACATTTATGTCTGTTTGAAACCTGGCTTTACAATGGGCATACCCATGTGTCTTAAGAACAGAGTAACTGATAGCTACAGGCTTAGAAACTGATTCAGAGGAATTAAAAATGAAACAAAACAACTATAAAATGAAAGTGTAGTTTACCTTCCAGTTCACATCAGGGTTGTCCCGTTGGTTTTTAAAGTGCCTTTGGGGGAAAAGATAGAAACACCAAACTTTAGTCAACTTGGCCCTCAGAACAAGTGCTCGAGAGGGGCAGGCAGAGCAGCCCTGCCCTGCCCTGGGGCTCCACCTTCACTTACTCCAGCATCATCTCTCTCACAGTTGTCGACACCTTATCTCTGGAGCCGTCATTCCAGATCAGCTCTGGGTTTTCATGCGTTCCCTCAAATATATGCACAGCAGCTTCAGGGTTGTCTCTCATGGCATCCATGAACACACTGGGCAGAAATTTCATTAATGTAATTCGAACCTAAGGGAGGAAGTTCAGAGTTTTAGGGGCCACTGAAAATATCTCAATATTTGACTTGTTCAAAGTTTTCTAAACCAAATTAACAGTGTAATCCATGCAATGGGTGAGACAGAGTAAGAGCAAAAGACCTTGAGAAAGAGGAAAGATAAACCTTGATGGATGCAAAGGTAACTTAACAAGATGAACTGGCATACTTAAACATCCAGTTACTTCTCTGCTCCCTTCAGTTAAGAAACCTGAAAGCACTCCAGCTGGGGTGGTACCTCCGATTTGTCATTCCAGCTGAGGTCAGAGGACTGAAAGGTGTTCAGGGCAGTTTAGGCAATGTAGGAAGTCCCAGGCTAGCCTGAGGTACAGTGAGACACTGTCACAAATCAGGGAGACTGACCAACCAACCAACCAATATATCTACCTAAGGGAGGAATGGGGGGAAAAAAACTAGAAACCTTCGTGTGAAGTTTCCAGAATGCTCTACATAGGTTCATGTATGTGCAATACAACCCTTCGTTCAGCAGCTGAACAAGTGGCCCACTGTTTCATTTGTAAGTAGTGGTTTCAAGATAGAGTCTTTCACTGCTGAGAATTTAACCTGACCCCTCCTTTGTCGCATAGCTTGACTGAAGATTTATACTGAGCAGACTGTACCTTAAGCCCCCAGGATATGCCTATGTTCCTTGGCTATCCAGGTCAGGGTTGGACGGCCTGGCCTACACTGCCATCTGTCGCACATCAACTCTTCAGTGCAACAGTGGTCCGTCTATGCTGCTCTCCTATGAAAACAGAAGAGCCAAGCACTGTGAGCTCTTCCCTGCTCCCCCACTCTGGTTTACAGGCACACAAGGCCATGCACATCCTTGTTGTCAGGGTGTTGGGCACTCAGGTCTCCTTGCTTGCACAGCAGGCACTCTTAGCCCTGAGCCATCTCCCCAGCTCCTCCCAATTCTTTTCTCGGAGAGAAGTAAGCAGCCCTCACAACGCTCAGACTCTCTTGAGCCTTCTGAGTTTCAGGCTCCCCTGACACAGAAGAGTAGCCTCAACTTCCACAGAAGAGCATTTTCTGTCCCTGTCATCCCAGACAGACAAAATCAAATGTAATGATATAATCACCACAATAACTGATATCTTGTACTCACCTTTGGACCTATTAGTTTATCTGCTGTCATTTTGGCAAAAAGTTCTGCTGTCTGGGATCGAACTTGTGGATGTGTTGAATTGCAGAACATATCCAATAAATAAATCAAAGCTCCTATAAAAGAAAAGAATCAATGCTTATATGTAGAGAGCGACTTTTCTCATCAGCACACTTTCTTTCTATCCACTTTCCCCATAATTTCAACTCACTACATTTTATACTTTTGATCCTCTTTGTCTGTTTGTTTTTTTTTTTTTAAATAAGGTCTCATTATTTTGCCTAATTTGACCCAAAGTGTTTGGCTCAACACTCCTCTTGCCTCAGCCTGTGTAGCTGGGTAACAGGGCCACCACAATGCCTAGCTAGCTGTTTGAATTTTAGAACTTTAACACTTCAGTGTATTCTATGACATCAGACTGTAAAGCAGCCCAAGCAGAACTCCAGCACACTGAAATGGATGGATAAGAAAGAGTTGTGTACATTACCCTTTGCCATTGCTTCTTTGATTATCTTTGTATTTGACGCCAATGCATAGAGGGTCTCCAGAACAAGCTGACGGCCTGCAGAGCAAAAGACGTCAAGTGATGCATCAACCCCTCAGCTTACATTTACAGGGCATCAATGTGTGTCAGGTTCTTAGCCAGGTGTCCTATAGTGTACCACTTTCACCCTCATGCTAATCAGCAAGAAAAATACTGCTATGGCTGTGCTGTGATGAAACTGAGGCCCAGTCCACCTCTGCCCAAGCTCTTATCGCGAGTTAGTAGTACAGCTGGTTTCCCCACCCATGTAGGCTTCCCTCTGAAGTCCACACTCAAGATCACTATAGTGTCTTCCTACCTCACTGTTTCCTACACGACCCAAATTACCACTTCCTAATATCCAGAGGATATCCTACTAGACACTTAAGGTTTCTACTTAGTTGTTACTAAGTTGTTACTGTCTTAGGGACAAGGAGGAAGAAACAACTGTATATCAGTGCTGCACTCCTAGGACACAACAGTATCCTAGATACAGCCTGTTCTCCTCAGCCATTGATGCATGGTCTATAAGTAGACTGAACTAAGTCTTTGCTCTTTCAAAGTCAAATAGGAATGACAGACCAGAGGCCAAAGGAATAAAGAGCTGCTAACAAGGAGAGAGGCTGACAAGCACTGGCTGAGACTAAAACACTGTTAACAATGCTCCTCGGAAAGAGCAGGCTGAAACATCTAAGTATAAACTACTTTCTTGTAAGAATAAAGTGCAGGCTCTACTATATAAATGAAGCAGTACTAACTTCACACTTTGTCGATTATTTATATGTACTAACATTTTGCCTGCATGGATGTTTGTGAACTACATTTGTGCTGGGTGCCCCAGAGCTGGAGTTTTAAGTTGAGAGCTGCCACGTGGGTGCTGGGAACTGAACCCGGGTCCTCTCCAAGAGGAGCCATGGCTCTAAGCTGCTGAGCCATCTCTTCAGCTCCTAAACTTACATCTTGAAACTATAATTTCTATCATGTTTTACTTTACCAACAAATTTAGTTTTTCATTAAGTCTTACAAAGCTTGAAAAAGAAAAGGAAAAGTCATCTAAACTTGTAGGCATGACAACAATAATCCATAAATGGATTCTTAAAGTAGCTATTTTATTGTTTTTCCTTTTCTTTTTTTGAAACAGGATCTCACAGTGTAACCCTGGCTGGCTTGGAACTCACCGAGATCCATTTGCCTCTGCCTCCTGAATGCTGCCATTTTAAAGAGCTATTCCAAGTTTGTTTTCATTAAAAAAAATTATTCAAGAAAAATGCAACTATAATCAACTAACTGATTATGAAGAAACAACCAACAACACAAGCTAATCAAGAAAGGCCCTCCTCGTAAGACTGAAGAGAGGTAGATTTAAGGTCCACACGATACCCAGAAGGTAGTGAAGCTGACTAGTAACGTATCACATCACAGTATCTGTTTTGTGATGCAGCTGTACTGAAATCGGCGGGAGTCTCAATAATCTTCCACAGAGCAACCTTAAGGCTAGAACTAGCACAATGGCCAACTGTTATACTGCTGTCAAGGAATCTGAATCAGCATAGGTGTATCCAGAAAATCAGGCTGCTGTATTCTACAATCACCTTGTGGTAATATCTTTATGGGTATCAAATCAGTAAAAGATAAAGGGTGCAGGAGTAAGTGGAAAGAATCATGGCTAACTAAAGCATATTTTCTAGTATCTTTTAAATTACATCATGGAACACTGCACATTTTCAGCTACTCATACCTAGACTATGCTCAACAAACTGACATCCCCAGGTTATTTTCCAGGTTTTAGAATTCTCTCATTCCCCAAATTTCTAGATTTATATGGGAAACAAAATAACTTTGTTGATTTATACAAAACATAGTAATTAGAGACAAATCAAATATGAATACTACTTCAAATATTCCCAAAATCTACATGGATGACATGTGTGTCAAGTTTTTATCAACTGTGAACTGCTGACAGCTATGAACCACCATGCTGTGGTTTCCCAAATCCCTGTGCATATACCTACTTGATGGCAATGAATGTAGAAGAGCCAACAAATTGGATAAAACCATGGATTCTGCAATGTTATTGACACAGTCCTGGTTTGATGTCACTATATTCACAACCTGAAAATTAATCAACAAGATATTAAATAATCTTGATCTTAAATTAAATGAAGTGACAGTTTTATAAAAGTGACAAAAATATTTGTAAGAAAAAACACCTACTTTTTAGAAGAGTTTAATTTCAAAAGATTGGCTATTAATGTGATCATGTAAGAAACCTTCTGCTTGACACAGAATGCCCACAGAACTGTATCACAGGTGGGGAGCACTTAGGGAGGATTGGTCTTCACCATGGCTTTCTTTTGCTTTAGGAGGAAACTTTAGCAGCTAACTCAACAAGCTGCTCTAACCTCCATTATAAAGGGATGGGTGCATTTTACTTTCAAAGAAAAGCTGCTTCAAGTCTAGTAATTGTTGTATGTAACTAAAGACCGATGCCACTTGAACCAATTTCAGCATTCCAGAACACTCTATCCTAGATCTAATAAGTTCACTTAAAAAGTTACAAGATGGCTGAGCAGTGGTGGCACACGCCTTTAATCCCATCACTCAGGAGGCAGAGGCAGGTGGATCTCTGAGTTTGAGGCCAGCCTGGTCTACAGAGTTAATTCCAGAATAGCCAGGGCTATACAGAGAAACCTTGTCTCACAAAACAAAAAAGTTACAAGACACCTGAAGGAAGTAACAATAAAGCATATTTTTCATTGCAATGAACATGTTTCTTAAAGCTTTCTGACTAATAGTTTAAGGACATTCTATTGAGAATGTGATGAGCCGAAAGGTAAGCTTAGGACACAATACACAGTATTGTTTATTTTTCAAAGCATTTGTGTACCTGCTCCTGCAGGGTTTTCAGTAATAAACCATGTGTTGCAATGGCAGGGCGATCCGAGGATGACCTCAAGACCTTACTCTTAGAGTTGCCTGGTCAAACACTATGATGATCAGGGGCTTCCTGCCTCTCTCAACAGCTGCAACCAAAACAGCATCCTCCGGGACTAATGGTTTTATTCTTTTTGAGAAAGAGCTTCCAGCTTCTCTGGGATCCTTACCACCCAAGGGTTTGTGATACCCTTCTCTATCCCTTCACCAAGGGTCCGTAACCCTTGCTGAAACAGTTACTTCTGTGATAGGTCTACAAGGAGAGAACAATCCTGGTCATAAAACATCTTTTTGTGGGTACCAAGACAGGGAACTGCCTTCTCCTCTTGCTGATCTGTGGCTACTAAACTTTCCAGTAAAGCCTAGTCCCTAACACACCCCACATGGCCTCTACAAGACACCAAGGGTGTTGACACATGCCAGCAACCACAGATAGAACCTCCCTGAAAGATAGTATTGCTCTTTAAAGTTATATTCATATTTACATCAATTCAATTTCAAAAATACATGAATCTGGCCTAACAGACAAAAATGAATACAATATACAGACTTTCATCAACTTTAGATAATGATTAATCAAGTCTCAAACATCCATTAGTACAAAACACTTTTACCTCTAAAGCCAGCTGTTGCACTTGACCAGCTCCATGGACTCGGAGAAGAGAAAATATTAACTTAAAGTGCCCAATGCATTCACTTTCAGAACCTGGAGAATAAAGAGCATCAGTTTACAAGAGCTACAACTGCAGGCCTTGGGAAGACACTGTCATGTGCTGTGGGCTGTGTCCCTGGGTCTCTGAGGAGGGTCTGGAAGCTGCACAGGTATTAAGCAGCAAAGTTCAGAACATGAGTCTTATGCATTTGATACAGGCCTACCTCTGGCCCCAGACTAAGAACAAGAAAAATTTCAAATAATCAGTTCAAATACAACTCAAAAAATTTAACTAGAAGAAGGTAATTTACTCATTACGTCGACCAGTAATCTCCACCAACAGCCCACAGGTTGCATGAGCCTCAGGACACATATGAATACAGCCCAACCCAATCTAAGCTGACTCAAAGCACTGTGGGGTTT
Organism: Pachyuromys duprasi; assembly: GCA_028658305.1. NCBI lineage: Eukaryota > Metazoa > Chordata > Mammalia > Rodentia > Muridae > Pachyuromys > Pachyuromys duprasi. Next base: position 16,822,934 of record CM053749.1, on the reverse strand, counting down.
TGTTGTTTTGGGGAGAAGAGGGGCAACTCACTCACTCATTGCCATGCATGCCCTTTGAAGATGATAATGTTGTGCTGTGTTCAAAGGTTGGACACAGTTGTGTCTAGACCTTAGGATTATCCCTGTCAACCTACATGAATTTTGGGAAAATCTGAAACCATTTAGCCTTTAATTAAGACTGGGATAGAACTCTGCCACATGAAGACAACATTATGAACAATTTGATATGCACACACCAAAGACTCCTCATAACAGAACAGTATTTCCATTCCCACTCACTTCAGTCCCAATCCATACATCTGCTAGCTCTCTTAGTGAGAGTGATCTGCTCAGCACGCACTGCTTGCTGCTGCACAGCCAAAGCAAAAACAAAACAGTGTAATCTTCTGAGTTCCACATGTCTTTCCCCCAGAAGTCTGAAAATATTCAATAAGCTTTTATTCAGTTTCAAAGCACTGTTTAAGAAATGTTACAACTAGTCAGTGGGATGCAGGAGAGTGTGCAGAGCACACAGCACTAACACAGGCATTTAGACAAGTCAGTGGTGGGATCAAAGCTAAGTTCCTATGCAGGCCCTTCCTTGGTTCTTAATAGCTGCAAACCACACACTTCCTGTGCTGAAGCTTCACTGTGACTGAAAACACCAGTAATATTTTATGATGTTAGCCCCAAACAATACAAAATGATGTTCTCTCTGGGTTTTAAAACTCTTTAAAAATATCTCAGTGTACCTTGTAAATGAAAATTTTCTTAATATTGCTACTGGTTACTTAAATAAAAATTTAGGAAATGCCAAGAAGTAAAAAATTTTAATAGTACTTCAATATTCATCGAAGAGGGTAAATAAATACTTTAAAGAAATTTAGGATGGTTTTGTGCTGTTTAGGGTCTCACTCTGCGGCTGTGTTGCGGTTACAGCCTTAACCTGCACTGCACCCGACCAGAACTGGCATGTTGGGATGGTTATCTGGGGCATTTCAAATGTCCTTTGAAAGACATTCAAGAGAAGAACTCTCACTTTTTATGTTTTCAATCTTTACATATCAAAAACTTCAGGCAATTTTTAAAAAATATGAGTGTCCATATGCAAATAGTACTGTGTTGAGGACCAAAGAGGCAAAATTTAGATCACCTAAGAAATAAATCCAAGCATGTATGTATGACATGCCACTTTATACCAGTAACATGAGATTTCATACTAACAAATGATGCTATTTCAGTTCATTTTTTTCTTCTAAGGATGGTACCTTGACTTCCCTTGCAGCCTATTTACAGTAGTGAAGTCAATTCACTTACTATTATACCACATGTAGCAGAAGAACCAAATGTGATTTTCCATGAGTCTCCACAGTAAAACTGAGAATGTTTTGGAATTCTCTGGCTGCTGTTATAATGGTGCTATGAATCAAGTACAATTACACACCTGGGTTGTATTTGATGACATTTCTCAGTGCCTCCAAGGCCATTTCCACTCTCGGTAAACGGTCCCCATGTTGCTCTGACTCCACTTTCGCAGCATGAGTGATGGCCATGAATGTGTGGAGGTACTGGGCCTGTGAGCCTATATAATCCAAGAGACTTGCAGCAAACTCTTTTGGAACCTAAGCCAAGCACACAAATATATACATGTGAGTGCCACTGTAATAGCCTACCCTGAAGGTTTGCAACAACAAAAAACTTCAAGAAACTGAATGGATGTGATCAAACTGTAAATACAAATGAAATTCAGCTATGCATCAAGGAATGGGAACAACCAAATCCAAATAAAATTTACTTAAATTTCTGAGATCTTACACACTTTCACCAGTATTACCTTGTTTCTCTCTATCTCTCTTTTTCTCTCTGTCTGTCTCCCCACCGCCCAGAGGCTTCCAACTGCTGGGATTAAAGGGACTGCCACCATGCCCAGCTTAGGTTGTAATTTTACAATACAAGAACTACATATAGCTACAATAGAAATTCAGCGGTTAGCTCTCCAAGAGTGTATATCAACTACTTCTCACTCAACTTGGTAGCAAATGTCTGCAATCTTAGCTACTTAGGAGGCTGGGGCAGCCTGGCCCACAAAGCAAGACCCTGTCTCACATATGTTCATGCATACATCCATGTACAAACACAGTATGATTTACTTCTCTTTTTACAAGCTATTCAACTACAAAATTTTTGCCTTTCCCTCAAAGTAGCAAATAAAAGGGACAGCTAAGAAACACTGCTGTTGTATAAGACTAAGTTTTTAAATAATCCAGAGCAGCGGTTCTTAACCTTCCTAATGCTGGGACCCATTAATGCATTTCTCATGTTGTAGTGAGCCCCCCAACCATACCATTATTTTGTTGCTACTTCAATACTGTAATTTCGCTGTTATGAATCGAGACTAAATATCTGCTATGTAACCCCTGTGAGAGGGTTGTTGGGCCCACGAGTTGAGAGCCACTGCTCCCTGAAAAGGCCCAGCAGCTGTTAATAGTCACATCCTTACCCAGGACAACCTGAAAAGAACTCTGCAGTAAAGAAGTATTAACTGCAATCTCTGAACTCTAAGTAAATCAGTAGTCCTCATGACCAAAGGCTTCAGATATAATGAAAGGCACTAACCTCCAGCTGGAAAGTTGGGACTTCATTGTAGACTCTAACAAAGATCTCGCCAACAATAAGCTCTTTGGCGTGGTCACTGTAGACAAATTCTGCCCCATAAGTTTTGTCACAATCACCCTTTTAAAAAAAGCAAAACAGACCGCTACATGTAAGAACTTAATGTCCAGTTTGTAAATCTACCCTGTTTTGTTTAATAGTGCACTGGCTGCATCTGACGTGCATTCATTGTGAGAGAGGGCAACGTGGGGGCACGTGCTAGCGCACAGCTGCAGGAGGCACAGTGGCAACAAAGTGCCTTACTTCACCTTAAGACTATTAGCACCCATTCTGAAGGCTCAGAAGACCTCCAGGATGAGTCAAGAGTCAGAGCTGGCGTGTGAAGCAGGTGTGACACTGCTCTCCTCAGTGGACATTTGACTCAGCCATGCTATGGGGGTGTGAGGGGGGGGTATGTGGTGGAGCTGGCTGAGAAATGAGCAGTCAGACTGGGGGTTACAAGAAAGAAATCGAATTAAAAGTGCCCAGTTCTCCCAATGCATTAATATCTTCTCCACTAGAAGGTGGTAGAAAAGAGGAAATGTCAGTTTTGATAATGGAAGCTTTGATTGACAGGAAAAGCAGCTCAAGTGAACAATGCTTTTGGGCATGAAACTGGTTAAACAGACGCTAACTGTATGTAAGTAGTGATAGTAAGGAAGTTCTAATGTTGCTGGAGAGATGGCTCAGTGGTTAAGAGCACTGTTTGCTCTTCCAAAGGAACCAGGTTCAACTCTCAGCACCTAAATGGCAGCTCACAACAGTCTGTAGTTCTCCAGTTCCACACCAATGCCCATAGAATAAAATTAAATGAATTATTAAAAAAGAAAGTCCTAATCTAGTATTTTAAATTTATCTGTTTTTGCTCTCAACTGCTGAGCCATCTTCACACCCTAAAACACTACTTCACACAACATAGATGGCCAGAAGCTGCTGATTTAACATCTAATTGGTAAACAGCACATTGCTTCATTGAGACTGATTCCACCAGAGAAAGTTACCTAAGAACATATAAAACATTAGCATACCTTTTTAATCATATTCTCTTGTTGTGACTCAAGAAATTCAAGCAGTTCTGCCCTGGTAGAGTTGTTCCACATCAAATAAGGGTTCTCTGTGTTGCTGTTAAGCATCTTCAGGATCTGGGGAAACAGTGTTCCTGTTAAGCGACACTCAGGTGGCCTTGAGCGGAAGACTGTGGTTAGGACCTCTATAAGTCTGACAAGCTTGCTGATGCTGCCCATCTTGCAGTTAAGAAAAACCAAGGCCATAAAATCTGCCGTTATTTGTCACAGGTCTCAGTAAATGGAAACTAGGGCTGAAACCTGAGCCCGATTTCAATCAACTCCTCAGTCTTAGTTCTGCTCCTGTGAAAATCTAGTATCTTAACTATTTGTTTAGCAGTAGTTCTAAAAAGCCACACTATACTTTTTCACATATATACACTTGAAAACAAAACAAAATCGACATCTTTATGAAGCACACTCCTAAGAAAGGAAAATAAAAAGTGATGGGGGCAGCTTGAATTTCCTGTTTATGCCGTGACTCAAGGCCACAGCTGAGGAGCTCTGCAGGCAGAGGAGCTCTTCCCTTTGGCTCTCTGCAACTGTGAACAGATACTCCACACCTCAAGTGTCTGAATGAAAAGTGTTTTCATTTCTCATTTCTAGAGCTCAAAGTCAGGAGGAAAGTAGAGTATGTGTAGTGGTTTGAATATCTGGTTCCCAGCTGGTGGAACTGTCTGGGAAGGATTAGGAGGTGTGGCTTTGTGGAGAAGGTGTGTCACTGGGGATGGGCTTTGAAGTTTCAAAAGCAGATTCAAGGCCCAGTCTTACCGTCTCTCTGCCTGCCACCTCCAGATAGGGATTTAAGCTCTTAGTGGCTGATCTAGCGTCATACCTACCTGAAGCTATAGTCCCCACCATGATGGTCTAACCTGAAATTGTAAGCAAGCCCCCAATTAAATGTTTTCTTTTAAATGTTGCTGAGGTCAGCCAGGTGTGGTAGTGCATATCTGTAATTCCAGCACTCAGAGAAGCAGAGGCAGGTGGATCTCTGTGAGTTCGAGGCCAGCCTGGAATACAAAGCAAGTCCAGGACGGCCAAGGCTACTCAGAGAAACCCTGTCTTGAAGACAAACAAGTTTGTTTGTTTGTATGAAGTTGCCTGGGTCATAGTGCCTCCTCTCAGGAACAGAAAAGTTAAGACAGCATGGCTTCATCATCTGCAAAGCCATCCAAGCTTTGCTTTCAAAGGTTATAGAGAAAAACAAATGGTTAGAAAAATCCTCACACCGAGACCAGGCAGTTTAAAATAAATATCTCATTAAATATAAATAGATTATGGAAAGACTTGATTTTGAAGTAAAAAGAAAATGTAAGGCTGCAGACTAAACACTAACTTGCTGGTATTTCTGGAGAGGATTTTGCAGTTACTAAAAACCATCAAACTAGAGAGCAAAAGATCCAGGGAGAACACAGCTAGTTCTTCCTTAGGGGAACTGAAACCCCCATACTAAACCACCGCAAGCACAAACAACTACAAAGCAAATGAGAGCTTAGACTCTAAAAGTACTTGGAATTTTAGAAGCCTGAGGACATTGTCCTCACAAAAGTAACAGACAACAGAAATAAAGAAGAAAGAGAAAAAGAAAAGTAGAAAAGAAAAAAAAATGGCCCTCTGTTCTCTCTACCAGGATGACCAAGGCTAACACCTGGTGCTGAGTCACTAGCTCATCAGTTTTCTAACACTAACCATGGGGTCTGGCCTGTTCATTTAAAATCTTTATTTGATTTCTGAGACAGGTCTCATTTTGTAGCCCAGGCTAGCCTGGACTCAATCCTTCTGGATGAACAACCTAAATACTGCATTATAGCCTTTAGAGTCCTGACGCTTCTCTTTACTAAAGAACGGCAGCACACAGCACCTACTTGAGTGCGGCTTTACAGTTTAATTCTTTGATCCTGTTTTCCTGGAGTGCTCAATGCCCTCACCAAAGAGGGCACACATGCTGTGAGGTCGCTGAAGTAGTGCTTGTTTTCACCGTGAACTGATGTATGAAGACATTTATGTGGGGGTGTGGTTGTATGGATTTATTTTCAGCATTTCAACCTTGACCAAGCTACAACATTAAAAGAAACATCTAAACAAACTTGGTCCCTGACTGCAAATTCACTTTCTTGTCTGAGTTGCGACTCAAGGTTGGTAAGAATTGTGGTGGGCCCTGTTGCTGAGAAACATAAAGCTAACCTCTTGGAGGTCTGCTGTCACTGTCATAAACCCATAATGCACTCATTTTCTTGGCTGAGAGAACAAGCATGTCAATTTTCCTTTCTCAGTTTCTTAGAGCAATCAGGATTATCCTGTTCCTTGGCTACTTAAAGGATTTTGCACTATTCACATAATCAGGTTAGTGCTAGTCCATACCTCAGTAGCACTAGCTACAGCAAGCTTTCTAGCAATGTAGGGCGTCAGCATGCCAGCTAAACTCTTCCTGACAGTTGGATTTTCTGGGGTTGCTTGATCCTCAGGCAAATATCCACCAAGGCGACTCAGAGCATGGACACTTAGTTTTGCAAGACTGTTGGCTACTTCCTGTTATAAAAAATAAGACATTAAAGCACAAATTTCTCCTTACATAAGTGACACAGTAACTTTATGGTGTCATACTGTATAGAAACACTTTAATGATCAGAATGGAAACAACCAGCACAGGTGTGCCAACACCAGCACCACAGAACTTATGCATTCAAGAGTTATTTTGTTTTGAAGCAGGGAAACCCCATAGCACCGACATGCTCATCTATAGCCAGTGCAGTGTCTTATAGAATCTCTTGAAAGTGGAATGAAGAGGAAGAGATAGGAAGGTAGGCCTGACTGCTAGATGCACATGCTGGAAATATGAACAACGAATAAAAACAAATATGAACCAAGAAATAGAAAACAAACAAAAAATAAAAATCGGACAAGTAAAAAAATGTTGGGGAGAGCTAGTCCCAACAGCCTGATAAATTATTTTATTTCCCCATTCTATAAACAGCACAAGAAAACATTTCTGAAATCATAAAGTTGACTCTGAGTAACTAAGAAAATATTAAATGATCTCTGTTCCGTAGAGTCCCTTGCCTTAAACCTCTCAAGCATATGTGATTGAAATCAAAAGTGGTTGGGCATGGTATGCCATAATCCCTGCACTAGAGAGCTGGGAGGCAGGCGGAGGTTTGGAGCTATGGATCTGAGGTCACTCTGGGCTGTACTTAAAGAATCCGTCTCAAACATAGGTTTGCCAGCTTCAGAAACAGTCAACAGCCATCCTGAAACACAGCATCTCTGAACAGCTCAAGCTTTACTTCCCAATGATTTACTAAAAGTCCACATAAGTTTGGGTTAAAGTTACCTGCTGGTTTGTTTCTTCATTTTTCTGAATGCCACTTTCTTCCAATGTATAGTCATAATTAAAAAGATAACCAAGCAGGTGCCACAAAATTCCAGCCTGAAATAGATGTGTCTGCAGCCAGAAGTCCACAGCAAAGGAACTGACACATTCCACTGCCAGGGCAGCCACCCGTGGGATGCACTGCAAGGAGAAGACAGAACTGACTTGCAGGGTGAAGAACACTGCCGAGGGAAACCAGCCATGAACACATGCCCAGCTAGCCTTTTTTTTTTTTTTTTTTTTAACAAGTATCTTGTAGTGTGCAAAGACTCAGAGAATCAGCTTTCTCAGCTTTCATCTGAACACAATGAAGCATCCATAGCAACATTGCTAATACAATCAGAGGTTTGGCTTCACATTCACATTCTTGTTTCTACAGAACCTTCTGAAGGCATCAAGCAGAAGCAGCTGAGGAACACTGATCAGGTTCTCCAGTCCCAGCTGCCTTACTCCAAGTCTGTGTCTCCATCCCTTTTATTCAACACAACTGAAGTCTCTCTTTCCAGTCAGCCAGAGCATTTTCAGAGCTGGCTTCTCTCGTAAGTTCCAGGGAATCGGCGTGTTCTTAGATCTCAGAAGCCTTCACAGTAAGCAGTGACTGCACCGCAGGTTTACAAAGTCCTGCCCTTTCATTGCATTTTAGCTCTTTCTTCTCTCTTTTCTTCTTTAGAAATTAAGTCAGACTCATTTCTTCTAGCTATGTCATTCCAGTCTTATTATTATTATTATTATTATTATTATTATTATTGTGGGCCAGAATAGGAACAAACCCATCATTTACAGAAAAAAAAAATTCTAGAGAATACTTGAGATACAAGTATTCACTTAGAAATAATTTGGGGTGAACACATGGCTCTAAGTCAAGCACTGGTTGTATGAAAAGAAACCAATGGTGACCCCACCCAGAGTGGACAGGTGTGACTATACCTTGCCAAAATACAGCACGCGGCAGAGGTCCTTGATGATGCCCGGCATTTCTGTGATCTTCTCCCGGCACTCCTCAAACTGGGCAGCCACACTATAGCATCGGCTTATGTGGCCACACACCTGCAGACAAGACAAGAGACAGCAGCAGTCACAAATGCAGTCCTTATGTAAAACACAAGACAAATCAGCAGAGATGTAAGAGCAATGCTTAATGTTAAATGTGATGTTCCAATATTAAACATGACATTTTGATTAAATTAGCAGCAATTTTACAGGTGCAGAGGCCAGCATACCACAGAAAACCACATCACAGACTGTTTTTATGCTACTACTAAGAATAGTCTTGTTCTGCTTTTAAAAATGTTACAAGTGTTATTTTAAAAAAACCAATAAAACACAAAAGATTATATAACAGAGAATGAAAACCTAATGCTTTAAATGCCTACTCAACTTTCATTTTTAAAAAGCTCATGGGCTTCTTCGTTATTTTTGTGCATTTATTAAACATGGCAGGATACTGTAAATTTTTTTATACAAGCCACTTCAATACAGCAGCTGCAACTCAACGCCAGTACTCAACTGATTTATAGCCTAAAGAAATGAAAGGCCACACAAAAACCCTGCTCTATAATTTAGTGGCTTCCTGATGGGTTTTCTACCAAAGAATCAAGCTATTTCAACCCTGACAAACAACGGTTAGTTAATAGACCTGGTTGGAGGACAATGGAGGAAAGTAGAGAGGTGCGGAGGCGAGTGAAATAAGAGTGAGAAAAATGATGGGTGTTTGAGCTGGCGAAGGGAGCTCGAAGGGCCAGCACACTGCTGTCTATCTTTTTCTGAAAACAGAAAGGTTACTCTAACTAGGACACTGGGGGTCTTTACTGCAAGCATTGGCAGCCCCAGCCTCTGCTGAGAGACTCGGTAGGGTGAGAGAGTGGAAGGCAGTGACCTGTGTTTTAAGGAACACCGCAGATGACGTCTGAACGCTGGTCTCTCCCCCGTGTCTAACTAGAGCTTAGCCTCACCTGCACTGACATGTCACTTGGCTTACTGGAACGATTCAGGACAGCCACGCAGCGACTAAATGCCTCCTGTAACACCTGCCAAAAAGAAGTGTGCCATTAACTCTCCACCTTGACTTGAAGGGTAAAAAGCCTTTTTAGTAGAGATAAGAACGCATAATCTTTTAATGTAACTACTCAATTGACATTTGTTAAACAAGCAAGTAAATAAAGGCTCAGGGATTTGCTGCTTCTTAAAGGCATTCCCAAGAATGACTTTACAAGTAACATTATCTTCACCACCTCTGAACTCAGTACTTCTGACTCCTATAAAATGAGCTTCACTTTACCTCTGATTTTAGCACTAGAATATAGAGACTATGATGCTGTGCTATCTGCTGGAATAAAGGCAAAGGAAACACTGCATCAAATGCATTTGTACTGAGAGATTCTGTATCGTCAAGAGCCACTTATGTGCCTGGACAAGTGCGAAGATTGGCCTGAGGATCGTCCCTATTACCTCTAATCCGTTCTCTCTTCTGAGCTCTTCAGCGTTGAGGGCTGAGCAGTTGACTGTGTGAAAAGCCAGTTCTGCAGCTGCAGGCAACAGTGGTGACTCTTTCGAGAAAAGGAGGTCATCTGAAGTCTCCATCGTTATAGTCTTAATTAGCATGGGGTAGCCTGCATATTTATAAGGCTGTAACTCTAAAATGACAGAACAGTGTTAAGGTCATGCCATGGCTCAGTGATGGTACCTCAAAAAACAGCCCACATATTAAACATCTCCTAATTTACCTTTTTGGGAACATGTAGTGAATTATAATACTTTCTGGTAAATAACTGCACTTGACAAGGAGATAACTGATTTTGCAGAATGCCTGCTTTGTCATCCATGTGATCTTTGTAATCTTTCACTTGATGACATGCTGCAAGACACAGCATGTGCTCCAGCATTCACCCTGGCATTCAGTGTGAGAGTGAGATTCACTATGGAGTGCAAGCCAGCACTTGGTGGTCAGCTTCTAAGAACAGGCTCCCTGCTCTTTCTATTTTACTATTTGTTTTAAACATTTACAAATCGTGAAATATAATTGTTACTAGAAATACTAAATAGAAAATGTATCAACTATTTGCCTAATTCTGTTTTGATAAGTACAGTCAGAGATGCTGTCATCTATAGGGATACAATGAGAATTTAAAAAAAAAAATCCAGTTTTTAAAAAACTATTAAATGAGGCAAGAATACACAAATAATCAGCCATGATATAAACTTTTACTTTTTATGTGTATAGGTGTTTTGTCTGCATTTATAATATACATTTGTGTATGTCTGATGCCCTCAGAACTGGAGTTATGGATGGTTGTTTGCTGCCATGTGGGTGCTGGGAATTGAACCCAGGTCCTCTGGAAGAGCTACCAGTGCTCCTAACCATTGGGCCACTTGTACAGCCCCCTCAGCCATGATATTTTTAAGTACCTCTGTAATCTCACTTGAAATAAGAATAAAGTGTTTTTGTATTTTGAAGCTGATCAATAATTGCCTGTCTTAAATTATACTGTTTTAAGCTGATTTAAGAAGAAACAAAGTAAACATGTATGTATGTATGTATGTATGTGTACGTTTAAAAAAATTATTTCAGGGTTTTGACAGAGATTTGTAACCTAATTCTTAGTTCTAGAAGCCATATAACTAAGATGCTTTATATAATGTTCTCTTCAAGCCATAGACAAAATCGTATTGATAAAGCTCTCAATGATCCGAGTGCTAAATTCTCAGCTGTCCCTTCCAAAACCAATGCAGCTCCCTTGTGTTCAGTTCCCCACACATCCCCATGCTGTTCTCCAACCCCCACCATGCACTCTTCCTTCCTTCTCTAGCATCATCTTACACTGTTCTTAAGCCAATAGATTAACTGCTACATAAAACCCCAAAAAGAATTAAAAATTTCAACATAGCCTTAGATATTCTGGGCTGTTAACTGCGAGGACTACTACAGTGGCCCTAGAAACAGACAACACTTTAAATAACACGCATGTCACTGAAACCAGTGTTTTTCTAACTATTCCAAAGGACACAGGGTCTTGAGAGTGACATATGAAATAGGAGATATGAGGTAGACAATCTTTTCAAGTTTCTTCTGCTTTTTAAAATTCAAGCCTATTTGGTATTCTCCACCTTCTGAGGCTGCTGGAGCCAGGCCAGGCAGTCTTTTACATGTAACTGAAGATCATTAAATGATCTTCAAATTCCTGACTCTGTTTAATGTCTTATGTACCACTTAATGTGTTTGCTGCTAGAGGGCCAAACACAGAGGTAACCATGACAAGAAGGTCCACAGCAGGAATTGCTTTCCTCTGAAAGAAAACTGCTTTCCCGAACCAAAACCTCAATTCCAAGAATCCTTTGCAATAACAATTCCAAACATGTTAGAATATGTCGCAGAACACGGAACTCAGTTAGGTTAGCTAGAAAATAAGCCAGGATCTGTCATGACAGAAGATTTACCTTCTTTATGGCGGTTGAAAAGGATGCTCTGTGTTTTCAGAATTAAAATTATATTCTCTGGATCTGGCCCATCCACTATTTTTGTTGACTTGGTACATAAAAATTCATATGCTTTATTTACTTTTTCAAACATGTCCTGTATGTGACCACAGACAATTAGGTTTTAATTGGAATTTTTATAGTTAAAACAAGACATAATTGGTACTTGGCTATTATAATTTACCAATTTCTTTAATTACTTTACTTTCATATTAAGGAATGCATTCCAACTGCCATCTAGGTGGTACACTGTAAGAGGAAATTACATTCTTCCCCTGAATAAGTATCTAAGGATTTCAATTTTATGTAAGGAAAAACTATTTTCATAAAAATTTAAATATCCCATTAGTTGTACGAGAACGCACATATACTAAAAGGCCTGGGGACATAGCTCAGTAAGATGCTTGTCTAGCATGCACAAAGCCCGGGCTTGAAGTCTAACACCGAGTGAGCTGGGCATAGCATAGTGATCTGTGTCTGCAACCCCAGAGGGCAGGGGTAACAAGTGTAAGGTCTTCCTTGACTATGTGAGAGCTAGATACCAGCCTGGGATATGTGAGATCCTGTCTCAAAACAGAAACTCCTAAAATTCCTCACATAAACCAGAGACTGACTCAAAGCAGAAGAACTAAGATGACAAGTACCTCAACTTTACACTGTAAAAACTTTTGCTACATTTTTATCTGTGTGGGAGGGGTAGGTGCATCCACTTCATGTATGGAGGTAAAAGGACAACTCCCAGGAGTTAGATCTCTCTTCTCATTTTGTTCCAGGTTCTGTGGCAACCAAATTCACCTGCTGATTCACCAGACCAGTAGTCTGGTCCCCAGTGCTACTGTTTACTGAGTGCTATGCCAGCACTGTGTTAAAATTCTATTATAGGTTTAATTTGCAAAAGAGCTATTTCAGTGTGTACCATTAGTGTCTTTATGAACATCCTGCAACTTGGAGACAGTAAATGATTTACTTAGAAACAAAACACTCAGCAGCACCAGGAAGCCTTATGTAAGGGCCTGGCGCCTGTCAGTTTTGCTACAATAGTTTTATATAGTATTTTAATATCTAAAAAGTTAAGCCTAGCAATTTGACAAATGTCAAACTTTCTATTTTATTTTTCTGTGATGAATTTGGTTTGCAATAAGTTCACAAAACAAAGCACCACCAACAAAACCCGTTAAACAACTCCCCTTAAACTAAAACTGAATCAAAACAAAACAAAAAGAACCTAAAAGCCAAGTCTTTAACTTTAAAAACGTTTACACTCATACAAGAGGAATGTTTTCATGTCAAGTCTTCCTTCTCAGATTGGAACTGTATGTTTCCAATTTCCTACTCCTTCACTTAGGGTAAGAGTTGGGTGTCATTAGAAAAAACATAACAACAACAACAACAACAAAAATCACAAACATTACCTACGCTGCTCGGTGATGACATACCTTAAATAAGTTTATCTACTATTCTTATGGCTGACCATTAGAGTTAATTCTCAAACAGTAATGAATAAGGCTGGAGAATAAATTTGCCCTAAGCATACTAGCTACAGGAGCAGCCCTTCCAGCAGACTGAGAAGCCCACCCACAGAGAAAGCACAGGCTGTGGCTAGAAGTCTGTTCACACTGAGTATATAAGATGAAGCAGCTGGAGCAAAAGCAAGTGAAACCCATCCCAAAGGCGTCACATACCCTTCCTTCTGGGTTCTTATCAGGATGGTACTTTTGTGCGAGTCTGAAGTAAGCTTTTCTAATTTTGCTTTCATCATGCCTGGAAGGAGGGAAACTGTTTGTGAATACAGTAAGGTACATGAAAATGGTACACAATCATCTAATGTGATGTTTTAATACTGCCATGTCTAGATGTCAGGAACTGTATTGTTGATCCCATATTTGGAATTAATCATATATTAGGCATCCAATTAAGTCCAGTAAGATTTAAGTAAGATTATATTCTTATGTTATCTTTATAAGTGAAATAAAAGCTAAAAGTTCCCTAAGCAAGGTTCAACTTATAAAATTTAGTTGTTTATAATATTGTTTTAATAGTATCTAATAAGTTACAGAATTGTATTTGGGATTTGCAAAACTAAGACGTATGTTTTAAAATCCAACAAAATGTCAAAAATGTCTAAAATGCCACTGCAAACTATATAATTTTAAGTCACTGTATCAGCATTAAGAAAACGTAACAAACACATTTATTCTGTAAAAACACCTGTTAGGCTATTTTCCTCTACCAGGTGTAGTCTCTCTATAACCTCCCAGGAATGCTCCTGATCCGAATGCCGTGTCCTGGGCATACGTCCACCAGACCTTCCCCTAGCACAGCATACACATGAGGAGGAGGAGGCAGGAACCAAGTATGAGCAGGGGCACCACATGCCAGGTGAAGGCTGGGCACACTGCACACAACAGTTCAAGTAATAAGATGCAATGGTTACCAACAAGAACAGAGGGACGCAACCTGGTTAGTAGATCTGTAATGCACCAGAGGCAGTGACCAGAGTTCCAGATTTATTCTCATAAGCTTTGTGTACCAATAAATAGGCAACAAAGTTTGAAATGGCAGCATAAGTGGAATTCCATCTTTGAAATTAACGTCTTAAGCTAAGGCAGACATCTACTACTACAATACTGAAGCAACTCACAGCCCCTGGCCTGCAGGTAGATTAAGCACTTCGTAAGCATCATCTATGGACATCATAGGTGGCTTCTTTTCTACTTCCTTCTTCCAAGCATCAAGGGAATCTTTCAGAAGCTTAACCTTCAAGACAGAGGAGTAAAATCTGTGTCCAGTAAAATAAATTAATTCAAAATATAATTTTAGGTTTGTACAATAATTATGCTGTATTTATTTAAATCAACATTTCTAGGCTATCCAATTAACAGTGTATTGAAATACAAAAATCTTAACAATCTTGGTAGCCAGGTAATTTGTTACAGAACTTCATTCTGTTTAAGTTATATTTTTTTTTCTTCACCAATGTACCTCTACTGTTAACTTTTAAAGAAACTCATAAAACACAGAAAACCTCAAAATTAGTACAAGATACACTGTACTAAGCAGGCAAGCACATGTGAAACCTTTCTGAAGGTCACCTACGTATTGCTGATATGCTGGTATTCAAATAAATGGAAGGGACAAAGAACTCACTGAGGCTGTGCAGGGATGGGAAGACAATGACTAATACTTATCACATGCCTATGCGCCAAAGGAACATATGACTTTACACAAACTGTCACATTCAGTTGTTTTTTTATTTTTTCCCCTTGATATAGGCCAGGCTGGCCTAGCAACCTTTCTGCCTCAGCCTCCAAAAGACAAGGAAACACAGGGGTTCACTACTGAAGATAATTCTTTAAAATCCAAAAAACACACTAAAATTCTGTAATGTACATTTCCCAGTAAATAAATGTTAGAGCTGACCTTAAACCTCAATAAATGAGCTTACAAGCTTCCTGTTATTTCCTGTAGAATTCTGTCTTCACAAGTGCCAGGCTTGTCTTTATTTGGTCGAAGCACTGGGCAAACATTTGGATCTTTTAGATGGCTGCATGAAAAGCAACAGCATGGGCACCCAGACCTACTGTATCCCACCTTACACAGACCCAAAGGCTCCGGGTCACCCAGGACGGGCAGAGAGCACACAGGCAGGTCCGCACTCTTGTACATGCAGGGGGTCATGTTTATAGGCTTACATGAACACTCAGCCATCAGAACCTCCTTTACAGACAGCAGCTAACATTTCTACCACCACTTTAGAGGTGAACCCGAGGCTGGGGGAATGCACACAAACCCTGTAAGAGGCAACCTACGACTGCCTCAGATACTGAACACCTATGTGCATGCGCTCAAACAATCTCCCAGAGACGGGAATCTGTCTGGGAGTGAAACTTGTCGTGCTCATAAAAGATAAAACCTGTAAATTACAAATTTAAATAACTTCCAGAGTTCGAAATCTATCCAAATGTATTTGTGTTGCTTAAGACAGAGAGAGATAGAGAGAGTCCTCCTCTGTCTGTCTCTCTTTCTCTGAGACAGTCTCATTGTTTAGGCTTGCCATACTTTGGTTTAGGCAATCTTCCAGCCTGATCCTCCCAAGCGGTGAGGACTGCAGACATGCAGCACCAAGAATACTTAAAGAAGCTACTATCCTTTTTATTCACAGGAGGAAAAAGAATACCCAAAATGTTTAGGATTTGTTTTTGTAATTTAAGGAACAAACTGAACTTACTGGGTCTTTAATAGGCCAATCTGGAAACCGGAGTGTATCACAAAGTTGTTTGAGGTAATAAATATTACAAAATAGTTCATTTTCTAACTGTGGATAATTGATAACCGGGATGGGACAATACTGATAAAGTGCTCTCGTATTGCTCTGCAGGCGAGGCGTGAAGTCAGCAAGATGGGCAGCAATCTTCTCTATCATGAGGCGCCTACAATCACAGAAGCTTCCATTTAGGCATTCTGAAGGATTATTTTACTTAGGTAATCATGCAAGAAAATTACATAAATCTTCAGAACTACTCAATTATAAAGTGAGATTAAACATTACTCAGAGTATTTAATCATACTGTGTATACTCACTCCTACTAAAACTCAGCCATTACAAAGTCAGCCACTGTTCCACGCATATCAGGTAGCAAGACAGCCATGGCTAAGGCTTGCTACTGTCCCCAAAGATGTCCATTACATATTATTATTTATTTATCTGGCCCTTAGCTAAGCAGAACTCACTTTGGTAAAAACAAACAAACAAACAAAAAACTTTCAGAGAAACTCAATTTAAAAATAAAAAAAAATACAAAAATTATTTCTAATTTATAAATATTTCTACATCTTTTCCCCAACAAAAATATGACTGACACATAGAGTATCACCATTAAAAATGGTGGCCAGCATAAAACAAGTCTAAACGTCAACCTAGCCCAGAAAGCCAATGATAATAAATAGATGGCATGGAGAATGTAAAGTCGGCCTGAGACTGACTGACTCAAAAGTTCAAATGTCATGCAGCTAAGAGAGGTGATGACTTCACAGAGGCACCATCACCCTGCACCAATGAGCAGCCAGGCCTCCCACCAACAGGTAAGGTGGATACCAGACACTGCCACGTTTCTGGGTCTTGCCTTTTCCTGTGTTTTCATAGGCTTCTCTCGAGGCATGCCTTTCCCTGTAATGTCAAAACTTGCTGGCTAGGAAACGCTCATCACAATTCTTGTGGGCATCTCTACTTTGATGCAGTCTATGTGTGTATGTGTCTTGATTGTATTGCTATTGGTGGTAACAGGCCATGCTGAATTAGCACTAGTAAAAACTCTACATGTAGTGGAAAGCAAGCCAGGTCATCAGCAGCAAACACTGAGCATAAACACAACCAGGAATTTATTCACCTCATCTCGCTGCTCCAGATCGCTTCTGGAGTGTCAAATTCACCAAGGAAAATCTCAGAAAACTTCTCAGGTTCATAATTTTCTAGGTAGCAAACCATTGCTTCAGGTAGGATATGTCCAAGTATACTTCTCTGAAAAATATCTTGTCCTTTAGTCTTAAAGAACAACAAAAATGGACAAAATGTAGTTAGAAACAATAAAATTACCTTTAAAATCTTTGATAAATGAATAATTAAAACATTTCAAGAAAAGAGCCCAAGGCCAAATGTGATGGGCACACCTTTAATCCCAGCACTCCCCAAGGGTAGAGGAAGGTGGATCTCCATGAGTTCAAGGGCAGGTAACCAGGGCTATATATAGAAAGAGACCTTGTGTCAAAACAACAAACAAATCAACCACTTCTGTGCTCTATGGAGTTAGAGGAACACAGTGAAATGGAAGCCAAAGGCTACCAGCTTTGCAGCAGGTGCACCCCCCACAGGATAAGCCAACCTGTGGCCATTGGTAACAATGACGATGGACAACATGGAAGTTCCATAAAGACCTTTATCATCCACCTTGTACTACTCCAGTTGTTACACTTTCTGCCCACACCTGCCATCTTTAAAACCCAGTAAGTCAGCGTAGAGCCTTTTCAAAATTAATTATTTCTTTAGTGTGCAATTGTGTACGTGTCCAGATGCCAGGGCATGCTTGTGGAGGTCAGGGAACAGCTTGTAGAAGTAGGCTCTTACCTTCCACCATGTAGGTCCTAGAGACTCCACTCATATCTCAGATCGGCGGCAAGCACCTTCCCTACTGAGCCATGTCAACTTAAATACAGATCTTAAGAAGATGCTCTCTACAATGTGCATACAATTTAAAGGGGGTGATTTCATTTAAAGGAATTATAACTAACTCGATCAAGAAGTCCAAATCTGGCTCACATTTTTTATTTCATTTTTTTTTGTTTTTTTGTTTTTAGAGACAGAGTTTCCCTGTGTAGCCCTACGTGTCCTTTGTAGACCAGGCTGGCCTTGAACTCACAGAGACCTGCCTTCCTCTGCCTCCTGAGTGCTGGAATGAAAGGATTGTGCCACCACGCCTAGCTTTTGGCTCACTATTTGACATGCTATATTTTTAAAACTCAATTTCTCTTCGGATGGAAATCCGGTCCTGATGAACATAAATGCCTCTCTTGTTTTCCTTCTCCAAGATAGACTAGAGACGGACTGCAAACAAGTATTTATCACTTGGTGCAGAAACAAATTAAAAAGCAAGAACTTGTTAAACTGCTAGGTGAAAATCTGATGTTCTGCTTTCTAGAATTCTATTGTTTGGTATTTCCTACATACACAGTATTGCTGTAATTATTCAAAATATTGAGGCAAATAATTTCTACAATAAAAGTTTTCTACAATAAAAAGATGTCTGGGGAGACATCTCTGAGGGTAACTTGCTTCCTGCACAAGCATGGAGACCTCAATTTAGATCCCAGATCCCACATCGAAGCCAAGTGGGCAGCCTGAGTTGTAACCCCGACACTGGGGAATGGGGGAGATGACACGGGACAAGCAGGTTCCCGGAGCTCACTCATGAGCCAGGCAAAACATCAGTCTTCAGGTCCAGTGAGAGATCTTGTCTCAAAAACCAAGGTTGACATACATGTGTCACACAGGTACACAGGACAGTACACACATAACCCCATACCCAATTGTTTTAAGATATTACCTATATATTGATGAACAAAAGAAAAAAGGATGCCCAAATGACTAATATTTCTTTTAAGTATTACTATTCTCTACTTCCAAAACCCCATAAAACAATGCTACCACCTATTTCAGTTTAAGAGTGCCAGGCAAGCTCGTTACACTTGGGGCTTCAGTAGCTACTCTTTGAAGCCTTTATCACTGTCTAGCTTCTAATGTCGAAGGGGTGCAACAATCTCATAAAATCTAAAAGTTAAATGCTCTAGCAAAAGCCTCACAAATCTGAAACACCTGCCAGTAACTTTTTGACAGTGAAATCTCTCTGTAAAATATAATTAACACATAGTAAAATTTCAGGTTAATGGGCATCTTAAATAAGAGTCATCTCTTTTGGCTCCTAGTTTTCCAAATGCAAGGGCAAGAGCATTCTGCAAGCATGTGAAAACAGCCTAGCTTCAGGAAGGAAACCTCACATCACTACTGCCTTGGGATCTGAAAAAAAGGAAGGTTCAAGCATTAATGAATCTTAAGGGGTTTCAGTATATAAAATCTTTAAAAATTCTTACTTAGAGAGAGAAACATACTGAAAGGAATAATCTATAATTGTGATTTAAATGTAAACATATATTATTTTCATTTTAAGCATCTGCTTATAAGCAGTTTTATGTGTAGATATTGCAAAGAATGTGAATAAATTACCAAATGCTACCTGCCCTCAAAGCACTTACACACCTGAACTATTTGAGTGCTAAAAGTATACTTGGTGTCTGTGCTGGGGTGGGGTTGGGGGTTGGGGTGGTTAATGTGCTCACCTCCTCAGACTTGAAGGCCTGTTTGGTATGTGTGTATTTTAGAAACCTAGAAAGAAAAATAAAGCATCTTTAAGAGAGAGAAGCTGGTTAGGTTTTAGTGACCGTAGGTTTCTAAATTAATACATTTTAAAAAGGTTATAAAGAAAAGTCAAAAGGGAAGCTCATCCATATTCCCAAATTATTTTCTGATTAAGGGAAGACCTGAAATGTGTCATAAAGATTTTGAAATATGATCATCTTAAGGTTACATAGTAATATAAACAATATTCACTTTAGACAGCAAAATATAAAATTGCATGTATAGGATAAATGTATTTATTTACATATATGCATATATATAAATAAAATAAAATAAAATTTCAAATACCAGTTCTAGTAAACTGGCCAAATTCTGAGTAATTTCCCACCTTTTCTTCTATTTCCAAATTTTAGACATTTAATCAGATAACTATTACAATGAAAAAGCAATGCTGCCAACGTTCCTATTAAGTGTGCCCACATATGACGGAGGTAGTTAGCCAGTGTCTTCATGTTCTTACCGAGCAACAGGAAGCACATTGGAACCTGTATACATCATGATAAAGAAGAACACTCCACTGAGATAGAGGCGAGCTAACTGTGGGTTATCTTGCATGATGTGGTATAATAAGATGGCAACCTTCTCAACAAGGATAGGGTCAAAGGTCAGCAGGAGCTGAAAAAGCAAATAAAATGTTTTATTTGTTGAGTTATGCTGGGGTTATCATTTCTTACATCCATAGGATTTAATACACTTGTACCAGACTGAAAACTGACTTTAAAAAGGTTCATTCCATATTTAATGCAGATAGTAAAACACTGTTGAGAATTGATCAAAACATGATCAGATAAAGGCTCAAACATGTCTGAAGCTAGTTTTGTTAAGAGTTAAAGTTGCTTGTGTGAGAGTATCTCTAATGCACATGCATACACAGTGTGAAGAGCTCACACATTTTCTTTCCCAGTATACTCAGATTAACAACTCCATTTAGAATGTAGAACTATGATTAGAGAGATGGTTCAGCAGCTGAAAGCAAGGATTGCTCTTGTAGGGGATCTGAATTTGGTTCATAGCACCTACAACACAGCTCACAACCAGGTGTAACTCAAATCCAGGGAACCTGATACCCTTTTCTGTCCTCCAGAGGTACCAGGAATGAATGCACATGGAGCACAGACATACATGCAGGCAAAACTCTTATACACATAAAAATAAAACTTAAAAAAAAAAAAGAAAAAGGAAACAAATGTAACTTGGGGTTTAGCTTTATGAAAATGGAAGGATTATAATGAAATAAAAGGCTATAGTAAATTTAAGTAATTTTTAAAATATTGTTGTAGTGTAAAGAGTTTCGTTTTTTTTTTTTTTAAATCCAGTTATGTTTCATGATTTTTTTGTGTTAATCCCAGGTGTGGGATATGAGGCTGCTTCAGTTTGTCCACAGCTGTTAACTATGACTGTCTTGGGTACTAGCAGGGTCCTGGTTTGTGCCTGCTGAAGACAGGTTAATCCTGGGACCTCTTGAGAGGATAAAAATGCCAGAGACCAGAGAGGGGCTGGGATCAAAGTGAAGAAGGAAAAGGTGAAGAAGGGGAGGGAGGAAGGGGAGGGGGAGGAGGCTGCTGCTCCCTCTGCTGCTCCTGGTTGCTACTGTTGCAGTTTGATGAGAAGTTGAAGACATCCTGACTACAAAGATTGACTTGCCCCATGGAACCTGACTACATTAATCAGCAGAAAGTAGACTAAAGAGATCTCAGCTGTCTCCTCTCCCCACTAACCTTCTGTCTCTCCAACCTGGTATCAGGTGTTAGAAGGGAGAAGGGTGGAAGAAAGGTAGAGGTAAAAGAACCCAAATAAAGTAGATACAACAAATGTGCCTCCATTCTAGTTTGGCAACACGCGAGTGCCCACCTGGATGACGTGGGGAAGGCAGGTGCTATCCGACAGCAGTCTTTTCACTCTGGGTAAAGGGCGAATGATGGCATTATCCTGATCCCTAGAAAGTATTGTCTATGGTTAACATTTAATATATTTATTGGAATTTGTATATTCAGAGCATATGGCATTCTACTAGGCATGAAGCAAGTTACCTTCCTCTTTTGTAAATGAAGACTAAGCTCTCATACAGCTGGGAACATGATTAGGTATTTGGTTTAAATCTACTGGCTGTTTAATATGACTTCATTTCCTTCCATAAGATTTCCTTGAAAAACAGTTCCCTAGAAGAGCCAAAGACTCTTATTTATTATTTAATTGATTAAACTTTGTGGTGTCTAACACACTGTGGACAGTCCCCCCAAAGGCCCTATCAAGCTTTGTCAAATAAACTTAAACCTTAGTTTAACGATGGTCAGTACTCTTCAGATACAGCCTTAACTAAGGTACTTCTATTTATAAATGCTAACTGTATGATTTTGAGTCTAACCTTACTGTTAAAGAGAACTGTAAGGTGAACACAGAGTGTTAAGATATGTGTGCTTTTAAGTAATTTCTATCAAGTATCTTTAGAATATCATTAAAATAAAATGTGTATGAAAATATTTTATGAAGACTGAAGTACTCCAGGTAAAGGTTACAAATCTGACCACTATAGAAAACAAATCCTTGCCTGTAATGGTCCTGTGGAGTGAGATGCAGGCTGACGATCATCCCATCTTCAACAGTAGGCCTGGCAGACCAGGAGCTGGCACTCCTCACTGACATGGACTACACAGAGCTATTTCCTAACATTCTTATCTAACCCATGTAGATATTATGAGTGTTAACACTGCTTGTAGCCAGCTGGCAAATATTAATTGTTTAAGATTATTTGACATCCCCCAGAAAAGCTTGTTTTCAGTTACCATGTCGATATAACTTGGAAATTATTTCTTTATCAGTGTTTCAAAAGTTTAAAGGTAAAAGAAGCAGCATCCCAAGCCACATATAGGATACCCTTGTTAAGCTGCCTTAGTAACCCTGTAACATTACGAGTACATATCCACACAATGGGGAGATGAGGAAATCTCAGAGTCCCTGTTAGTCATGAAACCATCAATGACATTGTACCTGCTTGGAAAATATCCACACATGGTGATCAACATGTTCAGTATTAAGGTAGCAAGGTCAGTTTCATTCAGAACAGCCTGCCCACTGGCTAACAGGCACCACTTAAGCTGAGGAATTGACTGGAGCGGTCGCCATCCATCCATGCCTTGAGCCCAGCATCTGGTTTTTGCATTCAGCATTCCTTTGGCCCATAATTCTTGCATCTTAATTGATTGAAGGCATCATTATTACAAACACAAAATCAAATGAAATGTTTGCCAGTGTTTTCTATATCAGTATGATACATAAGAAACAACAATCCACCATGAGACAGAGATGTGCCAACATAGCAAATACACTATGATTACACAAGATCTTGTCAACAGCTATTCAGGAACCCAAAATTGACTAATAATGTAAGAATAAACATTTATTTGGCCAACAGAAGAGTATGAAGAATACTGTAAAGTATACAGATGATAACCAGAGTGGACAATAATAAATTATGTAAGAGAAGGCTTGGCCGCCCTCATAAAAGTCTTTTTGGTCAAATTTCTGACTGAGCCTAGGAAGCTAAGAACAGGAGGACAGGGTCAAACACTGTGATGAAGGGGAATGCCTTGCCTCCAAAATGAACACATGCTATTCAGTGATCTTTGGTACATATAAAAACTTGGTAATGCCGTGTGAAGCATACATGATTAGGACAGTAATAGTTACTGTATAAAAATTCATTGAAAACTCAATGCTACCTCCTGAGCTGCACTCCTGTAACAGCTTTTAAGATTTGACACATAATTTTGTAAACACATGAACATCTCTAGAACCTCAAGTCACCCAACTCATTAAGAGGAAGTGGAGCTGTGCGACTACTGGTGCTCCACACAGTTACACCTTAAAGACACCACGCTTCTTGGGGCTGGAGAGATGGCTCTGAAGATAAGAGCACTTCCTGCTCTGCCAGAGGGTTCAGTTCCCAGCACTCATGTGAGGTGGCTCAAAACCATGTATCCCACCATCGCCAGGGTATCTGATGCCCTACTCAGGCCACCTTGGGCACCTGCACACATGTGGTATACATCTACAGATACACACATACACATAAATAAAAACAGTATCTAAAAAAAAGCGGCACATCTGTATGAGTGCTAGAAAAGAGGCCACAAGGAAGCAAGACCCTGCAGATATGATGCTGCACATCTGTGTTGTCAAGTCTAGGCTACATGATAAAATCTGGAGTCTTTCACAAAGAAACACCAACACAGCAGAGATGGCAAGAAGTCTGTACACAGCACACACCTCATGAAATCCATACGGCCCACTCCTTTCCTTGTCTGCATTGCCAAAATACCATTCCTTCTCACTCTCTCTCTTCATATCTGGAGAAGCTTCAATCACATTGCTCTATGTTGGAAGAGAGTTCAGTTATTTCCAAGGCAGAAATCTAAGGGGCAGATGCCATAAAACAACTTATTCAGTACCAAATTTTGGTCTGAAGTTTTTTCTTTTAAATTCCTTCAGAAATAGGATTACATGCCTAAGAAACAGCCAAAAAAGTTATTTCTTTGTTAATACATACATTAATAAACAATTTCCTAAAATCACTCATCTGCATTCCCTATGGCCATTAATACATTCTCAGGGCACTAAAATTTTAGTAGCAAAGAATACCACAAATAATTACATAATAAACAAATATTAACCTGAAACTATGATGAAACATATTAAAGCTTTTGGGGAGAATAACTGTGCTTCAGTAAGTAGCCAGGATCAGAGTCAAAGGGCAGCACGGATTTCAGCAGGCTAAACACTTTCTGTGCCTTCCTGACATTGTTAAACCAAGAGCTCCTGCTGCTACTCACACCTAGGCTCTGTGCATGCTGAGCTGTACCCTAGCAAACATTTCCTAATCTACTCCAGTAACAAGCAGCTGAGTCTCAGGCCACTGCAGCTTCAGTCAGCTGCAGGCGTCCAACTGGTTCAGCATGTCGGAGTAAGGCCGAAGTGGGCAGCCACCAATTCCCTGTATCTTATCTACCTCCACCTTTATCTGCCACTCCCTTTCCTTTGACTATAAATATAAGCTGCCTATGTGGGGGCAGAGCTCCATGAACTACTGTTGGCTCA
Organism: Pachyuromys duprasi; assembly: GCA_028658305.1. NCBI lineage: Eukaryota > Metazoa > Chordata > Mammalia > Rodentia > Muridae > Pachyuromys > Pachyuromys duprasi. The sequence continues at coordinate 16,798,336 of CM053749.1, read as the reverse complement.
AAATGCAGCCAGCTTCCACGAAAACAGACAAAGCTAACTGAAGTTAGAAAAACTAGATTTGATGTAATTTTCTCTTTTAGCAAAACAGACAATTTTTACAGTTTTCTCAATCAATGCTTTGGGAAGACAGGAGTTTGCCTGTACCCTGGTTTCCAGATACCCCTGCAATGATCAGCTTTCAGTTAGAGCCAAGCTGTAAGTAAAGCAAAAACAGGCTTCTTGCGTCTAGCCGGTCGTGAGAATGCAGGTGACAGTGGTGGTGTACTTAGGCTCCTCAGGCTCTGTGCTGCAAAATGGGGAACTGGTGACAACTACACCGCACAGGGCCACTGAGGGGCTCAGGGTGTAAAGGTACCCAGAGTATCACCTGGCGTAAATACAACGCTGTTTAGTCAGTGTTGTGATAGTTACTACTCATATCTAAAACCAGAAAATGCTCCATTCTGAAATATTTAAAAGGCTTCTATTTTGTAAGTAAAACAAATTATCTTGAACCAGAATTTTTTTCTAAATTGTATCTTAGAACATAAAACATCAAATAAGCTAAAACACAGACCTCTCTTTAAATCAAGTACCAGAGAAGGTCTGGTGGCATTGTTTTGCTATATGGCTTGAGTAATGCCAACCTATTTTTGGTGTTTGTCATGCTGAATGTTCTAACTACAAATCCAACGAAAGGGTCACTGTAGGGTGTGACTGAAGGGTCACACTGTATCAAAATACAAGCCACTTTAGAGACACAGTTACTTTACCATAAAAGACAAATGGTATCAGGAAATAAAACTGGTTCTGGTGGTAATGACTCCTTTTTTTTGCATACATTAATCTTCCAGCACTCATACTATTATAATTACCGGAGAAATGTTTTACTGGCTATGTATATAAACCCATATGCAGATTTCAAGACTCCTGTGATTCTAAAATTGTATCCAAAGAACACAAAGCTTGTAGAAGCTAGAAAGCAAACATACTTGCAGGGGGACTGTCGCTCGGCTCACGTGGAGATGTGCAAGAGTAAGCAAGTCCACAAGAATCCTAATGCCATTTGAGTCCATGAGATCTTTAACGTTTTTCTGAAAGAGGAAAACAGTTTTGCATAATTGAAAGCCTTTCTCTTCAATAGGTGTTGTAACCTAGCACACTCTCTAGGACAAACACATGGAATTTCTTTCAACATGCTGGCATGCAACTATACTTACTTGGTATTTGTAAGGCTAAGAGGACAAAATTATACTATAAAGAGATCATGTAAGAATTTTCATTTAAATATGGTCTGAGTAAGCATCCCCCTCCCCCAAATCACCAAAGTGGCATGATAAATGCCAGCTCTCCAACTACCCTGCCCATCAATAAACACGCTACTCTATAACCAGAAACAAAATGTTACACAAAACCTTTAATGTTCCAGCTTATGAGGTGTTGCACACACATTCAGCAAGTGTTCTACCTCTGAGCCACACCTCTAGCCCCTCCAGTCTGTTTCTGTAACTTAAGCTAAAGGAAGAGGCTTCATTTAGCACCCGGAACACCAGGACAGAATCCTTAGGAAAACTTGCAAAACCTTCCCTTCCATAACTCAAAACACTCAGTTTTCCCATCTAAAGAAGAAAAGAACTATCTCTGGATGAGCTGACTGACAGGTTAGCAGCACTTGGGCACATGACTTGGAAATGGCAGTGTATTTACACAGAACACTGTACCTTATTAAGGATCAGCTTGTTCAGGAAGAGGATCAGCCTATCCCGTTCAAGTTTATCAGTGCACTAATGAAATAAATGACAAGTTAGTCAAAAGTGGATAAAATATCCATGAGATAGCTTCACAAAATCAGCTGACAGTTCAAAAGAAGTGTCATCTCTGAAATATTAAAGAGACAATTACAGGTGTTTGCCTGTCAATTACTCCAATTCCTAAGTGTTAAGTATGCAATTTTGTAGAACTTATCTAATTTCCTAGAATGGAAGATATTCTTAAGTCATTATAAAAACTAAAACTAATAGCTTTTAGGAGACATGAAAAGTGAAGTAAGTGAAGCCCTTAGACCTGGCAAACGGTGTTTCATTAAAAGGAACATAATGAGAAGAAAAAAGACATTCACTTAAAACACCCTGTATTTCTAAGTCCTCCGGTCCTCTGGAGTAACAGTTAGGATTCTGTACTGTACAACAGGCATGGTGGTACATGCTCTAATCCTAGCATTTGGAAAACGGAAACAAGAGGATCCTAAGTTCAATGTGAGCCAGAGCTATAGTTTGCAGGCAGGGTAGGCCACTTAGGAAGATCTTGACCGCTGCCGCCACCCCTCCCCCACAAACAAAAGGGAACAAAGGACTCAATAGTGTTGCTCAGGTGAGTAGCCAGCAACGGGTGTGTGTGTGTTTCATCCTGGCTGTGCTGCTTGCTTCCCAAACTTTTCCGGAGTTGACAACTGTAACAATCATGGATGGCTATTCTGAAAACTGGTTAAATGTTTCTCTTCCATAGTTTGTTAATATTAAACGGTTAAAATAGTAGAAGAGCATAAACACAAATGCAAAACTGAAGGACATACTCTGCATCATCAAATAGATCACAGTCAAGTTCACTGTAGAGCAACTTATCCTCCCCCTCATGCTCAAGTGTTAAGCAGCAAATCACATAAAATAAAATATATGCTAATGTATTTCCTTTTTAAAATTACTGGTGTTCTAAGCAACTTCACTGTCTTCACACTTTAAAATTTAACGTGTCAGAGACATTTATGATTTTTTTCCCCAAATGATACAACTCAGAAGTTGTTATTTCTTTTATACACCTATTGAGCTCACCATACTTCAAGTTGGTAAGCAAGTCAACAAAGTTGGTCAAAATCAAAAGCTGAAAACAAACAAACAAACAAAACCCAAACTGGAATGGACAAATTTTAATTCATTTGTTATTTTCCTATGCCTCCCACTTAAACTTAAATAACTGCAGTATATGTTAAAGAAAAACTCATGCAGAAAGTCAGTGTGACAATGTGATCAAGTTCGTTTTGACAGAATCAAACAGCAGTCTTCCCTCACGGTGTCCTTACCCTTTCTAACATCCCAATGATGTATCTCGTATCTGTGAAGGGCCCTATTTCTTCATGGCATCTGCCGTAAACAATAGCAAGGGCTTGTAAACACAAACACTTCATGTTAACTTTTGGAGTGAGCAGGAAGCGATGGTAGAGCTCATTGAAAAATTCATACCTAGATTTAAAAAGAGGTTCAATAGAAATAACCCCGAAATAAACAGTGACAACAAATGTAAGGAAACTTTATGAAAAGAGACTCACGATCTTTTTATAGATCCGCTTTCTTCATTTTCATCCTCCTCCAACAGCAATCTCAGGTAATAGTCCCCAATTTTGATTTCCTCTGCTAGACACTCATACTTTACCTTCATTAACAAATATAAACACAATTTTTATGTTGTAACAGATTTTTTTTCCTATTTAGAGTTTAAATTTCTTTTTTTCTTCCTTCCTTCCCTTTTCCCTCCCTCCCTTCCTTCTTTCCTTTCTCCTTGTTTTTCAACACAGGGTTTCTTTGTGTGGCCCAGGCTGTCCTGGAACTCCTTCTGTAGATCAAGTTGTCCTGGAACTCAAAAGACCCACCTACCTCTGCTCCCAAGTGTTGGGATTAAAGGTGTACACACATGAGTTTATCATTTCTTTAAAAATACCAGGTAATATACTATTTGTGTGTGATTATGTATGTGTGTGTACATGCTCGCATGTGTAAAAACTGGAGGTCAACATTGGGTATGTTCCTCTATAGCTCTCTGTCTTAAGGAATTGGCCATCTTGTGTAGACTGTCCAGAGAGCTCTGAGATCTGCCTGTATCCACCTGGCCCTGCCCAAAAATGGAGGTGTAGACATGTGCTGCCATGCTTGCACTGCCCTTGGTCCTCTTATTTATTATTTGAGGTGTATGAATATTCTGCTACATGTATGTCTGTGCATATCTGTGCACTGCCTGTGTAAGCCAGAAGGCAATGAATCCCTTTGGACTGGAGGTTTAGTTGGGAACGGTCACACGAGGTTCTGGGAACTAAACTCAGAACCTCTGGAAGGGCAGCCACTGCCATCTCTCTAACGACATACTTAGCATTTTCACGTGGGTGGTGCGACTCTTACCTTACATCCTCACGCCTGACTGGCAAGCACTTAGACACTGAGCCATCCCTAGAACGTGACTATTTCAGGTAAATGTGACACTTTATGCGTGGCTCTGCTTCATGAGCTTGAATTTTCCTGCAGCACTGACTGCAGCTCACAAAGGCTGCTCCGGCTCATCCCTCTCACCTGGTCTAACTTCAGCTTGTCCCTCATGCCTGGGCAACGTGGCAAGGCATGGTATCAACACGGTAAATACATCTTAACTCAGTCAGAGCCCTTCTCTGACTTTCAGGTAGAGATGATGTGTGAGGAAATACCCAGAACCAGACTCCAGAAGACACCAAGACCCTCACAATTTAGGCTGCTTATCACATGGAGAGAGTCACTGATAACTGTAAAAATTAATTCCCTGATGACATTATCAAAATTCTCTATACAAAGTCTAAAATAAGTGCTTTATAGAAATGTACATTAGTATTTTATATCCACTTCCCTTTCCCCCCCTGCAGATTCTGAGCATTCAATTTCTATAGTTTGTATTGTTGAGTATCTACCTTGTGGCAGCACTATTCTAGACCCTGGGGATTTAGCAGCCATAAACAGTGCTCTGCTTAGATTGAAGGCTGTTTCACAGGGGGAAACTTATGCCCGGTACTGTGGATCTAGCCAAGGATCTGGGGCTGGGCAGATCATAGGCCCCAGTCCTGAGCCTACTACAATTATTTTGCTAAATGGCCACAGTACCATACTGCCTTCTAAATATGCAATTCCAAGAGCTGAAGAGGTGGCTCAGGGGTTTAGGGCAAAATACTGTTCTTGCAGAGGACCCAGGTTCAGTTCCCAGCACCCACATCAGGCAGTACTCACTAACTCCAGTTCAAGGGGCTCTGACACCCTCTTCTGGCCCCCACCTGTACCTGCACGTACATGGTACACATAAACTCATGTCAGCACACACATAGACACATACAATTTTAAAAGTTGAATAAATCTTAAACATGTATCTGTGCACCCACAGATTAATGCAGCTCCCAGTCCTTATCAGGTTCTCTAGGGGTATGGCCCCTGGTAGGCTGCATGCTCCAGTGAGTGGCCTCACACCCACGCATATATAGGGTGGCACTAATTGGATTCAGCTGGTTGCACACCTTTAACCCCAGCATAGGCAATCAGATTTCTGAGTTCAAGGCCAGCCTGAACTACAGAGCGAGTTTCAGGACAGCCAAGGCTACATAAAGAAACCCTGTTTTGAAGAACCAAAAAAATAAATAGGATATAAAGTTGTGAGGGGGAGGGGAAGGCACATCTGGGAGAGTTGGTGGTGGAGGGTGGGGGTGAATAGGATCCAAAAATACAGCATGCATGCATGAAGTAAAAGAATAAAAATTATCTTAAATATTTCTGGAAAATGTATATATATGCATATAATTTTTGGTTGATAGTTAGGTGCTACAGAGAGAAGCAGGAAAGTGGGCAGGGAAGGGAATACAAAAGAACATAGGCATAAGGACAAAAGGAACTATGCTTTAATGCAATAGACAAGAAAGGTCCACCAGATGATGGCATTGAACAAAGACCTGGAGGAGATGAGAAAACGAATTATGAAGCCTTCCAGGAAAAAGATTTATTTTAGGCAGAGGCTAAAGTCAAGTAGAAAGACCCTGAGTTAAGAACCTGTGCTGTTTTCAGGAGGCCAGTGTAAATGGAACACAGTCAGAGTGAGGGAAAAGTATGAGATATGGTCAAGCAAAAACACTTTGGTTTGAGGGATACACAAGTAAGTCATTGCAAGAACCCAGATTAACAGTGTATGAGGTGACAAGACACAGGCACACTGAGGAGTGAGCAGAGAAACTATACAACCCACTTGCTTCAGTGTTTTGTTGCAATGCTAGGAATTGAACCTAGGGCCTCACATGCACCAGGCATGCACTTCAGCACTGAGCTCCACCACCAGCACTCTGCCTGATGTGAATCAGACAACCCTGTCACTGTGATGGTGACAGAATACAGGGAGGCAAGGGTGAGAGCAGTGATGGTGCTGCAGCCCAACAGACAAGGGAGTACTGGATAACTTCTGAGGGCCGTACAATAACATCTGCTGGAAAACTGGGTTTGTGCTATAAAAGATGATTTCAAGGCTTTCCACTAGAAGGCTAGAATATTTGTTATCTAAGATAAAAAAGACTGTAAGAGAAGTAGGAAGAACAACAGAACAGAAAGACCATTATATACCCAATTTGAGAATGAACATATGTATGTAGTCTAGGAAAGAAAGCCTAAGCAGGAGACAGAATATGATGAGCATTCAGCAAATTGGGGAAAAAAAGAAAAACACAACAATAATAAAAACCATGAGATAATGAATCAAGGCAGTAAATACAAAGCAGCCCAAGAACTGATCCCCAGGTGTCCTGGCTAGTTTTATGTCAGTTGATACAAGCAGAAGTCATCTGAGAGGAGGGACTGTCAATTAAAAAATGCCTCCATAACACTGGGCTGTAAGGAAGTCTATAGGGCATTTTCTTAGTCAGTGATTGACAAGGGAGGACCCAGCCCTTTGTGGGTGGTGCCATCCCTGAGCTAGTGGTTTTACAAGAAAGCAGACTGAGCAACCACGAGGAGCACACCTTTATGGCCTCTGCATCAGCTTCTGCTTCCAGGTTCCTGTCCTGCTTGAGGTCCCGCCCTGACTTCCCTCAATGCTGGACTACAATGTGGAAGTGTGAGCCATATCACGCTTTCCTCTTCAGCATGCTTTTGGTCATGGTGTTTCATCGCAGTAACTGAGACCCTAACTAAAACACCAGGCTAGCTTATGGTCACAGAGATGAGGACAGAAGACTGAAACAGAGTGGACAGTGAAGGAAACTCAGGAGACTACAGGTACCTTAAAGCAAAGTATGGAAAAATTTCCAATGAGGGGATGAGTACATTTAAATTCCATACTTTAGAAGCTGGGTTCAAGATCAAAACCAACAGGATGAGCATGCTCAATGACTCTGTTACAGTGGTTTCAACTGTGCGTCCTTTAGCAGTGGGGATATACACTGAGTGGCATGTTGCTAGGTTATTCTGCTTTTTGCTAACAGCCCAGAGCATGCTTAATGGCAAATAAGATGGCTATGATGTCACCAGCCAATATTATCGTCCATGAACAAGCAAAACAACACGCAGCATAACTGCACATATCACATAGGTCACAATCATATACTTAAATGTTAAAACACCAAATTATCTACCATGTACATTTTTCTTGTTTCTCTACTCTTCACATCAATTATTTTAACAAAGCAGCAAACTATAGCTGCAACCAAAAACAAATCTTAATTTAAAAATCTACATTTAAATAAAGAACAAAGCCAGGCACAGTGGTGCACGTCTGTAATCCCAGCAGAGGCAGGTGGATCTCTGTGAGTTCAAGGACAGCCTGGTCTACAAAGCAAGTCCAGGACAGCCAGGGCTACACAGAGAAACCCTGTCTCAAAAAAAACAAAATAAATAAATATCAATCAATAAATAAAGAACAAATCTAAAATTCCAGAAATGGGGGGGGGCATGCAAAGATCATATCTGAATGCATAAGTCAAAGTTATTAAAACTCATACACGAGTCTCAGGTGTAATGCTGAGTAACATCACAATGGGCTTAAAATTTGTGTCTCGAGTAAAGATTAGACATTCCAAATATTTTCTGTTATATTATGTGGGGAAAGATAAAGACATGGTTACAGAGATATTTTAAAATCTACAGATAACACATGCTTTAAAAAAAAAAGATTAGTGTGCTATGAAAACAAAGCTGTACCTCAAATTCATGGTGGTTCCAGGAGATGACACTGGCGCTGCCAAGCTCTCTGTCAATGTTAAATGTTCTCATTTCAGACTCAAGGGCATCTTTCAGTTCTTCTCGTGTTTTAAAATTCCAAATCAGGTTCGATCTAGCATGGTCTTGACTAAACCTAGACACAAATGCAATCAGGAAATAGTATGACAAACATTTCTCAAAATCTACCAATAGCCCATACTGCATCTTATAATAAGCGTGAAAACCACAAGATTATTAAACTTGATCAAGAAAAATAAAAATAAAATTTGTATTAATTAAGGAGAATAAAATGCTATTGGTAGAACCCTGTAGTAAACATGCAGACATTCAGTATTAAAAAAAAAGTTTTTTTTTTAAATTTTGGAAGTTTTCAGCATAAATGGTGAAAAAATGAACTTTAAGCTATTAGATAAATTTGCATGAAATTTAAAAATGGATATTTCAGTTTCAGTTATTTGTAGTTAACAAAAATTCAAGTTAGAAAACAATGTTAGATATCCAATTTTTCAGGCTGTGTGGGATAAGTCTGGCATTCATGGACAACCCAACGCGCCTCTACACAACTGTTGGAAAAACCATGACAACAAATGTGAACAAAACCTAAGCTAGGGCTGCAGAGACTTTGCATCTGCGTTTTATCAGTCAGAAGCCCCTTTAGCAATGCCAATTCAGAGTCTCATAGAACTTCAGATGCTTTTCAAGAACATCACAACCGAGGATTCCTGAGGAAGAAATGCAAAGCATATACTTAAAAATATCCTATATCTTACGTGGTATAAGATGTAAGTAGTGTGAGGTGTTTTCAAACCAAGTACTTTCCTTAATTGGTTAAGATAAAATCCACACGTCACCTTCTGGACTGACACTCTACTAAAGAACGTTCACAAATCATGCAACTGTCTACCTGAATGTGCTTCTCTGTGGCTATTAAGAAAAGGCCCTGGGTCTACTTATATGAGGCTACTAGCATGGCCGTTCATTTCTCACAAATCTTCCTGGGCTTTTATCAAAGCTCTCTCCTTTTAAAAAACAAAACAAAACTTTTTACTGATTCTTTGTGAATTTCACATCATTGCACCCCAATCCCATTCATCTCCCCATCCCTTTAGATCTGCCCTTGCAACCTCCTCCCCCAAAGAAAAACAACAATAACAAAAAGCCCGTCTCGCCATGGAAGCTGCACTGTGTCACACCCTTTATCCAATTATCTTTACATGCAAATGTTCATTGCAATGAGTCCCTGGTCTGGATTGAGGTCCTGCCATCCACCTCTTTTAAGACTGCACGTCTAACATGGCTGAAGGTAGGTATGCAGCAAGTGTCTTGTGCAATCATCTCTAAGCCTTATTAAAATTCTTAAGATAACGTAAGCTCCTCAGATGGCTGACCGAGCCTTAATTTCATAAGAGCACGTCTAACGATCTTGACAGTTGTATCTTCGGGAACTTGATAGTGTAAGAGTACCCACAGCATAAGACACTGCTCCCCGAGAGACAACTCATCTGGCTCCTCCGGCATCAGCATAAAGCTGACTCTGCACTAGAAGAGAGGCTTCAGGTTTACCTGTAGTAGAAGAGATCCCAATTTGCTTCTATTTTTATTCTCTGTCTTCTCTTTCGAAGAACTACTGGCTTTTGATTTATGTTCTGGAAAAGAACACAAACAAGCACAATGACACAGCACTCAACCCAGCCACCAAGCACACTCATCCTACCTGGCAGCAGCACATCCGCTAACAAGTGAGGAGAATCAATTCCATCAAACTGATGGAAGTTAGCTTAATGAAGCAGTCCATAGCATTAATTATACCATATCCATTGCTAGCATTTGTTCTTAAAGTTGCTCAAATACCATCCATGTAACCAAAGTTTACTGTTTCAAAACCAAGGCTTGTAACGTTTACACTGATCACCAGTAACATTTACAAGTCAAAAACTGACTTGCTTGAAACATTTACATGCAATTAATAAAAAATCATGAAAAATATAACAAGCACAAAAAATTATATTACACCGTTCTGAAAGCCAAGAGGCGCGAGCACACAGTGAAGCAGCCAACGAAGAAGAAACCAGCATTACATCCAGGCAATGCGAAGTCAGATGAAAACACTAAAGCACGTCAAGACAATACCACACGCCAGTTTCCCACACTTTACACATGTAAAGGGCTTAACTCACCATATGGTTTTTGACCTGAATTTAATTGTAAAAAGGGAAAAAAATAAGATGAAAATATAAAAAGGAGACTATGAATCTAAATCTGTTAAGCTGTATCTATTGTACAAATTCCACAAAAAATGTAACTCATCTTCACTTTACAATTGAGAGCCACCTCTGTAACTCCACTTTTAGGCAGCTGTCCACCTCAACTCCCCAAAAGCTCTGCATACTGTTGCAGAGAAGGTACATATGTAAGACTTGCAACTGGAAGGTGGAGATGGTCTCTGATAGTCATTACAGTTGTCATGGCCTTGGGGTGCCTGCTCTAAGTATGACCATACATATTTCAGATAAAATCCCTACTCCTCAACGTAACAAGCTGAAAGCATGGAGTAGTGCAAATTAAAAACCTGCAAGTTTAAACTTCATTAGCATGACGATTCAGATAAAGCAAGAAAATAGATTAGATGGCACTGAATGAATAACAGTAAAATGGTGATTTACTTGAAAATTCTGATTGAAATACAACTTATTAGTTATGTATGGAAATGTTTACTACAAATTTTAGTTTGCTACACCATCATAAAAATTAACATAAACTGACTTAAACAAAGTACAAAATAATTCAAAGTTTGGTGTTTACAACAAGTCAATTCTTTACTTAAAACTTCTCATTAGAAAGCAGAAACACTCCCAGTGGGCATGGTGGTGCCTGCCTGTAATTCAGACTCTCAGGAGGCTGAGGTGGAAGGCTGGAAAACTACACAGTGAGTGACTAAACAGCAAAGCCCTACCTTCACAACCAAAAACACACTAAAGCAACACTGCAGCACTTTCATTAGATTCCCTCCCTTTCATACAAATAGACAGCAGTTTAGAATGGTAATATATATATATATTCCATACCAGTAAAAAATAATCAAATTCTCATAAAAATGTGACAGAATTAAAAGGTAAACAAGAAAATCCCTAAACTGAAAAAAAAAAATCACGTACCAAAACACAATAAAACATGTGAATTAGTCAACACTAACCAAAGGCTGCTACTAATCCAATGCACAGCATCAACAGCACTCGAAACTGGCTCCGTAAACATCCCATCAAAAGAGACATAGATCTCTTCAGATTAACAACGGTGTAAGTCCACGCCATCACCGGTGCTTGTGTCTATGCGTGTGACAGCACTGAGCTTAACCACTCTTCCTTTCATATATTGTCACTAAACCAGTGTGCAGACCAAGTAATTGTCAGCAATAACCTTCCTGACGCTAATGTTTCTTTTGATCATGTGCTCAAAATGTTAACTAGCCACACAGACACCACCAACATATCGGTAAGACAGTACTGGTGTATAAATGCATTTTTCTCCTCTCAATCACTGTTGTAACAAATACCCCTTTGCGAACTAAGAAGCTTTATGTTCAAGGTTATGTTATATAAAAGTTATACAGAAGTTGTATACTAAAAATATTTTTGGCTGTATGAAAATATTATTTTTTAATTAATTTATTTTTTATTAATTAGTTTATTTACTTTGTATCCCAGCTGTAGCCCCTTCCTTCATCCCCTCCCAATCCTACTCTCCCTCCCTCATCTCCTCCCATGACCCTCTCCAAGTCCACTGATAGGGAAGGTCCTCCTCCCCTTCCCTCTGACCATAGCATACCAGGTCTCATCAGGACTGGCTGCACTGTTTCCCTCTGTGGCCTGGTAAGGCTGCTCCCCCATCAGTGGGAAGTGATCAAAGAGCCAGCCACTGAGTTCATGTCAGAGACAGTCCCTGTTCCCTTTACTAAGGAACCCACTTGGATGCTGAGCTGCATGGGCTACATCTGTGCAGGGGTTCTAGGTTATCTCTATGCATGGTCTTTGGTTAGAGTATCAGTCTCAGAAAAGACCCCTGTGCCCAGATTTTTTGGTTCTGTTGCTCTCCTTGTGAAGTTCCTGTTCCCTCCAGGTCTTTCTATCTCCCCCTTCTCTTACAAGATTCCCTGCACTCTGCCCAAAGTTTGGCTGAGTCTCAGCATCTGCTTTGATTCCCTGCTGGGTAGAGTCTTTAAAAGGCCCTTTGTGGTAGGCTCCTGTCCTGTTCCATGTTTTCTTCCTCTTCTGATGTCCGTCCTTTCTGATGTTTGCCTTTCTGAGTGAGGATTGATCATCTTATCCAGAAGCTTAATTAGCTTCTTTAGGTGTACAGATTTTAGTATGTTTATCCTATATTATATGTCTAATATCCACTTATAAGTGAGTATATACCGTGTGTGTCTTTCTCCTTCTGGGATACCTCACTCAGGATGATCTTTTCTAGTTCCTACCATTTGCCTGCAAATTTCATGATTTCCTTGTTTTTAATTGCTGAGTAGTATTCCATTGTGTAAATGTACCACAATGTCTGTTTTCATTCCTCATCTGAGGAACATCTGGGTTGTTTCCAGTTTCTGGCTATTACGAATAAAGCTGCTATAAACATGGTTGAGCAAATGTCCTTGTTGTATACATGAGCGTATTTTAGATATATGCTTAGGAATGCTATAGCTGGATCTTGAGGTAGCTCTACACACCTACCGATACTTGAACTCATTGGCACAGGAGACAACTAAACAGAACACCTACAGCACAGGCTCTAAGATCAACAATCAATAAATGGGACCTCATGAAACTGAAAAGCTTCTGTAAAGCAAAGGATAGTGTCGTCAGAAGAAAATGACAGCCTGCAGATTGGGAAAGGATCTTCACCAACCCTATAACTGACAGAGGGCTAATATCCATAAGATATAAAGAACTTAAGTTAAACAGCAATAAATCAAGTAATCCAATTAAAAAATGGGGTACAGAGCTAAACAGAGAATTCTCAATAGAATATTGAATGGCAGAGAAACACTTAAAGAAATGTTCAACATCCTTAGTCATCAGGGAGATGCAAATCAAAACAACCCTGAGGTTTCACCTTACACCCAACAGAATGGCTAAGATCAAAAACTCAAGTGACAACACATGCTGGAGAGGATGTGGAGAAAGGGGAACCCTCCTCCATTGCTGGTGGGAATGCAAACTTGAACAACCACTTTGGAAATCAATCTGGCACTTTCTCAGAAAATTAGGAAAGGTAATTCTATTTTAAAAGTTGAATAACTGTTACTTTAGAAATAGGCTTAACCAGCTGAAGCCAGAAACTTCTAATTTTCAAAAACTAAAAAACAAATCAATTGGATACTTATTTCCACTGTTCCAATGCTGCAGCAGAAATGGCATGAACGGGTCCTACAGAGTGATTTAATTATCGAGTTTAAAAATTAAACATTAAAGCAACTCTGTAAGAATAGGATGGCAAGTGAAGCTATTCCAATTTTAGAAAAGAGGGAAAGTACATTTCTGGGGGAAAAAAAACCCCCACAATGTGAGTAAGTAGGTGGTGGGGCTCAGCTCAGACACGAGTTGGCAAGTACAAGCTCAAGGTGTTCTGGCCTGAAAGCCTGCTGAGTGATTCCTCACGATGCAGTTATCAAGCTAGCACTAATCCTCTATACTCAACTCCTGAATAACTCGGACTGATCCAAATTGTAGACTGATACACAGTATGCTTGTTCCCTTATATTTAGACAGTGTAGAAATCCATCTACAGGTGAAAATTAAATTATTTCCTTTTAATAAAAAATAAAAAGCCTCCAGATATAAAGACATTGTTAGGTGTCGGTAGAAAAACTGTAAGTCAGCTCCAGAAGAGCACTTGGTTCATTCTTAACTCTGCACCAGCCATGATAGGAAGCAAGTGTGCAAGCTGCAGAAACTTCTGAGCCATGCGTTGGAAACTTCACTTCTGACTTTGCTTCATGGAATAATATCACAAAATTTACAATGCATTTAATAAAATACCGTAAATGGTATCTCGAAAATGTATCTAATTCTGTATAAAACAGGCAAACAGGCATACTGTATTTTTATATGTGCAAGGCAAAATATGAAAACTGGAATATGTAAGAGAAAATTTAAGAGAGTAACTTGACATTAGCTAACAAAAATATTAATTATTAGTTCCCAAAACTAGCAACTGAGGAAAAGATGATTCAGTATTTGGTGATGCTAATTTTTTTAAGGTTTGAGTATGATGTGTGATATCTGAATATCACACCTGTGAACTACAGTGAGTCTGAACTAGGACACATTCCTTTTTTACCTCTTTTTTTAAAAGTGATTTTTTTTTTTTGAGAAAAATAATTACATCATTTCTCCTTTCCCTTTCTTCCCTTCAAAACCTTCATGTACAAACCCTTGCTCTCTTTCAACCTCATGGCCTCCTTTTCACACACACACACCTCTGTGTGTCTGTCTGTGTCTTACACTTTCTCCTAATATACACATACCTCCTTCTGTGCAATGCCCATCCTGTCCCTCCAGTGCATCAACACAAGATCAACTTTCTCTTTAGCAAACTTCTCAACTTCTTTGGCAGCTTTTCCAGCCAGTCTTTGCCACTCTGGAACTTTATTAAATTTTCCATATTGATCCTGCAATGTAACACAGAAATTCATTACATACCTACTTTCATATTTATTTTAAAACTATATACAGCTGTATCACACTATTTCAAATAAGAAAATTTTAAAAATGGCCATGCTAGAATTCAGTGACAAGAAATGAAAAACTTCTATAAGGAATTAAACTTCCTACACAAGAAACCTTAACCTCCCCCCTCAAGTTGTTGCACTATGATTGTTTTCAAAAGACACAAACAGGGATAAACACAAACTCAGGAGGAGGGACTGGAGAAGAAGACACGACAAACACTACACAGCAGCGCAAGAAACACTACTGCAATTTATTCAGGGACATTATGATATCTGTCTGTCTATCATCTATCTAATCTATATCTATCTGTCATCTATCTATCTATTTGACCTACATCCATCCATCCATCTATCTATCTATCTATCTATCTATCTATCTATCTATCTATCTATCTATCTATCTATCTATCATCTACTTTGAGGCAGATCAATTCATTCATCCATCCATCCATCCACTCTGACACAGGGTCCCACTCTGTAGCCCTGGAACTTGCTCTGTAGACCAGGATGACCTTGGAGTCACAGAAATCCACCTGCCTCTGCCTCCCAAGTGCTGGAAGTAAAGGTGTTCGACAGCACACTCAGCTCAGGACATCAGTAATTAACAGAGAACTGAAAACGGAAAAGTTACAAGTAACTTCTATTTAGTATTTATCCCTTTTACCAGTAGTGGTCAATTCCATATTCTTTATAAAACATCATATACACTTGAAAATTCTAAAGATAGCTATTCCTGAACGTATTATCAGTACACTGGGTTAGAGGAAAATATACCATCGCTAAGACAATTAGATTGTGGTGACAAGCTGTGAGTGTATTAAAAGTTATTAGCTGTACAACTTCAAACAGCTGTTATTTTATGAGATGCAAATGTCAGTATTCAAGGCAGCTTTTTATTTCTGGATTTTAGTCTTCCAGAAAAGAGGGTACAATAGCATTTTAACCCCACTCTGCAGAATGTACTTGCCATTGCTATTTTTACGTTGTCTCTGACGTGCATGCGGTCAGCATCCTTTTCTGGAACTGGATCTGAACTGTCCAGGTATGCCAACAAGCCTGGTGGCTAACAACAACAAAAACAAAAAACCACAAAATTCATTTTTTTTAAAATAAAGGAAATTCAGCCTCCAAAGCCCAAACTGGTTAACACTACAGTATGGCCCCTGGGGCAGCTCTGTGCGGCTGTCCTAGCTTTTCCTCTTCTCGTGGACTCACCAAAATGCGTTTCAACAAGCTTGTGGCGGTCGTGTTGTCGGCCGTCCAGAGCCCCACGAGATGTCTGCTGAGCTGTCTGAAAAAGCAGACGTTAGGAAAGGTTTCTACTTTAGCTCAGCTACAACAAAGAATGTTAAAGAACAAGTTTCAGAATTATAAGAAATACAAGTACTGATAATCAGATGTTGAAAATGTCAAAAATTAATGTACAAGAGAAAAATGAAACATTATTTTAAATATTAATATTTTGGGGTTTCCTCCAAATTAAAGTGCTTCCCTGATTACTAATTTGGTTTAAAGATTATTCTTTTTTATTAAACTGATTTATTTTGTCTGTGCACGTGTCACAGAGGTCAGAAGACAATTTGTGGAGTTGGTTTTCACCTTTCATTATTTGGGTACAGAAGATTAGACTCAGCTTGGTAGGCTGGATAGGCTGAGCAGGCTTGGTGGCCAGTGCCTTTTCCAGGTAAGCTATCTTACTGAATTTTTAATGTCATGAACATGACATAGGTTCTTACCCATTTAAAGAAAGCATGTGCACGCACACACCAATTAACATGACTCAGGTGGTTTGTGTAACGAGTATTGACAGAACATGCACGAGTAATTTATGCTATTCTTTATGAAGGCAAGGCTGTAACTTCAGACTCAGGTGTGCTCTGGCTGGCTGAGGTCATACATCAGAAGCCGTATTGTTAAAATGGTGGGGCTCATGTAGCCTCCAGCGAACAAGGCAATTTATGTTTTTATTATGTACACACTGTTCTGCCTGCATGTGTGCCTGCACCCCAGAAGAGGGCATCAAATCTTAATATAGATGGTTCTGAGCCACCACGTGGGTGCTGGAAATTGAACTCAGGACCTCTGGAAGAGCAGCTAGTGCTGTCAACCTCTGAGCCATCTCTCCAGCCCTTTTTCTTTTCTCTTAAGTGACTATTGGAAGAAAGACGGTTGATCAGAGATTTTGAATAAGCCTAGTTTAGGTGAATATATGTGTAAGATTTTTTTTTCTTTTCTTTCTTTATAAAGTAGAATATCTGATTGATGAAATTTACTTAAAAATTAACTCTGAACGCTTCCCATGTGGGACTGTGTGATGCACACAGTCTCAGGAAACAAACAGCCCGGGCCTGGTCTTTTCTATACTCCCTGCCCATGACTGTAAATCAAGACTCTGACATGATAATGAAAAAAGGAACCAGATCCTCCCACCCTAACCTATCCCAAATTATCCATGAACAGGGACAATGATCATTCCAACTCAAACCTTCATAGAACTGAGTGGATCAAAACAAAACAAAACAAAAAAAAGGGAACAATTACATAACACCAATGCTCTTGTCTTATAAAGTGCTCAAATCCAAACAGAAAGTTAATTTACGGGAACCAAACAACTTACCTATTGGTAAGCATGCGCTGATCTGAACTGATTGTAAACATCGCAGTGTGTAAGTGTCGAGGTAAGGCGCCCTCACTTAGGGCAAGCTCCTGCATCTTCGTAGCAATCTCTCTGTCACCTTCCTTTGGAAAGAGGGAAAGACAGTCCTAAAATAGCAATCTAGAGCAAAGTCCTTCAACTTTATAAAACTAACCTTCCAGCTTTATACAAAGATTCAGGCAGTACACAAGTTATTAAAAAACAACAAACAAACAAACAAAAACCAAATAGGCAACTTCTAGTTACCCCAAAGAAACACAGAGGTTGCAGCTAATTTTAAAGATATTATTTGTCTTTGAACTGAGGGTTAGCTTGCAGCTAAATTCACCTTGTATATTATGCTTTGCTGAATTTAAGATTAAAAGTAAGATGATTTCTAGAGTGTTTATCAGCTAATAACAAGGAAAGGTGTCTTAGGGAGAGTAGCGACTCCCATCACAGACACATGCACGTCGCTCCTGCTTTTGCTCTTGACGACAGTCTCTTTTAGGCCAACAGCATGGTTAAAGGGCAGAGTGATGCAGGTGGCTCTTTACTCCAATTCTGCTGCCCCCACACAGACTTGTTTTGGCAACAGCAACTCGCGAGGATACTAGATACTTAAGGTAATCAAAGATTTGTGGCTCCAAAAGCCCTGTGATGCTCCTGTGAGTGAGGACACACAATTATATAACACACAACACGAGTGCACGTCTGGAACACAGCACCACGAATGTCATTTTGTTTGGTCTTTGTTGGAAAGACAGGGTCTTCCTAAGCTGCCCTGGGTGACTTAGAGCTTGCATTGTAGAGAAGATTGACCTTGAACTCAGACATCCACTTGTTTCTGTCTTCAGAGTGCTGGAATTAGAGTGCACACCTGGACCGCATGTACCACTTTGAATAGTATGCAATCTGAGGTAAAATTCACCAAGATGCTAATGTACTTCTCAGTGATAAAAATAGCTTATTTTTATTTGTTACTTGTGCTTTTTCCTGAATATCACTACTTTTTCTTCAGGGTTCATGTACTCTTTGAGCTACTTGCCAAGACTGTATACAAATTATATCTTTAAGAGACATGAGCTCTAATCACTGACTATAAATTTAATGTGTGACTTGTATGTGAAACCCCAAAGTCAGCACCTTGTTTATGAAGAATGAATGGTTCTATTATAGAAATAGCAATCAGGGTCCTAACTGTGCCTGGCTGCCTGAAGCTCTGCAAAAGTAACAATGTGGTAACCATTTTTAGAACCTAAAACTGAGCACAAAACCTATTAGCTAGAGAGGGGAAACTAGACTGTATTATTGTATATACACACTAAACACCATGACACAAGCAAAAGCAAACTTTGATTTCTAACCAGTTCAATATTTCCTTCCTTCTTTCCTTCCTTCCATCTTTCCATCGTACCTTCTTTCTTTCCTCCCTTATTTTGCCTATAAAACACGTAAGGGTAAACTAAAGTTTTGCTTTTTATCAAGTTCTTTTTATGCATACCATAACAGCCAAATTTTGTAATGAAGAAACTCTCTTACATTTTACTCAAATTGTTAGTATGAAAGAAAAATACAGGAATTCAAAAGCTTTTTAAATTGATGTCACTATAAACATCACAGATTGCAGCTTCTATTTAGTGACTATGATTTTACCTTTCAAAAAACTTTTACAGATTTCATTTTATTTTATGTGTTTGGGAATTTGGCTACACATATCTTTGCACCACATGCATGCATTGCCAGCAGAGGGCAATAGGAACTGAACTGAAATACTGCTGTGAGCCACCATGTCTGTGCTGGGAACTGAAGCAGACTCCTCCTCAAGAGCAACCAGTGCTGTTCACCACTCACCCACCTCTTCAGCCCATGGTTTTATCTTTTAAAGAACAGAAGGCTAAAGCACTGACCCCGCGCAGGCAACAATGGCTACAATGAGTCCCGATGCCTAGATGCCTACAGCTTAACGACTCCAGCTGAAGGACTTCTGTTGTCACCCAGCACTTTCTTTCCCCATTAAGTCTTGCACAGTAGATCCCGCATAGCCTCAGGATCTACACTCAGTGCACCCACCATCAATGAAAGCAGCAGGAAAGAAAGTTGACTTTATGACACAACAAATAAGCAACGTGTGAGCACAGTATCTGGAGATGACAGTGTTAAGTTCATTCTCAGTGTGGGCTCTACCCTGAATTCTGAAAAACAAAAAAAACCCCTAAAACTACTTTTCCTATCCAGAGAATAAAAAGTTTCCCGTCAAAGACTGAATGGCAAAGTTGTCTACTTCAATTAAAAAAAAAAATCAACATTTGAGGAACTTTAAGATATCAAAATTATTCTCTCACCTCTATTATTGCCTTCATAACCAATCCAGCTCCCTTTACAATTGCCATGGAAGGATGCTTTAAAAACGAAGGGGAAAGCATCAGTGAATAAAAGAGAATTTCATTCTGACACAGTTAGCTGTTATGCCTAAGGAACAAACACAATTTGTGCAAGGTGATAAGCCATAAAATTGTGGAAAGCAACTAACTAGGAAAACTAATTAGGAAAAGATACATCTCAACCTCAGATCAGAGTCTAGTTGTAAGCAAGTCAGGTTTACATCAGCTAGAAACAAGTAACACTCAAGTGAATAATATATACTTTAATTACCTGAATATGAATGGTTTCCATCAAGCACTAATGACACTACAAATATTTACATAAAATATGTATATACACATATACACAAACACTACAGCATCATATGAGATAACAAATGCTTTCCAGTGCTTATAAACAATCTAGCAAAAACTCACCTTGATTATTTGGATATCTGTAAAGAAAGGGAACTTTAATCCTACCAAAGAAAGAAGTAAGCTTTCCCACTACATCTGTACTAGCCAAGTATACACAACAATGGTCAACAGAATGAGGAGACCTCTACATAAAACACCAACAAACCTGAAGGTTAAAAATCTCTTGACATGGTGATGTCCGAGGTCACAATCGTACACTTATGCACACACGCGCGCGTGCACACACACAAACACACACAATTTAAAACACTCTGACCTAGCTGTGGGTGAAGCTCAGTGGCAGAGTGCTTGCCTGATATACAGACAAAGCCCTAAATTAGTGATCCTTCACTGCACAGGGTTGGGGAAGAAGTAATTCTTAATGTAGTCATTTAGACATTACAGTCATTAGACAAGTCTGGGACATTAAAACTCACCTGAAATAGTTTAAAAAGGGTTCTTCCATTGGAGGCTACCATCTCCAAGAGCATATCAAACTGCTGCCCTTCAGTCGTCTCACTATATGGAGCACAGAGGGCAAAGGTAAGGAAGTCCAAGAGTGAACTAATTACTAGGGCACCAGTCCCATGATCCTGAAAGAAAGCAGCACACTGCTTAGAAGACACATGGACCTTCAGCTCCAACCCAGCAAGGACATGTTCTTTTCTCTTAATTCTGGGTGTCAGATATAAACAATGGCTTAAATTTTTCAACAGATTCAAATTTTCCTGGTGCTTGAGTACTTATTTATTAGTTAATATATTAAATCCATTGTTCATCATCTTATCAAATGAACATAATTAAAATTCAGGCAAATCTCAAGAGAATGACCCAGATTTCTCAAAAGTACATTCTAACTAAAGTTAATGTGTAAACGAGTGGGAAAAGATAGAAAGAAAGTGGTGAATGAATGAATGAATCAATCACTGGGCTGGAGAGCTGGCTCAGCAGTTAAGAACACTGTTGTACCTCCAGGCACTCACATGATGCCTAAGCTCACAACTGCACTCAACACTAGTCTCACGAGATCTGATGATCTCTTCTGGCCTCCATGGACAGTGTATTTATGAGGCACAGACATACAGGCAGGAAAAACCTACACACATAAATAAAAATGGGGAGAAAAGAAAAGCAATCTACCAATATTTGTAAAATTGTGGCAATTTGTTTGTGTTCACAGGATTTCTATCGTCTCTGATGTTCAGTGCCTAGGGAACTGGTAGTCAGTTAAGGTGAGACTTGGTCTTGACCTCTTTTTTGCAAAAAAGAAGGAAAGGAATCTGAAATGTCACTGTAAGAGTCTGAAAACACTGCTGGTACCTTTTCAGTTGCTTTCTTAGATAATAGTATTAGCTAAATCTCCAATTGCTATCTTAGCTAAGAAAAGACATGAGTATTTTCTTACTAGTAACAAAGATGAACTGTGACCATGTGACTGTTTGAAGGATGTGCTTTGTGACAAGAATAACTCCACACTTCACTTCTGGGAAATCTCTGCATGCCATCTCCCATGAAGAAAAGTTAAGTTACAACTTACCACATGGGAATTAAATTTCTCCAATAAGTTTTCCAGAAACTTCTTTGAAGAGAGAAGAGAAGCTTTGTTTAGCTGCTCTTGTCTTAAGTCATAGTCATCATGCATGGGCTGTTGATTAAAGAGTGAAATTCATAAGCAATGTCATGTGTTGGCATCACAGAAAAGGCATTTATAGAAACGTTACCTCCACGTGGAAGCAATTAGAAACCATAGCCTTTAGATCCCATGGCAGAGAGGAAACACGTGATGAGAAGCAGACAAAGCTGACAGCTTCTCGTGTCTGATCAGACCTGATAAGCTCCCTGACAAGTACTTATTGCACAAGCAATGCTCCTTCTCAGGGCCACAGGCTCTCACCAAAAGAAAAGCCATCCCCACTCCAAGATTTATATAATTTAAATTGGAAATGATAAAAAGAATTTAAAAGCAACTCCTCTCTGCCTCAAGGTAACTGTCCTTTGGCTGCTGATGTGTGCTCTGTGGTCAGGCACAGTTGGATCCTAACCTAACTGGAGGCGGAGGCAGGTAAGCCGGTGGCCTACCTCTGAGCCTCACCTTCCTCAGATGTAAACAGGACTACAGGCACTGAGCGTGGGCATTCCTGCACGCAGCCAATGCCTAACACCATTGAGAACTCAGCTTGTTTCACACTATTTTTGTTTTATGTTTTAGCTTAATTCTTTAATGGAATAGTTAAGATAATAAACTTTAATTCATTTTGAGAAATAAATACAAGATGTTACACAAATGATTATGTAGGCTTGGCTTTCATCACAAAGACTGCCCATAAAGCTTTACATACAGAAAAATCCCAGGCAGTACACAAAACCCTGAGGCAAATGAGAAACTTCTGCAGTACTGAACAGCTGTCAGTCCCTCCACACAGGACGCCACAGACCTTTATCGCTCAGCTTTCACGTGCTGCTTCTCCACCACTGTCACTACCCCAGCTGGACATCTCACTCTTCACACGACAGTTAGGTCCACCAGCTCTAACTTTTATCTCTTTTCCATGTTCCTCTAGACTGGGCTTTCTGAAAGTCAAACCTAGTCATGTGACTGTTCCCTTGTTGAAACTCTTAGGGGATCCTTATAAAAAGTACAAACCCAGTTCTTTGTTCTGACAGAGGCAACTTTTTAATGGCCACTTCTGCATATGCCTCTAGCTTCAAGTCTTAATTACCCGCACTCGACATCTCACACACACCTACAATCGTTAACTATTGTATTAGCTGCTTCTCACACATGCCTTTGGACATGCCACCTTCTATGCTGGGCAAAGCCTACCCGGAACTCATAGATCTTTATTCCAGTCTGAAATGCAGGTCACATGCAGCATCTGAGAAACAGAGAACACTCCTCCTCACCAGTGCTCAGCCTCCGCTTCACATTGCACACGTGGTCGACCTGACTAGATTGCTGCAGTTTTATTTCTAGCACTCAAAAGACCAGTTAGCACATTGAATGTGCTATAAATGTTAACTGAATAAACAAATGGCCACGAGAGCAATTTAGGAACTAGACTTTACTGGTAATGAAAGCACGGATTTTCAGAAATGAAAACCTAGTCAACTTAAGAAGAGCAGTACTTACACACATGAGGGCACAAAGCATATCAACAGCAGCATGGGTGACTCCATTGTTGCTTCTCTTGAGTGCTTTCACTACCTTCACTCCTAGGCGCTCCCGAAACCTTTAAAACAAACACCAGTACAGAACAGAATATCAGAACCTTTATTATTGGTAAAATTACGCGTTACCTTAAGTTTCCACGGTGGCACAGCATCAGTTATATGTTCTAAATCCCACTTTTGGAATGCAGTTTCCTAACACTATTTGCTTTGCCAGGAAACGTTTTCAGTGTTAATGAAAAGACAAAGAACTACTCAAATTCATTAGCACAAAAGCCAGTGACATTATTAGTGAATATGGGCTCGATACCCACACCAGCCCCATCTAGCTTCCTTTTTCACTGCTCAAGAATAAAAACTACCAAATGATCATAGATATTATATTTAGTCAGACATAAAGAAATACATTACCCAGTATTTCCTATTTTAAGTTGTTCAAAATCTTTACAAGCAAACAAACCATGCACTGTTTTTTTTGTCATGGAACCAAACCCATTGTGAGGCAGCAGGCCCTTTCCTACTCTCTGGCTAACTTACTTAGGAAGCTGAGTGAAGGCCAAGAAACCAGCTTTGGAGGCTACAAGCCTCCTCACAGCTTGGAATTGGCTCTCAAGTTCTGCATTTGAAGAAACGACATCTCCTTCTTGAGACAACAATGCTGTTATGGCATTATTAATTAGCTTTTCCTTGTTTTCTGAGAAGAGACCCTAGGTAAAGAAAGAGTAAATACTTGAGAAGAGTTTCAACAGCAAAAGCTAGTGACAACAAACACAGTACAACACAACCTATCTTACATCCTGTGTTACTGCATGCAGAACTCCGCTGTAGGAAATGTTAGCGTTGAACCTGAATACAGCATCTGCAAAATTGCCATCTGCAAAGAGATGAAAAGGTTCGTGGAGATTTAAGGCTTTGCATTCCCACTTTTAAAATCACTGTCACACTGGTGGGTAGAAATGGGCTTACATTAAAGCAAGTACTTACTAGGAGGTGCAGCTAGGAATCTGAGGTGAAGGCTCTCAACTTCCTCGTCTATAGGCATGCTGAGTAACCCCCATCGCTGACCTTTGTGGGTCGGTGTCATCTTAACACAAACATCTCTATTACCAGAGGCTCTTACTCCATCCAGCAAACTTGCTAACAAGGAATCTCTAAGCAAAGTCAAAAGTAAAAAGCTTTAGGTTTGATACTCAAAGGGACTTTGGGTACGGAATGCAGCACGGGCCTTTCTGTAGGTAATGTGTTAGTGTATGCTAGGCTTCAGTGGGTAGCATGCATAGCTCCAGGACAGATGGGCAAGTGCACAGCTGTCCTTCACTGTACTGCTGCGGCACGACCTGGTATGAGGCAGATAGCACTGCAGCTTCCATGCTTCTTGGTTTAGCTGTCTAAAGATTAACCACCTCTAACAGCTTTCCTTGGGCCTGCCTGACATACAAACAAAATTTACTCTATTAAAATCTTTCACAATAAAACAGTTGGGCAGTCATCATAATCCAGTTTTTATATATTTTGACCACTACCAAAAGTTCCTTTGTATCTATTTGCAAAGACCAAATAGTGAAGTGATATCAAATCTACTTTTGATTTTTCAAAAAAAATTCAAAAAAGCAGAACTGTACAGTGTGTAGCCTCACAGGTCTTGTTTATATTGTTCATCATCTGCTTTCAAGGTCGCCCACATTGCTGCAAGTACTAGTGTCCAGGGCCCACATTGCTGAAGAGCCACCCACTGTGTAGACACAGGACATCCTGGGAACTAATTAAAGCTCATGACATATGCCAGTTTTTGGCAGTTCTGAAATGTTGCCATGCTTCTGTTAAGATAGTCAACTTGCCAGTACCCAGAATCACCAATGAGACAAGCCTCATCTGGATTAGGTCAGCTTCTGGATATGCACATGAACACAGACCAGGTTAACTGACGTCATTAAAAATATGCAGATATGTCTTCTCCATAATTAAGTAATTTCAATGATCTGGATTTCAATTTTTATTTTTCTCCCTCATTGAACAATTTCTTTGCCCTGCACATACTATGATCTCAAAATTATAATTTAAAAAGACATACATGCATGCACGCACACACATATGCACACACAGGTAGCTAACCCCTACCTTTCTGTTGAGGAGTATTTTCGAACTTGACCTTTTATAAACTCAATGGTAAAAAGTTGTGGATTTTCTGAGTCACAAACCAATGCAAATACCTAAGAAAAAGAATTTTTTTAAAAAAAACAGTTTACCCAAACCCCTAAATGTTTAGCTCTAAAGTTTTCAAGGTATTATTTTTTTCTTATATAGTCAACATTCAAAAAATATAACATGCTTATAATATCAGAATTTAAGAACTGTTTAAAAGTTTCATATGCAACTATAGAAATAAAAGTTTCATTCTTTGTATATTAGGAAGTTAATATAAAATGCCTTGGTTATGATCTCCACTGTCTTAAAACTAATAAATATAAGGGTTAATAATTAAATACATCATGCCTGTTTCCCATTCACTTCTGTTGTGGTGGTGATTTTTGAGACAGGGCCTCATGTAAACCAGGCTAGCCTTGAACTTGATATGCAGCTGAAGCTGGCCTTGAACTCCTGATCCCTTGCATCAACCCCCAAGCGCTAAGCTCACAAGTATGAGTCACCATGCTGGCCTGTTTCTCATTCTTTAGAAATGAGTAAATATTAAAACAGAAGCTCAATCAAGTTTATCAGTAGGAGGCTGGCTTCATTAAGCCAAGAAGGCTTACTCACTTCTCCCAAGGGCTTCAATGTTGCAATGTTATAGGTTGCTGGATCTCGTTCTACTAAACATGTTTCTGTGACTGCTAGAACTCTTTTCACAGGTTCCTTCAAACATAAAATGGAAATATACTTAGAAGTTATTAAAGAAAGCCGTAAAAACACCAGAATATTTTTATATTCAACACACAGCTTTTAAAAAATTATTTATTTTTTATTAATTACAGTTTATTCATTTTGTATCCCAGCTGTAGCCCCTCTCCCTGGTCCCCTCCCAATCCTACCCTCTTCTCATCTCTTCCCATGACCCTCCCCAAGTCCAGTGATAGGGGAGATCCTCCTCCCCTTCCCTCTGATCCTAGCCTATCAGGTCTCTTCATGACTGTCTACATTGTCTTCCTCTATAGACTGGTAAGGCTGCTCCCACTGAAGGGAGGGTGATCAGAGAGCCAGCCACTGAGTTCATTTCAGAGACTGTCCCTGTTCCCATTACTACGTAATCCACTTGGACACTGAGCTGCCATGGGCTGCATCTGTGCAGGGGTTCTAGGTTATCTCCATACATGGTCCATGGTTGGATTATCAGTTTCTGAAAAGACCCCTGCCCCCAGATTTTTTGGTTCTGTTGTTCTCCTTGTGGAGCTCTTGTTCCCTCCGGGTCTTTCTATCTCCCCCTTCATTCAAAAGATTCCCTGAACTCTGCCCAAAGTTTGGCTATGAGTCTCAGCATCTGCTTTGATACCTTCCTGGGTAGAGTCTTTTAGAGGCCCTCTGTGGTAACAGAGAGGATGTGGAGAAAGGGGAACCCTCCTCCATTGCTGGTGGGAATGTAAACTTGTACAACCACTTTGGAAATCCATCTGGCACTTTCTCAGAAAATTAGGAATAGTGCTACCTCAAGATTCAGCTATATCACTCCTAGGCATATATCCAAAATACACTCAAGGACATTTGCTAAACCATGTTTGCAGTAGCTCTCTCTCTCTCTCTCTCTCTCTCTCTCTCTCTCTATATATATATATATATATTATATATTTATATATATTATATTTATTTGGCTATTTATATAATAGCCAGAAGCTGGAAACAACCCAGATGTCCCTCAATGGAGGAATGGATACAGACATTGTGGTACATTTACACCATGGAATACTACTCAGCAATTAAAAACAAGGAAATCATGAAATTTGCAGGCAAATGATGGGAACTAGGAAAGATCATCCTGAGTGAGATATCCCAGAAGCAGAAAGACACATGGTATATACTCACTTTTAAGTGGATATTAGACATATAATATAAGATAAACACACGAAGATCTGTACACCTAAAGAAGCTAAGCAAGAAGGAGGACCCTGAATAATCCTCACTCAGAAAGGCAAATGGGTTCGACATCGGAAGAGGGAGAAAAACAGGGAACAGGACAACACACAGCTCTTACCAAATGTCTAGGAGATATTTTTTGGACCACAAACTCTGCTAAGGATGTAATAGACTCATCAGTGCTGTATTTTCCAAAGCGAAGATTCAAATATTGCTCAAATTCTAAAGGTTCTTTCCTGATCCGCAGTGAGATACCTATGTAGTTGCCAGCATGTTCTATTGCACTTTTGATGATCTCTTCTCTTTGCTCTGATGCAAATAAATGCTGCACAGAATTTGAAATTTCTAAGTCAGGATTCATAGAACTCAAACAAGATCATATTTACTCAACACCACATGAAAGAGTTAATGTAACGATTTTAAGGGGAAAAAAAGGCAACAGAATGCATTGGGTAAATAATAAGTTTAGTGTAGTTAAAAGACAAACACTAATTAAAAAACACAGCCTGCAATATGAAGCCTTAAGCCAATTCATCCAACAGACATTATCCCAAAACTTCTCTGAGTTTGGTCATCACCACTTGTACCAAACACATGCCATCTTCCAAAGAAGAGCCCCAAGCCTATGAGGGTAGGTGGGCGTTGTGGGTAGCATTTTGTTTCAATCAAGGCAGCTCTGTGTTGAACTGTTTTAGACATGGTTTTCTTGCAAAATTATGTTAAAGAATATCTGAATGCAATGTTGGTACAAACCAACTGTCAAGGTTTTCTTATACAGCTAAGGAATAAGTTTCGTAGGGTGTACCTGGAGACCAGAATTACATTAGATACTCTGTAAGGGGCAGGGTAGAAATGTCCCTCAAAGATTTTGTCTTCGCCAGAAAAGAAACAGCTTTTTTGCTGAGAAACACTGATTAGATCATGTTTAGAAACACGACTTTATTCCTACCAACTGAGCACGGCTACATTAGACACAAAGGGTTTAAAGACTGCTAATTGACTCCATCATGGCATTACATTTGTAGTGAACAGATTCAGTTTAATTAGTAGCTTTTAGAGAAGTATAGAATAATATACTGCTATCCTTATGTATATGAGGAGTGGGTCCAGGACCCCTGTATCTGCAGCTGCTGAAGATCCTGCAGTAGTGCAGTGCTTGCATGTAATCTATATGTTTCTCTGTATACTTTAAACCATCTCTGAATCCTTACAACACCTAATACAAGTGTTATGTTACAGAAGTGTGTTGTATTGTTTAGGAAATGGTCATTGAAAAATTTTATCAACATTTGGTGCAGGTACGAATGTTTCCTTAATGTTTCAATCCCTAGTTAATTGAAGCATAGATGGAGAAACCCATGCATACTGAGACCTAACTCTACTTACAAGATAATTTAGATGAACTCTTCTTCCTGTTATTAAGCAATAAAAAGTGCTGGCAATAATAGAAATGTCCTAACAGTTTTGCCTTATTGCTCCACCACATGGCTTGGCTGAGTAACTCTGACAGGTTGTCACATGACTGTATTAGGCATATCCCCCACCAAAAGATTAAACATAGCAAATGCCTGCAGTCCAGGGAGGAGGCAGCATTTGGGCAGGAGATCTTAAGTTACTTTAAAATGAAGGAAGCAAGTCCCACCCCCCCCCCTTGGGCTTTCATGTTTTGTGTCTACATTCACATGTAACAAAATATTTACCCTGTGTGTTCGTAGATGAAGGAAACCAGAATAATATCCATCCTGAGGTAAAAAAAGGGCTGACAGCAAACTGCATGTTATAAATCAGATTACTGGCATGTCTGTTCTTCTGTTTGCTCTCCTTTTGCTATCGTCTACCCTTCTATGTATAAGTGAACTGGTGCTGCATTTGCTCTGCAAGCTAGGGTATCATATCCATAGAACACTAAATTTTGGGACTACTTTCCTGGACGCTAGGATGGCCACAGGAACTAAAACTGGAAATGGGTAGTTAGGCCTCTCTAGTTACAGACACTAGTGCTTGTATGTGAGCTTGTAAGCTTAAATTTTATCAAAGAAAGAAAGACTCTGAAAAGATGGTCCTATCTAATCAGCATGGCTTCCATTACTGACCAACAAACTGGATTTCAGCACCTTACGCAGCATCAAAAAACAAACAAAGCAGAAAAACATAACAAAATAAATAAACCAACCAATAAATCATATATAGCATAAAGCCCCACCCGAAAAAGGGAACTCTAAAATCACACATACCATACAGCCACCCAAATATATTCCTCCCGGTTTCCTAATAACTCAGACTTACCAGGCAAAAGCATGCTGCATGTCCCAGACTTGAAGTGCCAATGCACATACATATTTCTTATTAAAAACAGCTCAACAGATATCATGCTGTTTGGTACAAGTGGTGATGACCAGACTCAGAGAAGTTTTGGGATAATGTCTGTTGGATGAATTGGCTTAAGGCTTCATATTGCAGAATTCCCTATGACTAAGATTTCTAAATTACATTTTTCAAAGAAAGCTTAGAAATTTTTAGGTATGATATGATGCTGATAAAAACAACAGCACCGTTTATGAAATGCTACTAAGTAAGGCACACGTGAAGCATCTTACATAAATTACCTCACCCAGTCATCAGACACGCATGCAAGGACACATACACAAGTATTCAACACATTGTGAATATTATTCTCTTCATTTTAGACACAGAAAAGGGACTCAACCTTAGATATCTCTGACACCACAGCCTTCCAGGCTCTTAACACCATACTTCCTCCCAGAAGATATAGGAGTTATACAGTGAAGGGTTAAAACAGTACTTTCTTCAAACAGACAGTCATGTGTGTCCAAGTTTGGGTGGAGGACAGGACAACCTCAAGTTCTGTCCACCTGTCTTTCCCAGATAGGAATTCACCAAGCCCCAGCCTGTCTGTCTCTCCAGTGCGAGGACAGATGTACCAACACACCCAGCTAAGCCATCATTTTAAAACTGTTATCTGGAGCTCTACGTCAGGTCCTCAAGTCCCTCACTGACTGTCTCCCCAGACTCCAGTTACATTCCTTTGAAAACGTCTTCTTACAAACACTACTTACCAATCTACTAAATCCTCCATAAAGTATACAAAATCCTCCTTGGTAATCAGAGAGATCTACGAAGCCTTCAATATTCCTGTAGTCATAGGAGCACAGCACTCTGTTTGTTACAGGGTTTATTTGGTCAAAGCCTCCGGGAGTTACTTCCAAAACCACAGGTTTCCTTGCGTCACTCCAGTGATGCTTATAGCAGTTATATCTCTAGAGAGAAGCATAGCATTGCCTTCAGGTTCAAATTTAAGCATGCCATAAAATAAAGGTACAAGACTGTGTAGTCACTGTTGAAAGGACCAAAACTCCAAACGCTACCCTTTAACAGCTACTAGACACACTGCCAGATTGTTCATTTTAGCTAGGGAAAAATGGAAAAGGAGAGGGGTATTTATTTCATTAAGAATGTTTGTATTAACTGAGGATATTCTATTCTTCCTTAATTAGCAAAGACCTAGGCTTACAATGTGTTGTGAAAGAATTTTAAACTACCCTTATATAGCTCTAAATGGAAAGAGGAAACAGAGGAAACTGAGCTGGCAAAAGCCTGTGCCTATGGTCCCAGCCACACAGAGGGTGAGGCAGGAGGATTGCTCGGGCCCAGGAGTTCCAGGGCAGCAGAAGCAACAGCGCCAGATCCTGTTTCAAAACTCATAAACAAAACAAAACAAAACAAAGAATAAACCAACCAACAAACTGTACACAGCATAAAGCGCCACCCCAAAATCACACATAATATACAGCCATGCAAATATATGTGCCCATAGGAGACCTTAAACAGAAGAAGAAATGTGTCTGTCATAGGTGAATTTTCCAAGGACAAAAGGTTTCATTTTTTATTAAGCTGACGTTCCAGGGAGATCACAGTATTAAATTTAAAGACTCTGTGGTGGCCTAGTACATCAACAAAAAATTTATCTATATCCAAAAAAGTTTTGAAGCCAAAATTTTACCAGTGGTATGATTTCTTAATTGTGCCTAAAAGGTTATCTTTGAATTCTGATCACAATAGTAAGTAAAACACCTGGGGATGGTACATTCCCTTTGCAAATCAGAGTAGCTTGGCATCAGACTATCAGCGTGATCCTTTCACTATTCAGTTTTTTTTCCTTTTTATGCTTTATTATTTAATCAGCATATAATGTATTTAGTAATGTTTTAATAAATTTTTGTGGTTCGCCTTCTCCCACTTCCTCCAGTTTCATTCTTCAGAAAAGGTTTAATGAAAGTTACTAAGCCAAGAAACCAAGTAATCCAATTAAAAAATGGGGTATGGAGCTAAAAAGAGAGCTGACTATAGAGGATTATAGAATGGCAGAAAAACACTTAAAGAAATGCTCAACGTCCTTAGCCATCAGGGAGATGCAAATCAAAACGACACTGAGATTTCACCTTACACCCACCAGAATGGCTAAGATCAAAAACTCTAGTGACAATGCATGCTGGAGAGGTTGTGGAGAAAGAGGAACCCTCCTCCATTGCTGGTGGGAATGCAA
>CM053749.1:16741094-16765945 GCA_028658305.1 Pachyuromys duprasi | reverse complement strand
TGGAAGGGGAGGAGGTCCTCCCATGTTGGTGGACTTGGAGGGGGCGGGAAGGAGATGAGGGAGGGAGAGGGTGGGAGGGAATGAGGGAGGGGGCTACGCTTGGGATGCAAAGTACCTAACCTGTGATTGATATAAAAATAAATTAATTAAAAAAAAAGAAAGTTACTAAGCAAAATAATGAGGTACAGAAGAAAATGAATATAAATTGAATAAAGCTGGAGGCAGAGGAAAGGACAGGTTGTAAGCTGTGGAGTGAGTATCCTCCCTGCACGCAGGGTTTTCTATCCACCTGTGCGAGGAACGCACTTGTGCTGTCTTGATAAACGTGACCTGGCTGGCTGCTCAGGAACACTATTTTGATAGTGATCTACAGGTCCAGCTCACACCGGTGGCCTTAGCACACTGCTCTACAGCTTTAGACACAGAACAGGTCCACAGGAAGAACTCCCCAGCAGGAAGGGCAGTGAGAAAACACTAAATATGGTAGTTTTTCTTTTCTCATGTGTATGCATTCGTATGCTTGATGTGTTCATGTGTGGGTGCATGTGCCTGTGTATGTGCATGTGGAGGTCAGAGGTCAACACTGGTGTTTTTATCTCGGTCTACCTTATTGTAACAGGGTCTGTCAATGAACCTGAAGCTTACTGACTGGCTAGCCTGGCTGGCCAGCAATCTCTAGGAGTCCCGGTGCTGGGATTACAAGCATACGTCTGACTTGGCTTTTCAGGAATTGGCAGGGGAAGAGGGCTCTGCACTCAGGCCCTCGGGCTTTACACAGCAAGGACTTTCCAGCACAGTGGCTTCTCAATTGCGCTCGCCAACACACCCAAACTCACTCTACAGGATAGTCTGCATTTCTCTCAGCTGATAGCGGCCACTGATGGAAACAGATCATTACCTCTAAGAACTGTTGAGGCCAAGCCTAAAGGACTTTGAAAGACTGTAATTTAGAATATATCATAGGTGGCAGCAAGACTCACAACAAAATGCGACGTATGTAATGGAGATGCTTAGCCCAGCATCTGAAATGGAAGCCCTGCCTTATTCTGGAGAGGTGCAGACATCACACCCTCAAAGTCTGACAAACATTAAGTGACTGGAGTTAACTGATACAGTAGGGAGCCTACAGACAAAACTGCTGAGTTTTGGAAGCAGTTGTCATCCAAACAGTCACAGAAAATTCATCTCAGATCATTACAATAAGCACACCAAGTTGTGATTTACAGAAACCTCCTCAGTGACAGGAAACAAGCAGCTTGTCAGCTGACATGAAACCATTTGAAATGGCTCCTGGGTAACCAGCCAAGGGCTAGCACTGAAATGAATGAAGCTCTGAAAGCGTAAAGCCAACAGAAAAATGCCCATAGGAAGAAACGGAGAGGGCCAGTTCTGTCAGTGCATCAGAGTTCACTTCCTAACTTCAGCAAGCAGGCCATGGCTTCCACTGTGCTAGAATTTAAGGTTTCACTTTCTCCATTATGAAAGAATAAGCAGCCAGGCAGGTCTATAATCCCCATTACCTTGAAGGCTGAGGCAGGAGATAGTGTGCTTGGCCACTGAGGGAGTTCAAGGCCATCTATGAGCAGCTTAGTTAGACCCTGTCTCAAACATTAAAACCTGAGGACTATAGATAGAGCTCAGTGCTGGAGCTTTAGGTTTAATCTCCAGTGCCAGGGGAAAAAAGTGCAAAAAAAGGTAAAACCCATCCAAGGTTAAGAAATTTAGTACATTATGAAAAAAATCCCCAAATCCTCCCATTCCTTTTCCTTGGAAGTCTCTGGTTTAATGAAGAGGCCTGGCTGGGAAAGTCAATATGGCAATATGGCACTTCCCAAAGGTGCTAGCACCATGCTGGGCTTTCGTAAAAGCCAGACCCAATGTGGGAGCATGTAAAAAAGATAGCACTGAACCTCCCAAACCTCAATAAAGCAAACTGCTACAAGTGCTAGCAGCTGCCGCAGTGTGGCGAGGACTGTAAGCAGCACCTGAATGACAGCGCTGCTTACAGATTGATTTATTTTGTGTGTTCAAGCATCATGCCTGTACATGAGTCTGTGCACATGTGTGCACAGTGCCAGTGAAGGTCAGAAGTGTGTTATTGCATCCCTTGGAACTGGAGTTTTGGGTGGTTGTGAGCTGCTATGCGGGTGGTAGGAGCCAAACCCAGGTCCTCTGCAAGAATAACAGGCACACTCAACTGCTGAGCTAGCTTTCCAGCCTTGACACTGTTTTTAATGTTATGGTTTTCTAGTGGATGATTTGTTTCTATTCTGACAAAAATAAGTCTGAAGTCTGTTTCTCGATATTCGAGTTTCCTGTTAAAGTACACTGGTGTCTTTCTCTGTTAAGGGGCATCGAGGCGGTGCTTCCTTTCGGCTTTACTGTAATAGGAACATACAGGTAACGGGATGATTTCCACAATGAAGATAGCATTTAATCATGTAAGAATGCACACTGATAAACGTCAAATCTTACCCTTCCTGTGATTTTTCCCTCTGCAAAGTCAGTTCTAAATCTCTGAAAGAGAAAACACAATCACAGTTTGTGAGAACAGACTGGTAAGGCAGCCCTTTCCACCCAAAACAGGTAAAAAGCCACAACTCAAGTGATTATGATACTAAACTGTTATAAAATTTATAGAAGTATAGTTAATAAGGACTGTGAAGTTTCACTGATGAGCAAAACAGATTAACCATACAATGCTTCATCCTGCATATACAGTTCAAAAGACTAATACACTGTTAAATATAACGGATTTCCCAGCGTCTATCTCTCTGCCTGTCTCTCTTAAATGGGAAAGAGAAAGTTTCAGTGTCAAGTTAAAAAAGGTTAATAAAAAGCAGAGGAATGGAGCCCGGGGCCAGCACTCAGGATCTGGACGGAATGTGGCCGCTTCCCTTTCAGAGAGGAGAGACCTAGATTGTGACGTGACTCTGCTCACCAAAGCTTCCGTAAGCAGCTCTGTTCTGTGCTCTGTAGAAAACTTCAACGTTTCTGACTTTTTCCCACTGCCTTTACGAAATGTGAGGTTGAACTCTGTTCCTTGTCCTTTCCCAACAGGGCTGATGCTGCAAATGTCTCCATAAGGCCACTGGCAAGAAGAAAGTAAGCCTTTAACTTTTGCTGAGATAATCAGATGCAACATTTGTTTTCATCTCTTTCTTTCTATAGTCTCTGCTTAAAGAAACAACATTTCACAAATACTGCAGGTGGAGGAGTGAGGAACAGTGCCTATAGCAATTCCACAACTCATGTTCTCGTAAAAGTTTTTAATTATTAGAAACAACAACAGTACTATGTTTATAATATTAACATAAAGCAATTTAAGTAAGTGAAAAGAATTAGG
The DNA here is from genome assembly GCA_028658305.1 of Pachyuromys duprasi. Lineage (NCBI taxonomy): Eukaryota > Metazoa > Chordata > Mammalia > Rodentia > Muridae > Pachyuromys > Pachyuromys duprasi. The sequence goes on along the minus strand of CM053749.1, from coordinate 16,762,599 downwards.
GAATAATATTTCATGATTGTACTCATTAAGAAAAACAATCTATAAAACATGCCTATGAAATTGAAAGAAGCTGGACTATCTTTAAGCATGTTTACTTATCCATGATCAATTAGTCTTGCCTTTACAAACAAGAAATTCTAGTTTTCTGGCGAGTCTATGAACACTTATATGCTTAATTAATAGTAACAGTTTGGAAAGGGACTAATTTTATAGAGAAGATGGCTAGAAACAGTAGTAACATAGAAAAGTCATTCCCTTGAGAGCCTAGAAGGCTCGCTCTCTCTCTTTCTCTCTCTCTCACAGACACACTTTATTTCTTTACTTCTAATATTGAACACAAGGTGTCATGCACACACATTCATCTTCAGACTAACATTTCCCTCCTGAAATGCTGGTTTCAGCAGGTAAAACACGTTATAATCTTGGCTTTTCAAGGTTCATATAAACCCCTAACAGCTTTTAACATAATTACCTGATTTGTTACTTCTAAGGTATTGGGATTATACGTAGTAACTGCATGAGTTCCAACAGAAAAGACTCGCTTATACCTACAAGGAAAGACATGCCTACATTTAGTTTTAAACAGATTTTTTTTTTTAGGAAAATACATACAATACTAACAAAATGAACATTTCAATAAATAAAAATATGCTGGCTAATGAATGGTTCAATGGCAACTAAATAGTTTACTTTCATATCTTCATATTCAATGTCCTAAAATGTTAACAAGATTAAAATATACCTATTTTAGTGGGAACTATTTAATAGTCCAGCACAGAAAATATGACCTTGGCACAAATGTGATGATGTTAGCATAGATTAAGTTGGTAAAGCACCAGCCAAGCATACTGAAAGAATTCTAAATAGGACATTTTTCTGTTAACAAGACACTACAAGTGGCTAATTCTTTCAAAGTACCCTTTCATCAAAACCACAATGGGAAGGAAGGGAAGTCCAGCCAGCAGCTGCTCAACACAAGACAGGGGTCGTCAGTTCCTAGTTAAGCAACTACCTGCTGAGTTTCTGTGCCACAACTTTAGACGCGCAGGAAGCCTGCTCCCAAGGAAGCAGTCTTTACTTCTTATTTTACTGCCTTTACTGAAAGGAACATACCAAAACAAGAAAAACTACTTGGATTATCAGTATTCCTGATGAAGAGGAGCTCATACTGATAAAAGTAGAAATTTAATAAGAAAAACATTTAAAAATAAAGCCAACTCTTCAGATTTAAAATGCTAAAATGAGCAAAATATTAGCTAGAATATGAAAATGTAAGGAAAAAACTAAGAACAAAAAATTCACTAACTGAAAGACACACATGGTATGTATTCACTTATAAGTGGATATTAGACCTATAAGACAGGATAACCACACTACAATCCACAGAACCAAAGAAGCTAAGTAACAAGGAGGGCCCAAGGGAGGGGGCCGGAATGTCACTCAGAAGGAGAAACAGAATAGACAGCAGAAGTGGATGAAGAGAGGGAACTAGACAGGAGATGGAATGGGGAGGGAGACATGGGTGGGGATCAGATGTGGGAAGAAAGGGGTGGGGGGGTGAGAGGGCTAGGAACAAGAAGGGAAACTTAAGGGGGACATCTCTTTGTCAAGCTGGAGGCCTGAAATAGGGTAGGCTCCTGGAAGGACATGGGTGTGAGTCTAGCTGAGACTCCTAATGGGGGAGAGAGGTGGAAGAGGAAAGGGGACATGAAGACTGAAGTGACCACCTCCTAACCAGGTAGGACTAGTGGAAAGAGGGAACAACAACCCACTGACAAAACAGGAGATCCAAAAATTACCCTGCCTACAAGAAGTGCAGGGATAATGAGGGAACAAAGATTGGGAAAGTCTAACCAATAACTGACCCAACCTGAGACCCACCCCATGGTAGAGGGCCAGCCCCAGACACAAATAATGATACTCAGATATTCTTGCAGACAGGAGCCTAACTTGACTGTAGTCTGGCAGGCTCCAGTCAGCGGCGGATGGGGACAGATGCTGGGACTTGAAGCCAAGCATGGGGCAGAGCTCTGGGGGTCCTGTGGAAATGCTGGGGGAAACATCAAAGGTCCTGGACGGCACAGGAACCTCACAAGAAGACCAACAGAGACAACTAATCCAGTTCCATGGGGGAGGCGGGGTTTAGAAACTGAAACATCAACTAAGGAGCATGCATGACCATGACTTAGGCCCCCTGCACACATGTAGCCTATGGGCTGCTTGGTCTTCATACAGGTTGCCTGGTGAGGGGTGGGGATGTTTCTAACATGGACTCTATTGCCTGCTTTTGGATAACTTGGCTGCCTTGCCTGGCCTCAAGGGATGAAGAGAAGCTCAGTCCTGATGTGACTTGATGTGCGGGGAGGCTGATATGAGGGCGGCTCTCCTTTTCTGGGGGTAAAGGGAGAAGGGAAAGAGGAAGGGGAGACTGGGAAGAGAGGTGGGAGGGGCACCTTGGGATGTAAAATAAATAAAAGAAAAGAAAAAAATCACTACCATAGATACAGAATTAAGAAAAATATTTTCTATAACTCTATGCAGATAAATTTCAAAATTAAGAACAATAACTGCACAGAAGAACTTTAGAAAACTGCAAAGAATGACAACGTCCAAAAACACCAGACTCAGCAGTCTCCAGAGTGGAGAAATTGGCAACACCCATGCTATAAAAAGCAAAAACAAGAGTAACAAAGGCATCTTAAATCTTTGACTGATACTAAAACCCGGCAACTCAAGGAAAACTGAGACACTGGCCTGTTTTTAAAACAAGCATGGATAACAACCAAGTAGCCTTCAGAGAAACAAAGTTCAATTAGAAAAAAAAAAACCTATCAATGATTAATTATAACTACTGGAATACTTGTATTCAGTAACATTTTAATTATAAAAATGGACACAAAAATACATCAAATACTGCCCAGACCTCTAGGTATTTCTGTATATACTAAATAGATCCATATTTATCACCATACACAAAACCAAAGTACAAGTGGATCAAAGACCTCAACATAAAACCAGACACACTAAATCTGTTAGAAGAAAAAGTGGGGAAGATCCTTGAACTCATTGGCACAGGAGACAACTTCCTGAACAGAACACCAAAAGCACAGGCTCTAAGATCAACAATCAATAAATGGGACCTCATGAAACTGAAAAGCTTTTGTAAAGCAATGGATACTGTCATCAGAACAAAGTGACTGGGAAAGATCTTCACCAACCCTACATCTGACAGAGGGCTGATATCCAGAATATATAAAGAACTTAAGTTAAAAAGCAACAAATCAAGTAATCCAATTTTAAAAAATGGGGTACAGAGCGAAACAGAATTCTCAATAGAGGAATATCGAATGGCAGAGAAACACTTAAAGAAAAAAAGTCCTTAGTCATCAGGGAGATGCAAATCAAAATAACCCTGAGGTTTCAGAATGGCTAAGATCAAAAACTCAAGTGACAATACATGCTGGAGAGAATGTGGAGAAAGGGGAGCCCTCCTCCATTGCTGGTGGGAATGTAAACTTGTACAACCACTTTGAAAATCAATCTGGCACTTTCTCAGACAATTAGGAATACTGCTTCCTTGAGATCCAGCTATACCATTCCTATGCATATATCCAAAATATGCTCAAGTATACAACAAGGACATTTGGTCAACCATGTTCGTAGCAGTTTTATTCATTATTTATTAAATTTTTATTTTTTTAATGTTAGTTATAGTTTATTAACCCAGCTTTGTAACCCAGCTGGTAACTTTGTAACCCAGCTGTAGCCCCGCTCCCTCATTTCCTCCCATGCTACCCTCTCTCCCTGACCTCCTCCCTTCTCCTCTCTAAGTCCACTGATAAGGGAGGTCCTCCTCCCCTTCCACCTGACCCGAGCTTATCAGGTTTCTTCAGGACTAGCTGCAGTGCCCTCCTCTGTGGCCTAGAAAGGCTGCTCCTCTGGGGGGGGGGGGGGGGAGGTGTCAAAGAGCCAGCCATTGAGTTCATGTCAGAAATAGTCCCTATTCCCCTCACTAGGGCATCCACTTGGATACTGAGCTACCATGGGCTACATCTGACCAGGGGTTCTAGGTTATATCTCTACATGGTCCTTGGTTGGAGATACAGTCTCATAAAAGACCCCTGTGCCCAGATATATTTGGTCCTTGTGGGGCTCCTGTCCTCTTCAGGTCATACTGACTCCCCTTTTTTCGTATGATTCCCTGCACTCTGCCCAAGGTTTGGTTATGAGTCTCAACATCTCCTTTGATGCAGCTTTATTCGTAATAGCCACAACCCAGATGTCCCTCAATGGAGGAATGGATACAGAAATTGTGGTACATTTACACAATAGCATATTACTCAGCAATTAAAAACAAGGAAATCATGAAATTTGCAGGCAAATGGTGGGAACAAGAAAAGATCATCCTGATTGAGGTATCCTAGTTTCAGAAAGACACACATGGTATATATGCACTTGTAAGTGGATATTAGACATATAATATAGGATAAACATACTAAAATCTGTACATCTAAAGAAGCTAAGCAAAAAGGAGGCTCTTGGATAAGATGATCAATCCTCACTCAGAAAGGCATTGGAGATCAGAAGAGGGAGAAAACAGGGCACAGGACAGGAGCCTACCACAGAGGGCCTCTGAAAGACTCTACCCAGGAAGGTATCAAAGCAGATGCTGAGACTCACAGCCAAACTTTGGGCAGAGTGCAGGGAATCTTATGAAAGAAGGGGGAGATAGAAAGACCTGGAGGGAACAGGAACTTCACAAGGAGAGCAACAGAACCAAAAAAATCTGGGCACAGGGGTCTTTTCTGAGACTAATACTCCAACCAAGGACCATGCATGGAGATAACCTAGAACCCCTGCACAGATGTAGCCCATGGCAGCTCAGTGTCCAAGTGGGTTACGTGGTAATGGGAACAGGGACAGTCTCTGAAATGAACTCAGTGGCAGGATCTCTGATCACCTCCCCCTGATGGGGAAACAGCCTAGCTAGGTCACAGAGGAAGACAATGCAGCCAGTCCTGACGAGACCTGATAGACTAGGATCAGAAGGAAGGGGAGGAGAATCTCCCCTATCAGTGGACTTGGAGAGGGGCATAGGAGATGAAGGAGGGAGGGTGGGATTGGGAGGGGATGAAGGAGGGGCTACAGCTGAGATACAAAGTGAACAAACTGTAATTAATAAAAAAATAAATAAATTTTAAAAAGATGTACAGTGTATTAACGAAAAGCTACTACTAGACTCAAGAGGAACACATCATGCTTCCATTAAAAACAGGGTTATCAGCCAAGTGTGCTGATAATAGTCTATAATTTTGGGGGATCTATGCCAGTGCTCTTGACTACCCTCCATCCTGATAGTGATACTCTATTGCTTAAGACACCATAAACGTGAGCCATAGAAGGTGGGAATATCAATCTGGTACTGACCTGGAAGCTTCAGTACTACTGACTAGCCTTCATTAGAGGTACCACACCTACTACCAGCTTCTTAACCAGCTATCAACTGTGTGAGCTACATACACAAGAAATGCCCACCGGTCTAAGAGTGGCACAATCATCACAGGAGTAACCACCTACTTTTTGATTGAGTATAAGACCCACTCCACAACATGAAACCCATACTTGGCACTATTGCTGCCCAAGAACCTGTGACTACACAAGTCATAGGCACTAGGGAAGAACCTACCACTAATATTCTACTAAATGGGCATAATAGTAAACTGATTATTATGGCCTAATGTTATAGATTAGTGCATTTTCAACTCTCCTCAGAGAAGCTTCTATTTGAAGAAGACGGTGATTCACACAGAAAACACACGATTATAGTGCTGAGCAGGAGACTACAGAATGTTCAGCCCTAAATGGCACATCTATATCAAAACTCCTTCTCCCAATGCTCGGCGATCACTGTGGAACCACGGATGGAAAGAATGTAAGAGGCAAATGTGGTGAATAACTACGAGGAAATGGTATCTACATAGTAGGCTCGCTAAGGAGACAAGTCCTAAAACACAGGTCTGCGTTTACCTGAGAGACCAGACCCTGCTTCACTGAATTAGGTGAAAGAGCACTGGAGGTTGATTTGTGATATCAACCTTGGACATCTACATGAATGCATACGCAGACATGTAGACTACATACACAGACATGAAAAAAAGACACACTAAGAGTGTATTTGATTTCCTTTTGTGAATAAAAAGAATAGCAATTATAGGACTAAAAATATCCCAGAGTTAGCCACTAGGTGCTTTTTTTGAGGATCAGTTAAGAAAATGTTTACTTTTGTGTATTCTTTTTTCTCATCTTTCCAGCCACAAAGCCCCTCCTAATATCTGCATTTTTAACTGATGCTAGTATGTGCGTCTATATTTTGTCATGTGATGTTTCAATGCATGTGTACATTGTGTAAAGCTCAAACCAGAGTATACATATCTCCCTCCTTCAACAGTTGTCACTGATTTATGAAAACACTGAAAATCCTTCTGGTGGTTTTGAAATACATTACTGTCATTCTGAAACATGCTAACTTGCACTACAACTCTGGAGGCCAGGAGTGCAAGCCCAGAGCCTCATGCACACTACAGAAGTGCTCTACACCGATGTCTTTTCCCAAAGTGCCCACCGACTGACTGTTCCTCATAAACCTGTGGTACTAATATGTTTTCAACTTCCATGAGATGAACTTTTTAAGAGTCCACTTGTGTGAGTTCCAGGTAGTATCTACCTTTCTATGTCTGGCTTACTTTGATCTTCAGTTCCATTCATGGCACAAATAACAACTTCATTCTTTTTTTTTTCCATGTGAATGATATTCCCCTGTGTACGCATCACACCTTATACATCTGTCAGCCGATGTGTACTTACACTGTCCCATGGCTGAGCTTCTGTGAATAGTTATTAAAAAAGCATGAGCGTGAAGGCTTTCTTTCAAGTTGTCTCTTTTGTTTATAGCCCAACAGTAGGCTATCCGTATCCTACAACAGTTCTGTTTTGTCATTTTTTTTTCTCGTTCTCTTATACTAATTTATATTCTGACCAACTATCTAAGGGACATTTTCTATCTGTCCCCACTAGTCCTTATCTTTGGCTTTATAGCCATCCTTTCTAAAGTAAAACGATGCTTTGTGATTTCAATTTTTACATTTCCCCAATGATTAGTGACACTAAAGATTTTTTTTTCCATGTGTGTGCAACCATTTGTATGTATGCATTTAAAAATGTCTACTCCGATCTTTAATCCCCTCCTTTTCGGCTGGTTAGTTCTTGAGTTCTGTACATATTGTGCCCACACAAGGCTATTTGGCAGTGGTTTAATCCCTTTGTCTGTTGTTTCCTTGTTTACACTATTCTCATACAACTCTGTCACTAAGATCAGGGTGGTCTAAAAGCATTCTCTGATGTGATGGCAGCGTTCTGTATCTATCAACACCCTGCCTAGTCAGGTAGGCAGGAGTCACAGGAAGCTGCTGAGAATTTAGCATGGATAAATGCAACTGAATTGTATGTGTAATTTAAACTTAACTAATACATTCTGATTAGAAAAAAATAATCATATGGAATTAAATTACAAAAGAAACAGACTAACCAAAGCAGAAATCCATGAGAAATTCAAGACAAATGATGCCATAAACATAATCTAAAAGATATAAAATATATACCTTTTCCCTCAAGTGAAAAATTAACACTCAATTCTGACTTAATCTATGACACCTTTTTATTTGAGAGCTAAAACTATATACACATATAACTACTATATGCCTAAAGAGGACAGACATTTAGTTTCATAATTCACAGACTAATGTAACATAATAACTTATTTAAAAACAATTTCTACTACCCATTAGTTATGCTATTTAATATCAGGAAACTAATGGCCAAGAAATAGTATTTTTTTCATATACCTAGATTTTTACTAGACAAAGCTTTATACACTTACATAAACATATTTTTGTATAACCTTAATTTCTATAAATAAAGATGCTATAATATCCTTAAATCTTCTACTCGTTCTGAATACTGTTAGCAACTTCAAAACAGCTTTTATAGCCAGGCAGTAGTGGTGCACATGGAGGCAGGGACAGGCAGATCTCTGAGTTGGAGGCTACAAAATAAGTTCCAGGACAGTCAGGCTACATAGAGAAATGCTGTTTCAAATCAATCAATCAAACAAAAAAAAGAAAACCAACCAACCAAAACAACTTTTATGACATGATTTTCCTATTCCCTTTCTTTTTCCAGCAGGAGGGCTCACATGCCCAGATCGGTACTGTTTTAGCATCTCCACAGATGAGTGCCTTACACTGTGATGGTTTAAATGACAGGACATTGAATATGAAACACAGTTGTTTCCTCCTGAGAAACACTGCCAGTCACTATCAGGAAATTCATATCGTTAACCTACTTACATCAATTAGAAACATGTCTACGTCAATGCAGACAGACTTCACATAAACACTGGATGTTATCATAGTGTCAAGTGGCTCTGTATAGAAAATTTCCATCATCTAGTTTTGTCACAGTAGAGAAAACCCAACTTTCCTTTCTTATGGAAACAGTATGAAAAGATTACTAATAAAAAACTAACAACTCTCAAGGTCTTGAGATCTTTCGACCTAGGAATACTGCTTTGAAAAAAGATCTCCTTTACTTAGGTGTGAACGTGTGTCTCTGTGTGGGTTTGTTTATGTGAGTGCTGGTACCTGTGGAGCAAGCAGCCTCAGAACCTCTGGAGCGTTAGTGTGGTTGTGAGCTGCCCTACATGGGCTGGAATCCAACTGAGTCCTCTACACAGGCAGGGCGTGCCCTACACCACTGAGCTACCACTCCAGCTCTGCATATTACTTGTAAAGCTTAAAACAATTCTTTCATTGGCCTCAAAAAACCAAATGGACTTACTCATAGTTTAGAATAAAGTAGTTTATGTCAGCAAGAGTAGGCCCAAAAATATAAAGCAATAGCCTTTCATCCTACTCTAAGAAGAGTGGCACTCCCCCCCACCCCCCGGCAGCCATCTTGCAGTGACTTGCCAACACAAAGGAAAAGAGGAAGGCCACTCATTTTATGTTCTCCAGGCCTTTTAGGAAACACGGAGTTGTTCCTTTGGCCACATAAAGGGTGACATTGTAGACTTGGAAGGAGCTGTCTTTGTAGGGGAGAAGTCTTTAGGCTGTAAATATCCTAGGGTAGAAAGGTATGGTGGACACTTTCTTCACACTGTCAACATTCACACTCGCTTCCTCATGGAAGACTTTGCTATTTCTTTCATGGATCTGAGGCTAGGATCCTTGACATGGCAAGCTCATATCAACAGCCCACATTCACTGACTTCACACATTCAGGATTCCCTCTGCTTCCTACAGAGAGCACCGTTGTTATAGGACACGAGGACATAGTATTTATACCCACCAACTCTGCAGTCACACTGCTAACATTCAAACACTTCCTGGGCTACTCATCGTCAGCTATGAATCATCTGATAACTAAGTGACAGTTTTTCTATTTGAAAGATGTGTGTAATATATGTATATATATACATATGTATATATATATATGTATATATACATATATATCACATAATATAAGAATTAAAAGAAATAATGTATGTGAGTGACTTTGAATCTATATGTTTGTCACATAAGCAAACAAACACTGCTAGCTATTCCTATTGTTTTTCTGCTAGAGGAATGAATGTTAACGGAGGGAGGAATAATTCCATATTTTAAATATTCCTTTACTGATCATGACTGCTTTAGTATATTCGTACTTAAAACACAAAATAAAAGGTGTAGGCAAATCTGTCATTCATTTGGTTATATCATCAGAATACTCAGTTTTTGTTAAAGATACACTTTACCTAAGAGGGCTCATTCTCTAAGATGCTGTACTTCCCAGAGAAGAGAAACAACAGCTAAGACAAACTCTACAATCCCTGTCCCAATGGCCCAGCAAGATGCCCTTCTTGGTTAAAAGGGAACCCATGAAGTATAGTATTTTAAAGGCCTTAGGTCCTGAGACACAGGCCATAGTCATTCTCAGATCAGATGGAGCAAATTTTACATACTGTAAAATATAAGATTGCTATAAAGCTGTAATCCAGTTTGTATTTCCAAATTCCAAATTGCCTGGTCACAGCTACAGAGCTATTCAGTCACAGCATGGGGAGAACTTAGGACAGACTCATCTGAGGCTGAGGCTGGTAGCACCCAAGCTACAACACAAGGGAAACAAGTTCCTCAGAGCCATCTGCTCATTAGAACTGCCAGGTGTATAAACACCAAGAAGCAGAGAAAAAGCTGTCTCTTCCTTGGTCCAAGTCTTATTCCTCAACGTAAGCACAAAAAGTTACCAGCTCCCCTCTCCTCAACCCCCCCTCATTCTCTGGCCTCTAACCGTCACGACCGTCTCTAACTTAAGCATCTGCCACTGAATTTCACAGACCAATCACCAATTTTCCTACGGTGCTGTGCTTAGATACTTCAATCCCTGTCAAATTTATAGCATCTGCCCAACTAACAAACATTGGAGTGATCCACAAGCAGTCTGTACTTGTAAATTCTAACTAGGGAGAGAGAAAACAAAACAAAGCAAAAACCACCATATTAACTTTGAAGTTTTCCACATTGAATATGTACTTCTACTTTAGCTGAACATCTGTACCTTCCTTCCAGCCTGAAGTGGCTTTTGCTTAAGCCAAAGAGGAAATCTTGTTGTCATGGAAGAGTGCTTTTACTCCTTGTAATCTCCTTTTCTTGCTCTTGGAAGAAACATATAATTAAATTATGTATGGACTTCCCAAGCGGGAAAAACAAGTAGAGCAGAAAAACTGCTTTGCCAGCCCTGGGGTCTATACTCACAACCCACACACCTATATTAATAAAAGGAGGAAGCAGCTGGAAGTGAGGCATAATGGGAACACAAAGATATAGAAATGTGTCATATGAAAATCTCTGAGGCATGATCTGGAAGGTTATCTTTAAGTGGGGCATGTGAAAAGAAAAGAAAGTATGTATCCATTTGATGGCCACAATCAGTAATTTCCCCAGATGGTAGAGCTGGGACAGCAATTTGCCTGGGTCTAGAATCTTTTAAAACAAGCCTCAATTCTCAAAAACAAACAAACAAAACAAAACAAATATATATATAATATATATATTATATATATGCAGTTGTATAAACTAATTTCTAGAAAGTTCAACTGGCAACTAAAAATAAAATTTTGAAAACTGTAATGATTTTTTAATATTAAGACTGCTAAAGTAGTCAACAGTAAGCAGAATGGATTTCAGAGCTGCACAATGCACACAGTCAACTGAAACCACCATCTGAGGAAAGGGGACTGAAAAGAAAACACATTGAAAGGAACTGCCAAGTAAGTGGAAAGTCTTGTGTTTGTGGATCAGAAAAGCTAACATTGCCAAGGAGCAACACTCCCCAACTGAGAGAGACTCAACTCAGTGTAACACCACTAAAATCCCAGCCATGTAAATCAAACCAGCATGTTACTGACTTTAGCACAGGTGGGCATCCAAATCAATAGGATCAAACTGAGAATCCACATTTATGATCAAATGACTTTTGAGAAGGGTGTCAAACAACTCAATGGGAAAAGAATGGTCTATTCAACAAGTGATTTGGGTACAAGTAGATCTTCACATGCAAGGAGTAATGACTGTGGATCTTCATTGCATACCATATAAAAATTCAAAATTAAAGTTATAAAAATCATAGAAGCAAACACAGGAGAAAATCGTTGTAACCCTAGATTAAGTCACAGCTTCTTAGAAATGACAAAAAGTGTAAGTGACACAAAAGAGGACAAGCTGGATTTCACCAAAATGAAAAACTGTTCTTTAAAGAACAGCATCAAGAGAGTTTGGAGGCACCTTCCAAACTTGGAAAGACCGTGCCAACCACTTCTCTGGTAGAAGATTTGTGTTTAAAGTAAAGAATCCCTATAGCTCAGCTATTACAGTCAGCCTAATTAAGAGCAGGTGAATGATGTGAATAGACACTTCATCAAAGATTACAGATGGCCAACGAGCACATGAAAAGAGAAAACTATGCAAGCATTTCATTGTTTCTCAGAGGCTAAAAACAGTTACCATAAACCTCACCAATTCTACTCCTAAGAAATACCCAAGAGAACAGAAATACTGATTTGTCCAAAACCTACACAGGATACTCATACAAGCTTTACTCCTAACAGTAAAAAAGTGAAGACAACAGAAATGCCCATTAACTTAAGGACAAACAATCAAAATGTGGTACTTTGTGCAACTCAACTAGACAATACAAGGAAATACTGATATATGCTATTAACACAGAGATGAACCCTGAAACATCAACTGGAAGAAGACAGCCACAAAAGGCCACGTTTTGCACTGTTTCATTTCTATGAGATGTTCCAAACTTGCAAACCCAAGGACACACAGTACATAAGTGCCTGGTGGATGTTTGCAAGAGGGTGGTGGTTCCGAAAGAAAGTTGTTAGTGTTGTGTGTGTTCTGATAATACTAGTAACACATTACAATTTTATGTAAACTGAAAAAAAAATCAATGAATTCTGTACTTTGCATGAGTGAGTTCTATGGTATATAAAATATATGCTACAGCTGTTAGAAAACATAAAATGTTCCCAGGCGTGAATAAAGGGAAGGGAACTAGGCAGAGAGAACAGAAATGACTTTACTCAAACTGTTACAAGAAAAGGAAATAAAAAGATTCTCTTAAGCAATAGCCATCTTACAAGCACTTGAAAAGTTCTAGAGGATCACAAAGCAGCAAGCATTACAGCGAGCCTGTTCCCTAGAACTGAAGCATCAGCAAACAGAAAACAGTAAAGACAGAAGCTACGTTGTGATGATCAGGGCAATGTACCTCTCAAAAGATCTCATGATCTCAAGTTGAGTTCAAGGTATTAGAGCTACGAGGTTGTGCACATCAGTTTTCTCTAACTTTGCTCAACGAAACTATGAGGGGACACACACAAGTATTCTACAAGGGTACTAATTACGCTCATAAACAAAAGTTCATAAGACAAGATACTAACAGAATATAACTCCAAGCAACCAGATCTTTCAAAATTAGTGAGTTTGCTAAGGTGAATCAGAAACACTAGCATTCAAACATTGGCCTACCCAAGAGGCCACCACTCCATCAACCAAAAACATGAAAAGTGAGCACACATCTTGTGTTTTACTTAAGACACACCTTAGAAGATTGCAGACACCTGTTTGTCAAAGTAAGACACTCAGACTCACTATTCAATACTTCTCAGAATGGCCAGTCACTAAGCTGTTTTTCTAACAGTCAAGACGTTCCATTCACTGAATATCAATGAACTTGACATAACTGCAAAGCTTTCACTGACTCCACATCACCTCATTTAATCTTTACAATAATCTATGGGGAAGGAATTACCATCATCCTAAACAGACGGAATAAAAGGACATCTTGGTCCGACTAAAACAAATATAAACATGAAATGTCATCTTTTCCACTCAAGAAAAAATTCTAATCAAAAATTTCATTCAAATAATTAAATAGCCTTTTAACAAAGTTCCAAACCTCACTTTGGAAGCATTTGGAGGCAAATGGTTGATTCACAGGCTAGACTCGGGCGATGAAGGTGGGGTAACACTGTAGACAAGCTGGGCTACAGCAACCCGAGTGGGCAGCTGCTTTACCTTCTCTTTCTACTCTCTGTTTTTTTTTTTTTTGTTTAAGAAAAATCTAGAAAGACCAAAACGGGACATTTCCAATGTGGTGTGTGCACTTAAAATGCGCACATAGATTTTCAGAAGAGAAAGCCCACGAGCACTGTTGGGTTTTGACACTGGACTTAAATGATACTTGATAGAAGTTCAGAAAAGCAAAAGCAAAAAATACTTACTTTCCCCTCCATGAGTGCTTGGTTGTGTAGAAACATGCCAGATCCTTGTTTTCCCTAATTATGTTCATTTTGTGCTGAAACCTGAAAGACAAAGGTATGGATTCCCTCAGTACAGTGTTACACAGTCTTAATTTTCCCTGACTCCCTCATAGCAAGTGACAGTATCTCTCAGTCCCTGGCTCTGCATTCCTACAAGGTTTAAGGACCGGGGACTGCTCCTTGCTGTATTCAGCACTGTTGTATCACAACCGTCTTGCCAATCACTTCTTTTTCCCTGAAACCACTGGACTGGGTTGCTCATGGATCAACATCTAAGCACAGGGAATCTAGTAAGAGTATTCAGACATAGAAATGTAACCTTTACATCTATCACTGTCACAGTGCCTTGGCACATGCTGAGCACCTGAAATTAATAATCAAGGGTCAAATCAATTACAGAAGGGTTCTGCCATACAGCTAAGGGCTGGCCACACTGCTGTTCCTGGGGCCTTAGGGAACGGGATTTCCTAAGTAAGAACTTACAAATAAAACTCTTTAATTAGAAAAGCAATACATGTCCACCGATAAGAAACCGAAAATGCTCATGAGGAATCTTCACTCTAAAATTCAAAGACATGCACTATGCCCCCCCCCCCCTTTTTCAAAAACAAAACAAAACCTGGCTGGGCGTGGTGGTGCACACCTTTGATCTCAGCACTCAGGAAGCTGTGGCAGGAAGCAGTAGCAGGCAGATCTCTGTGAGTTCTGGACTAGCCAGAGCTACACAGTGAGACCCTGTCTCAAAACAAACAACCCCCTGCAAGACTGTCATGCACTGCCTTTCCCCATAAAATTAAGTATTCACTGAGAAAATATCTAAGGCTGCATAGTATTCCATTTCCCGACGACGTGAGGACAGCACTACCCAAAGCACAGCTATAAACTGTTTATTACTAGACTGTAATAAGGCAATAAAGACAATGAGGCTGAGAGTTTAGACATGTTTATAGCAGTTTGATTAGTGGAGTCCTGGGGCTGGACGGCACAGAAAACAGATTAGGGCTACAGAATTTCTGATGACTCAGTGCATGCAGGAGAACACAGTTGTGCTGTGTTCTCTGACTGTAACCTAACAGCGCACAAAGCCCAGAAACCAGTTATGTCACGGAGGGTGGGGAGGAACAACACTTAAATTTAGGTAACTTTGAAAGACACTATTTGGGTGACTACTAATGAAAGACAGTAAAGTTTTGAAGACACAACATAATTTATTTCTACAAAAGCTAAGGAAGTATGTAGGGACTGGTTTCTCAGCTGTGATATGGCCTTCTCTCTGGCCTTACCAGAAATAAATGCTAAAATTTACTGTAGGATACTTAACAAAATGTAAATAACTCAAACAGAAAGTAGGAATCATAGCCCATTTAGGCTTGCCTTACATCTTTACATATGACAATTCCTTTTTGAAATCAATTCATAAACCATAAATTCACCATCTAAAGTATGTGATTGTTAGTTTATTCACAAACCTTGACAGCCATTACCACTTCAAAAATCTTTTCATCACCCCAAGAAGAAACCAGTCAGCACTAGACCTGGTGGCACACAACTTTATTCCCAGCACTCAAGGCACAAATAGATCTCTGAGTTTGAGGCCAGCCTGATCTAAAGTGAATTCCAGGCTAGCCAAGGCAACATAGTGAGACCCTGTCTTAAAAACAAACAAACAAAAACAAGACAGATTCCCGCTGACAGTCACACCCTGGATCTCCTCACCAGCAGCACCTGGCAGTGAGAAATCGGCTTTCTGTTACTGTGTCTCTGCCTACATAAGGATCCTTGCCAAATAATATTCTACCGTGTGCACACGCATTTTGTTCACTCACCCACTGAGGGACATTTGTGTTGTTTCTACCTTCTGGTTATTACACACAGCACTGCCATGATGTGTGTGTGAGAGCTGTTTTTCATTTCATTTTTGTGAGTATATATTGGAGGGGCAAAGAGAGTCTTCATTCTTCCTCTGTTTTTACACCACCGCATACTGAGCTTTTACCCTCTACACAGTCTACTTGCACCTCCGTCCCCTTCAAATCTATGCTGTCACCTTCACAGCGAGACCTACCCTAATCATACGATTTTAGACTGTCACTACCCTCCTCCCTCCACACTCCCTATGCTTTTAGTCCTTGCTTTCCCCTTAGTTCTCTTCACAGTCTAAAGGCCAGTTTGGTACTTTTCTAACCCTATTAGCTCACTAACATATCTCTGGAGTCTACCAGAGTGACTGACACAAAACAGTTGCACTGGACAAGCATCTGTATTAAGTGACTGTAATGAGGCAATCCCATGGGCAGTTCTGATGAGCACTTAAAGCCTGATGCTCTAAAAGAGGCAGTCCACACAAGGTTTTGTCAAGTCTTCTGGAAAAGCACCATTAATTCATGCTCTTAGAAACAGAAGCACAAAACCAATTTTTGAATCCATTATTATCAGAAAGGAGAATTTTATCTTACAGTTAACTGACATTTTTCTGACTGGTGCACAGCATGCAAATGAGGTTTGGGCAGCTGCTGTGAGCCTTTGCTTGAGTTGGGGTGACCTTTGTTTGAGTGGGTGAGACACTTTATTTCTGTATTTTGCATTTGATATAATTTGAAGAGTCAAACAGGATTTATGGAACCTATCCACACCCCTTCTTTCTGAATCATTTATAGTAATTTCTCTAAGGGAATTGAGAAATTACTATCTCTAAACACTCAAAAAAAACAACACCCTAAACTACACGTATGGTATAGTTTCCCCTCATATATACTACAAATAGGGACTGGAATGATAAGAGAAAGATGGACAGAAAGGTAAATGGTTGTATTTAAGAATCGGGTTTGGATTCTTGCTCCACACTGAAGAAAAGAGTATGACTGAGTCTGTTTGCCCTATCGTGGGCAAACTGGAAAGGAAACGCGATTTTGAGGAGAAACCAGCTGCTATCATTAGGATATCACGAAGTAAAACAGGCACACACTGAGAACCCCAGCACTTGCGTGGCTGATGCTGGAGGATAATGAGACCAGCCTGGGTACATAGTTTTCAGGTAAACCAATGCCCTGTCTCAAAACTAAATATTAAAAAATAAGAAAATATCGACCACACAAAACTTAGGACATGAGCCATAAGGAAGACATGATTCCTAATACATCCACAAGGAAACAAGGCAAAATAAATGACAATAATGAATTCTTACAGAAAACATTCAAAGAATGAATTTATGAATGTCACTGACATGGGGGAGCCATTCAGACGCAGACTGGTCCACACTATTTGCAAAACTATACATTTCAGAAAGGATGAGAACAAGTTGAGAGGACTCTGGTGCGAGGACAGGTCTAATACATGCTATTTAAAAAAAAAAAAAAAAGGCTACCAGGATTGCTTGTTAAAGGAAGACTACATTCCTTATGCAGATTAGCAAGCTGGCAGAAAAGACCAACAGACTAGGAAGTACTTGAATTGCACACATCAAGAATCCTATTGCTGGGACCAGAGAGATGGCTCAGGGGTTTCTTGCAGAAGACCTAGGTTCATCTCCCAGCACCCCAAGATGGCTTACAACCACCTGTAACACCAGCTCCAGGGTTTCCCATGGCCTCTTCTGACCTCTGTAGGTACCAGGCACAAAAATAAAACACACTGAAATAAATCAATCTAAAAAGATAAAAATCTGATAGCTCGTTTCACAACATCTCATCATTTTCTGGGCAGTATTTTGGGAGCAACAACTGCTCCTGCTGCTGAACTGTCTTCAAAGCCAAAAAGCAGAGCTGCTCCTCAGCAGGAAAGGATTGCCCTTTGGCTGTGCTGCACTCAGGTAAGTATGTCTCAGTGATAAGGGTAGGGAACAGGGATCCACGGAGTCAAGTCACCTTAAAAATTACATAACTCAGTGCTGATATCTGTATCTGCAGCCTCAAAATGGAAATCATAATACCAACTGAGTATCTGAAAGCTAGGGAGACTGTGATATGCCATGTCCTAAACTAATTACACAGCAGCTCTTAGCAAATATCAGTTGTGAGTGATTGGGCCAGGCATCTACCACATATTTATCAAATTCTGTTGCCTAATGGTCCCTATTTTGTTGACAAGAAAACTGAGAGTTGGCGAAATTCCATTACATCTCAAGGTTACACAGGTAATTAAATGTCTGGATCAGGCTCTGGTCTAACCTCTTAACTCTTCACTCCATATACTTAATCCAAACTGTTCTATATTCCCTCAACCTCAGGAAATCCATTTCTACCATGTAATCGCCTATCTCTTGACAGCATATTCCTGGGATAATTGAAAACTTACCTCAATTATTATCTTTTCCTGGAAAGAATCAAATGCCTGTATGAAATAGCTACTGAAATTACAAATTCAAACAGAGAAACAAATGACTGCAGTAAATGCAGGACAAAGACTCCAATGCTGCAATATTCCACCATCTATGAGTAAAGCCCATGGAGCACTTCCATCTACAGCTAGCTACTCTTTGAACTGTTTGCAAAGTGTTCCAAACAAACATGTGATAACAATCCATCAGTGCATGACTTCAGGTATTCTTCAAGGAGATTTCAGAAAGAGTATTTTAACTAACTTTGAGCCTTTTAAAAATAATCAGACTAAATGAGGTCTGAGGCTGGGACCCATTTCCCAGCCAAATGACAGTAACCTTTCTAAATTTCCATGTTTATTTATGCTTTCTGGAAAATCTCTCTCTCTCTCTTTTTAAGAGACCAATAAATAATAGGTGGCCCTAAAGTTGCATTATCTCTTTCAGACCACGAGCATACTTCTAAACATCGAATTTTAATTCAGAACAGGGCTGCTCTGGCAAGAGTTGACATCCAAAGACCTTCTAGGTCTGTGTGATCTGGCTGGAATACAAACATGCCTTTAATTCCAAACGATGAAGGTAAAGTTAGTTTGTAGAAGGAAGCACCCATGTTTGAAAGTGATGTCTAACTGAGGGGCAGAAAAAGTGACAAGATTTGAGAGAATAGGCTACACCCAACTCTCACAAGAACAGAGGAAAGGGAAGCTACTTAAGGAAGCAACACAGAGAATGAGAAGAGAGAAGGCAGTTTTACCAGGAGAGGTTTTTTTTTTTTTAATATTTTTTTATTTATTTAACTTTATATGTATTGGTGTGAAGGTGTTAGATCCCTTGGAATTACAGACAGTTGTGAACTGTCATGTGGGTGCCAGGAATTGAACCTGTGTCCTTTTGAAGAGCAGTCAGTGCTCTTAACCACTGAACCATCTCTCCAGCCCTTTACCAGAAGAGTTTTACAGAGGTAAAGACAGAACAAGCCAGAGAATGAGAAGGAGCCAAGACTAGAAAAGATTGCTTGAGTTAGTTTGAGGCCATGCAGAACAATTAAGAGACCAAGAAAAAAGCCAAATTGAATTAGTTGGGAGAGGAGTTGAACCAGCCAGAAAGAACGAGAAAGGGCAAGCTTATTAAGCGGTCTCAGAGGCTGAAAACATTTTAGGCCTAGGCTGGATTGTAGGGAGGCTTGAAGCTTCCAGGACTAGGCCTAGGTTAGCAGATGGAGGCAGTGAGCCTCTGAGACAACTGAACAGGTGAATTACAGGGAACTCATAAAATACAGCAATATCAATGTGCAAAAAGCAGAAACTACAGTGGTGTGCTGGCCCATGCACATACTACCAACACTTAGGAAGCTGTGGCAGGACGACCATGTTGGGCCAGGCTTTAAAAAGAGAAGGGAGGTAACGAGGATATGTTGACTGTATACACCTCCGGGGGAGAGCTGGAAAAACTTCAAATGAACCACAGAAATTGGGTGGCAGCAAGTCTGGGGTGCTTGGAGCACAGTGGTCAGGTGATTTACCTGAGCAGCCCTTGGCAGCTGTGGCACAGATCCCAGAGCTGCTGGTCCATGCTCATAACACGACACTCCATCGGCATGCATCTCCCACCAGCGTAGGGATGGTGAACTTAAAAAAGTACTCTTACTGCCAAAAGTTGACAGAGTAGCTATCACTTACCAGCGGTGTGACCTTGAACAACCTTGAAGAAATTTCTTAATTTCTCTGAGTTACAGCCATCTATAAAATAGGGAGGAATACCTGTCCTAAAGGACTGTGATATGGACTAAAGGAGAAAACTCAGGTACTTAAACTCAAAACCAAAACTTAGGAATAATATTTAGCAACTATCGTGGTTTAAACATACCATTCCAGATATACAAAACAAGTTTTTCTGTGCATTTCTATTTCCTCCTTTATTTCTGAGTATCTACTGTCATCTGTGTGTGTGAAGACATCAGGGGGAATGACACTATATGGTTCTCCCCCTATCTTTTATTCATTTGAACCCTTCCACAACTCAACTTATCTGCTGTGTCAGTTACCTTCTGTGGTCTAAACATACCAAATAGAAAAATCCTGAAACAATTCACAAGTTTTAAATTGCATACTGTTTCAGCCATGTGATGAGATCTACCCCACTCTGTCCTGCAAATCCATGCTGTAGACGCTACTGGGGACATTAGTCACCTGGAGCCTCTGCTTCTCAGACTGCCTGTTACTGTGTGGCAGTGTGCTGTTAGGTAACCCTTACTTTACTTCACAGTGGACCCGACCCAGCAGTAGAGAGCTGGCAATGTCGTGGCCATGCGGAAAAACTCCAAGGAGCTCCCTCCAGTGATGGGCAATGTTCGCACTGAGGAAAGGAAAGGTACACACTAAGGATACTAATGCCTCTGGTGAAAGGAAACCTTCCACCCAAGGACTGTGAAGAAGCCTAAGTTTTGCTGCCATATCAACTTCAAAAGCCATGGCCACATTGATAAGTGATTAGGTAAGATAAAAAAGGTAGTATGTACATTTGTGTGTCTGCATAGAAAAAAAATCAGCACAGTTCAGCACTACCAGCTGTTTTACAATTCACTGGATGTCTGGGAACCTACTCCCAATGGATGAAGGAGTCACTGTGTATCGCCTAGAATTACTAACTTCAAAAGTACAGTGTTCTGTTGACTTAATCAGCATTCGTAAGTTTTAGTTAACCACTTGTGAACCTCTGAGGGAAAAAAAGAGAAATTTCATGAACAAATTTAATGTTCAGTCATTCTCTCTTCTCTATTTTTAATATGCTCTAAGGAGTTTAAATATAATTGTTAATGGGTAAAGACATTTAAGCACCCATTATTCTTTATTATTCATGAAGAAAACTGCAGTACTCCTGATACTGAGAGGCTGAAGCATCAAGCAGGTTTGTCAGTAAAAGTCATTTATAGACACATGCTATAAATAACTGCTCAGCTTAAAAGACAATAAACAGTAGGATGGGATCCTGTCTTGCCAGCCTTCGCCCATCGGGAGGCCATTTGCTAAATCTATCAGCCAAATTCATTCCTGCAAGAATGTCCCATTTCAATTCCCAAGACTTACACTTGTTTTGTGATGAGGCTGAAAAGCTTATTAACTGTAACTAAATTACACTGAAGGTATCTCCACTGACTGACAGGTCAGCCTCAAAGTTATTCACTCTATAGCCTGGTATATCACTACTAGAACTTTTTGCAACATCTCAGGTTATTCTTTTGATAGAAATGTAACAAA
>CM053749.1:16719764-16740594 GCA_028658305.1 Pachyuromys duprasi | reverse complement strand
CACTCAGGTAGGTAGCAATTAACTAAAAGGAGACTTCCATACACTGGCTTCTTAAAAATCTAATTTTCACAACTGGATTTGAACTCTATATAAATCATACTACTAACTTAGTACTGTTTCAAACAAAAGGTTAAAAATCGGCTACAGACCACTAATGTTTATCCAGATTAAAAAGCTACATCTAAACTAAGATAAAATGTGCTGTATCTGGGGAAAACTGCTACCTGGACTTTAACCCTGGTTTTGGTTTTGTTGGTGTTTGTTTTTAGTTGGGGTCTCAGTAAGTTACCTAGGCTGCCTTCAAACTCTTACAATCAGGTGATCCTCCAGCCTCAGTCACCCCATAGCTGGGACATAAAGTACTGCACCCAGGTGATTTTTTAAATTTTTTTAAATTTTAATATATAACTAAGTACAAGTTAAAGTATTTTCTTGCGAAAGAACCAATGTGTGTAATGTGTATGCCTACAATAACCTTAAAAAAGCAAGAAACAGATGACTATGATTTAAGCGCTCCCACTTAGCACCCCTTAACTTGAAGAGCTTGACCCCCTACAGAAAAAAAAGCAATCATCAAATAGGGAGCAAGCTGTAACATCAACAGTCCACTGACAATCTCATACCCTCAAAAACTGTACACAAGCTACAGTATGCTACTGTATTATTTGCCACATCAGTATAAATATTCTTAGTTCTGCCCCATTCTTTCTTAAAGTCAAAAAACTGGAATTTTTTTCATGAAATGAAATCTTAAGACTCATTCCAAGTTTGAGCTCAGTGGGGGAAGCTGTGGGCAGAGCAGTTGTGAGTGCAGGTGTGCATGTGGAGGAGACCAAGGTCACGCTGCCTATCTGATCCTCAGAACTGTCCTTTTTTTTTTTTTTTTTTTTTTTAATTGAGACAAGGTTTCTCAGTGGCCTAGAACTCATAGGTTATTCTTTTCTGAGTAAACCCAGAGACCCATGTCTCTGCCTCGCCAGCACTGAGATTACGGATGTTACCCTGCCTGGATTTTTAAAATGGGTTCTGGGTAGTGAACTTGGGATCTCATGCTGTGCTGAGCTACCTCCCAACCTCTGCACAGCTAATTTTATTGTCTTTCCTATTCAGCAATATAAATCAAACGCTGTGCTGAGAAACAATTATTTTAACCATCATATGTTGACTTCGGCTGAGGCATCTATATCTTCTATTTTCGTCATACATATGTTGATTCTGAGAACACTTTTCATTTCTAGATAGATTTACCTATTTATTTTAAAAGTTAATTTTTCATGGAAGACGTATTTTGACTCTGGACTTTCCAAAACTGGAAAATATATTTCATCTGAAAGAATATTCATCTTTTCAGAAATGTGCTTAATTCTTTCCAAATCCATACTACTGATCATTTATGTACTGCAGTTCCTATATATTTTTCAGACTCTCCAGACCTCATTTCTATTTCGTTGTATCTCAGAGCAGAATGTTGCTCTTGCAACACCACCACCCTCTGGCTGAACAAGCCCACCTTTAGCTCAGCTAGCAGATCTTCAAGGTTTAGCTCTATCATGTGAAGGAGGCCCTAGGCAAAAAGATCTTTACTGGCTATGTTACAACTTGTTTTCCCTTTATCAAAGGGCTAAATTTCCTAATCCTGCAGCAAACACAGTTTGAATTACACTTTGCAGTTAGCACCCCATAACTAATAAACTATATTAAAACACAAGCAGTTTAAGTGGCAAAAATTTCCCTCTGACCCAATACTAAGTAAAGTAACAATTTTCACAGTTGCTCCTTCTGAAACGTTTCTATTATTTCTACCTCTGGGGTTTATAACCTATACTACACCTCTAAATTACCTTTAAAGAGGAATAATAAAGTCAGCAACTTAAAGGTCTGGGAGAAATGTGGCTTATCTGCTTAAGATTTCATAAATATTCAAAATACATTCTGAATCATGACTTCAAGTTTGAGGGAGAGGAATTCTATAGCAAAATACCAGAAATGCTAGTAAAAGCATAACTTTCAAGAGAGTTGGTATTGAATTTTAGGTGTATTAAAGAAAGGCTGCTCCATACAAACCTAAGCAGTTTTTTGTTTTGTTTTGTTTTGTTTTTTTCGAGACAGGGTTTCTCTCTGTAGCCCTGGCTGTCCTGGACTCCTTTTGCAGACCAGGCTGGCCTTGAACTCACAGAGATCTGCCTGCCTCTGCCTCCCAGTGCTGGGATTACAAGCCCCCACCATGCCAGGCCCTAAGCAGTTCTTTAAGTTCTGAATAACTACAGGTGAAGGCAGAGCACAAGAGGTTCCCTGAGACTGCCTTAGGTGTTTTATTTCAGACCTGTTAAGTGTAATCCAGTCCTCACACAGGACATGGGTGAAATGCATGAACTACTCGGGTGGTGTGGTCCACCAAAGGCAAAACAACAAAACCCATTGCTTTTGAGCCTGTTTTACAACAGCATTTCATAAGAAGTCCATATGGTACACACAGTATGTGAACTACCGAATAAAGTTAAGAGCACGTGGAACTAACTGTGAGAAGTACGCCACGCTGAATGCACCTTTCACAGGTAATTCTGTCCTAAGTCACTGAAGGTGACCAGAAAGCATACCCGGTTTCAGCTAGTTGCTAAAAGGATACTCCCTCAATCAGTGACTTTGGGGACTTCCTATGACTGTGAATCAGTTTCTGTAACAAGAGGGATTATGATTGGCACGTACTCAGCAGAAGTACACTGCTCCAGAGGAAAAAAAATGTGAAGATATATACTGATTAAAAATTTGAACTACGGCCTGAAGAAATAGCTCTGTGTCAAGAGCATGAAATGATCACCTAGAACAGTAGTTTTCAACCTTCCTAATGCTGCGACCCTTTAATATAGTTCTTCGTGTTATGGTGACCACCGGCTACAAAATTATTTTTTGCTACGCCTTAACTCTAAATTTTGCTACTGTTATGAATCATAACATAATATGTGTTTTCCGATGGTCTTAGGTGACCCCTGTGAAAGAGTCATTTGACTTCCAAGGGACCGAGACCCACAGGTTGAAAACCACTGGTCTAGAAGACCTGATTGAGTTCAGTTTCATATATCTACATCAAGAGACTCACAAATGCCTGAAACTCCAAATCCAGGGGATCCAATACACTCTTCTGGTCTCCAGGGGCACTTCAAGTCAAGTGGATCCACATAGTCACAGACACACACTGACTTGAAAACCTGTCCTGAATGTCCAAGTACTCATTTGTATGGGGAAAACCTATTTATAATAAACTAGCCCCACAATCTAATTCAATTTAAATGTAAAATACAAAATATATTCTACTACAGGGCTTAATGTACAATAAATTCCCAGCCCTACAGCTACTATAAATTGAGAGATTATATTTATCTTGTTCAGTTCAGAAAACAATGGTAACAGTGATTCCACTCGTGATATTTGAGTCACCAAGATGACAAATTTGTACCCATCCATGTGTCTGTTACAAACTCATCCTATGCAAAAGTGCATAGCTCTGATAATTTCATTGCTTACTGTGGTGCGGTCATACCTATTTGTATGTCGAAATGCATAGTCAATTCTGCTACAAATTCATTATTAATTTACTTCAACATGGCTGCACAGTGGTTGGGCCTACAGTTCTAAAGTAGAGTGTCTGCCTAGCATATACTGAACTTGGAGGAGTATGATTCCAATTTCACATCTGTTGGTGTGCTATTTCATAAATACCTGGGGATAGAGAACTATTTAGCTGAAGAGAGCTACACCCTTACCCTAACCCTAACCCTATTGCATGCACATCACAAATCAACAAACTACAGTTCTTGCGTACACCATACGACATCCCATCTCATTTACAATTCCATTCAGAACTTCACGGTGACTCAATACCCTGTGACCCCTTCCAATGTTCACGTCCACAAGCAACTAACAAAACAGAATGCCAGAGTACTGATGTGTGTCAGACAGTGCTGCTTCCAAGCTCCCATTGCTTTAGGTCTGTCACTGCAAAGCTCCGCAGTTCTGTGGCCCTAACCTGTTTTTCATAAACATCCCGTTTTTATTTAGTTTTACATAGCAAAGTGATTTTTGCACAGGCACACAGTATTTATCTTACCATAAAGTCTTTCGACTTTATATTCCACTAAAGGAGAGGGGTTATTTTCTTAATGTGCAGCGTGTTTGTACATGTTTGCCAGATCTGTATTTTTTCTTTTACGAATATTTCTGGTATCCTATCTAAAAGCTAAAGTTCCATGTCTCCCTGTCTTCTAGAATTTTTTTTAGTTTTATATTTTACAACTAGGTCTATTTTTGTGGAGAACTTGCCTGTAATAATTAATACAATATACCATACAGTCAGTTCTGTCTATTAATGTAGTAAATGCAGTTATCTTTTGGTTTCATGGTATAGCTTTCTCCATCCTTTTATTTTTAAGCTATCTTTCAGAGAGGGATTCTTGCAGACTATACTTCTGTGTGTCTGTATTTTACAGACAATATATGCATAAATATATGTATATTTGTGTGTCTGTGTATACTTAAAATATGCACTAGGACTCTAAGAGCTTTGGCCATTTTTATCTTGAAATAATATACTATTTACAGCATTTTCAGTATCTCCCTATCCTTTGTATTACTGTATATCTTCTAATTTTACAAGCTAAAAAGTGAAATACACTGCTACTTTCTCTTAAAAAATCTTACAGAACAATTTAAAAACTAAGTTTTCTCTCTGTAGACACTCAAGTTTCACATATTTATAAAAAAACAACAACTCTTATTTTCAATTTCTTCTTTCTCCTCCTTGCTGTCCTGGAATTCACACTATAAACCAGGCTGGCCTTGAACTCAGAGATCCCCCTGCCTCTGCCTCCTGAGTGCACCACCATGGCCTAGCCACCCAAATCTTTTTAAATGTTATTTTTATTATTTTTAAATGTGTGTGTCTATTTGCAAGTGGAGGTAGGTCCTGAGACCAGAAGAAGGAGCTAGATCCTCTGGAGCTGGTTACAGGTGGTTGTGAGTGACCTAGCCTGAGTCCTGGGAGCCAAACTGAGGTATCCCAAAACAGCAACAAATTCTCTTAGCCACTGAGCCATCTCTCCATCCCCTATTTCCAAATCTTTGCATGTGTTTTCATCAATGTTTTAGACACAGACTGGGTAATTTCTAGTGACAAACATACAGGTTTGCTGTTTTTCCCTCAGTGGGGACAAATCAGGTAAGCTCAAGAGGCATGTTACTTTTCATTTCCAGCACTTCTAGTCTATTCCTTCAGTTCCTATGTTTTTGAAACTACTCATCTTATCCGCATTTGACTATTTTTCTGCTTCATCCATTAACGGTCACTGAAATTCCCTGTTGGATAATGCTATCTACCTACATCAATCTAAGTACAGCTATGATAATTGCTCTCCTAGGAATTTCCTTTTTTTTTTTTCCTTTTAGCTTTCCATCTGCTTCTTGTTTCACTGAAAGCTGGACATATGGATAGTACTAGAAACTAGGGTGAATAATTTTATGACCAGAAATGAGTATCCCTTTTCTTTGTCAGGCAAAGTGCTGAGGGCACATGAATTTATTAGGAGTTGAGCTGGGTTTATGCCCTCAGAACAGTCCTTGCAGTATTCTGTGATCTGCACTATATGGTGACATGGTGCAGAGACAGGAGATGGGGATGCAGTCTGGTCTGATTAAGTATCAGTCTGAATCCTGTATTGTGTCACAGGTCAGGCGTATGCCTGTGGCTATCCCTCAGCTCCAGCACAGAGCTCAGGAGGGCCCCCTTAAACATTACTATCTTCTCCATATTTTCCTAGGCTCAATGTAGTTTATTCTCAGCAGTGCCAGTACCATGGCCCCCAGACCTTGCTAGTCCAAGGAGAGAAAGAATCAGAGCAATTTCCTGACCTTCTTAAAAGCTCTGCTCTGTTCCCCTCCACTGGGTCTGAGGAGCAGACTCTGAGCAAGGCTTTTTCCAGTCTTTCTTAGAATTATACCAGGTGAAATTTATGTATAAACAGCTTCTAAGTTGGCACATTTGCTTTCATCCTTTTTTCAACTGTGTTAGCTGAACTCTTAACCACTGTCTAGAAGTCCTCCTCTGGTTTTCACCCTCCCTCAAGTCTAAGCTAGTGGGTCTCTCCTTCCTCAGTGGTCAACTTGAAGTTAGTCTAGCTGTAAAGTTAGTGCTGCTGTAAAGATACATGCAAAGCTTTCAGTTTTCGAATCAAAGCGAAGTGTGTAAATGATTTCAGGATAGCAAAGCGCAAGGTAACAATTATTTTACATAAAAAAAGACCAGAGGACGTTAAAGGGCCACCAGACAAGCCTAACAACCCGAGTTCAATCCTCCTGTCCCACATGATGAAGGAGACTACCATTAGAGCTAACTGCCTGAGTTAATCCTCAGGATCCACACAAGGAAGAACAGAAGCACTCCTGCAAGTGAACTCTGACCTCCATACATGCTACATGGCACATGGACACAAACACACAAAATAAACACAAACAATATTTTAAGTCCAAAAAATTATCTTTATATGTGAAACACTAAACCAAAACTTAACAAACTAGAAACGACACCTTAACCACTGCAAAAGACCAAGGCCTTAGCAACAAATAGAAGTGGGCTGCCATTGAGCTGTGAAACCTTGTTTACACTTCCTGACTTTTAAGTACATCAGAGAAGCAAGAGAAAAAAAAATTTGCAACAGAAACCTCAAATTCACTTGTGTAATTTCAACTGCTAGAGGAATGGGGCCAACTTAGGTATAACAGCCCTTTCTATTTCAACTCCAATTTAGTAGCTACTGGGAACCCGAGTTCACTATTTACCTTTCCTCTATGTTTAAGAAGCACAGATCGTTACCATTTACCTGGGCAAACAAATTCTTGCAAATAATTCATACTTTCCATCAGCGCATAAGTTACTTGCTGAAGACATTCATGTTTTGGTAAATTATTACCTAAAGAACTTGATTTGTTTGCAACTAGGGTTGCTAGTATGATTTACACTATTACTGCTGCATTAGAAAAGAATATCCCTAGCGTCTCCCTATTTCTTAACACTGACTCCTCTTTTCCTCCTTTAATTTGTTGTACTTCCTGTTTTAAAACAAATGTAAGCACAGTGTTTTCTCAACTAGGACTTGTATTCCCGAAATATAACGTGTTATTAATGGCCCGAGCCACACCATTTGCGATACTGCGACTTGTACAATTAAAGGAGTTTTACGCCGTAAGTTAAACAATGATGCACCAGAAACAAAACTAAACAGCTTAGAATAAAAGGGAAACGCAGATCGGTAAAGTGAGAAATCATTTCTTTGGGAGTCCATCTCTATGTTAGGGGGCGATTTTTATTTACATCATCCCTCCATCAAGTGATTAGGGAAACGGTTTCAAGAGTAGTTAATTTAGCATCCTACAAGACAAGGCATGCCGGTGTACTCTCAACAGCCACTTCATTGAGCGTCCAAGTCCTGCTTCACCTACACCAAAGGCCGCGTTCAGAGGTGAAGTCACAGCCCAAGCCCGGGGAACAGTGAACAGACAGGCTACTTGCATGAAGGAAATACCTTTGGGGAAAACTTGGTGTTTGATAAAGGGCTCGGAGAAGAGAAGAGCTCTTCCTTTCCCATCAAATCGAAACAGCTGAGAGGAGGGGAAAAACAAAAAACAAAAAAGTCAAGCGAGTCTGCGCGGGACCCCAGAGGAAGGAAGGAGGATCGCTGACCCAAGGAAACCGGAGGCGCCGGCATCCAGGAGGGAATCCCGAGGGCGGAGCCCACAGGGAAAGGAGGTGTGGAGTCGGAGAGAGTTGCCGAGAGAAGTGGGGGGACAGGGACAGGGATGGGAGAAGACTGCCGGGCAGAGGGAGGGGTGGGGCTGCCGGGGCAGTGCCCTGGGCAAATGTCACTCAGAGCCGGGGGAGGGGAGGGTCCGAGCGCAGGAACCCGGGAGGGCGGACCACCAGCTGCTTGCTCCAGGAGCTTCGGGCCGCAGCAGCGTAACGGCGCCCGCCCAGTGCCCCTGTCCGGCGCCCCGGGGTCCCCGCGGCTGGGAAGCGGCATCGCTGAAGCCCAGAGCCGGAGGCGGCTTTACCTTCGCAGGAGGCTGGAGGCGCTCCAGCCCGAGCTCCGCCCGCCGCCGGCTCCACGTCTTGAGCGGGATGAGGCGCCGCCGGCCCCGTCCCCTCTCGCTTTCCCTTTCCCCGCCGGGGCCTGTCGCCGCGGGTTCCTGCGCCGCGGCCCCCACCCCTCCGCTCCTCCCTCCGCCTCTCAGAGGCTCATTCTGGACGCCGCCATCTTCGCCCAGGCTGCGAGCGCTGCACACCTACGCGCCTGCGTGGCCACCGCCCCGGCTGTCACGAGGCCCAGTCAGCTGACCCCAGCGCTTCCGCCTTGCGCCCCGCCCTCGGGCTCTCATTGACCCCCCCCCGCTGCGGTCCACTCTCTCAGCCTTCCGGGAAACGCCGCGCGCGCCCCGCCCGCGGTTCCGCCTCTCCGGAAGTACGCGTGCGCAGAGAGAAAGGTTGGGGCCAAGCAGGACACGCCCCCTGGCGCCTTCCGGGAGGCCACGCCCCCTGGAGCGGGTGCGCGCGCGTGGAGGCACGCCCCTCATCCTGTCACCGGCTTCCCGCCGCTACTGTAACTCTGGACAGGAAGGTGCCTGCCGCCCAGTCCTGGGCTTCAGTGTCCTGGTGCACATCTCCGGCTTAGCTGCATTTGGGAGCCTAAAGGTTTTACTTGGTGTTGACACGCCCAGATCCACACCTGAGGGGAGGGTGGGGGAGTGTTTACGTTTTGAGTGATCTGTGAGATGATGGAGACCAAGCCTCAGCGGTCCAAGGCTTTTGCGGGTGGACGGCTGGACAGGTTATTCTGATCCCAGAACCAGGGGTCTGCTTGAGGAAAATTAACCCTCAGCTGCCTGAGGTAGGGACTGTCCTCCATTTCCAGATAAATTGAGGTCTAGTCCCCAAGATGGTAGACTTAGCGTTTGAGCTCAGGTATGTTCACTCAAGAACTTAATGCTCTCTGGATAGCAACTCACTGAAACGATATGAAGAGGGGGGATTCAAAGCCAGAGTGTTTCAGAATGAAACCAGGGTTCGGACGGCGATTGTGTCGGATCTATCAGCAGTAGTTTTAAGGGAGGTCAGTGCCTCATCTCAGACCTGAGAGGAGCAGACTACCCTTTAAAACGTGATTCTATGAGAAAAAAAAAAATTATTTTGAAAAGACTACTTGTATGGACACACAGGTCTAGGTTTAAGGGCTTCTGGTAAGCTCAATATTCCTTTTGTGTAGCAACCTTGGAATTGCAATTTCTCAGGGACCCTATCTGTAGCTGGAGCATTTTATAGGTGGCGGTCATGGGATGAAAAACATGTAAAATGATTTTTACATACTTTGCTTCTTGACCGACTGAGCCATTCTGTTGCTGGCGACTATTGCTTGTTTCCTTAGATAGCCTTTCCCACGCTGTGCCAGTAAAGTAAGGAGTTGTGTGTGAGCATCCGGAAATGGCTAGTTTGGAAAGAGGAGACCTGAGCTAGAGTGGGAAGGAACAAGAAAGGAGAAACAAGACGCAGTTAAGGGGCCCTCTTGGCTCATCTCATGGAATAAAAGTGTGTGCTGATGTGGCTTTGTATATGATACAGAGCCTTAGACTATTGCTAAAAGTAGTTGTGGAGTATACTATTTCTGTTTGGTAGGGGTAGCTGACCTGGAGTGTCCAAGCGACTAACTCAACGTGAGCGTCATCCAATATTTGGCCACAGTGAGTGTAACTCTAAGGCCATCAAACTACTAACCCCTTGACACTGCCTCTCTGTTTAGTATTTGGAACCAATTAAATGGACTCTCAGAGTTGAAAGGAGCTTAAGTAACATGAACTGCCTCCCTCCCCTGTAGTGGAAAATTCCATGTCTCTGAAGGCAGCTTGAAGTTGAGAAACCTTGTATTCTTCTAAAAAGCCTTCTCTGCAGGAATAGTTTGGGGGTGTTGTTTGTTTCTTACGCTTGCCCTATCCCTCATCTGTGTCCCAGCCTTTCTGTGTCTGCCAGGAGCCCTGCCCATCTCATCTTACCCTATCCTTACCTGTGTTTTCACCTGTCTTTCACAGATGCACCCAGCCTTTGTTCAGCTTCCTTATTCCCCTTACTTGGGTTTACATAAATTTGTCACTATTCTCAAGACCCTAGAACTAGAGACAAGAACCAGGGCAAGTGGGAGGACTTGGCTCATCTTTCCTAGACTTTTGTTAAGCTACTTCGTTCCTCAACCCCTAAACTTTTTGAAAAGGGTGTCAAATTCAAAGTAGACCTTTAAACTTCTCTGTCTGTATTTATCTTTTTTTCTTCAAAGTCCAAAATTGCAAACACTTTTTCATAGTGTGCGCCTATCAGATTTTCAGTACAAATTGTGCGATATAATATTTCAAAGCTTTTAAAATATACACCTCACCACTTTCTAGTTGACATTCAGCCCAGGAGAGGTTCAAGATCCACATGGCAAAGCCTGTTTATTGATTCCCCTGCTAGTGCTAAAATGGCCTTTCTAATTATATTAATGTCCAGACCCAAAATAATCACTAAGAGCTCTATACCACCCAGCAGTGCATTGAGCCATATGTTGTTTGCTCAGTTGCTTGCTTTGTCTTGTTTTGCCATTTGATTGCTTTGTATTCCAGTCTAGCCTTGGATTTTCAATCCCCCTTTCCCATTGTTTGCAGTTCTGTGGGTTTAGTTATTAGAGCTATTTATTTTAGTGTTTGAGTGACTTGTCCACATACGTGTTTCTGCACCACATGCATACCTGGTGTGTTCAGAGGCCAGAAGTGTGCCTTGGAACTAGAGTTATGAGTGGTTTTGAGCCGCCAAGTGGGTGCTAGGAGTTGAATCCAGCTCCTTTGCAAGAGCAACAAGTACTTTAAACTGCTAAGCCATCTCTCTAGCTCCTAGAATGCTGTGGTTATAAACATTTGTCACCATACTCAGATAAACTGTTTTTAAATACACTAACCACCATCCCTATGTAGCTACCGAACATGAAATAAAATTAATTTGAAAATTTCAAAATAGTACATGAGTATTTTTTCATCAATTATATGTGTAATGGAATAAGAAGTATTCCCATGTTCTTGGGCATCTGAACATTTGGTCCTCAGTTGGTGGCAGTGTTTGGGAAGGCTTAGGAGATGTGGGCTTGCTGGAGGAAGTGTGTCACTGGAAGGAGGCTTTGAGAGTAAAAAGCCTCACTTCTGGTTTGCTCTGCTACTTTTACTTACCATGAAGGGTGTGATCTCTCAGCATCTTGCTGGAGCTGCCATGCCTGCTGCTTGTTGCCAGGCTGTGCCATCCTGGCAGCCTTTGATCCCTTCAGAACCATAAACCCAAATAAACTTTGTTCTATCAGTTGCCTTGGTCATGGTGTTCTATCACAGCAACAGAAAATTAACTAATACAATGTATTTAACCAAATATTATTCGCTAATACAGCTGAGAAGCTCTTATAAGAAACTCTGAAATCCAAAATCCTCCAAAACTTGACATTTATGTCAGCACCTGAGAAGTTTCAGAGTGTTCAGTGGATGTCCACCTGCTGAAATCTACACCATATATTCTAATCCCCTTTGAAGAATGTGAAGTCTGAAAGACTTTTGACAAAAAGCATTTCAGATAAAGGACACTTACCCTGGACTCCTTAAAGCCTGATCAGATACTTTATTCTGGAACATTGCAATGGATTATCTATATACAAAGGGAGATTAGGATCAATGCCAAATACAGAGATAATTATATACTCTCTGCTATTTTTAAAAAAGGGACATTCTGGCTAGGGATCATCTTGATTAGGTTAATTGATGTGGGAGACTCTCCCACTGTGTCTGGCACCATTCCCTGGTCTGGGATCCTGGATTGTATGAAAGGAGGACTCGAGCTGAACACATTCATCAGTGTTTGCTTCCTGACTGGGTTCAGTGTGACTGGCTGCCTTGAATTTCCCTCCTCGATAGACTGTACCTTGAGCTGTGGGCCAAAATAGATCCTATGCTTCTTCCCCTAAGTTACTTTTGTCAGGATATTTTATCTTAGCAACAGGAAGAAAGGTAACTAAGACAGCAGCCAAGTTACAAAACATGACTAGGCTCAGGTTTTGCAAAAATGTTGCTGGTGACTAGCACAGCCAGCACCAAAGTGGACTGTGTCTCGCTGGTGCTCTAGCTAGGAGACAAGTGAAATATGGTGACTCGTCATGTTAAACACCTTCCAAATAAGTGATTGTCAGTTTTCGGTACTGCCTCAGGTGATCAAGGAAAAGATAGTTCTTTGTTTTTGTTTTTAATCAGTCTGTCATTGACTGAGCAATTACTTTGTAAGGTCTATATGGGTAGACCTTTTTTCCAGCATGTATGTCTGTGTACCCTGTGTATGGCTTGTACCCAGGGAAGGCCAACAAGGGCATCGGAGCCCCTAGAACTTGAGTTGTGGGCCAATGTGTGGGTGCTGGGAATTAAACCTGGGTTCACTTAGAAGAGCAGCCTGTGATTTTACCTGCTGAGACATACCCTCAGCCCCAGCATTTGATTTGTTGTTTTGTTTTATTGAGATGGCTTTTCTCTGTGTAGCTTTGGCTGTCCTGAACTTGCTTTGTGGACCAGGCTGGACTCAAACTCACAGAGATCCTCCTGTTTCTGCCTCCCAGGGTGCTGGAATTCCCAGAGTGTGCACCACCGCATCTGGCTAACATTTGATCTTTTTGACTGCTAGTTAAATCAACTCTTCAAGGCCACCAAGCATCTATGAATACAGAACTTTAATAACAAGCCTCTTCAAGTACAGAAAACACAGCTTTCCTACATCTGTAGTCCTACTTCGTTTCTGCCCATCTGGAGCCTCAATGAGGATGAAAAGAAACTGCACCGTTTCCAGTGAAATGGAACTCAGTGACAAGGGGGAAGCGAAACTGCAAAATAATCTAAAATCAAATGAGACAGCGCTGTGCATGGTCGAAGTTGGCAGACCGAGAAGAGAATTTCCATGCTTTTTCTTTTCTAAACAGCTGTATCTTAGTGTCAGAGTTAATTTCTCATAGTGCCAGCTGTTGTGAAGCAGGGATGCGAGGCCGTGTGGCAGGCAGATTAACAGATCAGGCCATGGGGGCCGTCCACTCTTTCCTTTGTTTCCCTTCCTTCCACCCTTTAGCACACCTCTCCCTCTGCTCAGTGTGTCTTGAGGAAAAGATGAAACTTAGCTCAAAACCAGGCCCAGTCTTTCTGTATTTTAAGACGGGAGCAGATGGCTGTGATGTTACAGCATTTGCTATTAATAGAGGTGGTGGCTTACACAAAATGTGGGCAGTGGTTGCTGGTTTTATCTTCAAAAATGCTTAATTGATCTCTTTTTCTTTTTTTCTGTATAGCTTTGTTTTTTTGTTTTTTTACTTTCTGCATCATTTATATATATGTATATATATGTATGTATGTATATATATATATATATATATATATATATATATAATCACCCATGTGCTAGTGAGTTTTTGTGATCTTGGCACAAACCAGACATACCTTGGAAGAGGGGTATCTCAGCTGAGGAATTGCTGCCATCATATTGGCCTGTGGGTATGTTTATGAGACATTTTCTTGCTTGTTGCTCGATGTAGAAGGATACAGCCCAGTGCGGATGGTGTCACAACTGATTAGGTAGGCTTGGGCTGCGTAAGAAAGATAGCTGAGGGCAGGAGAGATGGCTCAGAGTTTAAGAGCACTGGCTGTTCTTCCAAAGGTCCTGAGTTCAGTTTCCAGCAACTACATGGTGGCTCATAACCGTCTATAATGAGGTCTGGTACCCTCTTCTGGCCTGTAGGCATATATGCAGGCAGAAACTATATAATAAATAAATCTTTAAAAAGAGAAAGAAATGAAATGAAATGAAAGATAGCTGAACAAACCAGTGAGCAGGTCACTGGTTCAGTTCTTGCCTCTAGGTTCCTGCCTTGACTTACTGTCTTTCCTTCCCTCAAGTGAACTGTAAAGTGTAAGAGGAAATAAACCCTTTCTTCCCCAAGTTACTTTTGGGTGTGATGTTTATCACATCAACAAAAAAGCACACCAGGACAATCCCTAACCTCAAAGGAACCTGACTTACAGTCATTTAACCACCAGGAGAGTTGAAGGGCAGGCTTGAAGTCTATCCATTACTATTTTTCAGGATACACTGGATTCAAAGGCATTGTGTTGCCACAATATCAGATCGTTGTAGCTTCCACTGAAAGCAGCAACCTATCACCTCTGCTGCCTGCCCTCTGTCACTATGTGCTTGAGTATCCTTCACTGCAGATTTTCTGAGAGATGGCAAATCTGTTGCCACAAACAAGATGGGAGGGAGTGTTGACCTGAATATCCTCCAAGGGATGCCTGCTCTGTGAGTGAGCGTCTACTGTGGTTTGAAAGAGAATGTCCTTCATGGGCTCAAATGTTTGGATAGATGGGTCCCCAGTTGATGGTGCTATATAGGTAGGTTAAGGAGGTATGGACTTGCTGGAGGAGGCATTTCACTGAAACCTCAAGGCTTTGAGGTTTCAAAGACTAGGGCCAATCTCAGTGCACTCCCATGCTTCTTATAAGCCCAAATAAACCCTTCTATTGGATGCAGTTCAAGATGTGAGCTCTCAGCTTGCTGTTCCTTGCCTGCCACCATGCCTGTCCCTTCCTGGTGACAGTGATAGACCGGAATCCAGCAGAAACCATATGCCCAAATAAACCCTTCTGTAGGTTGTGTTGGTCATGGTGTTTATCACAGCAATAAGAAAGCAACTAATGGGAAAGTGAATAATCATCACAGACCATCACAGTGACACTACTCTCTTCTGTAACTCAGGCCTCTCACTCTGCAGCGTCTCTGTGGAGACCCACATGGTGGCTCACAACTCTAGTGCCAATGAGCACCCTTTTCTTGTCTTTATGGACATGGCATGCATATGGTGCACCTACATACCTGCAACGAAGCACCCATACACATCAAATAAAAATAAAGGAAAAAAATCATAATTCCTAGAAAAATAGAGATCACAGAAAAACTTACCGAGAACAGCCAATGTTCTCTGTTGAAGGAAAGAGATGGAGATTTTACAAAGCATTAACTACCAAACTAACTACCAAACATCTTTGCAGAAAGCTAACAGTTCCTGGTGGAGCTGCCTGATCTGATGACAGCCCTGCAAGCCTTCAAAGCACTAATTTAGGTTCTGTCTGCTCCTGCTTTCTGTTATGCCTCTTCTCCCATGTGACCCACTATATCACTCAAACAGAAGCTGTCTGTGGCCATTAAGCAAGCGCTTGCAGAAACGAGGCTGTAGATTCAGCATTTGGCAGCAGAATAAGAGACTCTGCAGTGAAAGCCTTGGTTTCATTTTTGTTAGGCCAGCAAACAATAGTGCCACAATGGCTTTCCTGATAGAAAGGATTAAAAAAACAAAACAAAACAAAGCAACTCAGTACTTTTTGCTGACATTTCAGTCTCTGATTTTAATGGTAGGTATGTGTTACCTACTTTTTTCCCCCATGTTCTTCTCTCATCAAGGAATATTAAGTAGCTAGAATAAGAACCTTCAACATCTGTGATAGAAAAAGATAAACTAAAAACCCAAGTAGATATTATATGGGTGGGTAGATGATAGACAGAAAGATAGATAGATGGATGGATAGATGATGGATGGATACATAGATTGACAGAGTAGGTAAACAGACAGACAAACAGACGAAGTACGAAGGTAGACGTGTAAGTAGGTAGGTAGACAGAATGATTGCCTTTCAATTTTCCTTGGAGCTTTTTGTTCCTACCATGTTCTGCTCCTCTTTTCTTCCTACCCTAATTCATAGGACTACTGGTTCAGTATTACTAATGCCTTTATAAATCATCTTATTTATGGTGAAAACGGTCAGCTGCCCTGTAGCCTTCATGCTGTCGACGGCAGCGGTCCAGTCCGCACATCAGAGCTGATTTTCTTGGGACAGGCCTTCTGAGAAGTCAGTCTCGCCGCTCTCTCAGGACACAGCCTACAGTTTTGGCTTGTGATTGGCTTAATTATCAGTGCTGCACTTTTCATGAGGCCGGTTTTCTTTAGGAGAGAGGTGGAATCCAAAATCAAAGGGCTGACGTCTCCCTGTGCCTTTGTGTCTGATACTCAGGGCAGGGTGCTTGCTTTAGAGAACAGAAGGCTAGCAGCTCACCATTTGGGGTAAACTGTTTTAATCATGTAAAGAGCACAGTGTCTCTAGTAGTGTGTTATTGTTATTGGGTTTTGGTTTGGTTTGATTTTTAGAGACAGGGTTTCTCTGTATAGCCCTGGATAGCCTGGAACTCACTCTGCAGACCAGGCTGGCCTCAAACTCATAGAAATCTGCCTGCCTCTGCCCCTGAGTGCTGGGATTAAAGGCCTGGCCCAGTACTGTTTTATAATTGACAGATGGAAAGTTTATTTTTTTGCACCTTTTTCCTGTTTCTTCAGTTCTCGCCATCTGTGTCACTTCCATGTCTATAACGAATCCCTGCTGACCTTCTCCTTCCATCAGGAATTTCTTTAAAATTACTTAGAAAGAAAAGTAGCTTCGCTGAAATGCATGAGATTCAAAGAGAAAATGGCAAGGTTGCCTGAATTGAGGTTTTTTTAAGAGCCTGCCTCTCAGTACACATTAGAGCTTTGAAACAGGAAAAGGCAAGTATTTTAAGTGCTGTGTTTAGTCAGAATGACCAAAAAGTTCACCTTGATAGGATGTGCGCTGAATCAGAATTTTGATGATAATAGTCCTGGCTCCAGCCACCTTTGATAATTAAAGAACACAGTCCACACTTCATTTAAAGGAAAGAAAGGTACCTCTCTTTGCTTAATTTCATCAACTTAAAATGGGTATAAAGGAATACACACTTGATGGAGTTATTTTGGGTATTTCTATACACATCTAAAGTGTACAGAAAAGTGCCTTAAACATAGCTTGAACGGGAGACTTGCCATACAGCTCAGCATGCACTGCTCTTCCAGAGGACCTGAGTTCAGTTCCCAGCATCCATGCTGAGAGGCGCAACCGCCTGTAACCCTAGCTTCATGGGCTATGCCGCCCTCTTCTGGCATCTTCAGGCACCTGCGTGCATGGGACATACATACAGAGGCAACTACAAATAAATAAAACAGAAAAATAAATCTTTTTTCCTTTTTTAAAAAATAGATATTTATTTGATTTTATTTTATGTTCTTTGGGCATTTTGCCTGCATGTATGTCTGTGAAGGTGTCAGATCTCCTGGAGCTTAGTAAACGTTTCTATTACTATCATTATTTTATAATTATAATCTGTTTAATCGAAATAGTGAAATTAAACTCAGAATCTTGGGGGCAGGGAACCTACATGTTTAAAAATCTGGTACTTGGGGCTGGAGAGCTGGCTCAGTGGTTAAGAGTGAGTTCTCTAACAACTTGCACCTGCCTGTAACTCCAGTTCCAGGGAGATCTGATACCTCTGGCCCCTTCATGCACCTGCGTCTGTGTGCGTGCACTCACATAAGCACATAAGCATAGTCAAAATTAATTAGTACATCTTTTGTAAAGAACCTGTTGGTACTTGGGCTGGGAAGACGGGGCAGTTGTTGTACCAGCACCTACATAGAAAAGCCAGGCGTTCCGTGTGTGCCTGCAACCCCAGAGCTGGGCAGTGTGGGCAGCAATGGGGTATCCTTGGGTTGTGCTGACCGGCTGGTCTAGCCAGGGAGATCAGGTGCAGCAAGAGAGCTTGTCTCAGACACTGGGGTAGAAAGCAATACAGGAAGATGCTTAATTTAAGCCTCTGGCCTCACCCACAGGCACTCACTCAAGTACACACGCACACATGTACTCATGCACACACACATAAATTTTGTAAACTGATAATATTTTTTTGGGGGGTGGGATGTTTTTGTTTTCCTTTGTTTGTTTGGTTATTTGGTTTTTGGTTTTTCAAGACAGGGTTTCTCTGTGTAGCCTTAGCTGTCCTGGACTCAGACTCACATTGATCTGTCTGCCTCTGCCTCTCTGAGTGCTGGGATTACAGGCATGCGCCACTGCGCCTAACACTGCTTAACCTTTTTTAATGGATGAATGTGTGTATTTACATACATATGTGTCCATATAACTTTGGTACCAACAGTGTCAAACAGCAACCATGGCTCTCTGTCTTACATCTTCATCCCCCTATCTTCAGTGTTAGGGTTACATAATTTGTTTCATTATTTATGAAG
This sequence comes from Pachyuromys duprasi, assembly GCA_028658305.1. Classification (NCBI taxonomy): domain Eukaryota; kingdom Metazoa; phylum Chordata; class Mammalia; order Rodentia; family Muridae; genus Pachyuromys; species Pachyuromys duprasi. The sequence goes on along the minus strand of CM053749.1, from coordinate 16,722,325 downwards.
TTTTGAATAATTACTCCACTTTACATATGAACCAACTTTAATCTCTTTCCTATTTCTGGACATGAAGGTTGCTTCCTTTTACTAACAAGGATAATATGAACATCCCTGTAGGTGGGTCATTTTAAATGCCGGGGAAAACTCACTCTTTTTTTTTTTTTTTTTATTCAGCTTGGTAGACTATTCCTACAATTATTTTTTCAGTTTGTGTATCCATTATGTTTATTATGTGTGCTATATATTCATATGCCAACACACAGCAAAAATAAAGTATGTGAGCGTGATTATGTGTGTATGTGAATGTGTGTGATTGTGCATGTGATTGCGGGTGTGTGCATGCCACAGAGTGCGTGTGTAGGGCAGAGGATAACTTCAGTGTCTGTCTTAACCTGCCCTCTTGTTTGGACCAGGCTCTCTTGTTCTTTGAGGCTGCATGGGCCAGCCGAGGTGGCCTATAAGCTTCTGGCTAGTCTCCTCTCTCTCCTCTCCCATCTCATCATAGGAGCCCTGGGATGACACACGTGCATGACACCATGTCCAGCTTTCCATGACTTTCTGGGATCTGAACTTGGGTCTTCACATTTGCAAGCCAAGTCTTTCACCCACTGAGTCATCTTCCAAGCACCAATATAAATGCTAAATTTGTAGACAACCTGCATTCCATGAGTCCCTGTCTCAAAGAGCATGGACGGAGAGGTGTGGGTAGCTGACCCTCTCTCAGGTGCAGTTAGTTGCCTTCTCAAATGGTCCCCGTGGCCTCAAACTAATAGGATCATGGTCAGCCGGGAGCTCCCTGGGGGGGGGAGGGGGCTGATGCCTGGCTCTCTGTAGATCTGCTGAGTCAGGTCTGTGGAGGGCAGCAGTCTACCCCATGCACACCGCTTCACTGGGCTGCGACTGTGCAGTAGACCTTGAACTTCAGAACCAGACTGCGTGCCTTTGAGTTCTATTTCGCTCATATGCCGGTCCTTCAAGAACGCCGAAGTTAGCCATTCTAAAACTTTGTACCCAGATTCCTCATCTGAGAAATGAAGCCAGGGGCACTATCCTTTTCAAATGTGCGGCAGTCCAGCTAACGCTCACGAAGCGCTTAGTGCAGGGTTTGCTGCAGAGGAGCTGCTCTAAAAGCACTTCCTGTATTATAGGAGTGTAGCAACAGCCTACTAAATGCTTCTGGAACCTGCAAACAACAGTAGCATAAACCTGTGTTTATCAGATGAGTTACCATGAGTTACCATGTCATATATATATGTACTCACTCATCACATTTGTATTAAAAAAAAAAAAGAAACCTCTAAGTTTAAGCCATGTATTAGTTTTTTGTTTTGTTTTGATTTTGCTCAACCTCACACAGCTGCGGTCCTCTGAGGAGAGGGAGTAAATTTACTCAGTGGAGTATCAGATTGACCTGTAGGCAAGCCTGTGGGGCATTTCCTTAATTGGTGATTAATGAGGAGGGGTGTAGCCTGTTGTAAGTCCTACTGTCCCAGAGCTGTTGTTCCTGGGAGCTCTATAAAAGCAGGCTGAGCAAGTCATGAAGAGCAAGCCAGTGAAAAGCATGGCTTCGGCTTAGTTCCTGCTTCCAGGTTCCTGTGCGGACTTCCCTTCATGATGGACTGTAAAATGTTGTTGTTGTTGTTTGTCTTGTGAGCCTAGTCTTTAAAAACACGGCTGAGCCATCTCTCCATCCCTGGAAGCTAAAAGGTAAAATAAGCCTTTTCTTCTAAACTGCTTTTGGCCACAGTAATAGAAACCTAACTAAGACACATGGGTGGAATTGAGGGGAAACCCACATGAAAAGGAAAAAAGAAAGAGAGAGAGAGAGTGTGTGTGTGTGTCTGATCAAAAACAGAAAGAATACTCAAAACTATCCCTTGTCACCAAGGAGTCTGACTTTTGTCTTACTTTTTTATCCTAGTTAGAATACTATGCCACATAGAACAGTGGCCAATTGATTACTGTGTAGTAGCCTACTCCAGTTCTGTTTTATCTGAGACGTAGAGTCAGCAGTTGGGGGCTTAGGTGGGTTGTGAATGAATTCACCCTTTGGACAGAGAACAAGGTAAACAAGTTTCTGTGGCAGAGTGCAGGGGAGGGAGACACAGCAGCATAGAACTGCCAGCACATCGTGGTGTGTGTGTGTGTGTGTGTGTGTGTGTGCACGCGCGCTCGTGCTGGGGGTGGAGGGATACAGATATATATATATATATATATATATATATATATATATAAATTTATTTATTTTTATCTCAATCACAGGTTAGGTACTTTGAATCCCAGGTGTAGCCCCCTCCCTCATTCCCTCCTACTCTCCCACTCCCTCCCTCATCTCCTTCTTCCCCAAACCCTCCATGTCCACCAACAGGGGAGGACCTCCTTCCCTTCCATCCAACCCCAGCTTATCCTGTCTCCTCAGGGCTGGCTACAATGTCCTCCCCTGGGATCTAGCCAGTCTGTCACTCCCCGGCTTGTATGGGGGTAGGTCAAAGAGTCAGCCATCAAGATCATGACTGAAACAATCCCTGTTTCCCTGAATAGGGTCTTCAGTCCTACACCGAGCTATC
>CM053749.1:16704364-16719264 GCA_028658305.1 Pachyuromys duprasi | reverse complement strand
TGTATATATATAATCAGGGAGCTGTTTGTACTTTAAGGCTGTACTTCAGTCTGAATCTGTCAATCTCTTGTGTCAGGAGTATTCTTCAAGAAGATCAGGGATTTCTGGTGGTTTGTGGTGTGTGTTTTGTCTCAGTTGAACTCTGTTGTGGGCTCTGTGTGCCCAGCTTCGTGCTCTCTGCTAGAAGCTGTGAGCACTGCAGGCTGGTCACCGCTCTGGTCTGGAGTCTTTACTCCTCACTCTGTGCTAGAGTCTGAGTGTCCAGGTTTGAGATGTCAGCTGGGGGCTGTGGACTCTGCCCTGGGCTTGCTGCTAAGGGCTCTCCCCTGGAATGGAGATTTGGCGCCTCCTTCAGTGCCAGGGGCTGTGCACCACGGTCTGAGATGATATTTGGGGCACACACAGTGGGTTTGGGTTGGTGTGCATCCGCTGTATGCAGGACTGTCTGAAATGGTGCCCAAGGCCTTTTCTGTCTGGCCCGTGGACAGACACCCGAACTGGGGTTTTTGCTGGCGGATGCGTGCAGCTTTCGCCCTCAGTGTGCGGTCTGGTCAAGATGGTCCCAGGATCCTCTCAGCAGTGGGTTGAGACAGAACTCGGGTACCTCCCAGACCCGCCGGCGGACTCACACACTGACTGAGATTTTGCTGGCCGAAGCGTTAGGCGCACGCCCCCGCAGTGTGCGGACTGGTCCAAAAGGTCCCCCAATCCACTCAGTCTGGGGTGGTTCCGATGATCGGTCTGAGCCTGCAGCACACCCGCAGGTTGAAGCAGAACCCGGGTGCAGTGTGAGCTCACAGGGTGCAGTTCAGTGAAAACGGCACCCGGCTTCTCCCCAGACTGCCTGCGAGACTGTGCGATCCAGTCTATAATGGCGGGTGCGGGCATCCAGCGCGGCTGCTCGTTCCGATCAGAGCTGTGCACTGCTGGTTACCGGGAGATTTTTCCAGGTAATAACTGGGTGTCCCTAGGGTTTTCCCACTTGATTTTCTCACCGTAGGAGTTCCGCTCACCTGGCACAATGCTGGCGTTTTGGTCCCAGAGTTCAGTCTCCTGGTCGCTGAGTTGTTTCTGCTCTCCTACTCCTCAGACACAGTGTTCTCTCGTGGCAGCCATCTTGGATCTCCCCCAGGTATATATTTTTTAATCATATGTTAAAGGAAAAAGAAAACAAAACCTATTTACTTTGAATCATGCAAGGATCACTTGTGGACACTAGGTGGGAGCACACACCCACAAACGAAAGTCGGAAACTTCAGGGATCCCTCTGAGCCAGCAGTGAATCCATGGTTTGATGACTGAAATCGCACCTTTAGGTGCTCTAGTCCTAGTGGGAGTATCCCAGCCAGCGCTTGTGCTTATATAAACCCAGGTGAATGTCTCCCCTCAGACCAAGAGGCAGAATGAGCCCTTCCTCCCTCAGCTTACTCTTGTCCCAGCAGTGAGGGGAATAATACTCAGGTCCTCCACAGCCTACTGTGTGCCTGGGGAAAAGTCCGTCATTGCAGAAACAGCTTGCCTAATAATTGCAACCACCTCATCTATATCGTATCTCTTGTCAGACAAACTTCTCCAGTGTTCTTGAATGTTCTTTTCCAAATGACATCCAGACACTCCTTGGTGACATCATGCCAAGCTCATGAGAGGTTCTCTCTCTCTCTCTTTTTTTTTTTTTTTTTTTGCTTTTTGTTTTGTTTCTTGCCATGCGCGGTTCTTGACGTGATCAGAGATGTTTGAAGTCTTTTAGAATTCTATCAGTGTCTTCCTCAGTTGTAGGGATACCTCCATCAGAGGCCCCCTCACGTAGGAGGCCTTAAAAGCTGTTAGGATTTCTTGATCCTTTGCTTAAGTCAAATAAGTTACATGTGGAGAAAGAAGCACCATTTTGATGAGGGGTTAAGATCGCTGACAGAGGATGTGTAGAAACGTTACCCGTGGCAAGCAAAATGTGGGGGGAATGTTATTCTCCAAGAAGCCCTTCTTGCATTTTGAGGGGGCATCTTGAAGGAGGGGCTGCGTCATTTGACTGCTTCTGACTGTGTGTGTTTATTGACATGCATGAGATCAAAGCTCTTGATTTGTAGCCTGCACCATTGCCTCACAAGCAAGACATCAGTCCCAAAGACAGTAAAATCTGTTACTGATGTGGCAGGAATTTCAGGCATTTATTTCTTGATGGGGAGATCTATAATGGCAGTTTTCTCTAGAAAGTAACTTTCCCCCACAGGTCATGAATCTGGGTCCCAGCAAACTGATAACTTCAGCTGGACTCTGGTTCTGCATCTGGTCTTCAATCCAGCTCATTAGAACTTTTTCAGAATCTGATACGGGCTGTCCTAAATTTTCGTTAGCCTCTTTCTTGTCAGTAAAGCAAATCCTTTCACCACATCCATCTTCATTCTTGTTCCATGATGATGGCTGTGGCACTACACACGCTTAGGGATATCATGCCATGCCGGTTACTGTTGTGGTTCACCGCAGGTAGGACCAGTGGTCACTTCTCTCCCTTGGAAGTTTGCATAGCATCTCCCAGTTCATGTTGGATCCAGCATGGATCCCCCAAGACCTGTCCAAAGTGCATGGCGTCTTTAGCAGTAGGACTTATCCTCAGCCTCCGGGAGGCAGCCCAGTGCAATAGCAATATCTTACACTATTTTAGGAATCTCTTGGACTCCCCTGATCAACTTGGAAGGGGGTTTGTCATGCTTGGTATTGGATGTTTTGTTAGACAGTCTATAGCTCTTGGGAGAGTGTGGGGCATTGTCAATCCAAGTGATGTAACTTCATTGAAATGTGTGTGTGTATACACATACATATATTTGTATGTGTTATATGTAATCTTAGGTAAATAAAAATTAATATGATTCCTATATGGCTTTTTTTCAAACAGGCCTAATGTTATGGCCCCACCCCTAGACAAAGAACTAAAGTCAGCTGGGGAATGCTAAGAGTGGGAGAAATAGTCTTCTCCGAGGATGAACCCCATAATTGCTTATTCAATACTGAGTGGCCAGCCCCCAAGTCAAATACACACGAGTAACACTAAACAAACTGATCAATCTGTTTTTCTATATGTGTATACATATGATATACATGTAACAATGACAATTGAGGGAAAAGAGGCCCTAAATTTGGGGAGGGAGGAAGGCAGAAACATGTGTAGAGTCAAGGAAGAAAGGGAAGGGGGAAATGATCTAAGTGTATTCTCACTTAAAAACGTTTTTAAAAAAGATGTCAGTCTCAAAAGGTTACATCTGTATGACTCCATCTAAATGGCTTTCTTGAAAGTGAAAATGGAAGATGGAAGCCACAGACAGGAGACAGGGCGACTAGAAAGGGCTTTTTATGGCCAACAGAACTACTTTGTTATGGCGGTACATACATGAATCTGTAATGTGTGTTATAACACACAGACACACAAACAAGGAAGAAAAGCCAACTTCCTGAAAATAAACTCAAAATCACATTGAGGTAATTTTCTTCATAGCAACGTGCCTTTCTTCTAAAGGCCTTGGGTGATGTGGAGAGGCTGAAGCCAAACTGCCTTTCCTCATAGTCAGAATCATCAACTTCTGCTCAGTTCTCTATCCTTTTCCACCCCAAAGATAGCCATCTTAGGGAAATAAAAATGAAACCCGCAGGCAGAGCCAGAAAGTACAGCCTGTGTTTGAAAGCTAAACAGTGACAGAGCTGTGCACTGGTGCTCACCTGTGTCATGTGCCCTGGGGCCTGACTTGGTCTGCCAGATGAAGATGAAAAGCTCTACTTGCAAGTCTTCAAAAATTTAATTAACGAAGGAATATAATAATGAGCCACTTAATTAATGGATACCTAATGAGTCTTCTGTACAGCCTGCATTCCACCAACCCATTTATCTGCAAGACTTAAACCTGTAACTAAATTTCACCTACAGACACTAAAATTCACGTGACTTGCTCTTTTCCCTGGTAAGTTCCCAAGCTTATCAAGATGATCAAGCTGGTCAGTGAAACTTCAACTGGACCATTCTCTCCCTTGGCAATTGTTACCTCTCTCTGACATTATCAAGCCCTCCTGTTTTGTGCACTGTATTTAAGAATTTTTTTTTCTGTTGCCCATGTGACTATGAAAACAGATTTCCCTCTGTCTATATGCATTTAGAGAGTTGTTGGGTTTTATTTCCCCTTAAGTGCAATTTTATTGCCCATAACCAGGGTACAAAATGAGGGAGCAGGTTCAGGAGGATCACCTGTCACGGAATAGTGACATAATTTGACGGGCCCCTTAGTCTATTTTTTATGACCTTATCTTGAAAATGAGAACGCAGATGGAGTTGCTTATATGCATCTGGTTTTCCTTTGCTCTCAGGAGTATACAGCAAGGTGAATTATACCAAATTTAGTGCCACCTAGAAGTCCACTGGGCCCTCCCTATATCATCTTACTGAACTGTCCCACACACATGGAATTGATATCATAAGTAGAGGTGTTAACTAACAGTGTATAGGCTACCTTTCGTACTCTGACAAAATGCCCGACAAAGGCGACTAAGGACGGAAGGGGTTGTTCCGGCTCACAGGTGGTGGGTGCAGCCCACTATGACTGGGAATCGTGATGGCAGTTAGGATCCTGATGGCCTCAAATCTTGATGGATGTGTTACTTAGGCTTCTGTTGCTAAAATAGATACCACAACTGAAAGCAACTTGGGAGAAGAAAGGGCTTATTTGGCTTATACTTCCAGTTCACACACATTTCATCATGGAGGGAAGTCAGAACAGGAACTCAGGCAGGTAAGACAGACTGGAGCAGAGTCCATGGAGGGATGCTGTTTACTGGCTTGCTCCTCAGGGTCCAGGTCAGATGTCTTTTTAAACATCTCAGGACCCCCTGCCCAGAGGAGTTCCAACCACGGTATGCTGGGCTCTCCTGCATCAATCATGAATCAAGAAAATGCCACACAGGCTTGCCAACCGGCTTGCCTACAGGGCATCTGCTCAACTGAGGTTCCCTCTTCCCAGATGACCTCAGTCTGTGTCAAGCTGACAAAAATCTAACCAGCACAGTGGGATAGAAAACAATAGAAAGGAAGCAGGGCTGGGCTATTAAACCTCAGTGACCAGCTCCTGTGACTCAATTTCCCCAGGGAGGCTGTCCATTTTCATAACCATCCAAAACAGCAGGGCAAATATAGAAACACATGAGCTTACAGACTGGTGTGGGAGGGGCTGTCATTTTACATTCAAACCACATCTGGAAACTTGAGATCCACAGCTTAAAGTCCAGCTCTAGTGACTAGTGACACCCTAAACATCTTGCCCTGGCAAACAAAGTTCTCATCCCTGCTCTGCTCCAAGCCAGTCTGCCTCAAAAGCGGTTGCCTCTTCTGTGTCATGTTGTGGTGTTGCGTTTCACTAGAAAAGACTGAAAGGCTTAGTCTCAATTTAAGTTTAGATTTAAATGAATTTATTTTTGCTGTTAGGAGGACAGCAGCCTTAAAGCCAAACAGCTGGTGCTGAAGAAAGTTAAAGGAAGGGTGAATGAGGTGGACATAAAAGGTGGATGATACAATTATCTATGGAATCCATGACTGGGCAAAACAGTTCTCCTGCTTCTCGCAGTTGTTTCTTTTTCTGTTTAGTAATAAGAAGGCCATTTCATCCCAATCGCACAACAATAAGCAAATTTACAGAAGTGGAAAGCAAATGGTTAAATGCCTCCCAGCGGGGACACCATCTATCCTGTTCCTATCTCACCTGCAGGCCACTTTCCTCTGCCATCGCAGGGCTAAGGTCAGAGGACCTTAGGGGATGACTGGTAATATTAAGTTTCTTTAGCCATCACAGGGGAGTTATGGGTCAATTATTACACAGCCTGAGCAAGCACTCAGGGAAGCGTCACTAATTGACTAGGACAGAGCAGGCAAAAGCACAGTGCCATCAGCTTAGGGCTGGCTGTCCCATCCTCATGATCTTTTGGTCTCTCTGGGGATGTCAGTCTCTGGGTCTCAGTCCCTAACAATCCTCAGTTCTAGCAGTTTTTCCTGTAGACTGTAAGTCTTGTACATGATTTGCTCAAAATATTGTTCTTCTTGACTCCAGTACTAATGACTACACTGGATTGTGCTTTCTAATCAGGAGTGTGATCCACTGTAGAAGGCAAAGTCTAAATTGAAGCCAGGGTGTGGTATTGCTCACCCTTAATCGAAGCATTCAGAAAGGCAGAGGCAAGCCAACGTCTGTGAGTTCAAGGACAACCTACTCTATATAGTGAGTTCTAGGCCAGCTAGGACTGCAAGTAAGACCCTCTCTCAAGAAAAAAAGTTACTGAGCAAATCCTTCTTCACGCAGCCACTCTTTTAACTCTTTCATGACCAAACATCGCTTAACCTTATGAAAACTTCTGATCTCTCTTCCTCTGTCCATCTTTCTTTGTGTTACCTTCCACCATTCCAACTTAGCATTTTTTTCTTATTGGCTCAAAACGCTCAATCACTTGATTTTCTTAATATTTTTTGGTTTGGTTTTCTATATATAATTTTATTTGAAAATATAAACATATAATTTTTTCAACAATAGAAATAAACGATTCTTCTTAAAGCTATTTTAGTAAAGCTCTAGGTTTAATTCCATTTAAATATGTTTCCATTGTTTGGGGCTTCATTAAAGTGGCGCTGGCTTGATGCAATTCCTCTGTCGACTCTGTCTTTACACTCTAATGAATTTTTCTTGAAGTTCCTGATAGCAGTTGACTTCCTGCTGAAATCTACTTACTTTTTCTTTAAGGCATTGTTATGCTTTCTCAGAAACAGATCCTCAATCAAAACAACAGTTTTAATGAGCCCCACTGCTTCTCCAAAGGAAACTCCATCATTTTAGTAATAGTTGTCACTTTAAGATATGGTATAAAATTGAAGTCCACTCTGAGAGTGTATGGAGAACTAATAAAAAAAAATCACATCTTGTGTTTAACAATAGGATTCAGAATGATAATGTTTTTGGCAGATAGTGATAAATTCCTGACATCCTCTACTGAATATTTAATAAAATATTATTACAACAACAACAATAATAAATTGCTTACTGGGGCCCAGACCTACCTATTCCTGGCATTGCTCATTTATTCCTCACAATACTCTGAATAGGAACTACTACTGGCTACAATTAACAGACAAGGAGACTTGGGTAGAAACATTTAAGTGATTATCCTAGGGTCATATAACAAGTAAGAGTTCAGGGTGGGATGTCAGTCCATACATTTGGCTCAACTGCCATTTTCTCCTCTGTTCTCCAGATTTGTTCTTGTATTGCTATAACAAAACACCCGAGGCAGAACAATGTATAAAGAATTTATTTAGCTCACAGTTCTGAATGTTCAAGGGCATGGTGCCATCTTCTGCTCCAGTGAGGGCCTCTGGTGGGGTAGCAGGTAGATTTAGAAGAACATGGAGAGAGGAGGGGGAAGAGATAGAGGAGACAAAGACATAGAGACTTTCTTCTCTTCTTTTGGTTTTTGAGACACAGTCTATGAGGTCTTGGCTCTCCTGGTCACTCTGGTTTTGTTTTGAGTTTTGGTTTTTTTTTCAAGACAAGGTTTCTCTGTGTAGCCTTGGCTGTCCTGGACTTATTTTGTAGTCTAGAGTGGCCTTGAATTCATTGCCTCTGCCTCCCAAGTGCTGGGATTAAAGGGATGAGCCACCACCTCCTGGCTAGAGACTTTCTTTATAATAATCTATCTTTGTGGTCCAATCCAGTCCTGCAAAAGCCAAAACTCCCAATGGAAAAACACTGATTCCTTTGGTCTTAATTTTTTTCCTGTTGCTATCATGTAGTACTCTGAGAAAAGTCACATATGTGACAAAGGGTTTGTTGTGGCCCACAGATCACGGGTAAAGACCACCATGGCAGGGAGTCAGGGTGGAAAGAGCGTGAAGTAGCTGGTCACATCACATCCACAGTCAGGAAGCAGGGAGAGACAAATGAACACATGCTAGTTCTCAGCTCATTTCTTCCATCTTACACAAGCCAGGATCCTCTGCTCAAGGAATGGTCCCAACCTCAGCTAAGATAGGTCTCTACCTCAGTTATCGTAACCAAGATACTCTACTATGGACATGCCCAGAGGCCCAAGGCCAAGATGATTGTAGATTCTGACAAGCTGACAACATCAACCAGCATCCCTTTTGATGACCTAGTCAGCTCTGATAGGCTCCAGCCCCTCTCAGTATGGTTACATAGGGAGCCAAGTTTTGATACAAGCTAAAGTGGGATAAACTACAATCAACTCATAGCTGCAGAAAAAAAAATTAATGCCTTACCAATACAGAGGTCCAAAGTATTGAAAAGAATGGTCTATCGGGAGCCAACAAGCTGGCTCAGGGGTGTGAAAGCACAAGCCTGGTGAGCAGACCCATGTCTTAAGAAGAGCCAGATGGGTGCCAGCGTCTGTAATCCCAGAACTCCCAAGGTGAGACGGGAGGTACAGACAGGAGACGTGCCCAGGACTATAGGAGCACAGTAGAAACAAGAAAGACCCCACCTCAACATGGTGCAAGGGGAGAAACAAAGGCAGAAAGTTGTCGTTAAACTCTGCACGGGTGCTGTGGCAGTGTGCATCTGCATGTGTACACAAACACACACACATATATACTACTACTAATTTTTAAAAGAGGAAGGCATCAATTTTTCACCCATCACTTCACCAAGAACAGTTACAGAAGTACTTGGCAATAAATATATTTTAAATTCAAAGAGGGCAGGAGGTGTCCAGATTTTATTTTTTCCTCCAATTTACAGTTTACTTTGCATGCCTTTCATAAGCCATGAAAGCTATAACAAACTGTGTGGAAGATGTAACAACAAAGGGTCACATGGTGACGCTTGGCTTTTGATTTCATGTGGGATAGCAAAGTTAACTACCTGCTTTAGATTTTTCAGGGAAATTATTGTTTTAAACATTTTATTACATCCTAAATTTATTTTTCACATGCTTGGGCCCAGAAATCGCCATGGTAAACACATGTCTGTTCATTTAGTTATAAAATGAGTTGTGTGGGAAACCATGACTTGTGAACGATGGATTTTCTTGAGAAGTCATTGCTCTTTGTTCTCAGAATCACTTTACCTTTTAAAAAGCATCCCCTCTGCCTCTGTTTCTGGTTTCCTTATTAATACAAGAAAGGGAATTAGTCCATTCAGTATGGGATGGAAGAGGTCTTGGCCCTTATCTTTAATACAGGATTACAAATAAGACATTTCAGACAGTCTTTCATCAGTTTTGCCAAAGAGAAAAACCAGTGAAGACACAGGATAAAGGTCATCCTTTAGGTTTGTTTTATTGTACTTCATTGGGGCACTAGGGATGGAACTCAGGGCTCGTCTGTGCTAAGCAAGCACTTCATCAGCAAGCCGAGTTCCAGGCCTAAAGATGATGTCTATTTCTTCACAGTAATAAAAAGTGTACTTTATAAATAAAGATTGTGTTTTCTCTGCTTTAAAAAGCCTGTCATCTAATGGCCTAGGTCAGAACTATTCAGTAGGGGAACCATGAGCCACTTGTGACTACCGAGTCCTTATAGGCGGCTACTCCAACTTGGAGTAAAACAGACATCACATCAGACTTTAAGTACTTAGTATGAAAAGCACCTTTAAAATATTCCATGAATGCTTTTTGTTGAAATAGCATCTTATATTCATCGTGTTAAATAAATCTTAGAATTAATTTCATTTAAGAAACGTTTACTCTTACAAATGTGGCCGTGGAACACTTAGGACCACACATGTGACTGTGTGTGTCTCTAAGGTACCAATAGTTCACGTAAATTACTGCTCGGATAGGTTTTTGCAGAGGGTTTTACAAGATAAAACAGTTATAATTTGGCTTTTATTTGGTTAGAACCCTCCCTGACTATGAGGAATCAGTGATAACAATATTAGAAAAAGAGAGAAAAAGAGTGGAGAAAATAGGAAACACAAGTAAATCCAGGGAAGAAATACCAGCTTTAGTATAAAAAGCTTCTGAGTGAACACCAGCTGGAGCCTAATGTGTGCCATTTCTTACGCAGTAGTATTTTTTTTTCATACTCATATTCCCTTAATTCTCTGTCTGTGTTGTGCCATTAGAGCTAGTGATAACCTGCCTATGTATCTCCTGGTACCTCTTGTATATATCACTAGTGTTTTTATGTGATTATTATCAATCCGAAAATGGTTGCTTCATGTGACTTCTACACAAAGGCCTCTCAAATGACAGGAAACATACATCAGAGCAGAGGTGACCCCAGCTCTAGTGATGAAATTTCAACAGTATCACCATGGCAACTGGAATGGTTGCATCTGTCCCATCTGCCAAGCAATTATCAATATTGGGGGATCAACATCCCCTGGTGTTGAAGTTGCATTATTAGCTTCTTTTCTGAGAAGCCCTACAGTTCATCTGTGCTCTTTGCTTTATTCCTACAGGTCATTTGTCACTTGGGATTCTTCCTTCTGCCATAGTGTATGAAAACTGGCTATAGTATTTGCCAGCAGAAGAAAATAAATAACAGTGATGCTGAGCCTCGGAGCTTTCTCTACAGCAATCAAAGGGATGGTAGGTATTGGGGATTGGGCAAATGAGTTAGTGTACAAGAGTGAGGCCTTGAGTTCAAGTCCCAAGCACCTAGGTAAAAAGCTGCGTGTGTCCCATGTGTTCCGGTAACCCCAGTGCTGTTGGGGACAAGCCAGAAGGATCTCTGGGGATTCCTGGGTGCTAGAACAGCTCCAGGATCAATGAGAGATCTCGTCGTAAGGTAATGAGGAGAAAAATAGGGCAGGACATATGACATCCTCCTTTGTTCTCTGAGTATGCATGAGAAAACAACATGTACATGTGTGCACATACCACATGTACACTCACATAAGCACATGAGAGAGAGAGAGCACTTTTCAGGTTTTGTTTTCTATGACTTTGTAAGTGACTGGTTTTTCACAGGGGGGCCTGTGGGGCTAGGGTAGGATCTTAGTGGAGAGCAGACTTCCATGCTGGGTGTTGGAGGTCCCAGCATCTCATATCTAGACAATCCTGCAAGGTGAATTCTGAGCGTGGTCTTGGGAGCCACAGTCCAAACATGGACAGTGAGCATGGTCAGAGAACAGAGACCTCCCACTGACCCCTCCCACTGGGTATACTTTGAGACTTTTAGACAACAACCAAGGAAGTAGGGCAACCTACTGAGGAATGAGATCAACTTTATCGCCAACCGAATGCTTGTGTGCCCACAGCATTCTATTTTATGCAATTATAATTGCAGAAGGTAATTTTTAGTCTTTTTCCCTAGGGACTTCCTGGGTGGTACCAGCCATGGAGGTAATCGATTGGGCTATGACTTAGATGTAATGAAAGTGGAATGAAATTGTTCACTAAAAATTAAATATAGATATAAGCTTTATGTTCATCCTATCTAGAGTTTTCTACTTGAGAACAGGAAATTAAGATTTAAGCCCAAAAGCCAGTGGGTTTCCATCCCTACAGTTTCCTTTCCTTTCCAGGTTGACACTTACAAATGTCAGAGAGGACTGAGGGCCCAGGAGCTTGCGTTCCAGCACTACAGCAAAAATTAAATAAGATAATAATAATAATAATAACCACCTTTACACAGTGGTCATGTGCAGCTCTTATAAGTGTTAAGAGATCATAATTTTAAAATGAAGGTAAAGCCAACTGTATAAAAATAAGGTGATGAGAAGGGCTTAAAAAAGAACTTACCTCACAGTTTTTCAGTTATTTTTTTTTCCTGCATGGAGTTGGGAGAAAATGGCCTGAGTATGCTTAAAGTGAATGATATTACAGTTTCTGAGACTCAAATACCTCACTGAAAGACATTTTGACTATGGATATGTGTATGTGTGTGTGTTAGATGTACACATAGAAGTGTACCAGTTATAAAGCTCTGGGATTGGGTTGTTTTTCAGAGACAGGCAGACAGACGGACAGACAGGAAGAGAGAAGAGAAGAGAGAATTAAGCTTACTGAATAACTAAAGTCATTTTTCTGTACTGTACTTCTAGTCTAACGTTCCAGATTACCTAGTGTGGTCTAGCCTATGTCTTGGTCCCACCCCACGCTCCCTCCCTTCCTTCTTTGTAGGCACAAGGTGGGTTGGATTTTGGCTTCTTATTTCTCTCAGGACGTCTGTGTGTGAGAGAACAGAGCCATCGTCCCTTGTACGAGAGCCCCATCCTAGCCACGTGAGCAGCCCACACCACAGCTCAGTGGTGAGAAGAAGTAACCTGCCAGCTCTGCGCTCTCCCCCTGCGGCAGCACACTCACAGAACTCTAAAGGGAGGATGTGGCAGGACAAGGGCCACAGGGCAGAAGGCCCTCCTTCAGGTGCTGCCTCACTGAGCTGTGTTGTCACTGGAGGTCTGTCACTGTCTGTTCAGATGTTTCGATACACGTCTCTCTGCCAACAGGGCCCGTGGCGGATGAGGACAAAGAGCAGTATCATGAGGACACCGGATACCAGGAAGAACGTAATGGCGAGGATGACCCTCAGGACTGTGAAAACAAGAGACACACGGATGTGAAATGATTATGTTAAGAACACGTGGAGATCACAACAACAGCAACAACCCTAAAAAAAAAGATGAAAATCACGTATCACATATTGTTAACTTTTGGGCTTTAATTTAAAAATTAAAAAGATGCTCTATTTCATGCGCATGCCTTCTTTGTCGTCCTGCCTTTTTGTTTTGTGAGACAGGGTCTCACATAGCCCCAGAAGGGCCTTGAACTTGCCATGTAGCCAAAGGTGAGCTAGCTTGAACTCTTGATCCTCCTGCCTCAACCTCCCAAGTTCTGGAATTACAGGTATGTGCCATCTTGCCAAGCTTTCCTGCCTTAATTGTAAGTTCTAGAGGGATTTCTGAAGCAGCCTTGGATTCAGTAGAGCGTGGTGGAGAAAACACAGTACTAGGGCTTAAGAGGTGGCCTAAGCCATAGTTTCAGCATAACTGTTGACATCCACTGCAAAGGGAAGGAAACTGACAGAGTTTCTCCAAGATCTTCTGATAACGATGACTTCTTACCTGCTTCCCTCCCTTTCTTCTCTCTTCCCTCCCTTTTCCTTCCCTACCCCCATCCCCACCACAGTCTGGACTCAAACTTGCAGTCCTATTGCTTCAGCTTCCTCAGTGAGCTTCATGCATTTTTATGTGGTTAAATCGACAAATGAATCTGCTCACGAGTTCAGAGGAAATTCTGAATAATTCAAGCAATAGACTAAAAGAAGTGGGATCATTCCATTTTTAAAACTGAATTTTCAAGACCATGTTTTATGGAGAATATGAGCATAGATTGACTTTGGGGAGCATTTTTGGGGGCCTGAGCATGTAGTCGTAGGAATCCATAATTATTGAAAAATACCCCTTGATAGATGGTGATGAGCAGGAGATGCATGAGGCCATATTTCAAATGAGAAACTAATTCTTAGACAGTTTCTCTCCCTCCACACATCGTTCACTGTAGCTGACCTATCACTATGCCAGCTTGCTCCATCTCTAAATGCACTTCTGTTATTTTTTTGAGATAGGGCTTCTCTATGTAGCTCTGGCTGTCCTGGAACTTTGTGGGCTAGGTTGGCTTCAAACACAGAACTGCCTGCCTCTGCCTCCGAGTGCTGGGACTAAAGGTGTGCATCACCACATCCAGCCGCACATCTTTTTATTGTGCAGGCACGGGGTGACTTATTGGCTTAGTGAATGGGAAGCAAACATCTCAGGTCCCAATCTATAGAACACTAGTGCTTCAAAAACGCAGATGGAAATCACTGATTTAGCTTAAACTTGTCTCAGAGTGAGGAAAGAAAGAAGCAGGGATCATTTGGTTAAGGCTCAGCAGATCATTTTATTGTTCTAAAAATACAAGATCTTGTCAGTCTCATGATTTCAAATCCATCTAACACTTGTGATTTCCAAAGTCACCCCTACCCCAGCGGTGACTTTATCTTTATTCTTGACTCATAAATCGGTGTGTACTGGGCATGTAGTCATCTCCCTTATCTATGGATTCACCTTCTGTCAGCTACCTGTGGTAGTCAACCACTGTATGAACATAAAGTGGGAAATTCCAGAAAAAAGGCTACTCATAAATTTAAAGTGCTGCGCCTCTCTGAGTAGCATGGTAGTATCTCACGCTCTCCCATCCCAACCTACCTGGGATATGGATGTAAGTCACCCTTTGTCCCTTAAGTCTATGCTGTATAGCCTTCCCCATCACTAATCACACCATAGCACCTTGTCATGTGTCTCGGTGCCTGTGTTCAAGTAACCCTTATTTTACTCAATAAATAAGATTAGTAATGCTGGAAATTGGATTCATGAAGAGAAGCTGTAATGTATTTTCCTTGAATGAAGGGTGAAAATCTACAATGGAGAGAGAGAGAGACAGAGAGAAAGCCCATTTAGAGATCCTTCATAGCAATACATTTAAACAATTGTTCTATATTTGTTTTGGTTTTGAGACCAGGTCTCATATAACCCAGGTAGGTGAGAACTTGTTCTTTAGCAGCCAAGGGAGATCTTGAACTTCTGATCCTCCTGCCTCTGTCTTCCAAGTACTGAGATTTTAGGAGGGCATTATCACACCAGGGTTTTTGTGGTCCTGGGGAGTGAACCTAGGGCCTCGAGTTTGCTAGGCAGCTAAGTGTTCTACCAATTGAGCTACATCTTCAGTCTTGTATTTTCTTACCAGCTGTCCTTGCTAATCTCTAACGATGCCTAATTTATAAACTAAACTTTAGTGTACAGGGAAAAGCATTGTGTGTATAGGGTAAGTATTCTCTGCCACTTCAAGCATATGCTGGGGTCTGGGCACATGGGCTCTTGGATAACAGGGACTATGGATTCCTCTGGTCATCCAATAGGTATTTCAACATTAAGTTCAAA
>CM053749.1:16642425-16704264 GCA_028658305.1 Pachyuromys duprasi | reverse complement strand
TTTGTTTTATTGGGGGAAAAGAAATCTAGAAACCAATCGTTCTCCTCATCCCCCCCCCCACCCCCGCCGCTTTGAGCTACCCCCATTTACCAGGACCACTGTAATGGACTCTTGACCTATCTCTAGCTTCTAATCTTGCTTCACAATGTGTTTTAAACACAACGGCCAAATGTTTATAAATCAAATCTTCTCATTCTGCTCTTTCGGGTGAAGTCTTCTATGGATGCTCATGTCCATCGTAGTAGAAGCTGAGGTCCTGATGGTGACTCTCTTCCAGCCACACCATCCTTCCAGCTTTTCTTCAAACATCCCTTATTTAGCATCCAGGCTTGGTGCTATTACTTTAGCTTTTGCATTGCTGGAATACTCTTCCTGCAGACCCCCAGATGGGGTACTCCTTTGCTGTCGCTGCTTAAGTCTCCTCTTTTCAATGAAGTCTTTCCATTTCAAAGTTCAATTCATACACTGTCCTCCATTCTCTTCCACCAACAAGCACTTGTTATATTTATTATTTACCATTTGCCTGTCATTTCTTGTAATTGACTATATATCTCAGCACACAGAACTTTTTATTTAGGGATCATAGAGCAGTACCTGGGACACAGGTGTTGATAAATATGAATACTAAAATGAGTGACCTAAGGACTGAAGGTGGCCCAGTTAGTAGAGTGCTTGCCTAGCATGAAGTAAGGCCTGAGTTTGAGTCCCAATACTGCATATTGGTGTGGGTAGAGATGCACCTATAATCCTATACATCAGGGACCATGAGGGTCAGAAGATCAAGGACATTTTTAAATCACATGGGGAGCTTGAGCCCAGCCTGAGATACATGAAACCATGTCTCAAACATGAAAAATAAAACCTATTCTCCTCCAAGCCACCAAAAATAATGACTTAGAACTCAAAAACTTTCAACTTTTAGTACAGTGCTTTTCTCATGATCAGGATGCTTCTTAGTGCCATAAAAAATACAATTTTTGTAAAGTTATATTCTAACCGTTTATTACAACTGTAGATGGAGTTAGGATAAAGCTGGAGAGAACCAGGTAGAACTGAAGAAGGAAAGAAGAGATTAGATGGAGAAAGAAGAGACAGATAGTAATAATTTGCATCTGTATATCTTTCTATCTACCTATCATCTATTTATCTATCTATCTATACATATATCTTAAATGCTTTAAACATTTATTTTCATGGGGCTGGGAATGATGGCAGTAGCCTATAATCCAATCATTTGGATGCTGAAATAGAAGGATTTTTAAGCTCCTGACTAGCCTCAGGTATAATAGTGGATCCCTGAAAACATAAATTTATTTTCCTGGTTAATTTTATGAATTTAGAGATTTATTTTTAATTGCCCGTTAATTTTGGCTATACTACGATATAGCAGTCCCATGAAATAAGTATCCCCACACTTTAAAGCAGCAAGAACACATCCTGTACCAGGCAGACCATGGGAGGTGCTGAGAGCCCGTAAGCTCTGCTCCCGAGAAGCCCAACATGGAATGGGATAACCAGGTAGACAATGATGTGATAGTGCGTCACATACTGAGATGGAGGTGTCATTGATGCCATTTGAACAGAGAAAATTGCAATCAACAGAGTACATTGCATTTGCCAAAAGGGAAAAAAATTGGAAAGCTTACGAGATTTGAGATGGCCTGTGAGAGGAGTAGGATTTTTTTTTTTTTTACATGAGTCGGAGATTGTTGCAAAGAGTACGTTTGGGACATGATGAATGGTTATCTATGAGTGGACCACATGAGTTGGTGTGGGGTAAGACTTGATGTGCAGCTGGACCTAGGCCCCTTACACAGATTTAGCAGATGGAGACCTCAGGGTTCAAGTGGGTCTCCTCATAAGAGGAGCCGAGGCTGATTCTGACATGGACCCTGTTGCCTGCTTGTTGATCACTGCCCACTGATGGGGCTGCCTCTGCAGGCCTCAGGGGAAGAGGATACGCTTAGTCCTGATGTGGCTTGATGAACTGGGATGGGGGCGGGGGCTCCCTGAGGAATAGGGGAGGAGTGATGAGGGAAGAAGGAGGAAGGGGGGCTGGGAGAAGAGGAGGAAGAGAGCTACATTTGGGATGTAGAGTGAATAAATTAATTAATTAACTTAATAATAATAGTAAAGACTTGATGTGCATATTGAGCCCCCCCCCCTTTTTTTAAGTTTTGGTTTAGTCTTATTCTGAAGCACACAAAAAGGATCAGCAATTATGATGCTTGGAAGCCATTTGCTCTAGTCTGTTAATTTAAGAAAATTAACTATTGCTGTCATGGTGGTGAAGACATGGTAGGTTTGGTAGGAAGCTTAGCTATTGAAACAGCTCAGGCAGAGATGGAGTTGTGGGTGTGGGGACACAGATGAGGGAACTAGGATGCTGGTCGGCCCTGTGGTTGAGTTGAAGGGTGTTGGTGACAGACTCAACACTGTGGTCAAGGGGATGATGTGGCTGAGGTAATCTCGTGGGCTTGTGCTGTGATTGGAGATGGATACCACAAAAAAGACTGGTCCAGACGATGGGAGGAAACGACCTTTATTTTTAAGTGGTATTGAGATGAGCTTTTCTGGGGATAGATGTGACTAAGAGGTAGCCAGGTTTTTGTTTTTGTTTTTTGTTTAAACCAAACAGTAAAACAAAACCTGGTCTATAATTCTTCATTTGGATGTGGCAATAGGGCCTGTTGATGTGGGAGACAGAGCATGGCATGAAGACAGTAGCTACACAATCTTGAGATGTGATTATTTAAAGGGCTGATGGAAGGAGTCTATCTAAAAGAAGCTCTACAAGGGGCTTCAGAGGACAAACAACAAACAAAACCCAACCAACCAAACCGAATAACAAGCAAACAGAAGCCCACAGGAAAGAGCCCCCCTTCTCTCTTTATCATCCCATCTTTCAATCCTGAGCATTGAACCCAGGGCCTTACACCTGCTAACCACGCACTCTTCCAGTGAGGTATGTTCCCTGCCTTGAACTCTAGATCATCTTGCCTCCAAGTGCTGAGATTTCAGGCATGCACCACCACCCCAGCCTTCCTGCGAAGCTTTACATTTCTAAAATTATATGCTCATTTGAACTATAGACGACTTTAGAAATTTGTCAGAGTTATGTTCTAGAAGCTGAAGAATGACAGTGATCAATTGTTTCTTGTTGCAAAAAGGTCTAGTGTAAGCAAGGCTGAAGAGAGGCCCCAGCATATGGAACCACACAAAAGCTGCTAAAGGAAACGTCTGGCACAATCTTTCCTTACCTGGATATATAGTCAAGGATGGCCTTGCATTCCCGCCTCTCCCTGCCATGTGCTGGGGTTACAGGCATGCACCATGACACCTAGTACTGGTGTTGCAGGGCTGGGAATCAAACTAAGCTAATCCTGCATGCTACACCAGCACTCTGCCACCTGAATCGCACCCCCAGCCCTCTCTTTCTCTCATTCTAGGCCTTGGTCACTATAGTAGCCTCTTATTCGCTCTGCCTTCAGCCTCTTTCTACCCAATGCAGACTTTCCCTGAAGCCAGGGTCGTCCTAGAACAAGAAGCCACTGGCAGCATCAGTCCTCTGCCCAAAGCCTTTCAATGACCAGAACAACTCAGCTCGATCTAGGAAGCACTCCTCACCTACCTCTTCCTAAAACACCCATGCTGTTTTCAGCTTTCTGGCCTCTATGTTTTCTCTCTTCCCTTTATCTAGGACATCTTCCTTCCTGCTCAGCTCCATTCAGCTGGCTGGTTCCTTTTCTCCCTTGGGCTTCTGTTTAACTATTACCCTACTGGAGAAACCTCTTGGACCCTGTAGATTTCTTTAATGAATTCTGTGGTGTGGTCCTCGTCATGGTGTTGCCTGTGGGTCATGGTGCTCCTCTATGGCTAGGGCATGTTTCTTAACTCCTTCCCTGCTTATCTTGCCTGTCCCCTGAGCTGGGTGTTGGCTTGATTGGCAGGACACAGCCGAGATCATTGTTACAAATGCCCCAGCTGCCTCCATCAAGGCCAGGAGTAGGCACGGAGTCGAATCACTGCAGACCGAGTAATACTGCACGTGCCAAGACCACCAATGATGGATCTGCCCTGGGAAACTAAAGACAATGGGAACAGGGTGGGGAAAAGGTGTTTTAATCAGTTGACCTTGTCTTTGAGGGAGGAATGATGCTGGGAGGGACTCCACGGATCAGGGGCTCTTAACTTTGACTAAAACAGATGCTAAGTGACACAGATTGGCTGGCGTGGGGGTTTGCAAATAGAGCCAGTATCTGAGTCTTTAGAAAGAAGTTGCATTTGAAATTTGTTCATAGCTTCCGTTCCCTATCAGTAACCAACTAGCTTAGAGTTCCATGAAGAAGTCAGGTTGAATTGTTTGGGGGGTCAAACAACTATTCAGCCTGCAAACAGGAATTGCAGGGCTGCCAGCACCTCACACATAGAGAATATTTACTTATGTACCATTTTTGCCTTGGTTAGGTATTGGCTTTCTCAGAACATGCGTTCTGTATTCCATTTCCTGCCTCCTGACATCCCTCCCCCCACCCCCCATCAAGCTCATAGTTCAGCTGTTAGCACTATTTGTTGCTCAGGCATGGTGGCACACGCCTGTAATCCCAGCACTTAGGGAGGCAGAGGCAGGAATTCTGTGAGTTCTAGGCCAGCCTGGTCTAGAAAGCAAGTCTCAAAAAACAAACAAACAAACCAAAAACACAAAACAAAACAAAAAAGAGACCTATTTGTCAAATTGATCTTGGACTCCTATACTTTTTCTTTGCTGAATTATGTACTAAATTTGGTGGTCCCATTAAAATGACATCCAACCCTTACACCTTCTACGCTTAGCTTGTGCTATATAGTACCTTACCTACACGAAGGCAAGTGGTCACCCAACCCACTGGTTACATCCCATGTCAGGAATGTCTCAGCTTTTGCCTGCCACCTAGCATCACCTACTGATGCTACTCACTGAACAATGGAGTCTAGTCTTTTTTCATTAGGAAGCTCATGCATAAGGGTTCTTTTTATCAGAGGCCATCTTGTATCACAGACTCCTAACAAGCTTTCTGCTAATTAGAACCAACAGGGTGTCGGCAACTTGAATCTGAAGTAACTTGGATGTGGTTTGTGTTGCTTGCTGATTTCTGTGATGAGCCGCTGTGACCAATGTCAAGCCCCCAAGGAGAAGTTCTGGCATTCAGTGCCAGGAAGAGATGCACGCATTTCACCCGCTGAATCTGGCATGGGGGTGTTGCAGCGTGGTAGCCATCTCACTGTCTTCTGGTTGGTACAATCCAATGCTTCATCACATTTCTCTTCACTTGGGTATTAGATTGCCAAGGCTGCTGTTCTGAGGGGGAAATTCTACAAATATGCTGGAGATAGGTATAACAAGAGGAGACAACCTGGCTGGGGAACAGGCAGAGTGGATGAAACACGACTCCCAGGCTGCTGGGTATTATGTCTAATCAAGATCAGAGAAGGCTCCAGAGGAAAGACAGCTAATTATACACCAGTGAGAAAATATTTATTGAGCAGAAAACAGTGATTCCCTGAACTGGCTCTCTGAGGTACTGAGGACACTACAGATAAAATTCTTGCTTTGTAGAACTGATATTTTATTTTATAATTCTTCTATCCTATAATTCTTGTTTGGACCATAACCCATATAGTTGTTAAAAAAATATGTTCTTGTTCTGAATAGGATATATCTGTTCTGTAACACGTTGTAAACAGGATGCTTTCTTGCCAAGTTCTATCTTGAGTAGATGAAACAGAGCTATTCCCTGCTTACCCTTTATCTGAAGCAATTCAAACTATATTTTTATTGTAAACAATTAATTTAAGCCAGATGAATAATTTTATATTAAGATAGTCACTCCTTCTGTATTAGAACAATACCTTCACCCTCAAGTAAAAAGAGAGCCCTCATGACTGCAGGAATTTTATTCTGACAAGATATACACATACAAGATTTTCAAAGTTCCTTATTAAAGTGTCTCCTTTGAAATTCCTAATAATAATGCTTTTATTCACTGCTTTTCATTTGCCTCACTGCCAGGAAACAGTTCCAAGGGTAGACACTGCACGGCCCAGACAGCACATATTTATGTGGGAGAGAAGTAACACAAAGAAACATGTCAACTCAGGTCTTGGTTTATTCATTCTGTGGCCAGCCAGGGATGGGGTGGCCATGCTTCCAGTGGAGGTCACTGCCAGAGTCATCTCATCTTCATCCACCGGCTCTGTTCTGCCACGTGGCCAGTCAAGGCTCTGTAGAGCATCACCCAGGCTCAGCTTCTTCATGTGTTGGGAGCTGTGGAAGTAGACCTGGCACTTGATTTGGGGCTTCTGACAGTTCCGGAATCAAGGCCTTGAACGTTCCATTTGTCCTCTGAGCAGATTTTGCAGTTACACTCAGTGTTTTAATAAATTTTGGACTCGGAGTCATCTAGAGTATTCTCATTTTGTTTCAGTGGTGTGTGTGTGCTCGCGCGTGTGTGTGCCCGTCTCCTCATAGCTCCTCTTGTGAATCAGCTTTAGATCCTGCATCTCGTAGCACTGGGGTTTTAGGAGATGCTCTGTGGAGCACTCTCATCTCTGAGGTACAGCGTCTGGATATCTTGCTCTTGTCAGGTTCTTTATTGGCTGCTTCCAGGATCTGTTGTATGGATGCCATATATGGGGCTTTCTGGAAAGCTTGGCTTTTGGTTTCTTTGAAAGGAACATGGATGGATAGAAAGAGGCTTTCATTTTTCAGTTCTTCTACTCTGTGTTTTAACATACGCACAAAATCTGATCGTTCTAGGCCGGGAATGGAAAACTCCTCCAGGGTTTTCTCCTGGCTCCTCTGTTTGCCATTCTTTGGGAGAAGGCAGGAACGGATGAGTAAGGTAAACCACTCCTTTGCCCATTAGCGTGGGGTAAGAGTCTTCTTTTTCATGCTTGTACACTAACCGGCGGGCTTTGTTTGAAACCTGTTTTATTCTAGGCATTTCCAGTGCAGCCTTATTCCATCCTGTTTAAGCGAAACCTGCGAGTCCTTCAACAATAGAGGTCTTTGTGCTAATCTCGGACCCCATATCAGCCCCACAACCTTGACCTAACTCTTATTCCTGATTGCACTGGGAACTGGTTTTCCTTTACAGCAACACTGAAAAAAAGACCAACCAAGTTAAGGATTATGGCAGGTGAGAGTTAAGACTAGACAGAGAGATAGGAGTTGCTTAAAGTGAGAGGTTCCTAAAATATACAGTTATCAACCCAAACCCATTTCCTTCCAAGCTGGGGACCAGGGACAAAGAACTTCCTGGAACCCCCAGTTGCTTGAGAAAGCACCCCACTTTCTTGCCAAGTTCTGCCAGCTCACTACCCAAACCGAACTCAGTACCTTGGTGGTTGCTTGTGCCCAAACATTCCGTGGACCAGTCCTCAGGGATTACGGGATCCAGCAGCTCCGAGAACTTGTCCAGAGGACAGTTGTGGGTGCAGCCGGGCAGTGTGAGTGGGTAGGGCTCGTGCTGGGTCTCATTCCGATAGTACATCTCCACAAAGTGGCTCCTGGTACAACAGGCAGAAGGCGGAGGTGTTAGTTCTGCAATGCTAAGTTGTCTTGTGAATTCCTTTCCACCCAACTGTAACATATCCCTAAGGATCAGAGGAAGAGCTTGTAGGAAAGAAGGAATTCCAGACAGTTTGTGAGGGGCTAGGAGGATCTGGAGATTGAGACAGGTGGGACAGAATTGGGGAGTGGAATTTCGAGGGCTGGTTTGTGTAGCTAAAAAGAACATGGAAGGGAGGACCAGCACCCTTCATCAAAGAAGATGATTAGAAGAGCTGGGTGTGACTTTTAAACAAGAATGGGCATCTGCTTTCTTTTTCAAGACTTATTTTATTTTTATATGTGTGTATGCCTGTGAGTGTATGCAGTGTGTATGCACGCGCACACACACCCATGGAGAAAAGATGAGAGCTAGGACCTCCTGGAGCTGAAATCACAGGCTATCATAGGTGTGCCCAATATGGTACTGGGAATCAAAGTCAGGTCTTTTGTAAGATCAGTATGTGCTCTTAAATGCAGAGACATCTCTCAAGCTGTTTTTTTTTTCTTGTTATTGTGTATCTATCTATCTATCTATCTATCTATCTATCTATCTATCTATCTATCTATCTATCTATCTGAGTACTTCCTAGTTCCTGTTGAATACAGGACTTAATCTTTGGTCTAGTTTTCTTTACTTTTGTATTGAGGGAACGGACTCTACTAATTTCTTAGCTTTCATATTGAACTGGCCACATACAAGGTCCTAAGCAAGAAGTCAGGGGCTTCATCTAAGACAGTGGTTCTCAAGATGTGTGTTACGACCCCTTTGTGGTTGAACAACCCTTTCGCAGGGGTTGTCTGGGCCCAGCAGAAAACACAGACATTTACATGATGATTCATAATAGTAGCAAAACTACAATTATGATGTAGGAATGAAAATAATTTTATGGTTGGGGGTCACCACAACACAAGGAACTATATGAAAGGGTCACAGCATTAGGAAGGTTGAGAACCGCTGTTGTAAGAGGTCAGAGGTCAGCTTAGGGGGTGATGGGAGGTGCTTTCCTTTCATCCTCCTTGCTCCCATTCGATCTCAGCATAAGGAGGATGCTTACCTTTGTAAACAAGAGAAAGTTTTGCTTTTCGGTTTTCTATTAATGGTAAAGTTTGAAATAGATAAAGTTACTCCTGATTTCCAAAGAGGGGGAAAGTGTGGGGTTTACTGAGGTGCTGGCTCTTCCTCTCACATTCTGTCTCTTCAATGCTTTTCTCCTTTCTTTTTTTTCTCTTTTCTCAGGGATTTTTTTTCAGTATTTGTTCTAAATATGCACTCTCCTTATCAGTACACACAGAAATGAGCAATGTAAGACCATTGGGAATATGCCGAGACTTCAGAGAAAGTTCTCTTGGAAGAGAAAGTGGAAATGGGTTTGATTCCTGAGTCGTTCCAAATAGAGCTCTCCCAAGTCTTACTTCTAAAAACAAACAGCCCACACCAACCTGTTTGTGGAAGCAACTCACCAATGAATGAATCAGGAGAAAAATTCAAGTAGGATTTAATGATCTATCACAAGTTTCAACTTGTAGATATCTCTATAAGAAAGCTTTTAAAATAGCACTTTAAAGAAGAACGTAGTGACTGCAAATGTTCATTTATGAGATACGTTTTTGTTTGTGTGTATGTTTGTAATGTGGCATGTGTGTATATATGTGTGTGTGTGCGCGCACACACCTATGTGAACATGGGTGGAGCTCAGAGGCCAATGTTAGGTATCTTCTTCCATTGCTTTGCCTCTTAATTTGGAGACAGGGCCTTTCATTGTTGGGTGTGGAGATGGCTGTTTTGGCTGTACTGTTTGGCTGTTTATGGCCAGGATCAGCCCGAGTCTAACTCCTAGTACTGGAGTTGTAGGATGCGCATACACAGTTTTAATATGGATGCTGGGATCTGAACTCATACCTGCATAGCAAGCACCTTATCCATGAAGCCCTTTCTCCATCCCTTGAGATATATCTTTTAAAAACTCCCTAATATGGCATGAATTGGCATTTAAATTTTGAGTGACTCTTTCATTAATAGCAGCTCTTTTATTTCTCAAGTGCCCTTGATGGCCAATAGTCCACCAAAATCATGATTATCTTTCCAAAGACTAGAATTACGGCTCAGAAACTACTGCATTTCTCAGGCTCCCCTGCACCTCGGTGGGACCAAGTGTGTCATTTTAACCAATAAAGGGTGCACAACAAGGGCATATTTCTTTGGGGTTGAGGTATTTGATAAGCCAATTGCCTTTGCCACTTACTAACCCCTTCGTATAAGCGAATTACTTTACATAACCTACGATTTTAAACTTAAATGCCTAATTAGAGAGAAAAGCCTTGATGTGGAGCAGCCGTGGTGCTGCGTGTTTGTAACCCCGCCCCACGGACCTGAAAGAGGACTTGCAAAGTGACGCCCTGCTCGGGCTACTTTGCAAGAAACAGCAGATCCTTTAAGTACAGATGGAGTTTCAACAGACTGCATATGTAAAATGGCCAGGAACTGAAAACATTGTCCCTTTCTGTGGCCATCTTTTCTCTTGTCAGGGGAAAACATTGGAGGACGTTGGAGCCGGGAGCAGGTAATGAACAACTAAAGCGCATCTGAACTCGGACCCTCCTTGTTCTGACGGAAAAGCAAGCGGTCACGTCTAACCTTTGATTCTTCCCTGGAGTACAGATAAAGATAATCCTCATATAACAACCAGGCTGATGTGTGTGCGTGTGTGTGAGTGACTCTTTGATAAAGTTTGTGTGTGTCCAGGTTTCTTGGTGGAAAAGGACCCTAGACTTGGATAATGAAGGGACTTGACAGGCTGTTAGAGAAAGTGATCCAGTGAGAACATACTGCAATACTCCAGTAAAGTTTGTGCCTGAGCACCCCAATATAGTAAGCTTAGGACTACGCCCCCCAATAAGAAAGCCCATGACTGCACAGCCCAGTAAAGCAAGGTTATGGTTGCACACTCCAATAAAAGCAAGCTGGGGGCTGTGGTCCAGACAGCAGAGAGGAGAGGGGGCTGACAGAAGCTCTTGTCTCTGAGGAGACAGTCTAGCCTAGACCCAATCCTAGGAGTTTAGCTGGATTTCTCAACCACCTGCCTGGAGTTGGCCTTCACACACTCTTGTTAGTAAGATAGCGTTTGTTTCCAAGCCTCTTACGGCCATGCTCTGATCTGTTCGCTAGTTTCCACTGTGGGAAACTTCTCTCCATTCACCTGAGATGTCTGAGGGCAAGAGTAATTAAGCTGACATTTTAGTTCTATTTTTTCACGCCTGACGTTCAGCTAGAGATTCAGGAAAGAGAGTGTCTGACCGTGAGGGGCTGAAGAGCCAACTCTGTTTGTAAGTAGTGAGGGTATGGGCTGAGGATGAAGTCTCAGTAGTGTTTTAATACTTTATTTTTTTTTAATAAGGAAGTGTCTCCCTGCTAAGAGACTCTGAACGGCCTGCAAATATATCAAGAAAGGAGGTATGTGGACCAATCACAGCGTACCTCACATGCAAATGAAGGCTTGAATTTGTGCCAGCCAGAGCACACGCCTCGTGTAAAAATGAGAGTTTGTGCTTCATCAGTTAGTCTTGCCTTGTTAGCACCAGTCACAACAGCCACTTTGCCGTGCTACCGGGGGAAGCGCTCTGCCTTTTTCCTAGGCTGAAATGCTTATAAAGCCAACAGGAGTTCACCAAGCCCGTGTTAGCGCAATGTCCCATATAAACTATGTGACACAATCTTGCCGGCACTGCGCCTCAGGAGCTGGCACATCAGCTGTGTCCATTATGTGTCTTTCAAGGCATTTATAGAATGTCCAAAATGGCTGATGCTGGCATAATGCTATTTCAGCAAACTAGCTATCTGATAGTCCTTTTGCAAGGGGTAGCAAGGGAGCGCCCACCAGCTTCCAATTAAGGAGTTAATTTGCCCCATTCCTCAATACCTTTGTCTACTTTGGCAAGTGAGCATCGGAAGGAATGCTGATAATAGCATGAAAGAGCATATCATCAACACTAATAGTGATTTCAGTAGATTTTTAACAAATGCTTAACACCTGCCCATCGCTCCAGGGGGATACTCAGACCATTCCAAAGCTAGCTCTCTAGCTAACGTGTGGACGTGATGTGAGTGCTCAGCTACTGCTCTAGGCCGGTGCCTGCCTGTCTGCTGTGATTCGGTGCTCCCTCCACGATGGTGATGGACTCTTTTCTCTCTGGAGCTGTTAGCCCTAATGAACCCTCTCTTCAATAAGATGCCTTTGTTATGGCATTTTTATCAAAGCAAAGCAAAGTAACTAATACATTTGTCTACAGTGACCAACTTTTTCCTGATTTACCTAGAGCAGTGGTTCTCAACCTGTGGGTCACGACCCCTTGGGGTGTCAACCTACCCTTTCACGGGGGGTTGCCTAAGACCATCGGAAAAACACAGATTTACTGCTGTTACAATTCATAACAGTAGTAAAATTACAGTTGTAAAGTACCAATGAAAATAGTTTGATGGTTGGGGATCACCACAGCATGAGGAACTGTATTAAAGGGTGATGGCCTAGAGATTGCCCTTTTGAAAAGTGAACCTCTTCGTTTCTGAAATCCCTCTATTCCAGGTGAACTAGGACATTTTGAAATCTCCAACCTGGCCTTTCTTCGTTCAGAGGCCAACACAGTCATTGGTGGGGGTTACACCAGGCCTCAAGGGGGTAAACTCTGCTCAGCAGCTATGCTCTAAGACGATGAGCCGGTGGCTGTGAGTTACCAGGAACTGTGTGGCAGGCTTGGACTGCTTAATTGAAAGACATTTTGTATAAGCATCAAACATCCTTATTTCCCTCATGGCATCTTGTACCAGACATTTTCCCCCAAGGGAAAAAAATGTAATGTTTGCCTATCATTATATTACCTTCATTAAAAAATTAATTTCCTTCACTTTGGATGTTTCTCTCAATCCATCTACTGTGTATACATTATTTCCCAGTAAAAGGCCCATGGAATCAAAAGAGCCAAAAGTCCTGTTACTACTATCCCTTCTGTCTGAGTCTAAAACCAAAACGACTATAGACCGACCCAATGGGCCTTAAGAAAGCAAAAACCAATCATAGCAGCCTGGCATAATAGCACATGCCTATAACCCCAGCACTTCCAAGGCTGAGGCAGGAGGATCAAAGGCAGCTTGTGCTACAAACTGAGTTCAAGGCTACCCCCAGCCACGGTGGTGAAACGCCGTTTATACAAACAGACAAGCCAAGAACAACACTTCTAGCTGAGGGGCTGTAGAGGCTTGATGGCCTGTAGAGGAGGAGCAGTTTACATTAGAGGTGTGGTCCTGTTTGACCATTCTCCAGTGGATAGCCCCACACCTATGAATATACGGGCATTACCACTGGTCACAAACTGGACTTAGTGGTGTAACATACAGAAGACATAAAATTGGGAAAATGTGTGTGTGTTTCTGGTGGGGGAGGGGAGGCATTAGGTGAGCAAAGTGGATCCAGGGGAAATTCAGGGAAATACGGTCATGAATATGTTCAAAATGCGTTGAATGCATGAATGAAATCCTCAAAGGATTACTAAAAATACATATTTAAAAAGAATCTCTTTGAGTTCCAGGGCAGCCAAAACTACATATTAGGATCCTGTCTCAAACACAAACAGACAAACACAGAGAATAGCAAAGCAGACACTTACCCCTCATCATGATACAATTCCATTATGTGGCAAGAAGCATAGGGAGGTAGAATTCCGTTATAGACATCTAGCGCCATCTGCAGGCCGCTCACAGTTGTGTCATGCTACAGAGATTGGAAACAATTTTATTGTTTGCTTCCCGATTCAGATTTACACGGAGTGGGTTTCAGCATGGGTAAGATACAATGATGGTTCCTGGTTCCTCCATACTCTCAATGACAATATGTAAAGAGGGGAAAGAACGAGTTTCTCCTGTATGTCTGGGCAGTCAGATTTTCTCATATATTGTTTTCATTTCAAAGATGGATAAGTTGATACCCAGAGAAATTAGTCTCCTCACTTGATTTCATAAATAGCATAAATGTGAAGCAAAGCTTGTGGCTGTAAGTTCCATGTGGAGGAGCCTCCCTGCTTCCACACACTACAGAGATTTTTCAACACATTTAAAAAGTCTGGAACACATGCTGAATTACATTTCCCACAGGTTTGCAACATCTTTGATTTTAAAGTTGATGAAGGGTATTTGAGACCAAGGATGTTTAGGAAGGTTAAAGATATGAGGGAGATTAAAAAAATAGTAAATGATTAACACAATAGTGATTTACCTCAGAGTGGTTTTTCGTTCCACTTCTGGCATGGGGTAAGCTGTATCTTCCATTATTTATAAAATGAAAGAATGTTTTGAATTGTTTAAACTGTCTGGATCTGGGGCCATACCTCCGTTGTTAGACTGTCCAAATCCCTGGCTTCAATCAGCGGTTCTTAACCTTCCTAATGCTGCAGCCCTTTAATACAGTTCCTCATGTTGTTTTGACCCCCCCAACTATAAAATGATTTCATTGCTACTTCAGAACTGTAACTTTGTTACTGCCGTGAATGGTAATGTAAATATCTTTCATTCAGGATATCTGATATGCAACCCCAGTGAAAAGGTTGTTCGTTCCCAAAGGGGCCATGACCCACAGGTTGAGAACCACTGCTTTATGTGGTCCAGACTTGCCATGAGCTCATAACAATCTTTTTGTTTTCTTCCAGCTAGGATTGCATGCAAAAACTACTACATCCAGCTTCAGGCTTTGTTCTATGTAATTATAATTGATTTAATTTTAACTTCAATCTGTATCAGGAGGACAAAGTTATCCGTTAATTTGATACCAGAGTTTCCCCAAAATGTTCCTATCTGTTCACTGTTCTAGCAGTTCTTTTCATGAGCCCTACACCAGTGAAAACCACTTACTACTCTCTTTCTATCCCTCCCCCTGTCTCTGTCTCTCTCTCTCTCTGTGTCCCCTCGCTCTCAGTTTTTTCAAGATAGGAAGACAGGGTTTCTCTGTGTAGCCTTTGTTGTCCTGTACCAGGCTGGCCGCAAACTCAGAGACCTGTCTGCTTCCCCAAGTGCTGGGATTACAGGGATACACCATTGCTCCTGCCTCCCTACCTCCTCTCTCTTCAGGATTCTGGGGGCTGCCTAATTCAGGGTACCAGATGCACCTCTTTCCCATGCCCTGTAGTTAAAGGATGGCTGGCTACCTTTTCGGAGGTGCAAAAGCACTTGCTTCTAGTGGATTTCATGTTGCATTGTCTGGTATGTATGTCTGTCTTGCTGCTGGTATCAAGTATCACGTTGTAACCTCCTCAAGGGCAGAGTGATGTATTCAATGCTAGAAGGTTTGTGCAGGTTTCTACCATTCTCTGGGTGATGGAGACCTAAAGATGGTGAGGATGGTACCCTTGAACATGCCTGTGCTAAATGAACACAGAGGCACTTACTGCTGAATACATGACAAATTTCTTGTACTTCTGTGACTGAGCTGCAGTCTTCATGTTCTTGAGGATTTCGCCGACCAGGACACCTTAAAGGAGACAAGATAAACAACAGAGTTAAATCAAACATAGGTTTATATAATGGTCTGCGGGCTTCCTGACTAGTCACTAACTGAGAGTTCTGTCTGTTGTGAGTTAACAGATGAGGCGAAGGCTTAATTTTGGCTCCTCATCTGCTGCATGCCAGACAGTTTGATTTAGGTCTTGTAGAAATGAAAACTCAGAGGCATACATGCTTCACACTGCTGGAAAGGAGTGCTGAATGGGCCCCCGAGCCCGCTTTTATTCCAGCTTTCATTAAAGCTCAAGTATGGAGGACATTCCCATGCTTTCCAGACCATAAAGACAGTTCATTGTCAGTCAATGATCTTTCCCAAGGTCAACTGGACCGAGAGATGAGAGATGATGGTATGGCAGGTATTTGAATCTTCATGTCCAACTTCTACTCTTTGGTAGTCAGACCTGTGGGAGGCTATGGGAGAAAGCAACTCTGCATATGTACACACAGACCAGGAACTGTCTGCTGTGGACCCATTTCTTCAGCTTACCCAGGGTGTATGTGTGTGTGTCACTACTTAGGGTCAGCCATCATTGTCAGCTTTCACATAGGGACACGGGACTCTTCTCTTGAGGTGTTTAGCAAGGTAGACATCTTCATTTTGTCTGTAGATGGAAAACTGGGCGTTGGGGGTGGGGGTGGCCTAGCAATGCCAGAGTCAGACTGAGGACATACTGTCTCACAGAGCCCCACAGCCTTCTGTTGAGGAATCTCGAGAAAGTTGAGTCCTTGAACCCCGGATAGTGTACGTGCTCTGGCTCAGGAATGAGGGATTTATGATGTAAATTTTTGGTAATAAGTCAAATTGAAGACAACCATTTGACCATAACCCCAGAGTCGTAGGACTTTCAGAAATGCACACCAAGCAGTTATGACGGACTGAATAATGCTAAGAGTGAGCCAGACAAGGTCCCTGCCCCCCGTCCCCATTAAGACTCATGAAATAGTTACATTTAGACATGTGGGTGGGTAAGTTAATGAAGGGGACAGGTGACCTCTTCTGTGTGCGGATGCTGGAATTTCCTGGCTGTGATTGGAAGAAAATGGATGCCTCACCCTGAACAAGTCCATGCCTCTGTCCCAGGGAAGGCTGCCCCATGGGATACTTAGGAGACTTCTCTTGCTCTTTAAGCCACATCAATCTGAACCTCAGTTGCTAAGGTTCCGAGGATCATGAAAACCACCTGCAAAGAGAAGCTTGCCCTCAGTCAGCGGGGGCCTCTGCGGCAGGCTGGAGCCCTGGCAATGAATATGGTACCCCCTTTAGTGCTGGGGTAGTTCTTCTCTTGTTCTATCTTAAGTACCCTTAGGCTCTGAAATCCCAATATACTGGTGTATGTAGGGGGAAATGAGACTCGGCAAGACTCGTCAACATCTCCAACACAATGTAGTTTGCAAGCAGAAGAGCTGGGCTTTTGAAGCCTGGTGCTTGCTTCTAGGTTTCTTGCGCCCATTCTTTTCTAAATCCACGTAAATCAGACATAACCTCATTTGATTGAAAGATATGAACTCTACTTCTCTAACTCCTGAGCTCAGCAAAGGCTAAGGGTGCAACTGTCCACATGGCACTCACCCAGCACAGTACTTTATCAACAGGCTAAAACCATACAAAGGCCTAAACAATCCAGAAAGGCAGATCTTTGCCAAGTAGAAGAAGAAAAGGGCTAATAGAAGGATGGAGAAGATTCAGGAATAGAGTAATAGAGTAATAGTGTATCCAACTTTCATTAAGAGCTGGTTAAAAGAACAGAACCAGGCATGGGGCTAAGTTCAGCGTACAGGCAGCTCTCTGCCGGTCCCCAGTCTACAGCAACTGCTCCTGAACTATACTCGGGGATCTTCGGGGTAGGTATGGGTACATCTTACTGAGTATTTTCACCCGCAAAACCAAATGCAACACTGAAGTTCCAGCAAAGGTTCGACGTCACTGGCCACCACCCAGGTGTTCTTGTGTTGCTGTGTTGCGGAGGCAATGCGTGCTTTCTATGTAGGATTTATCATTCAATTACCATGCCGTCAACATGTGTCTCTCACCTAGCCAGATCGGAACAGCAGGCTGAGAGAATGTTTTGTAAAAAGCCATTCAGCAAGCGGGGCATGGCGGTGCGTGCCTTTAATCTCAGCACTTGAGAGGCAGAAGCTGGCATATCTCTGTGAGTTCAAGGCTGGCCTGGTCGACATTAGAGACTTCAAGGCTATCCAGAGCTACACAGTGAGAACCTATCTCAAAAAAAAAAAAAAAAAAAAGAAAACAAAACAACAACAAACAACAAACCCTTGTAGGAAACAAGTTTTCTGTCTAATCAAGGGCAGTTGATTTGCCCCAGAAAATAGGTCAGGTGGGTTCACATGGTAGCCTTTAGAATCCAAGACCAGGCATCTTGGAGAAGGACTGTTCTATACAGAGTCTAATTTAATCTTTTCTTCAAATGGAGAGCTGACTCACTCAGAGAGGAAGAGGTTTCCCCCTGGTGCAACCCTCTAGTAGCCAAAGTGGGGATGAAGTAGGAAAGAATAACAATTTAGGGTGAACCCCGTTTCAGCTCATGTCAACAATGCCCTGCCATCAGTGTTAAATTAAATGCACACTGGCATGTAATTAAAATGTAGATTCTCATTCTATAGGCCCGAAAGTCTCCTAGCCACTGCTGGTGTATGCTAATGCTCCAGGCTACACTCTTAACAGAGCATTCCTGAACCCATCCTTGATGTAGTTGGGGGAACTTTCTGAAGGGGCTTGGGACCGAAACACACTTGTTGGGGTCCGCTGGACCAGACATGATGCCTGCTGCTTGTATGGCCAATGAGATCCTCAGCGTCCTTTGTTGTGAAGCACATGAGATGGAACTTCTTTCAGGCTTCTACTCGCAATCTGTGCCCTACTTGGTAAACGTCTTAGCACATCAGGTTTCACCTAAGACTCTTGTCTGAGTTGGTGCACTGCTTATCTTGAAGGCGGAAACTTGCTGCTTTTGCCATTAGTGAGGAGAAAAGACCTGAACATTTCTGTTAGGTCTGCCTCTGTGCCATGCAGTTGGGACTTCAGCTGCAACAGCTAAGTAAACGTCCTTATATCTTTAATGACCACTGTCCTGGGTCATCAGCCCCAGCCTACTTTGTATGTCTCATTTGGGTTTGCTCCTGACTGGCCTAATTTCATATCCTCTTCGCTGTTCTCCTGGTGACAGCTGACATGCAACCCTACTATTCTAGCGGCAGTGGCCTCTTCCGGTTGACAATTTCAGTGCTTTATCTAGTTATCCAGTTCCCAAGTGGAGGTCCTCCCAGTCTGGTCTGTTTCCCAAAGCACTTTGTCTCTGACTTGTCTTGATTGAGTGGTGAACATCTGTTAGTGGTCAAAATCCTGGTATAATTGTGCTACTGTCCTCAAAGCATTGAGAGTATGTCAGCCCCGGTGATCTTCTTCACTGTGTCAACACTTAACACAGTTGGACCTTCTCTTGCTTGTCCTCAATGACTATATTATAATAATACAGTATTGACTACATTAACCGCGTCTGAACCTGAATCTCCTTAATTCATATTTGGGCCTACTTATATTGACGTCCTTGCAGGCTCCAGTATCTATCCATCCTGGCTTCTTTCTTCTACTCCCCCATCCTGATT
Organism: Pachyuromys duprasi; assembly: GCA_028658305.1. Classification (NCBI taxonomy): domain Eukaryota; kingdom Metazoa; phylum Chordata; class Mammalia; order Rodentia; family Muridae; genus Pachyuromys; species Pachyuromys duprasi. The sequence goes on along the minus strand of CM053749.1, from coordinate 16,685,506 downwards.
TTAAAGACCCAGCATCCTCCTTCCTGATTTGCCTTCATGATGGGAGGGTGTCAAAGACTACAGCTGTGAAGTGGGGGTCCTTGATAAATATCTCAGTATCTTTCAATACCAGCAGAAGTTGTATAAATTTGTCAATTGCAGTATTTATCAAATGTTTGCAAAACATGTCCAGCTTTTGCCAACCTTCACACTTGTACCTCATCCTATCAGCTACCAGACACAATCCATTCTCCCAGAACCCAGACGTAAATCCCTCATTATTTTACGTGGAAGGAATGGAAAGGGCCATTTGGATTTAGCCTCAAACTTTCATTTCCAGAAGTAAAAATTAACACCCACTGTGGGCAATGTCAATGCCTTATGGCAACGCAGCATTGATGGACGGTATGTTAGATACCAGGGACTATTTGTTCCAAATCTTTTAAACATATATTCATTTTAGTATTCATGGTCTCTTCCGCAGTGTTTTTACTGTATCAGCTTTGCAGAATGGAAACTGCCAAACGATAAAGTGACCACTGTAAAGCCTCTCAGCGAGTGGGTAAAAACTGGAGATCAGACCCACACTGTTCAACTGCAAACCCAACATTCTTTCCATGTTAAAAAAATACTCACCCCCCTGGAGTCTAGATTTCTCTTTCTGCTTGTGAATTCCATAAAGAGATAGCAGAGATAGTTCCGATAACTCTCTCAACTTAGTCATGGCGTCCTTGGTGGCCCAGGAAGGCAAGGTGAAATTGTGAACACCCTGCAGAAAAAGGGAGAAGAGGAAAATGTGTGTACACAGTTGTGATTTATGACTTCCTTTGTTGATTTCCATTTCTCCCTTCATCTTACAACGAGGACAACTAGGGCCAGGCAGCCTTGCTGATCTTGCCATTTTGCTCTAAGAATTTATGAGAATAATGGTTTTCAGATAGAAAATCTAAATAAACTAGTATGTTCTTCCTTACAAGCCCATAGCTCTATGGCTTAACTCCAAGTCTAAAAAAAATTAGATTTTGCACAAAATGATGCCACAGGGCAAAGACGTATCCCATTCCTTCATGAAAGGTTTAGAAATCTTGGCATGGACCAGTGAGGGAGGCTGTGCCAGTTAGTTTTCGTCAGCTAGACACAAACTGTGGTCACCTGGGAATTGGGAATCTCATCTGAGGAATTACCACCTTCAAGTCAGCCTTAGGTAGACCTATAGAACATTTTCCTAATTGGGAATTGGTGAATAGGGGCCACCCCCCATGGGCAAAAGCACCCTAGCAGGTGGTCTTCGGTTGTATAAAAAAGCTGGCTTAGTGTAAGTCAGAGGGAGCAAGACAGTAAGCAGCATTCCCTTGTGGTCTGTCTCTAGGACAAAGGCAAAAAGAGCAGGGTGAGATGGTGTTCCTTAGAAATCGGAAGGACTTTCTTATGAGGCCAGTTATCAAAGTTCACCTATTTCTGGAATCTTCCCAGGGATACAACAATCTTCTAGTTCACTGGCTAGGGAAATGTCTGTACCTTATGCGCAGTGTGTCCTGACAAATGTTAGCTAAATGTGTGACTGAGCTGTGAGCAGTAAGATACAGACCTTGAGCAGATGTTTATTGCCTATTAGGAAAAGTTGATTAGAGTTCTCTGGTTTTAAAAGTTGGAGAATGGGAGAGAGGAAGGGGAGAGGAGGGAGAGAAGGGGAGGGGAGAGGAAGGAGAAGAGAAGAGGCTGTGAGAAGCTCAGGATAAAGTAAAGGGATGCAGAAGGAAGATACAGGGGATGTGACATGGCCCTAGGTAACATGGCCTTATCACAGAATAGCTCATGTCAAACCATATGAAGTTATTGGGGCTCAGCAGTAGCATGGCTGTGCCCTGGCCTTAATCTCTAGGATAAGCAACAAATAGAAAAGGAGAAGAAAAAGAAGAATTAGGTGGAGGAAAGATAGGTGAAGAAGATGAAGAAGAAGGAGGAGGAAGAAGAGGAGGAAGAGGAGAAGGGGAAAGAAGAGGAGGAGGAGGAGGAGGAGGAGAAGCTAATGCCGCCAGCAGGACTAAAATGAGGAGCCTTAAATACTGAAGATAAAGAGAATGCATGGTTAGATCACCTGACTGTCCTGAAAATGGGTAAAGTGTGTGTCATCTGTCATCGAGACAGAAGTAGGAAGGTAATCCCTGCCCCACATACTCATGATGTCAGAAGTGGGCATGAGGCATATAGGAGTCAGAATTTTGCTCCAAGAGACAAGGAATAAAAATTACTCCTTTTGGCCAGAAGATGGAGCCTGGTGAATGAAAAGCATCACATGGTGGGAAAACCTAGTGCTTTATTTAGCTAGGAAGATGATTTCAAAAGCACCACATAGTGGAGTTCTTCTCTCAGAAGCCATGTCTGACAGCCTGGCTTACAGTTGTCTGGCTTAGTTCAATATCCAGAAAGCTGGCAAATTTTATCCCCCCTTTATGTGTAACAACATCTCTTTTAAAAAAATTCTTTTTCCATTAAAACCAATGACAGGAACCTGGCATTCCAATGTGACTGCAAAATAAATGAGAGGCAACGTTTTGAAGAAAAGCAATTTTTGTTTGGAATTTTCTAAAGGGCAAAACCACAAATAATGAGAAAAGAAAAGTACAGATTTTCAGGCTTGTAGAAGGAAATCTTGAGTTATACTTCAATATGAAAGGCCATATGAGCAGCACATTTTTAAAAAGCAAAAGAAAATGAATTTATCAGATTTGACGTATGAGTCAAATCATAAAATCATATTGCAAATGAATCTTTGATAAGTTCTTTTACCTCGCAATATAAAGGGTCGTAAACATTACTCCAAATTCCAAAAAGATCCTGGGTGGTGAATCCTGACAGTGATGACAAGGTTTCTATGAAGATCTGGAACACAAGGAGAAGGAAAATGTTTCTGCAATGGGCTTCTCATCACCCACAGACACTGGTATCTACTGCAGTAAGATGCAGCAGTGGTACTCGCAACGATACTGGTGACTAAGGAATTCGATGTGAGCTTATTTCCCACAGTACATTAAAACTGCAGAGACATAAAATTCCAGGGCACACGTTCCTGGTTTGTCCTGGAAGCCAGCGGAAGCGCTCTGCCCGGGACTCTTTTCCAAAGTGGGTGAAGTATAATACATGCAAATGAATGTCCCGAGCCAAGAAGAGAAAGGGTGGGCAAAGCACCCAGAAGTCTCTGGTTATACGAATGGGCTCTGTGTGGTCATAATGAGATACGTGTGAGACTGTGAGGTTGGTGGTCATTTCTAGGAAGTCTTTTGGAAGACCATTTGATGGATATATTTTCCGGGAGGCTACCCCTTGCCCATATTAACCCCAACAGGCTTCTAGCAAACAAACAGAAATAATAGCATCCCGTTTCTGTGGCTGGGAAGACAGATGGATTCCTAGCTCCTGTGGGAAAAGCTATACTTGGTGGCATGAACTTGTAATCTCAGCACTGAAGAGGTGAAAACTGAGGGTCCTTGGGGTACTTCAGCCAGTCTAGGCAAAGGGTGAGCCCTCATTCCCGGTGAGAGACCCTGTCTCAAAAAACCCAAGGTGGATGGTCCTGAGGACTGATATTTGAGGGTGACCCTGGGCTCTACATGCAAGTGTATACACACAGGCACACACACACACACACACACACACACTCACACCGTAGATATGAAAGATGGTTCTTATTCTTTCTGCCTCAAACTCCAGAGTGCATGATTTCATACCAGAACTCTGCCAAGCTCTTCAAGGGCAATTTATTCCAATGCTATTTTACCTTCTCAGGACCATTGAAAAGAGAGAGAAAACTTTCAAAGTGTTTGTGTGTTAGTTGTAATGCCAACGCTAACAAAGACTGCTCAGAAAATACAATGAGTTCAATGTCACCTGTAAATACCAATATAAAGCACAAAACATTAGCAAATACTTCAATTTTGCAGGAAAAGGGAAAGGCTTAATTTGAGAAGTGTAAAGATGGTTCAGTTCTAGTTAAATCTATGAATTAGTTAATCACAGTCATGATTCAAAGGGGGAGATTGAAACTCTTTCAAAAGATTAAGAAATGAGCTGATTAAGACACACATGAAGTCAGAGAAGACAGACAGATTTTTTTGTGCTTTGTTTTAGTTTTGAGGCAGGGTCATTATGTGTTCCCCTGGCTTGCCTAGACTTCTCTGTATAGTCCAGGCGGTCCTGAAACATATGGCTCTTTTCCTGCCTCTGCCTCCTAAATGCCACAATTACAGATGCGTTACCACCATGCTGAGGGATTAGATACATCCTCAATTTAGTAATAATAAAAAAGAACTAGCACACTTAATGGTAGAAAATACATAAATAAGAATACAATGGGTGGTATATTGCAATGGTGCAACACTGCCATTGCAAGTACTGGCCAGTGCAAGCAAGCCAGAGAAAGCAGAGAGGTAGGTACTGGAAAACTAGAGATAGACCACTGTTATTTACAGATAGTGCAAGCTGGAACGAATACGCCAAAAGTATAAAGACAGGGCCTGCGGAGGTGGCTCAGCGATCAAGAACGCTTGTTGCTCCTGCAGAGGATCTACGTGCAGTTCTCAGCACCAACACGATTATTTGCAACCATCAGTAACTCCAGATCCAGGGGAACAGATGCCTCTTCTGGCCTCAGCAGGCACTAGGCATGCATGAGGTCCACATACACATATGCAGCAAAACAGTCATGTACATAAAATGAAAAGATTTTTAAATATATATACACTTAAAAGTTATACAAAAACACATGGCAAAAGCCTAAAATGATCTTTTTATTTGTCTGTCTGTCTGTCTGTCTGTTTTTCAAGACAGGGCTTCTCTGTGTAGCGTTGGCTGTCCTGGACTCACTTTGGAGACCAGGCTGGCCTCAAACTCACAGAGATCTGCCTGCCTCTGCCTAATAGAGTGCTGGGATTATAGGCATGAGCCATTGCACCTGACCTAAAATGATCTTTAAGATAAGAACAAAGACTCCATATTTTTTATAAGGAACTTCCACATCAAATGGTTATAGATCCTCCCTAATTTAAAATAAATGTAATAATAGCTCATTAAAATACTAAACCATTAAATATTTTTGAAACTCTACTGGCTGATTCTACAGTTGGCAAAGAAGCTAAAAATACCCACATGGAAATTCAGAAAATAGAGGAGTCAGGTGTGGAGGTGAGCACCTGGGAGGCAGAAGCAGGCAGACCTCCGACAGACACATTCGCCCCACACTTCTTTCTAGAAGGCCACCTTTCATCTTTTGTCTTGACCTTCATACCCCAGTATACGCTCCATGACAGTACTAACTTTGTATGGGTGAAGCCGCTTCTGGAATTCCTCAGATTGCAAAGTCTCTGCCTTGAGTTCTTGAAAACGAGGGCAGTCCCTGAAAGGCAGGTACAGCAACTGTGGACAAAAGGAAAAACCTAAGACCTTGATTAGCCTGAGCTTCAGCAGAGGCTTGGTGCCAATGTTTCAAGCTTCGCTAGGTCTAAAGCAACCTCAAAAGACCCAAGAGTCCTTGGAATAGAAATTCTAAAATTAGAGGCAATGAGGCAAGTGGTCTTCAGGTCCTAAAATAATAGGGCAGGTACCCTGATGGGAAACCGTGATTTATTCATTTTCCTTTCATGAACTTGCTGCTGGTAAATACTCACAGTCGCTCATTTTCCATGTGAATGACTGTTATCTTGTGCTAAGTGCACATCTGTTGTACCCTCTCTTCCCCAGAAGGAAAGTGAAGTAAATTAGAGGTTTGGGAGAGAACCTTAAAGGGATCGACCATTCACTGACTTCACGCTGGCAAAGCTGCAAACTGTCAAAATAAGAGTACGTGTTCAGTGTATGGAAGATCTAATTAAAAATCGATTGGGAGGGCAAAATGATGATCGTAAAGCTAGCTTAAGTTTCACAATCGCTCTTAGCTTTAGCTGTGATGCACAGGCTACTGAGTTTGTTTTGGGGCTCCAAGGTTCATCCACTCTGTTTTCTTGCAGCCCATGGTGGAGAGGACTATTGGAAGGCCACTCTTGGATCACTGAGGTTCTGAAATTTAGTGTGTATAAGGATGAGGCCAGATTCCTCTTCTGTTATCCCTTTTTGCTAACGTCTTCTGCCTACGATAAAGTTTGGGAACATGCTTTGTAGGCAGCCACGAGAACTGGTCTACTTTCAAACTGGATCAGAATCAGAGCCCTTCCTCCATCTTCACCGCCCACTCCCAGTCCGGACCGCCATGCTCTGTGTTTTAGTCACTCCCCATGCTTCCTCTCTGGTCAGCTGCTGTCCATTCCCCCACCTTCCCAGTCCTTTGTCCTCACAAGAGCCACACTCCTCCTTCAAGCTACCCCAGATCATTTTCTGAGGGTATTAACTTTTACAGACTTTTCATTTTACCTGGAGTCAAATCCAAGCTTGCCATGGCTTCTAAGAGTCTACGTGAGGTGACCATTCAATAACAGTGCTCTACCCTGCTCCCCCGCTGCCTGATTCATCACTGTTCTTCTTTACGGTCTATTTCCTGTATTGTCTATTTCTTATAAGATGCTTGATCTTAAGTGAACTAGACGCATCTCTGTCATGCTGGCCACTGTATTGCTGACAACTAGAGCAAGGGTGTTGTGTTAGTCACTACTCAGAGAGCGCTGACAAGTAGCTTCCTGTCTGTCCTTTCTGACTCTGTGTGTCACCTGGTTTTATCTTTGCTTCCTTCCTTTTTATGAGCACGTAATCTCAGACCTTCGTTTCGTCATCCCTGAATTATATCAACAACCGCCCTCTGAGGCTCCCACATCTTTTCCTTTTAAGTGTAGGGACAGGGACGTACCACACTCCTCATCACACCTACGCGGTACTGAGGAATGCATGCTTCCATGCCCTCTCCTACAGTCCCACTCTCTGTGAGAACCCGCATCTAGGGATGGAGCCTAGTCTTCAGCTCAGAGAATAATCTAGTGTTTTTATCAATTAGGTCAGACTTCTTCATTGATCAGAGAATTGTGTTTGCTTTCATGAAAAGGCAGCTGGAACCTAGGGATAGATTTTTGTTTGTTTCTCTCTCCATTTCCCTCATTGGCTGTTCCTTGTTTCATCTTCCAATAGTACCAGTATCTTTAGTATGTAATTTCATTAACATCTGTCTGGATTACAGGTTGACCAGTGCTTTTGCTTCCCATTGGCAGTGTTTGATACTGCATTTCCGGCTTCATCTCTGTAGAAAAGCCTGTGGTAAACATGATATATATATATATATATATATATATATATTTGGAAAGTATTATTCACAAAATATAATAATATTTATTATATTACAAAATTATTATATGCAAAATATAATAATATGTAATCATAATATAATGCTCCCTTTCTGATTCTGTGAAGGCAAGGACATAAATGCATTATTCTAGTTCTTCAGAAAACACCAGGAAACACATACTAAAAAGGTTATAGTAGATTAACCTTGAGTGAGGTTGAAGGGGGGTTCTATTTCTATAAAGCGTTCTGAAAAATTCTACAAAGCATGTATGAAAAATTTATGCAGCCATTAAGCCAAGTCTATAGGAGTATCGACAGGGCAGAGAGGAGAATAGCGTGTCCCAGAAGTCCCCCGGAAAAGCTAATACACAGAGTGTGAGATGCTGTTGTGATTTGAGCATGGCCCCCAGAGGAATCATGTGTTGGAAAACTGGCCTCCTGTGAGGCTATGTTGAGAGGCTGTATGGTTGGGAGGTGGCTAGGTCCTGAGAGCAGGGCTCTCAGGAACGGTTTAAGGGATCTCTGTGGGCGGGAGGGGATATGTTACAAAAGCAAACTCTTGTTCTGCCAGGTCACTCACCTGATTGTGAGCAGATGTTAGTGTCATGCCTTGAACCTCAAGTCTTCAGAAGTGTGACCTGAATGAGCCTCTATATTTAAATAAGTTACCCAGTTTGTAGTGCTCAGTTACAAAAACATAAACTGCTCAAGCCTAAACACACTTCAGGGAAATTAAGGAATAACTCTCTGTTCCACATTGGTTAATTTGTATTCCCTTACACTCTACAGTGGAAGGTTAGATTCATTTTCTTTTCTTTTTTTCTAAATACTAGTTCCTTTGAAAAATGTTAAATTTATTGGTCAGCCCCACCTGTCTAAGTAAAATGGGGTTTCTCTCAAATTGTTCTATTTAAGCAACTTGGCATACCGGGCTGCATCTTAAACTTGGGTGCCCATAAAATCATTTAAGGAATATATTTTTAAAATGCCGATGTTGGGGCTAAAGAGATGGCTCAGCAGTTAAGAGCACCTGATGCTCTTCTGTAGGACCAGGGTTGAATTCCAAGCACCCACGCAGTTCACAAACATCTGTAATTCCAGTTCCTGAGGATCCAGTTCCCTCTTCTGGCTTCTGGCCAGTCACACACATGCTCCATGGATATACATGCAGGGAAAATGCTCATACACATATAATAAAAGAAAGTAATTAAAAAGATTCTGATGCAAGGGCCCTGTGTTCAGAGAGTGACTCGTTATGAGGCGTGCCTCTTGTCATTGGGCGTTCTGAAAATTCTCAAGGCAGTTCTCACAGGCAGCTAAGTCTAGAACCACTGTCTCACAGGGAAGAAGATGCTTTGGGTGGGAGGGGCCCAGGACTGATTGACTGCTGCTTACTAGCAATGTGGCACTGGGCAGAGTTTGTTATTTTACCTCTCTGAGAACTTTATGTCATTTGTTCCAGAATATAAACTTGTAATGAGAGGGGAGTGCCTGATGGGCATGGAGATCTTTGGATATTTGGGGGAGATAATAAATCTATGTTGGGCATTAAAATTTGGGGAATTGAAGGCAGAACACATGTGTGTGTATGTATGTGTGTGTGTAGGTGGAGAGAGGGAAATTAGCAAAAGTTGAAATGGCAGTAAGGCAAAATAAACCCAGGAAAAACTCAGCTCCTAGCCTCGCTTGTCTGGACCATTGCATGTCCTATGTATCCAGCATGCTGAGTCTGTAAGTCCCCAGCAGCCTGGCTTCCTCCTCCTGGATTACCCAGGATACTGACCCGATCTTCAGAGAGAGACACTGTGTGCACCGGGATGGGCTGCCAGGGCAGGCTGGGATTCCAGATGCTGATCCCCTTTGGCGGAAACAGGGCTGCAAGGTTTGTCATAGCGCTCATCAAGGTCCGGTCCACATCTGTGCTTCGAACATAAACCTAGAGGTGGAGAAGGCAAACCAGAGAGAAAATTAGAAAAAACACTTGAGGTTTTCTTTCTGTGGGGCTGACAGGGTACCAGGGAAGGAGCCGGAAAGGGGAATAAGGTATCAGCAAACAGGGAAGGTAGTGGTGGCGCATCCATTTAATCCCAGCACTCAGAGGCAGAGGCACATAGATCTTCATGAGTTTGAGGCCGGCCTGGTCTACAGAATGAGTTCCAGGACAGCCAGAGTTGTTACACAGAGAAATTCTGTCTCAAACAAACAAACAAACAAACAAACAAAAAGTAAGTAAGTAAATAAAGAAAGATATCAGCAGGAATATCATAATTATATTTATCATGGGATAGATAGTACTATGAAAATACAATGGGACAAAGCAATCATTAGGCCAAAAGTTGAATCGACCAATGACACTAAGCCAAAGTATTTACACAGGTACTCGTAAAAACTTGAACTAAGACTCACAAATATTTAGGAAAAACTAGTTTCATAAAGAGAAATATATCTGTAAACAAAATCTCTGACTTGTATAAATTCTCTATATACATTCTTAATATTCATGAAGAATTGTTTTGGTTTTTTTTTTTTTTCAAGAGTCAAGGTTCAAAGTCCTGGTTCCCCAACTTGCCTGATCACATTTATAGGACTCGTTCAAGAATCTTCTGTATCTTCTCCTTATATAACTTCCCAGTTCATAATGCTGTTCCATGCCCCGCTATGGGGGGAAAAGAATAAAAATGAAGGTTAGGGAAAGTATACACTGTCATAGAAATGTGCCTCTTGTTTTTTATAACCTGAACAAGATGTGCACCACAGTTACACAATAAAACCATCGATTTACACTAAGACAAGAGAGAAGAGGTACCTGAGTCAGGACTCCCTGAGGGTACGTATTCATCTCTGTTAGCCCACCGTGTAGAGGCTTGTGTGCAGTATGTATTCAGTTGATAGTTGGCAATTTATCTAGGTAAAAAGCTCATCTCAGGTGTGGTTATGGGATCCATGTAGGCGGAATGTTCAAAGTGATTGGCTGACCACCTTGTAGGGATTTTTGTGAATGAAATCTAGTTGTCTGATTAAGTCCAGTGTGCTGAATATGAGGGTCCCTTACAACCTTCTCATAAACAGACTAATTTGTTACATTCACAGTCTATCTATGGCTGGCTCATTAAAAAAATAGAGCATGTTACTCCAAGTGTGGTCTGTAGATCAGCAGAGGTGGTAACATGTTAGAAATCAAATTCTTGGGCCCTACTCTTGGTGTATTGAGCTAGAAACTTTGGAAGTGGGACTAAAATATCTTTATTTTTAAAGACTAATTTATTCTATGTGTGTGAGTGTTTTGCTTGCATGTGTGTTTGTGCAGCACATGTGTGTCTGATGCCCACAGAGGTTGTAAGAAGGCATGAGATCCCCTGGATTACAGGTGTCTGTGAGCCACCACGTGGGTGCCATGGATTGGATCTGAATCATTTCCCAGAACAACAAGCACTTATGACCACTGAACCAGGCGGCCCCAGGAATCTGTTTTTAACCATTGTCTCTCAGAGCGTCTGGTGGGTCACTGGGATCAGCCTTAGCTTAGTGGCCCTTGAGCACTGATGTGCTCTAAAATGAAAGCATGCAGAGGCACCTGTTGAAACTCAGATTCCTCGGCATCTCCCCCTAAGATGCTAGTTCTCTGTACCTTGGATGTGGCCCTGGAATCCGTTTTAACAAGGACCCCAGATGATTCCAGCCCAGGGAACAGCGTGCCGTGCTTTGAGAAGCATTGCATTTTGGTTTGTTGTTACTACAGAGCATCTTATTAGAGACATACAGTCATAGAGGATGTAGTCACTGAAGCTACTGCTTGCCCACACTTGCTTCTTTGCTTATCGCTTGGAAGCATGACTACCGTTACCTTTCCATGAGGACGGTTGTTGGGAAGGAACATCGCTATTCACTGCTTGAGCCACTGAAGAAGCAAGGGCTTTGGGCCCAACTGTCTTCTAACTTACAGCTCACTCTTGCAATCTGATTGCTACTTAAGAGACTTCTAAGTTTGAATCTGGACCTCATGGTCCTCAAAAATCTTTTGATCTCACTAGAAAAGCATAGCAAATAACCAGAAGCCTTATGCTATAAAAACCAATCTTTGAATCTTTGTGATGTTCTCTCATTAGATAGAAAGATGGTTAGGCTAGGCTACAGTGGGAAGGGCTCTAAGCTTCTGAAGCAGTAGATACTGGCTTCTCATAGCTTCTCTGAGTTTTAATCTATATAAAACCTGATGGTTGGTTAGAATTGTGATTCTCGGCTTTGGCTGAACATTAAAACCAGGCAAACAGTTGAGGACTTTCCAAACATCCTAATGCCCAGTCCATGCTCTAGGTCAAATCAACAAGACATTGTTGCTATTTTTTAACATGTCTCTAGACAATCTCCATGGAAACCTTTCAACACTTAGATATAGTCAGCAGGATAAATACATCAAAGCAGAAAATTCTGTACATGTTTTTCCTTCACTCAAAAATTTAACCAGAGCCATGGCTCAAACCTGGAATCTGCCCTTGGGGGTAGGGGGAGGAGGAGGAGGAATTTCAAAACCATTCTTGTCTACATAGGTAGTTCAAGGCCAGCCCGTGCCTCAAAACCACAAAATAACCACAAAATAGGTAAAACCAACCTGGGTGAGTTGGCCATATCCTTGTGGCCACGAGGATTCCTTAATGGGGTCATTAGGAAAGGTGCTGATGGGGCTCCGGTCTCCATGCCGAAACAACTAAGAAAAGACAAGAGACAACAACGCTGTAAAGTTCACTTGGGCGTTTGTCTCTACTTGAAACAGAGTGTCTTACACTGCGGCTGCTGCCTTGTCCATGCCGTGGGATCATCTGGAGAGCAATAGAAAACTCTGATGACGAAGCAATCTCCCTTCCCTCTAGCAATCCTAGTTTCATTAGTGGAGTTTATGACCCAGCCTCCCGAAATTCGGTTCAAATAAAACTCAGGTGAAGAGCCACCAACCCTGGGCTTGCAGCAATGATAACATCAGGATGTTGGCCGCTGGAAAGCAAGTGATATATTCGTGGAGATAGAGTCATGCATCCAAGACGACAGGGGCGTGAGTATGCATGATCATTTGGTGAGGACAGACTGATTAGAAATGTTTTGCTCTTAATTATGGCCACAGCTACAGAGATCTTAAAATTTTATGTATAATAGAAACAATGGTTTTGAAGTGACATTCTCAATTGTGGGTAATTTGGATCAGTGATTAGCTCTAGGAGGTTTGGGGCAGACAAATTATAGATCAGTAGGTTAGGAAATCTGGATCTCAGCACTTTAAGAGTATGCTTTTGGATCTGTCCAGGCACCATGCTATTCTGACTGCACATTTGTTTCTGGAGTGAGATGTTTGAACTTCTGAAACCTTCCTACTTTGATTCTAAAAATGCCTTTACAGTAGCATGCCAGGCCAAACTCAGTGCTATTGTATAACCAAAACAAAAGGAAAGAAAAGCGTTCAGGAAGACAAGATGAAGCTTTACATGGATGCAGAAAATATTTAATAACACAGAGAGTGGTTGCATAATACTTTGTTTGATCTGAGATCACTTTCGCTTGTCATAGACACGGAGAAAGGAATATCCTCAAACTTGAGTTACCTTTAGAAAGGAATTCCAGGATATCAGAGATGGCTTCTACAACCAAACACATCTTTCTACAACCAGACACATCTTGGAGTCCAGTCACTGATACACACCTACTAAGGGATGTGTCGCTACCGCTGTGACATGTCTTTCACAGACTAGTAGCCTCACATTGATTTTTTTCAGGATTTTCAATTAGCACTGTACATTTTCAGGAGTAGATAATACTCCATTATGGGGAGCTGCCGTGTGCACTGTTTAGACCTTGGCCTCTTGCTCACCAGTTCTTGTAGCATTTCCTTGTTATGACAACTGAAAAGACCAAACACCTCACCACTGAGTTAGCCAAAGAGAAGTCCCAGAATGGGCAGAAGTCCAACAATGAAACAACGAACAACCCTTCCTACCACAGCCAACGACAACAATCCTTCTTGGATGTTTTCTGCACTTGCTTTGCTTTGAGAAGCTGCTTAGCTTCTCATGCTTAATCCCCTTAACCAGTTCTGCAGTTTAGCCACAATTCTTATTTTATACATTTCCCGGCTGATCTCAGTTAAATGATGAGTCCAAATTCTCAAACATGTAACCAGGCATGAGCCATGTGGCTTTCACAACAGTGTCTTTTTTTTTTTGGTGTGTGTGTATGCGCATGTGTGTCCGTGTGTGTATGTGTTTTTATGTGTGTGTGTATAGACTGAACTCAAGGCTTTGAGCATGTGATCTTCCACTGAGCTACACCTCCAGCCTCCAACACTAGCATTCTTAACCACTATTGACGGCTTCTATCTTCAAATCCATTCCTTATCTCCTACCTCCCTACCTCCTTCCAGCTAAGTCAGCATCATCTGAGACCTGGGGATTTTCTTTTTAATAAGCTCTTTTCAATATACTCTTTTCCTATAAGACTAGAATGTGTGTGTATGTTGCACAAGAAGACCTCCCAACCTTGTTATAAAAAAATAATCTCTAAGGCATCATAACTCATGTGTAGTATTGAAATAATAAAGCAGACACGCACACACACACAAACAGACAAACAAGTGTGACTTTGTTAAAGGAGCACTGGCCTGCAGGTTGGCAATCACCTGTAATCCCAAAATAGACGAACTGAGACAAGAGGTTAGCCTTAACTACAGACTACCAAGACCTTGCCTCAAAACAAACAACACTGGGCATATTGGTACACATCTTTAATCCCAACACTCAGGAGCAGAGGCAAGTATATCTCTGTGAGTTCAAGGCCAGCCTGGTCTACATTGTAAGTTCCAAGACAGTCAAGTCTATATAGACATATCTTGTTTCAAACAAACAAATAAACAAACAACAATCCTCTCCAAAACCCAAACCAACAATAAAACTTCTAAGCGTAGTGCTGAATATTGCATATCAAGTTGGCGGCCAGCCTAGGGTATATGAAACCTTGTTCTAATGAACAAAACAACACACTCATACAAACGCAAATAAAATAAGACAACAAATAAAACTAATAAGGAACACGGCACTGTGGTTAATCCTGACTAGATCTAGGAATAATTGTATCCTCAGACGATACAGTATATTTTAAATGTCACTACGCTAGAGGCTGACTCATACTGTGAACTTTTTGGAAGAAGTGCGCTATAGAAATACTAAATATCCCTGCTCCAGTGAGGGACTGCAAGTTAAGATTTGCACATGCATATGTGTATTCGTGCATGTGTGTGTGTTTACATGCACGTGTGTGGATGACCTGACCCTATGTGTGTTTGGACCCAAGTGCCCATGTGTGTGCATGTGAGGATGGAATCCTTTGAGCTCAGACCTTCTCAGTTCAACAACAGCTCTCAGACTCTCTAGGCATTCCTAAGTCCACAGAAGGGCAGCCTCTCAGCTCTACTACATTATTGCTCCTGACCTCAGTCAAGTAATTCTACTCCATAAAAACCTTTAGAAAACTAAATAAATATGTCATTAGAGGTCAGGAGTTTCCACAGAAATAGTGATGATTGCAACAGGAAGAAATCTGAGAAAACTCCTCAAACACACACTCCTCCATGCTTTAAAGAGCCCTTCCTCCGATATCTCTTTTGACTGTTTTTGAGAAGGTCTCCCTCTGTGTCCCTGGATCTAACTACGTAGTCCAGACTGGTTTGAACTTGCGGTCATCTTCCCAAATACTGGGATAGCAGGCATGAGCCACCATACTGGATTTCCTTTATCTCTTATAATTCTTACAACTCCCTGCAGGCTGGTGATGCTGGTCCCAGCCCTCTGGTTTCCTGAGGGCTTTTGATTTTCATCATCATGTGTCGACGAGCTATGCTGTGCAATCTTATTTTCTTCCTTCCCCCCTCAACTTCCCCTTCTATCACCCCAATTTCTGCCTTTGATTCTGGAATAGTGAGTTTTCCCTTGGGCCACACTGGAGTCTAACAAACCACGACATTGTCCTTTCAGGTTTAGGACTCGAGACAGCAAAAACATTGTGGGATGACCTTGGATCCAAACCCCGGTGCTCATACTCATAAACAAGCATTTTACACACTGAGCCATCTCCCTGGTCCTATTTTCTTCTTTTAAGGAACTGAGAAATAAATCTATTGGCAGATAATTAGAATGTAAGATAGTTTGGGTAGAAATGATGATTCCTGTAGATAAATGCCATAAAAGGCAAGAAGAACATCAGCTGTGAAAAGAGATAGTATGCAACTACATCGTGCACTGGCCATGAGGAAGATGTAAGAGGCCTAGAAAGATCTTTCTTCAGGGCCCAGGAAGAACAAGAAACCTGCAGGAAAGAGAAGTGGTGCAAACTGTGAGTTACATCGCCTGCAAGCTGTAAACAGAAATGCCTGGCAATCTTTCTGGTTACCGAGGGCAAGTTTCAAACCCCAGCGTTGCCAACTGTGGCCCAAGTGACCCTCAGAAAATGACTGAACTCAAAGTTTTATATGCCTCCATTCTCTTTCCAGGTAGCAACAAAATCATTTTCTGCCAGGCCAGAGCAACGTAAGAATCGCATCTGTAACGTGTGAGAGTACAGAGCACACAGGATGCATTCAGTCCACAGAACTTATTATCATGTTTGTGACTAACGTTCTTCATGCCTACAACTGTCCCAGATGCTTCTTTTCTTGCTGAAATAGTTTGCAACATCCAGGGAGTTACCCACTGAGCAAAGGAAAACAGCCTCCTCTTTCAAGAAGTATCTCTATTAATATCTAATCATCTCCCCTGACTTGCATTTCCCTAAGAGCCATATTGCTTTTGCATTTGGATTTGGGCTACTCTGCAGTCTTGGCATGTCTGGGTGGGCAACCAAAAATGTTTTGAGCCAAATACAGTCTCTCTAATAAGTTCAGCGCCCTGAAAGTTTGCAAAAATATGTGGACAAACAGGCAGAGAGAATTTCCTGAGCTTACAAGCTTACAAGCTTGCCTGGGCCAGCGTCAGCTCTCAGGACCGTAGGGTCTCAGAACATATCTCTGCAGAACCTACTGGTGGACAGAGATACCTGCTGCTCCTGGGCACTCATGACTAGGGAGCCATGCATGAGGGAGAAGGAATGGAAGGCTGTTTGTGAGCAAAAGGACCTGCTTTTTCTTTTCTTTCTCCAGTGGGGCTTTAATGTAGTGTCTCCCTTTACAAGCCAAGCCACACGTTCTAGATAAGCTTCCATAACTGGATTTATGGACTCCTAGGCCATTAAAGGCAAGATCTATATCTAAACAAAATAAAACACAACAAACATCAATGAAAGCTCTGACTGTTAGGTAACACTATGGTCATATTATGTCTTTTGGATAACTGGGAAGATTCAGTATGGAAAGTAAGGTGCCTGGTGTCTGGTAGAGACTTTCGACCTATTACACTTGAAATTCTATTTCAATTGAAGTTAAAAACAAAAGGCAAATGGGTCTTGCAACATCTATGCCTGTGGCCAAACTCAATGTCCTAAACATCAACAGCGGAGATGAAGGCAAATCAAGGGTCTTTTCCAACCAAAAGCCACAAAGGAACCAAAATGGATCAGCATATTGAGTTAAATAGCAATAGCATTTGAGTCTGAATTACTTGCCAATACATGCTTCTCTTGTGTTTATTGGGCCAAAGCCTAATCTAGGAAAGAAAAGGAATGAACTTAAAAGATATGTAACTACTTACTTGATCCTTTTGAGAATAAAATTAACAACTAGGAAAAAAAAAATAAAACAAGGCCTGGCATTGCAGTGAACTGGTCGCATGACCTGTTAGTTTATGGGGACTTGTGGCAATGATCAGAACACTCACCAGGGCGGCTTTAGGACTTTTCACGCATTTCCTTAAGCCTCATAACAACTCCACGAGGCGTTATTAGCCCCATTTCCAATGATGAATCACAGACTCATTAAGTGCTGCATCTAGAGCCACCTAACTAGCACTGGGTTGAGCTGGCATTGCTCAATCAATGGTCTGGTTCTTGGGTCTGCACCTCTCGCCACAGTGCCATAGTGTATGGTGATGCCTAGAACCACATAAATTACTTTTTCACATCTCTCTCCATTGTATCCTCATCTTTCCAGTAACCCAAATTAGAATTCACGGGGTCATTAGCGATTCATCATTTCCTGTAATATTTATATCCAACCCACTGAGTTCTGTTTGCACAATTTAAAACATTGCCTCTGCTTTCCAATCTTACTGTATTTTGATTCAGTCAGGTCTTCACAGTGCTTTCTTTTTCTGAACTGCGGTGTGATAGTTAGATAGTCTTACTTTTCACTCCTAAACTCTTTCTACAAAGCACACTGGATGCACAGAACTGAATGTTCCCCAAGAAAAGCAATAAGCTGGATTTAATAGCTCTGAAACACATGAGTGCAAACAGCTGTGTGATTGGTCTACACATGGTCTACATGATAGAAGAGCTGCTAATGGTCTAACATCTGTCTCCTTTCTTCCCCCCTATGTAGGTAACAATAATGAAGGGTCTTCTCAAACCTTTTGGTAAGCACTAGAAGCTGGTCACAACAGACAACAATGGTATGGTTCTAAAAATAGGAGGCAGTGGAAAGAGTTTAACTAATAGAGGCATAAAGTAGAACAATGATTTCCAGGGGTCTAGCAGGTTATGTCCAACCTTCTAACATTGTAATGAGACAGTGTCTCTGCAAAATAAATTGAAAAAAATTTATGTGAGTTTATAGATTTGTGTTGGGCCACATTTAAAGCTATCCTTGGTCATATGCTGCCCATGAACTGAAATTTGGACAGGTCTGGATGGGGAGGGTAAAATGAGAAGCTACTATGTAATGGGTTCTCAGTTTTGAAAGTTTCAGTTTTGAAAGAACATTCCAGAGATACATGGTGGTAGAAGAATAGCCCATAATACAATTACACCATTGAAACCTACTCTTAAAGTGATGAAGACAGCAAATTTTAAAATTAACTGGGGCAGGGGTGGGGGATAACCTACAATTTATCCAAAAAGTTAGAAACCTTCCATTTTAGATGGTGGCTCCCAGCAGCACTTACTGTTGGACCCATTCACACTTCCGCACATAAATCATGTCATTTGACCCTGAAGACAACCTTGTGAAGGTGGAAAGCTTAGTCGTGGTTGTGATCCCCAACTTTAAGTTTGGGGAACTTGAAACTGAGCTGTTTTTGTTAAATGACTGGTCTCTGCTCCCAGACCTGGTCAATGGTAGTAGAACTGGGTTAATAAAAATTTTGTGCTTTTCCAGGTATCACTTTCAACTTCTATTCTAGCAAAACAGCATTTGAAAACTAATTATGGGACTGACTGCTAATCCTTGAGGAGTGAGATCGAAGAAGATGGGTTGGTCCTGGAAGTGTGCAATGGCTAACATCATTATAACCTGGGAGGTTATTCATCGCACTGAAGAGACAAGTGTGCGTAGGGCTAGGAGGCTCGTTGAGCCAAGAATATATTATGACTCAGGTAAGACTCTGCAGAAATAAGGTCAGCCATGAAGGATAAAAGGAGACTCCATAGGGTGAGTCATTATTCCTTTTTTTTTTTTTTTTTAAATAAATGCCCAGAGGAGCAACACAGAATTTTTGTCTGTCTGAGATCACCTGACTTGTAATTTCTTTTCCCCCCTCTGGCTGAAGGGAGAGATGCTTTTCAATGCCATTCTCTCTTTCGGGTGGAATAATATGATGCATGAGATTATTGTAGAAAGAAAGGCAAGTGAGCATGTGTGGGAAATGAGTAGGTACACGGGTGAAGCAAGACTGACCCTGAGTGATAATTACCAAAGATGGCTGATGCCTATGCTGAGACTTGGCATCCTTCACTATCTTCTTTCTACAAAGTTAAAAATACCAATTCTCTGTAGTCTGGGGAGGTGGATGCCGTAGTCAGCCCAGGAAATGTTTACAAGTAAATTCCTTACTTGAGATCTATAGTGTCTGTTAAAGACACACTTTAGTAAACAGCGTAACACATTTGGACTTATTTTTTCTAAACCAATTGTTAATAAGTGGTCAAACCACAATTTCACGGGAAATAACTTCGTAAGTTTATTTTAAAAGATCATGTAGGATAGCAGGGTGGTGGTACGCGGCTTTAATTCTAGCACTTGGGAGGCAGAGGCAGGCAGTTTGAGGAGAGCCTGGTCTACAGAGTGAGTTTCAGGATAGCCATGACTACACAGAGAAACCCTGACTTGAAAAACCAAACCAACCAACCAAACAAACAAACAAACAAAACCCACAAAAGATCATATATGGCTGTTGAATGGCTCAGTGTGTAAAGGTGCTTGCTCTGCAAGCCTGATGACTTGACTTCAATCCCTGGACCCTCGAGTTTGTAGAAGAGCTCAACTCCCAGAAGTTGTTTTCTGACGTCTACATGTGCTCTGTGGTATGTGTGTGTGCATGTCCATGTCCAATGTAGTAGTGGACTGAGGATGTACACATTTTGGCAGCTCATCTGTCATGTATGAGGGTTTGGATTCATGCATGGGACCTTGGATTCAGCCCCTAGCAGTAAAAAACCAAGGCAAGCCAACCAACCAACCAACCAACCAACCAAAAACAAACAAAAACCAAATAAATAAAACAAATCATAGATAACTGGCTCTTCATGGGCAAGAACAAGAACCAAGAACCAAGGAGAGTTTTCTTCTCTTTCTGCCAGAAACAGCTTTTCAGAATTGGACAGCATTTTACCTCAATTATGGAGGAAAAAGAAGCTAATGATCTACAGCTGCTGAGTCGGGATAATGCTAGGAACTGTGCAGCCATCTCAGACTGGCTCCTGGTTCTGGGCTGTACATACTCAACAGGAGTAGATGGCATCCATCAGTGAGGGGCATGGTCAGTGGCATCAGGCAGTGAAGGTTTGAGGCTGTTTTTCTACCTGTATGACTGTTATTAAGCTGTCTAACTGCTCATTTACATCTTCATTTTGAATGTAGGACCAAGTGTGTGGATTTTTGGTTGTTGTTTGTTTGTTTTTGTTTTCTTTGAGACAGGACCTCATGTAGGCCAGGCTGGCTGGTCTTGCACTAGCTATGAAGAAATTCTTGATCTGGTGCCTCTGCCTCCTGAGTAATGAGATTACTAGATTTTGGGGTATGTATTACCTGGAACTCAATATGTAGACCAGGCTGGCCTTGAACTCAGAGATCTACCTGCCTCTGTCTATAAAGAGACTAGCCATTCTTTTATTTGTACTCTTAATGACCTTCTGAGGATTTCTCTGAATGGTCAATGTAACTTGTTTATGTAGAATAGTTTCTATAATCATTTAAAAGAAGGGGATCTTCTGGCTTATATCAGAGAGAAGTTGTTTTGTTAGAGGCCAAAGAAGATGTATTAAATTGCCTGTCATTTGCCATTTATAGAAGGGAGCCACTTGAGGAAGAATAGCCAAGGTCTGCTTTATGCAGTACTGGTTAAGTTTTGAGTTGTAAGACAGTTACTTTTGTAGCTTTTGTTTTTTGTTTTTTGTTTTTCCCCCTAAGGAAGAATTAACTTGTAGTCCCCTACCATATTTTAACAGAGTGGAGAGGCAGAAAGTGAGGGAAGAGAAACCCACAACCTTTTGACAGCCAAGGCAAGTTACCTGGGCTCTGGGTGGAACTCAGAAAGCTGTTCTGGCATCTCAGAGAAGGCTGCCATTCAGCCAGCTGGTTCCAAGCACAGTAGGACAGGACGAACAGAACATAGCCCAATCGCACCGTCCCTATTCTTTCCTAATGAGCATGTTGGCAAAGAGACCACGCATGGGAGGGAAAGAGTCGCTCACGTGGGTGTCCCCGCAGAAGGCACAGGGTGTTACATTGCTTTATCAACATAGAGGCCATGCCGCTGGCAAACCGTTTCCTGGGGAGAGAACGCAACGGTGCCTTGGTTTTCTCCTCTTTCATTCCGAACACATGACCAGTAAAGATTTACTGGACTAAAAATTGTGATCTATGTAAAATTAAAGATTTTTTTTTCTTTCTGTAGAAAGAAAAGAACGTTCTGAACACTGACAGGAGAGGAACATCACGTTTAAGTGCTAAATAGGAGGCGTCCTTTCTCTAAGTCATGAAGGTTAGTTTCTGAGTATATTACGAACCAGCCAACTTTCACTATATCGAATAAAAAATGTAAACACCAATGGAGGTTGTGAAGGAGAAGGAGGAGAGAGAGAGAAGGCAAATCCTTGTGACTTTGAAAAGGCTCTTTCCATATGTTCTAACACCCAATTGTATATATATTTTTCCTTGATAACAGGCAGCACATACCCCCCCTTTCTCTCCCTTTTTTCACGGCTTGTCACAGACACCATATGCAGGGGAAATTATGGTGTTAATGATCAACTAAATCAGTTTATCTGATAATCACTCTGAAATTTGTGCTCTGTTTCTCTTTTGTGCTACCAAATATACACTACAAATACATGCTCCAATGTCATGACAAACAGAAGGAGGCCTGACTTAACTTCAGAAAGTGACTGTTCTTTGATTTTCAAACAAATGACCATTAAATGGAAAGAAGCCAGGGTAGCTCTTGGCGTATGAACAGCCCTAGCTGTGTCTGCTCCTGCCATGACTTGTTAGTATAAGGGAATCGGACCAGAGGGCAACTGTAAAGTAGCTAAGGAAACAAATTCAAATGCTGTCTGCATTAAAGCAAACTTGCATGACTATTCACTTTCTGAGGCCGAACAGTGCCTGGTCTCAAGCAGGTAACAGAAAGGAAACGTGAAAGGTGACATTTGGTTTCTCTGACTCTCTGGTAACAGGGAAAACAACAAGAAAAATGTACTTACCAATGTCACGAACTTCAACTCTTTGGCTTGGCCTGGGCCCAGGCAGAGGGAAAGCAGGAGCAAGAAGCTAAGGCCTAGGCTTGCTGTCTGGGTCAGGTGCAAAGGAGCAGCTTTCATGGTGGGGGAGAGAGCTGCTTCTGGCAGCTGTGGGAGGTGCTGCACTTCAGAAGCCTTCTGGAGGGAAGTGCCTATTTAATCAAGAGAGTGACAGGGAGGGAGGCGGGGCCATATTCTTCCCTAGTAGGATTTCAAGATGGGTGGGGCAACACTTGGCATGCAAATAATGCCAGGTCGTAGGTGAGTTCCAGATCCCAACCTCCTCCACTTCAATTAGGACTCTGAGGCCCAGAGCCGGCACAGTTGCAACAGCTCAAGGCCTCAGCTCCTGGCCAGCCTTCTCTTTGGCTTCCAGCTCATCTTTATCTCTTCCATAGCTGGGGTGGTGACCATGCAGTGGCTTGGTGGCAGCCGCTTGGGAAGAAATCCTCCCTGCCTCTAGAAGGCTGAGGATTCAGCTCTTAGTGTTTGAGGCAGCCTCCTGGGTTACGGGCATGTATCGACATGATGAGGCTCGTTCTCCTGCCAAGCATGGTGTCTGGTGTTAAACTCTCACATAGCCAATAAAGGTGTTTTAAAGTGGCAGGAAAGTGAGGCTGCAGATAGGTTGAAGGTTTTTCTTGGGATCATTTGCAGCAATGCAAAATTGGGTTTAGAGGCCACTTAAAAAAAGGAATCCACACCAAACAAAGAAAGAAAACAAGAAACAAAAATAAAACAACTCACAATTGTCCCTCCCCTATCCCCAAACTCCTGTCAATAGCACTAACAAACTCCTTAGGCCACAAACCAAAAGCAAATAGCAACAAAGGAGCAAGCAGCAAGACATTTGAGGGAGACAGGAGGAAAGTAAGACAGGTAAGGAGGTGAATGCAATCAAAACACACTACGTATGAAAATGTGGCAGTGAAACCCATTATGATGTGTGGCTAACACATGCTACTAACAAACATTAAGAAACACAAACCAAAATGAAAACAAGCAAAGCCAAAGAAGCCCACGCTGCTTTGCTTTGACAGTCATCAACTTGTGTTATGAACCTTTCATTCTGGACATGACATACTCTTGATTCTCTAGCCATGATCTCACTGGGACTCTGTGGAAGAAAATGGTATGCATCGAGGAAACTTGTCTTTCGGTTTGTTCTCACCCTGTCAGTCTCATCATGGGATGAAACAACACCTTCTGGAGAGGCGCCATGAGAATCCTCAGATGATGTGGGTGGAATGGCCTTCTGCGATGTTTCCACCCCAAGGATAGTGGGAGAACAATGGTTTGCCCACAGCATCCTCAGCATTTCATTAAATTTACTGGGACAGCAGGTTGTATTGCCATGTGGTCATAGGAAGCCCCGGAAGGCGGTGTGTGGGGGAGAGCTGTGGTCCTTCTGGTATGGGGAAGTAAGGACTTGTGTCTGTGTGGTAGGATGTGTGAGCTTCTTTTTGCCGGTTGCGTCCTCCACCAAACAGCTCCACTGTGGTTTTCACTGAGTGCGGCACTGAGAAGGTACAAGACAAAAGGGATGGAGACCGAGACTTCCCAGCACTGTGGTTTGCGATGTTTCCCATAGACTCAGGAGCTTTGACACGTGGTTCCCAGCGCGTGTGGCTGTTTTAGAAGGTTGTGAAACCCTGAAGAGGTGAAGGCTCCTTGCTGCAAGAAACGGTTTACTAGGGACAAGCCTTGAGATTTTATAGCTGGTCACAGTTCCTGCTCACTCTCTGCTTCCTGTTCCTTCAAGATGTAAAGAGTCTTAGTTGTGAGGTCCTGCAGCAGGTCCTGTCAGGTAGCTGGGTCACAAGTAGCACATCTAGACCAGGGCAGACGTGAGTTGCCATATCGTATCAATGCCTGCAGTGTTCACTTGGTAACACGTGAATCTTCACCAGCTACCGTTCACACAGGCTTAGTTAGCTCCAACTCTTTGGGTCACTCATAGGGCTATTGTAGTTATGTCCTTTGCCCTTCCTGATAAAGGCTGTGGTTCAAGGCCACCTGTTTCACAGCCTGGGTACTTTCTCTGTGGTATCTCCTTTAGGCGTTTCTGTCCCTCCCAAATGATAACATTTTCAGAAACATGAAATATTAGCTTTTTGTGTGTGTGTGTCAGAAACGGCAAAACTTCCATTTACCACAAGGGATGCAAATGTGTTTATCTTCTCTACCTTGTAAAACCTTGATGCAAATATTTTAATTCCTCCACCCCTGACAGGCCCTGCTGCATTCCCAAATCTAGGTGGCCTCTTCCTGATTTCCTTCATTTCCTTACCACAGATTTCTTTCAAATGAGGCAATCAAGGAAGACTGTGAGGTCGGATCCCAAACAATTCAGAAGACAGCCGTCACCTGTGTTAGAAAAAAACCAAAGGGACATCTAGTCCCCATGTGCTTGCTCTCCCTCTTGTGAGTGGTGCACCCGCCTCATCACAGGTGCACTGTTGCCTCGTCCAGACGCTCTAATTGGAGTGGCAGTTTCTCTCTTTGTGACCCTGGACTTACTCCTAACATCAAGAACAAGGCAGAACCAAGGAAAGGCTTCTTGAATTGAAACACCTCAAATGCCCTTTCTGTTGATTTAAGTAGATGGCTTATGTCTCACTTCTATCGTAGTCTTCATTAGTCTTAGATGCGATCATTAAGCTATAAGGGGAGAAGAATTAAAGTTATGTGGAAGGCTGGGGTATGGCTCAGTGTTGAGTGTTTGCTGCTCTTTCGGAGGGCCTCAGTTCCGTTCCCAGCATCAACATCAGGTGGATACTCATCTGTAACTCCAGCTCCAAAGGATCTGATGCCCTCTTCTGGCCTCCACAGGCACTGCCCCCCCCATGGCAAACACACACATGTGAATAATTAGTGAAGAAGCAAATTTTAAAATAAACAAAATAATCATTGGGCTAGAGAGATGCCTCAGTGGTAAAGAACAGGTACTGCTCTTGCCAAGCTCAATTCCTAGGACCCAATTCCATGCCCAGGGAGATCCCACACTCCTAGTCTTCAAGGGTGCCTTCTCCTGCATGCACAAACTCCATACATGTATACAAGTGCACAATTTAAAAAAATTTAAAAAAGGATTGTGCATGTATGGCATTATAAATCCATGAACTTGAGTCTGAAAGAACTTCAAGTAATAAAAAAACAAAACAAAACAAAACACAGTTCAGACTCTTCTGTGGAGATGTTGGAAATTGGGACATAGTAACATGAATACAAATTTTCCAGAAAGAAGCTGTAACTTCAAAGACTGACACACTGATCAGAACGACACTGATGTGTAGAAGCTGGAATGTTGCAGGTTTAGGGCAGGAGTGTCTTGGGCCATCTTTAGTCCCTTTAACAATTATTTAGCTCCTACCTCTGTATGTAACATTCTTGTGTCTATCAGGTAAGTCTTTGGAATGACCCTCACACCCAGACATAAGTGCTAAGACTGTCACCAGACAGCATCTGATGCCAAAAGTAGAAGCTTCCCTGCTCTGCTCTAACCGCTTCCCTAATCTTCCCACCGGTGCATCTGAAAACTGTCTTGATTCATGGCTTCCTTCATTTTCTCTCTACAAAGCTTCATGAAACTGTTACCATGTTGAAACCTAGAATGTGGGGTAACCTAAAACTGTTCCCAGGCCAGGGTCACTCCGATTTGGCTCCAGAATAAACTATTTCTTATCCTTTTTGAGGCTAGAACTGTGTTTTTGCCTTTTAAGAGAGGCTTGTTTTTAAAAAAAAATTGGATGCTTTTATATGAGCTAAGGCTAGCAGTAGTTTCCCATGATAAGAATGCAGTATTGTCTAAAGCACGTGTTCTAGCCCACTGCTTACTTCTTTTTTTCTACCTCTTTTTAAAAAAATTATTACTTTATTTTTTATTAATTACAGTTTATTCACTTTGTATCCCAGCTGTAGCCCCTCTCCTATCCTCTCCCAATCCCACCCTCCCTCCCTCTTCTTTTCCTATGCCCCTCCCCCAAGTCCACTGATAGGGGAGGTCCTCCTAACCTTTCATCTGACCCTAGTCTATCAGGTCTCATTAGGACTGGCTTCTTTGTCTTCCTCTGTGGACCGGTAAGGCTGTTCCCTGCTCAGGTGGAGGTGATCAAAGAGCCAGCCCATGAGTTCATGTCAGAGACAGCCCCTGTTTTCCCTTACTAGGGAACCTACTTGGACATTGAACTGCCATGGGCTACATCTGTGCAG
This sequence comes from Pachyuromys duprasi, assembly GCA_028658305.1. Lineage (NCBI taxonomy): Eukaryota > Metazoa > Chordata > Mammalia > Rodentia > Muridae > Pachyuromys > Pachyuromys duprasi. Next base: position 16,659,193 of record CM053749.1, on the reverse strand, counting down.
GAGTTCTAGGATATTCTTGTTTGGACTATAAATCTCAGAAAAGATCCCTGTGCCCAGAATTTTTGGTTCTGTTGTTCTCCTTGTAGAGCTCCTGTCCTCTCCAGGTCTTTCTATCTCCCCCTTCTTTCATAAGATTCCCTGCACTTTGCTCAAAGTTTGGCTATGAGTCTGAGCATATGTTTTGATACCCTGCTGGGTAGAGTCTTTCAGAGGCCCTCTGTGGTAGCCTCCTGTCCTGTTCCCTGTTTTCTCCCCCTTCACTGCTTACTTCTTCCTTCATAGAGCGCCAACCTCTGGTTAGTGCAGTGCTAAGAAGTCCCCTCATTGGAACAGCTTGGGGCTTTTTGGAAAGTGGGTGCTCAAATACAGACTTGCATACCGGAAGTTCATTAGTGAGTGCTCTGGTGATCAACAGGAAGAGGGGGAACGAAAATTATCAGGGCTGGGCAGAGGGAGAAGTTGGACTGCAATGCAACGTTCATGAAAGTCAAGCTGGCCCTGCTGGGTGTTTTGGTGGAATTGGGTAAGGAAGCCAAGGTTGTTTTTACTTCTGCAGTGGCCAGGTTTCAGGCAGGTCCTAAAAGCGAGGACCAATGTAAGATGAAGGTGGCTCTTTTGTCAAGGTTGTCCTCAGATAGGTTGGGAGTTGAGTGAGGTGAAACAATTTTTTAAGATCTGAAGAGGATGGGCTGAGAGGATGGCTTAGTGTGTAAAAGTGCTTGCTGCCAAGCCCATTTGTTGACTTGAGTTCGATTCCCAGAACACACATGATGGAAGAAGTGAACCAACTTTTCAAGTTGTTTTCTGGCCTCTACACACATACTTTGGCACACACAAAAATCAAACGAACAAACAAACAAACAAGTATGTAAAAGATGTGAGAGGAATCACCTCAGTATATGGGGGCATTTGGGTAATGCAAATATATGGCAATGAATAAAAATTTATAGGGAAATCTGTGATGATCGTAGGTAGATCAAGGGCCATAAAAGCTCTGAATGTACAGCTGATGGGCAGATGGGTTGGGACCAGAGTTTATAGCTGTTCACTAGGTAGGAATGTCACCTAACTTGTCTGGATGCTGAAAATCTTCACAATTATTCTGTTGGACTCTTAGCACCTCATAGACTTCTAGTTAACGATAGTATTGATTAGCCAACTGTGATTATAAAGGCCAATTACTATATCTGCACCTTGATCTACAGTGACTGCTCCTAGGCAACATTTAATATAAGGTGGGTTTAAAATAGGTTTTTTGCTTTTAATCTAACTGTGCGTATGAGTGGTGTGTGTGTGTGTGTGTTTATGTGTGGTGTTTGGATATGACTACATATATGAATGTGCGTGGGTGTGTGTATGTATGTCTTTTGTCAATGACATAACAAATATTTTTATCATTTAGTGTCCACAAGTGTCTCCAAATATGACATCATTAAAGTAAGGTATATATACCTCAGAGAGTTCGTTATATAGGAAAACACTTCCAAAGAAAAGAAACTAATGAAACTTATATTTGTTTAACTGTAAAGGAGGTAGGCCTTGCCAGGGGAAATCTGTTCTATAACAGATTCTTTTTAAATGTAATATTCTTTGGCCACAAGAAGAACAAAGTACTAATCCATGTTACAGTATGGATGAACCTTGAAACCCTCTGAGAAAGCAGCCACCAAGGACCACACACTGCACAATTCTGCTTACATTCAATGCCTCAAATAGGAAAATCTTAGGAGACAGCATGTAGATTAGTTTTGGCTCGGGGAAGTGAGAGAAGGTTCAGATGGTATTGATAGTCAAAGGGCCTTGTAACAATTCTCTGATACTTGCACAACTCTGAATGTCCTAAAACCATTGACCAGTTTATTTTAAATGGCTAAATTGTGTGGTATATATGGTATAGGCCAAGAAAGTGGCTATGAAAATAGTTTAGTGCACAACCAATGAAGATGTATTTATGAAAACAATTTAAGGTATAGCCAATATTATGTTTAACATAAATATAACAGGAGCATGCATTAATAAGTAAACATTTTGTATAGATTTAACACTGATGGAAATCATGATTGAATAAGTTAAAAAACAATGATCCATAGTGGTACATGAAAACCTACAGTGTTAAGATTATTTATTGCTTTGAAGCTTAGTGGCTTTAAATGACCTGTAATTATCATCTGACATTTTTCCTGGGCCAAGAGTTTAGGGATGGTTTAAAAATGGCTTTGCTTAAAGCCTCTCACAAGGCTGCAATTCAGTGTCATTCAGGCCTGGGGTCATCTCCCAGGTCATGCGGTTATACCTGAGGTTGAGTTCCTTCCTTGCTCTCTGGCTCCCTCGCATCCTCCAAAATGGTGGTGTGGTTCACTGGCTGTACCAGCCCAGAAAGCACGAGAGAAATATCAGTGATCATCTTCTTAGTAATTCTTCAACTTAGTCATATGCAAAAACAGGTTCATGGTTTTCCCAGGAATTCAGAAACAAGGATTTCAGATGAATACTGCTAGGATGTAGTGGTGCCAGAGACAAAATGAAAAATGTCAGCACTGTCTAGCCTGTCTTCCTTTAAAATGGATGCTTGCTTATCCTGGATTGTTTAAAACTAACTTTAAAAGGTTTTTTTCAGAGGACAACTTTCAGGAGTAGGGTCTCTCCTTCCTCCAGTGGCATGCCAGGGATTGAACTCAGTTTTTCAGGCTTGGTGGCAGGTGATTTTGCCCAACTAGTTATCTCACTAACCATAAACCACCCACCTCCATTATACACACATATGTGTGTGTATATATATATATATATATATATATATATATGATCATTTAATTTTTTCTTTTAAAGACTTATTTTTGACTGGACTCAGAAGTAGAAGCTCTCAGAGAGAACAGCCTACATCTCTTGGTAATCTGTTCCTGCTGTATTTCTTTGGCTTCCTTCATTCTTTTGGCTAAAAGTTTAGCATATTCTGCAGCCTCCTATTTCTTTTAGCATGTTGTTTCTTCAGAGCAATATGTAGGCGTTTGTGTTGCAGAAACAAGACGTTGACTCATGGATGCTTTGGTCTTGGGCTTCTTGCCCCCTTGGTCTAAGGGTTTTTTGACAACATATTATCAGGCCTCATCTTCTTTAGAGAAATTGAGGAGCTTTCAGATTGTGCTACTTCTTTTGGGTCCCCAAACTGTGGAGGTACAGGAACATCTGTCAGTCTGGGATTGTTCTTCTGTCTTTATGATAACCAAGTTAAGAACACCCACGTTGGCATCCGCAGTGCATCCACAAAGAGGCTTGTACTTTCTCCAGTCTCCTGGTCCATCACAAGAATGCCCCTTATTCAACGGCAGCTTCATTCTGTCTGCCGTGTATCAAAATGCCTTGCTTCATCATTCTCACAAACAAGCAACCTGGTTTGTCATTCCCAGCACTGATTCTGACCACATAACCCTTCCATTCTCCACCCCGGAACATCAGCAGCTACTTTGGTGGCTGTGTGCTTCTGTAGAAAGTACTGCATTTGCATTAATCATCCTTTTCAGTGACCCTCTGATAGCTGGTGGCTGGGAAGGAGAACTGCAGCTTCGTCTTGACATGACCAACCGCCACAAGAAAGAGGACCCATTATTTTTCATTTTAATGTTTTGTAGACCAGTAATGTTGATATTAGAGGTTTTCAACCCCCCCCTGAATTTAGTGCCCAAAGTTCACTGACCTCCCTCTGATCCCCAGCTGTGACTCTAAGGTTTGGGAGACTGGCCATAACTGCTTCCATTTCCTCTTGAGATGAAAGGGTCTACCTTTTCCTGATTTTTCTCAATGAGGAAATACAGGCTTGGGTGAGATGAAGCTGACATGAGATAACTGTTCTGAGACTCCTGAATGGAAAGGAACCATTGACTTTGATCCCTGAGGCTGAACAACGCTGACTTCAGCCGCCTCCTGGACTCTGCCTGCAGACAGCTGTCCTCATAAATGTTCCTGTTTGAAATGAAAGGGTCCAAGTACATTCTAAATGATATCATTATACCCCACAGATAAATGTGGCTACCACTCCTCATCAAAGAAGCTTCCCTTTACAGAAAATGGAGACCATCGTGGAAAGCCACAGCTGGCTCCAGCGCAGAGATCAATGGCTTATAGGGAGCCCCACTGCAAACATCAAAGCTCCTGCATTTATGACGCAGGGAACATTGGCAAAGACAGGTGGAATAACTGAATAAGAGTCAGAATACCAAGATCTGCTGCGAAGAGTCTTTCCTAGACATGGTTGTTGTATAGACTAGTCTGGTACAGTGACAATATCGATAGACAAGCTAACAGGGAAGGGGAACACTCTCACTAGGTCATAATCCTAGACAAAGAACTATCGACAATTGCTGATTGCTGAGAGGAGAATCTGTCTTTCCCAGGGACGAGCTCCTAGCTGGATAATCAATACAGGTAGTCATCCCTGAAACCACATACACACAAACAACAGAAAATGGACACAGAGGGTTGTGTTCCTATATTTGTGACTAATTACATGTGTATATATCAATAATAATAATAATAAAGTAGGTATCAACTTGAGAATTGGGGGACATGAAAAGAGTTGGAGTAGGGAAGACTTGGGAGGAACTGAAGGGACAGTGATGTGATTACGTTTCAATTAAAAGTATATGGGATACAAAGTGAATAAACTGTAATTGATAGAAAAAATAAAAATTAAAAAAAGAATAAAAAGTATATGAGAAAGGGTCTAAGTAACCCTAGGGAACAGAACTCATGGTGACATCACCTAGGAGCTCCGGAGACACGGATGGGGTTCTACAGCTCTGAACTTGTTACGCAGGGACAAGCTTTATTCATTCACTACTGGGGGGAGAAACGAAGCCCTTACATGTTGCTACAGCTCATCTCTGGTGTCATACAAGGATCTGATGCTTGGGACCACATGACAAATATCCTATCATTGCTTCAGCCTATAGTGCAGCCTTGCAAACTTCAGTCAGAAAACTTAAAATGTCCAGCAGTTTTTAAATTTGTGATAGAGTTGTGTATACCCCAGGCTGCCTTTGAACTCACTCTGTAGCTAAGAGTGGCTTTGAACTCTTTTCCTTCTGTTTCCAACACCCCCCCCCCCAAACATTGGCCTCCTGTGCCGAGGACTGAGCCCGGGCTTCATACATGCTAGCAAGCACTCTACAAATGAGCTACACTCCTACCCCTGACACATCAGTGTTTACCACATGCTAATTCTCATTTGGTTATTGGATACCCAAGAGTGTCAGAATTTACATAGGCTTTCCAGACCCCTTCTGTTACACCAGAAGCTTCCACAGCCATCTCTGTCACACAGCCTATTTGATTCCCCATACAATGCAGTTTGGTGGAAGAACAGGGGGGACTTAGCTAGCTGCAAGCCAGAGCCTCCCTCCTGAAATAGCTGGTGTTGGAATGTGTGCCAGCATGAGAAAGAAATCTAATTTGATAATCTTAAATAAATGGTGTGGTGTGAATGAAGAATGTCCATGATAGGCTCACGTGTTTGAGGATTTGGCTTCATTAGTTGTTCTTTTGTGGAAGGTTGTAAAAGCTTTTAGGCAACAGAGCTGTTTGGAGGATGTGGGTCACTGGAGGAAGGCCATGATGGTCTCACAGCCTGGCTCCACCCTCCTGAGTTCTGTTTGTCAATGAGGGGTCAATGTGACCAGCTGCTCCTGTGCCTTTCCTGTCATGGCGGACTGCGCTCTAGAACGGTGAACCCAACTAAAACATCCCTTAAATGGCTTCTTCTTTTTTTTTTTTTTTTTTTTTTTTACGGGAAAATCACCTTTTGTTTTATTTTGGCCATCAAAGGGTTTCTTACATGGCTTCTTGTCAGGTGTTTGGTCACGGCAACGAGGAGAGTGGCTGGAGGGGTATTAAAAAGGAGGAGAAGTTGGGAGGAGGGCATAGATGAGCTAGAAGGGTTGGGGGCAGGAAGTGGGGGTGGGCGGGCATAATCGAAACACATTGTTTACGCGTATGAAATTCCCAAAGAATAAAAAAAAATGTAAAAAGACAAGCAGGGCTAGAGAGACGTTTCAGCCACCAAGAGCGCTTTCCGCTCTTACAGAGAGAGGACTCAGGTTCGGTTTCCAGCCCCCACATGGTGGCGCACATCATCCATAACTCCAGTGGGTGGGGAGGGGGGGGAGACTGAAACCCTAACCTACAGGGTCTGATATTGCCCGCAGAGAAGCCAGCTGCTACCCGCTAAGGACGGATTGCATCTTTGCCAACTATGACGGTTAGAGTCCCAACTGTTCTGAGGTCGCTGCGGCTTAACAAGAAACAGTTGTTGGCCTTTCCCACTCCATGTCTATCTAGACACGGGGTTAGCCCCCACTGCTTCAGAGCCCAGTTCCACAAGACTGCCCTGTACTTCAGATGCTGATCAGGAGTTCCAGATTGTGATCTGTACTTCTGATCAACCTGCCATTACAGGGCTTCCCACGGCCCTTTCCTTTGGTTCAATTAATTTTTGCTAGCCTGGCTTAGAGAATTACGGCATTTACTTAAAAAGACGTTAAGCGAGACAGTGAGAGCATCCTACTGGAGAAGGCTAGGTGTGGTTGAAGGGGTTCAGGGCTTCCGTGTCCCCTCTGTGCACTAAACACTAACTGCAGCTCAGCAGTCCTCGAAATGATGACTTTCTGCCATTGGTGTTTTGTTTTACGAAGCCTTCATTACATGGGAATGGTTGATTTCCGAACTAGTCATTGGTGACCAACCCAATCTTCAGTCCCTCTCTCTTTTCCAGTGGTCTAGGGGACCAGGACCTGACCATTTCAACGTTCTGATCACGTTGCTTTTCTGGCCCCATCTCCTCTCCCGTCTCCCCGACTCTGAAGCTGTCTAGAAGCTTGCCAGGAGTTGCCTTCTTAGATATTTTCATACACTCTGGGAAACCTCATGGATTCCAAGAGCTTCCCATCAGACACTCCTTCCTTCAGGAAATCATAAAGGTTCATGGGAGCCACTGGGCTCAGGGACCAAGTATCAGGATGAAAGATGTACCTAAGACTAGGGAGCTTTCCTTAAGATCTGAGGCCAGAGCCTAAAACAGCTCTTATTCTACCACATGGCATATATAGCTCCAGCTGTGACCCTACAGACACAGGGTGGAAACAGCTGGACACAGAACAGCTCAATGCAGGGGAGGTTTCCTTGTGAACTGATCCCTTCATTTTAGTGGGAGGGGAGGTGAAATTACAGAAATGCTATTCTCAGGACTTTCCTAGTCTCAGTTTTTTTTTTTTTTTTTTTTTTAAAGGCAATGCCATTTAAGGAGATGGAATCAGTATAGCAGGAAATGCTTTACCCAATTTCGGATGCATGGCCTGGGAAGCACAGCTGAAAAGCTGAGAACTGATTCTGCCATGCCAGGAGCAGCCTGGAGGGCTGGTCTTTAATACTGAAGCATTCTTTTACATCCATTACTTTGTCTGGGTTTCTTATCCATCCAAGCCTGGCAAAGAGTACCTTTCCACTTGATGTGTCTTTTATTTCTCTTTCTTGATAATATTCTAGAGTTAATTGGATTTCATAGTCATGATACAGGGACATGCTAACTCCATTTCTGATTTTTTAATAGCAGCTTGTAGTGTTTCCGAGTAAGAAGGAAGCTGGGTTGGGGGGTGGAGGGATGGCTCAGTGGTTAAGAGCACTTGCTGCTCTTGGAAAGGACCTGGGTGGGTTTGGTCCTCAGCACCCTGGCAGCTCATAATCATGTGTAAGTCCAGTTCCGGTGGTTCAGTACTCTCTTCTGACCTTTGAGGGCATCTCCAGGTATGCACAAGGCATACATTTATACATGCGGGCAAAACGCCCATACGAATAAAAAATAAATAAATCTAAAAAATAATTGCTTCTTGCTTCACATACAAACACAAATATAGCCAAACCCATACAGTTTAGAATGGAAGCTGTGCCTTCATTGAGTCTCTGAAAGCTAAGCACGTGTTGAGTAGATACTGGGATTTTTTTACAAATTCGTTTTTAGTATCTATGGTAAGAATTATACATCTTTACACCTTTGATCTTTTATTTATTTATTTGAAAATCTCCTGCATGTATGCATTGCTATAACATATTTCATCTCTCTCCAAACTTTAAGTCTTTGTGAGTTAATAACCCACAAAAGGGGCAGAGGCCGGAGAGATGGCTCAGCAGGGAAGGCGCACGCTGTGAAGCCTGAGGACCCAACTCAATTCCTGAGATTTGCTTGGTGGAAAAAGAGAAGCAACTCTCATAAGTTGTTTCTGACCTTGACCTGTGTGCCAAGACACCTGGACAGACAGACAGACAGACACACACACACACACACACACACACACACACACACACACACACAGCAAGTTAGCAAGAGAGAGACAGACAAAGAGAGACAGGAGATACACACATTGAAAAAAAAAAACTTCACCCTCAAAGAAAATTGAGTGTCCTTCCTACATAAGTCATCAGCTGCCCTTCAATCTTTAGTGCTCCGAATGTTAACTTGAAGATTCTTCAGTGACTCTCCCTTAATTGTGTTACATTTTTATCTTAATTCATGCGCAGGTTCTATCCCTATCGTTTTACTTTGGACGTTTACAGTAGTATTTACAAAACATTCGCCTTCAGTTTCTTTCCTGTGTCGCTGCCTTCCCATTTCAGTGTCCGCCTTACTCTACCGTTGTCAATGCGACGCATGCGCACTCCTCTTAATGTTCTGGAGCTTTAGAACTCTTCCAATCCAATAGGGGCTCTTTGTTCTTTGTTTTCTGAGGTTTGGCAAATTGTCCAGATTATTCTTTGGTTCCCTGGCATTACTGGGTGAACCTAGGGCTTTATGCATACGAGGCAAACGTTCTACCGTTAATCTACAGGCCCGCTCTCAATTTAAAATAAAATAACCCCTCTTTTTTCTACATTGTAGGTACATGTGTGTGCGTGTGAGTGGGTATTTGGACGCACTTGCAGAGGCCAGGAGTCTCAGCTCCCCGGAGCTAGAGTTACAAATGGTTGTAAGCCACCTGACTTAGGTACTAAGAACCAAGTTCAGGTTCTCTGGAAGAGCATCAAGTCTTCTTAATTACTGATCTGTATTTACGGCCCTCCAAGTTTGCTTTTTAAAAAGTAACATTAAGAATATTCTCAGGTTCTTATTTAGGACTGGGGCTGTAGTTAAGTTGGTAGGGTTCTTTGCTAATGTGCACAAGACCCTAAGTTCAATTGCCAGCACCACAAAAAGAGAAAAGGACACTATTTATTTTAGAAAAATTATAGCTTCAAAGTGTGAAAAATACATACTTTGGAATCAGTTAGCTAGAATATACCTGTAAAATTACATATGTACATATTATAAACCATAAAACATACCAGGTACACATACACATGCATACTCAGAATTGGAAACACAAAATTTCATGAACGTGTTTCAACTTCAAAGTATAGTTTTATATTCCCATTATTTTGTCTATATCACAGCAGCGTAATATTTTCCCAAGGTATTATATATTTTTATGAACATTTAGTAATTGTATTTTTACAGTCTAAGAATTTAACATTTAGGTATTTCCCTCCTATGTCAAATTACACTGAGATGAATATCATTCTATATAAATGTTCTGTAGTTCTAGCTTGTTGCCCAAGGATAGATAATAGAACTGTAGCTACCGAATCAAATGGTAATACATTTTTAGATATCTTCTTCAAAATATTAACAAATTACATTCTAGGAAGTTTATGTTAGCATTGAACATTCTACAAATAAAAGCTCTCTTGAAAATGTACAGCTTACATACTGTAGTGCCTTTTTTTCTCTCTTCTTTCCTTTTCCTTTCTTCTTTCTCTCTCCTCATTCTTACTAGTTTGATGTGCATAAAAGACCTATCATTTTGTCTCATAGTCTTTAATTTTTGGTAAACGTGAAATCTTTATTTCAAATTTTTCTTTTCTTGGTTATTGAAATTTCTTCTCTGATAAACTGTCAGTATCGTTTGCCTATTTTATAATGTTTGAACAACTGTTACATTTGTTGTCTGCCCTCCCTAAATACTAAATCTTTTATTTATTACAAATATGCTTTCTATGTTGTTTGTCTCAATTTGCTGATATTATTTCTGACATGCCAAAGTATTAATAAGTTCTTATACAATCATTGTGGTGGTGTTTTAGTTCAAGCTGGTTATCTTTGAGAAATGGCTAGTCAATTATTTACTTGAACCGCAGCGTGGGTCAGAGTCAAGCAAACACACTTTCCAAAGGAACACCCAGTGTTTGCTGAAACCTTGCTAAATATTGTCACTACTTCTCACAACAACTGTGAGAGAATATTTCTAAACTGATTGAAATCTGGAGCCTCCTAAGTGTTATAGTTGGTTCAGATAAGGGAGAGAGAGAAAATGTATGTACTGTTGGGAAAACATTGCAGAGCCAGGCAGGAGGAATCAGATAAACTTAGCAATTACCTAATAGGTGCTTCAGCCAACGAGCTCGGAAAAGCGGGCCCCGTGCTTTGTGTGTGTCTCACTCTGAACTTAAAGACAATCTGTCCTTACTTTCTGCACACTGAGGTCAGTCTTATAGCATGTCTCCCCAAGCCCTGGAGGTGACCCTCCCCACATGGCTGAAGCCTTGCGCAGGTGCAGTTGCTTCCCTCTTCTCTCCTCACCAACTGCTGCTTGCTCTCACTGCTATCACACACTTTCAGAATGAATCCACTGAACACACCCCTCCTCTCCAATAATCCATGGTTTGCATCATGGGCAGGAACACAGCACGTGACTTAGAGCAGAAGGTATTTCTTGTTTCCAAATGGACCCTTAACAGTTCTGTCTGTGCTGATAGTCTTGTTAAAAGAATGTTGTCCTTTTCAGAATGTATCTTTTTTTTTTTTGGTTTTTTTTTTTTTTTTGCCTTTGTGCTTGGATTCTGTTGTATCTGTTGCCTTTTTTGAGGCTTTAGCAAAAGGCTGGAAAACTTAACTATGAGGTAAAATGCTTTCTGATTTTACTTGGACGGTAATCAAGTGATTTTCTGTCGATTAATTTCAGATTTGGAAGGGAACTTAAAGATCCTTTTGAGTGTGTCTAACTAATGGCCTGTGCACTGCATTGTAGCTAAGGATAGCTATAAATGAGTATAAACATGTATGTATGTATGTAAATTGTATGAAGAAAATTAATCAGGAGGGAAGGAGGACATGAAGACTGGGTAAAGACACAAGGAGACCTTTTTGAATAAGCATGTGACTTTTAAGACCTTCAAGATTTTCATTGCATTTAATCTCTCTCTCTCTCTCTCTCTCTCTCTCTCTCTCTCTGTGTGTGTGTGTGTGTGTGTGTATACTTATTCACTCACCACAAAAAATGTATGGAAGTCAGAGGACAGTTTGCAGAAGTTAGGGAGTCTATTTCTCCTTCTGCCATGTGGGTCTCAGAGATCAAACTGAGGTCATTTAGTTTGTTGGTCTAGTTTAGTCTTCTTTCTTTCCTTCCTTCCTTCTTTCTTTCTTTTTCTTGTTTTTTTTTTTGTTGTTGTTGTTTGTTTGCTTGTTCGTTTTTAGTTTTTGAGACAGGGTTTCTCTGTGTAGCCCTGGCTGTTCTGGGACTCATTCTCTAGACCAGGCTGGCCTCGAACTTGGAGATCCACTTGCTTCTGCCTCCCCAGTGCTGGGATTAGGGGCATGTGCCACCACAGCTGGTTGGTGGTAAAGAGCCTTTATCAATGGGCTCATCGCAGCACCCCCAGGGCTTTTATTTTGATCAGTTGTTTTTGAGACATCACTGTGTAGTCCAGGCTGGTCTCAACACTCCCTTGCTCCTGTCTTCATTTTTCAGAGTGCTGAGATTCCAGGCATATTCTGCTATGGCCAGCAAAATATGTGGCTTTTTGAGAAAAAGCCATTCTTTGTAAGCATGGAAGGAAGTTAACCTAGAGTGAGAGGGAAAGAGTTGATATCTACTCCTTGGGTTTCTAGATGAATCTTATCTTTTTTTTAGTACAGTTGAGCCTTGAAGCTGGGCCTGATGGGCACCTGCTTTTTTGTGGGTTGTTGAATTTGGGGACCTGTATTTTGGCACTTTGAACCTTGGCAACAAGTAATCTAAGCTATGCAGTGGATCTCAGAAATCTCTGTTTCACATGTCTAGTAGCTTCTGAGGCTGAGCCACATCTGAGGGCCATAAAAAAAAAAAAAGACTGTGCAAAAATGATCACCCACAGCAGATGATGGTACACTATAGATAGGATTCTCTATTTTTCTTTTTCATTGTAGAGTTGTCAACTGAGTGTGTCTCTCACGCATCTAGCACTTTAGATTTTCTGCTTTGTGAATGAGGAAGGGATGCCCAGAGAGGTTAGGTAACTTGCCTGAGCTCATAAAGATGATGTCTTAGCAGAACCAGGCCCTTGTCACACCAAAGCCTGTGCGATTGAAACATTGTTTTCCTCTGCCAGGACTTTGTGGATATATTTAACAGCAGGGTATTTTTCTCTTCTGAATTTAAAACACTTTGCCCTCCTATTGTACTGTCAGTTAAAGAAAAAAGATCTAGTGATGTTTGTAGGTAGGTGTTTTACAAGCTGACTTTGAGGAAAGTGCACTATGCGGAAAAGAAATACTTAACCATACTGATTCTCACTCCACTAGGAAGTCTTCGAAGGATAAGCCAGGTCTGGTGGCACAGAACGGGCAAAATCCCAGCTACTCAAGAGTTTGAGGTGGGAGGATCATAAGTTTAAGACCAATCAGGCCTACAGAGTAAGATCAAGGTCAGTCTGGGTAGCTTTGTGAGACCCTGTCTCTACGTGTTTTAAAAGGCTGGGGATATAGCTCAGTGGTAGAGTGCTTGCACAGCCTGCCCAAAGCCCTGGGTTGACACTCCAGCACGGAAAGGAAAAAATTAGAGGCCTGCCCTGTTGGGCAGTCTCCCCACAGGCCATGTGCCCATCTCGCCCCTCCTCTCTCCTCCCCTTGAACTTGAACAGGGAGCCATAGTGAAGACCATCTTGAGCACCTGTCTCCTGAGGAGTTGCTGTCTTAGTTTGGCTTGGCAACTGGCCCAGTCTGGATGTGAGGATGGACATTAAACACGAATGTATTTTCCCTCTCTCCCCTAAGATCCAACCGCTCATCTGCTGCTGATAGTCCTATGAGTAAGTAACGGAAAGATGTAATTTTTCCAACAATAGGGTAAACTAGGAAACTGTGGTGTTACCCTAGATTTCCCTTCCTTTGCTTCCTCTTGTTTTCCTTCTTCCCTTTCCTCTTCTTCGCCCCCTTCTTCCTCTCCCTCCTTCATCGTCTCCCCTTTCCCCTTCCTCCCCTGCTCTTCATCCATCTTCCCTCCCTCCCTATTCTTTTTTCCTTTCCTCTCAACTCTCTGTATCTCCTCCTCCTGTTATTTGACTTTAGAGAACACTCCCTCCTCCTCACCTTAACTTCCTAAGTAGCTGGGATTACAGTGTACAGCAACAGACCCTAGTCTAGATTTCATTTTCTGAATCTATGCATATTAAATTGTCACGAAATCCTACCAAGACTTATTTCTTCAATCCAGATGCTTACTATAGGATCTTGAATGTATTGTTCACTAACACCAAGTACATCTCCAGAGCTCAGATTCTAAATTAGGCAGCTACTGACTGCCAAGTAAAGGGACTGTGCATTCTTTTTCTTTTTTGTGTATTAGTTTCCTGCGGCTGTGATAACAAATTCCTAACATCTTGGTGACTTAAACAGTTGAAATTTGCTATCTTATGGTTTGGGGTCCTAAGTAGCTAAAATGAAGATGGTGGCAGTGCTGTCTTCTGGGGGTCTTAGAGCAAAATTCATGCTCTATGCTTTCCATTCCTAGCGGGTTTGTTACCTGCTTCTGTTTGCAAAGCTTGAAATGGCTGGTTGAGCCTTTCTTTTCTTTCTTTTTTTCATGTGATATCACTTTGACTCTGAGTTTTCTTTTTTTTTTTCCTTCTTTTCTTTTCAGCAGTCCGTGATTACAACACAACTGTTCAGAAAATCCAAGGCAACCTCTCTAGCTTAGGGTCAGATGATAACATTTAATCTGCAGCTTTAATTGCCCTTTGCCATGTTCACATGGACTCAGAGTCTAAGCATTTTGAGTGGCGTTGTTCTGCCTACCACAGTCACCTATGTCACAGGGCTACTAAGGGACGGTAGCGCAAGCATCAGTGCGTGCACGTGGAAGCCATCCAGGAACTTGCTAGCGTTGTCTTCTTCCTCTACCATAGGAAGTCCTGAAGGTCCAGCCTAGGTTGCCAGGTGCGTTTATCAGCTAAGTCATCTCTCTGGCCCTACCCTGTGTTTTTCATGTATTAGCTTACTATTATGTAATTGTCAATTACCAGTCAGAATGTGATTGCATCAGCGAATGGCCCCCACACCAGCAACTTTGGCTGGTGAAATGTGGAACCTGGGGCTTGGGGGTTATCTCAGGCAGTAAAGTGCTTGCTGTGAGAACATGAAGACCAGAGGTTGATTTCCAGCACCCATATAAAACGCCGGGTGTTGCTGAACATAGCATCCACACACTCAAGAGGAAGGGCTCAGCGAATCTCTGAGTTCAAGCCAACCAGGTCTACATAATGAGTCCCAGGCCATCCAAGTATACAGAGTGAGACCCTGTCTCAAAAAAAAAAAAAAAGGAAGAAAGACAGGTGTGATCACATGCATTTTATTTCTGATTTCAAATATCTAATTTCTAAACACAGTGCTGGGCCAGAGACAGGATGGCTGCCCTCACTGTGAGAAACCTTGTCTCAAAAATTAGGGTGAATGCCCAGGAGTGGTATAGCTGTGTCTTGAGGTATGACTATTCTCAATTTTCTGAGAAAGTGCCAGATTGATTTCCAAAGTGGTTGTACAAATTTGCACTCCCACCAGCAATGGAGGAGTGTTCCCCTTTCTCCACATCCTCACCAGCATGTGTTGTCACTTGAGTTTTTTATCTTAGCCATTCTGACATGTGTAAGATGGAATTTCAGAGTCCTTTTGATTTTAATTTCCCTGGTGGCTAAGAATGTTATGCATTTCTTTAAGTGCTTATTCCATCATTCAAGATTCCTCTGCTGAGAATTCTGTTTTACCCTGTACCCATTTTTTAGAAGGATTATTTGGTTTGTTGTTGTTTAATTTCTAGAGTTTTTTTATATATTCTGGATATTATCCCTTTGTCAGATGTAGGATTGGTGAAGATCTTTTCCCAATCTGTAGACTGCCATTTTGTTCTATTGACAGTGTCCTTTGCTTTACAGAAACTTTTTAGTTTCATGAGATCCCCATTTATTAATTGTAGATCTTAGAGCCTGGGCTGGTGTTCTGTTCAGGAAGTTGTCTCCTGTGCCAATGAGTGCAAGGCTCTTACCTACTTTCTCCATACAACAAGAACATTTGCTCAACCATGTTTATAGTAGCTTTATTTGTAACAGCCAGAAACTGGAAACAACCTAAATGTCCCTCAATGGAAGAATGGATAAAGAATGTTACATTTACACCATGGAATACTACTCAGCCATTAAAAACAAGGAAACCATGAAATTTGCAGGCAAATGGATGAAACTAGAAAAGATCATCCTGAATGATGTAACACAGACCCAGAAAGACACATATGGTATATATTCACTTATAAGCAGATTTTAGTCATATAGTACAGGATAGACATACTATAATGCATAGACCCCAAGAAAATAAGTCTGATGGGCGTCTTAGGCTTCATGTGGGCCCACGGAGGGAGGAGCCTATGACTGAGATGGAAATAGAATTAATTAAAAAAAAAAGGAAAAAAACACTTAGGGTGAACAGCTCCTGAGGAACAATGTCTGGGACTGACTTCTGGCCTTCACATACTTTCACACATATGTGCAAATGCCCCTCCATAAAAAAGCACATCCACACAAGTTTGTTTCTCCAAATTGTGAAAAAAGAAAAATGAGACCTAAGCCTTCCTCGTTCTTAAAAGAGGAACTCCTCTCTTCCCGCAACTCCTCTCTTCTTGTTCCACTCCAGGAATTTCCTAATTTCTAAGGACACACAGCACAAATACGTGTTCACATCAGGGAAAAGGAGAGAAAGCTGCAAGACTTGGTTGCCGAAGAGAGATTTGCGGGCACCAGCTGCAGTCAACGAGAGCTGGCTGGCTGGAGAAGTCTTCATGGTAAATGACTGGCGACGTTTCAGTTACAAACGTAGCCTGAGAGGTTGCGCGGAGATAGACGCAGGAAGTGAGGATCCTGAGCCCAAACACGGAGCTGGTTGCACTGAAGTGGCCACTCAGAGGAGGCCGCTCAGGAGAGGGCAGGTTGAACAGAGGAGGAGCACCCAGTGGCTATGCAGCATTTCCCAGTTCCTTTGTGAGAAGTGGGAAATCAATACCAGCTGCTTCCGGGTAGATCCGGAGCTTGTGCCCACCCACCTAGTTCCTGGTAATTTGGGCTCAGACATTCTAGTGATGAGTAACCCGCTGTCAAGTCCCGTGACAGTGCACTTCGTGGTAGATCGGCACATGCTTCCATAATGCACCGTGCCTCCTGCTCTAGGTCTTCCCACTTCCTTTCCTTTCTTTCTTTCTTTCTTTCTTTCTTTCTTTCTTTCTTTCTTTCTTTCTTTCTTTCTTTCTTTCTTTCTTTCTTTCTTTCTTTCTTTCTTTCTTCCTTCCTTCCTTCCTTCCTTCCTTCCTTCCTTCCTTCCTTCCTTCCTTCCTTCCTTCCTTCCTTTCTTTCTTTCTTTCTTTCTTTCTTTCTTTCTTTCTTTCTTTCTTTCTTT
>CM053749.1:16513734-16641925 GCA_028658305.1 Pachyuromys duprasi | reverse complement strand
AAAAAAGATCTTATTTATTTTTGTTTTATGTGTATTGCAGTCATTTAAAAAATGTATTAGGTATTTAATGTGCTTTGTAGGCGTGTTTGTCTGTGTGCCATGTGCATGTGGTGCCCATGGAAGCCAGGAAAAGGGCACCAGATCTCCTGCGGCTGCATTCACAGACAGTTGTGAGCCAAGATGTGGGTGCTGGAAACTGAACCTGTGTTTTCCAGAAGAGCAGCAAGTGCTCTTCACTGTGGAAAATCTCTCCAGCCCATCATCCTTGTTTTTGAGATAGGGTCTTTCACTGGGACTTGAGACTGGCCAGTTAGTCTAGGCCGGCTGATGAGTGAGCCCCAGGGATCTTCTGTCTCCATTTCTCTACCCACCTAGTGCTTCCTTCCTTCTTCCTTCCTTGCTTCCTTCCTTCTTCCTTCCTCCTTCCTTCCTTCTTTCCTTTCCTCCCTCTCTTCGTCTCTCCCTTCCTTCCTTCTTTTCTTTCTTCCTTTCTACAGGATATTTTTTAAGTGTTCCAGGTAAAGGAACAGATTTGTTTTTTGTAATTTTTGTTTTAAAATTTTCAATCTGGCCAGGCAGTGGTAGCATGCTCCTTTAAGTATCTCTGTGAATTGGAGGCCAGCCTGGTCTACAGAGCTAGTTCCAGGACAGCCCGGGCTGTGATACAGAGAAACTCTGTATCAAAACAAAAAACCAAAAAAAAAAAAAAAAACCAAAAAAAACAAAAAAACAAAAAACCAAAAAAAAAACCCTAAAAAAAAAGCACAAAGAACCTCAAACAAACCAAAGCAAACCAAACCAGTCAATCCTAGCTACTTCAAATGCTACAAAAAAAAAAACAACAAAAAAAAAAACAAGAAAAATAAAATCATGGGGGAGAAAAAGAGAAATAAAAGCCCAACTTTAAGAGGGGGAGTTATTAGATACTCCATCATGAAGAGGCTGTGCCAAGTTGCTAGGCAGGTTCTGCATGTTTGATTTCTCTGGGTTTCTGCCTGGTGGCTGGGAACAGTGTATCTGAAGCAGTAACAGTTTATCTGAAGCAGCCGGTGGACCACAGTCAAGTGTAGGTCTAGAAGGCAAGCAGATCCACCCACCCTGTAAAGTGGACAGTGGACGAGGCCTCTAGGGTAGAGGGAGGAGAGAAGCAGTTGCTTTACCCGGAGATGGCTGCCAGAGTTCAGAATGAGGCTGACAACATGAAATTCCTGTCCATTTTGCCTCCAAGTCCTGAGATCCCCGGGGAAGAGCAAAGAACAAAACTGTCTAAGTTCCCGGGCCTTACTCAGCAAACCATCTTTCCTTGCCTTCAAGGGTTGTTGTAGCATAGACACTGGCTTTAAATTACCCCCTTGAGAACGGCGCCAGCTACCTTCTCCCATGCTGTATTTTGCAATGAGCCTTGTTATTTCATACACGTTATTTTCTTCCCCATGCCTTAAAAATGCTAGCCAGCAGCCAATGCAACGCTGTGCTGTTAGAGGAAAAGGGAGTGAGTGCCCTTGGGTCGTCTGTGACTGTGTAAGAAATGTCACCAGTGGGTCATACACACTGGGTCTGTAAGAGCAAAGGGTGAGTGGACTGGAGAGCCAGGCTAGGCTCACAACCGAAAAATATAAGAGCAAAAGTTGGAGAAGCAGAGTTTTTTTTTTTCTTTAAACAGGCTCAAAATAGTTTCTTCTATTTTTCTGTTTGATTTTCTTTTTAAAAATACACACACATACACACACACACACACACACCGTTGTATATACCTGATATGAGTGCAGACATGTGCACACAGTGCGTGTGAGGAGGCCGTATGACAACCATTGGTATTGGTCCCACCTTTCATCTTGTCTGAGGCGGGACTTCCTGTGAACACAGGGATATATGTCCAAGGCTAGCTGGTTTTGAGCTTCTGAGGATTCTATTGTCTTCACCTCTCACGGGAACACTGAGATTGCAGACCCTCGGCTTCACTCACATGAGCATTAGGGATTTGAACTCAGGTTCTCATGCTTGCTCAACACTTTACCCACTGAACCATCTCTCTAGATCTCCCCCCCCAACCCCCCAAGACAGGGTTTCTCTGTGTAGCCCTGGCTTTCTTGGAACTCTTTCTGTAGACCAAGCTGGCCTCAACCTCATAAAGATCTCATAAAGATCTCCCGAGTGCTGGGGTTAAAGGTGTGAATCACCACGACCCAGCTTCCTCTTTTATCATGCATACTCTTAAGGTTCATCCAAGTTCCTTTTTAATATATTGGGATGAAACGTAGTAGATTAAAGTCAAGAAATACACTAACGAAATTTGAATGTTACATTACGCTCATGTTTCTTGGGAAAATCTGTTGTTCCTGTAGTATTTTGTGCTTATTACTAGACTGTCTTTGCTAATGCTTGGCTTAGCACTTTTGCTTCTATGGTAATAGGTGAAAAGTGTCCCGTGATTTTTCTTACTAATCCTTTATCAGATGGGACACTGAACTTGTGAGTATGTGTTTACCTGAGTGTGAGTGAGGTTGGAATTATCTGTTTCATAACTGCTTAGTTCAGCTTGCTATTTTAAGCCCCTGTTGCTTTCCTTGTCTGTAGATTAAATACAGTTTTTATGGTTTATTTTTATTTTATGTGTATGAGCTTTTTGCCTGCATGATATGTCTGTGTATGTATGTTTGAATGTGTCTGGTGCCCAGGCCAGAAGAGCTCACTGAATGCCCTAGAACAGATGGCCATGAGCCATGATGTAGGTGCTGAGAGTTAAACTCTGCAAGAGCAACCAGTGCTCTCAACTGAGCCATCTCTCAGCTCCATCTAGAGATTTTTAACTAATGACTCAAGTCTCAAAATAATTGTGGCATTCTCTTACTGTTGTACTTTAAGTGTTTTTACCATGGTCAATGCCAATTTACTAACATTCCAAACAACCAGATGTATGCATTTCTTTAAAAAAAAATTCATTTTATTTTATGTGTGTTTATGTATGTGCCTGAGTGCCTGTATGTGTTCCGTGTGCATGCAGGAGCCCACAGAGGTCAGAAGAGGTGCCAAATCCCCCAGAACTGGAGTGACAGATGTGAGCCACCATATGGGTACTGGGAACTAAACCCAGGTCCTCTGCAAGAAAGAGCTCTTACTGCCAAGACATATCTATTGCTGCTGTTCTCAACCTGTGGGTCGTGGCCCCTTTGGGGGCCAAACAACTCATTCACAGGCATCCCGTAAGACCATCCAGAAACACAGGTATTTACATTATGATTCATCTAACAATACAAAATTACAGTTATGAAATAGCAAGGGAAATAATTTATGCTTGGGGGTCACCACAACATGAGGAACTGTACTAAATGGTTGCAGCATTAGGAAGGTTGAGAGACACTGCTGTAGTTGTCTAAATTTCTTTCTTTTTTAATTTTAATTTTTATTTGTTCACTTTACAACTGGGTTGTAGCCCCTTCCATTCTTTCCTTCTGGTCCCACCCTCTCTCCCTGTTCACCCTACCCCCTACTCCTCAGAGAATGGGAGCCCTTACTCTTTTTTTTTTTTTAGAATGTCTTAAAAGATTCTTTTTTTAAAAAGTAATTTATTTATTTTTATGTTAATCACAGGTTATATACTTTGTATCCCAGCCTTAGCCCCCTCCCTTATTCCCTCCCACTCTCCCTATCCCTCCCTCATCTTCTCTCTGCCCCCCTCCAAGTCCACTGGTAGGGGAGGACCTCCCCCACCTTCCATCTGACCCTAGCTTATCATGTCTCTTCAGGGCTGGCTGCAATGTCCTCTTCTGGGATCTAGTTAGAGCCCTTACTCTTAATAGTTGATGCTTACCTTACAGTCTGAGATGGCTCCAGGACCCTGCTTGGAAGGTTGTAGCTTCTGTTCTTCCCCTCACTCCCACCCCTACCTCAACCTTGAGACAGGAATTTTTTTGTGTAGTGTGTAGCCCTGACTGTCCTGGAACTCACTCTGTAGACCCGGCTAGCCTCAACTTCACAGAGATCTACTGGCCTCTGCCTCCTGAGTGCTGGGACTAAAGGCATGTGCCACCACACAGCTAGCTACTGATATTTTTATCAGAATTACATTTTCTTCTTCTATTAGTTTATCCACAGCTGATAAAAGCCTGGTGTGGCTCAGAGGTGGGGCATGGTCTTTGCCAGCTGGAGAGAGTTTAACTCTGAGAACTCTGAGGGGCTATAAAAACTAGAGCCAAGAGAGGCTCCGGAGGGATGCTGAGAGAGATGGGTGGAATAGGGAGGGAGGAAGGGAGAGAGGATGCTTTGCCGCTGGGTTTGCCATTCGCTGGTTTTCTGGTTTCTGGGTAGCTGGACCGCTGGATATCCTGATGACTGAGATTGGTGTTTTCCCAAAGAACCCAACAACCCTAAACAGCTGGAAGTAACTTATCTTCTTTCTCTCCTACTTAGTGTTGGGGGGTTGGTAAAAGGGAGTTTAAGGAACCTCAAATAAAGTAGAGTTTAAGAAACAGTGCCTACAGAAGCCTCTTCCTTTAAATGACTACTGGAGTTCGAGGCTGAGAGGAGTGCCCTGTGAGTTTTAGGAGGACAAGAATATCACCTAGCTGCTGAACAGTGGATTCACACAAAAACCCCCTCGCATGGAAGATGGCTGCTTCTCTCCAAATTTGAACATTACCATCTACCTTTGCAAGATAATGTAACCCTTTGAAAAACAGGACTTTAAAAACTAGGGGATCCAAGATCACAGTGACCAGCACGCATCGTATCTGAGGGGCAGAGGATCTGAAACTCCGAAATTGATGAGTGGAGGGGACAACCTGTGAGCTGAGACCATTTGGACCCAGGTCACCTACTGGGGTAACTTCTCTGGGGACTGAGAGCGGCCAACATTCCATCTCCCTGCACTTCCCCTTGACAAACCTCCCTCCTCCCTCCTAGGCAGCCAGCAGTGCCCGCAGCTCCTAGCACAGAACTCCCTGCTCTGTATCTGAGACAGAGAAGGTGGGCCTCCCAGTCCCTCAGCAGCGGGTTGCCAGCTGTACAGTCCACCCAGATCCGCCTGGGCCAACCAGGTCTGTGGCTCCTCAGGGCCTCCCAGAAGGCATCTGTACCCACCTCCCAGTTCTGCGCTGTGGCTAGACTCCCAGTGGGCCACTACACCAGCCTCCAAGATCTGCGGCTGCAGCACCACTGAGCTGGCAGAACTCCTCCACCCGCATTTGCCCAAATCTGAGAGTAGAGAACAGGGGGAACCCCTGTGCTTTCTGATTAGACCTGACAGAGAGTGAGTGCACCTTCAAGTGAGTGCATGCACAGCCCCAGATCCAGGGTCCCTGACATAGGATTCCTCCCACCCATACCTCCATTATGGGCAACATGGGGATACTTGGGATGTTGTTCTCAACGTTGAAACCCCTGTTCTGTGGGTCTACTAGTTGAGTCCAAGCAAACAACTCCTGGAGCCCAGACAGATCTGAATACCAGAAGGACAGTATGACAGGCGGGTAAGCTACTGAGGTATTCAGGGAGTCTGCACATGGGCATTGTGCCCTTGAACAGTGCCAGCATCTGCACCCCCTCCTGTGCCTGCACCCCTCCTCTCCACATTCCAGGCAACTACATTCTCTAGCACCCTGTCCTTCAAGGTACACTTCCACGCACACACACACACACACACACACACACACACACACACACACACACACACACACACATGCTTGCTTGCCTGCCCGCACTTGCGCAGATCTTCCCTTAGGTACAGCTGAAACACCAACACACTCTCAAACCAGTGGACCTCTCTCATCTTCCTGAAGAATAAATACTCCAAACACCAGAGAAAGACGGACCCGGTCTGAAGTACAGACACCAGGAACAAACAGTAAAGGTTACAGATAAGCAGATTTTCAGAGGTCGGCGTAAGAACACACCCAACAAAAATCAGGACATCATGGTTTCACCAGCAATTCCCAAAATCAATGGATATTTCAATTAATTGGAAACACAGGAAAATGATTTTAAAGCTATGCTTATCCAGTTATTAGAGGCACATAAAGAGGAAATGAACAAATTTCTCAAAGAAATAGCCACACAAACGGAGGCAAATAAAGAGGAAATGAACAAAGCTCTCAAAGAAATATAGGCAAATACAGCCAAACAAATAGAGGCACAAGTAGAGGCATAATTAGTGGCATATGGAGAGGAAACGAACAAAAAATTAGAAGCCATCATAGAAAGCTAGGAATCCACATTCGAACAGATGAAGGAAATGTTGCAAGACACAAAAACAGAATTAGAATCAAGAAAACACAGAGAAAACCCTGGAGCTGGAGAACTTAGAGAAAAGAACTATCACCAACAGACTACAAGAGATGGAAGAGAGAATCTCAGGTGCTGAAGATACACTTACAGAAATTGACACTTCTCTCAAAGAAAAAGTAAAATCGGAAAAGTTCTAAACACAAAACATCCAAGAAATCAAAGATGCCATGAGAACACAAAATCTAAGAATAATAGGAATAGATGAAAAAGAAGATTCCAGGCTCCAAGAGCCAGAGAATATTTTCAAGAAAATCATAGAAGAAAAATTTCCCAACTTAAAGAAAGAGATGTCCATAAACATATAAGAGACCAGAGGAACACCAAATAGACTAGACCAGAAGAGAAACTCCTCATGTCTCATCATAATCAAAACACTAAATCTACAGAACAAAGAAAAAATATTAAAAGCAGCAAGGGAAAAAGGCCAAGTAACATATGAAGATAGACCTATCAGAATTATACCAGACCTCTCAACAGAAACTAGGAAAGCCGGAAGGGCCTGGACAGATGTAATGCAGATTTTAAGGGACCACAGAAGCCAACCCAGACTCCTATACCCAACAAAGCTTTCAATCAGCATAGATAGAGAAAACAAAATATTCCATGATAAAACTAAACTTAAACAATATCTACACAAAACCCAGCCCCACAGAAGATACTAGAAGGAAAACTCCATCCAATGAAAACAACTGCACCCAAGAAAATATAGGATATAAATAACTTCACAACAAAAAAATAAAGAAAAACAAGCAGTGAAACACAGTAACACCACCAACTCCACAATAAAAGAAACTAACATTCATTGGTCACTATTATCTAATCAACATCAATGGACTCAACTCTCCAAAAAAAAGACACTGACTAACAGAATGGTTGCAGAAATAGGATCCAACGTTCTGCTGCATCCAAGAAACATACCCCTACAACAAAGATAAGCACTATCTCAGAATAAAGGGCTGGAAAAATGTTTTTCAAGCAAATGGACCCAGAAAACAAGCTGGGGTGGCTATCTTAATATCCAATAAACTAGACTTTCAGCCAAAATTAATCAAAAAAGGTGAAGAGGGGCACTTCATTCTCATCAAGGGAAAAATCCACCATTAGGACATCACAATTCTGAACATCTATGCTCCAAACACAAGAGCGCCTACATTTGTAAATGAAACATTATTAAAGCTGAAGTCACATATCGATCCCAACACCTTAACAGTGGGAGACTTCAATACTCCACTCTCACTAAGGGACAGATAATCTAGACAGAAGCTAAATTGGGAAATAAAGGTACTTAGAGAGGTCCTAAATAAAATGGACCTAATAGATGTCTACAGAACTTGTCACCCAAATTTAAGAGTATACTTCCTTTTCAGCACCTCATGGAACGTTCTCCAAAACAGACCATATAGTTGGTCACAAAGCAAGCCTCAACAGATACAAGAAGATTGAAATAATCCCTTGTATCCTAGCCACTATGGACTAAAGCTGGACCTCAACAGAAACAGAAATAGCAAAAAGCCTACACACACATGGAAACTGAACAACTTGCTACTCAATGACAACTGGGTTAAGGAAGAAATAAAGAAAGAAATTAAAAACTTCCCAGAATTCAATGAAAATGAAGGCACACCATATCCAAATTTATGGGACACAATGAAGGCAGTGCTAAGAGGAAAATTCATAGTATTAAGTGCCTTCAAGAAGAAATTTGAAACCTCACATACAAGCAACTGAATGGCTCACCTGAAAGCCCTAGGGGGGAAAAAAAGAGCAGACACACCCAAGAGGAGTAGTTGGCTGGAAATAAGCAAACCCAGGGCTGAAATCAATAAATTAGAAACAAAACTGTTCAAAGAATCAATGAAAACAAGAGCTGGTTCTTTGAGAAAATCAACAAGATAGACAAACCCTTAGCCAAACTAACTAAAGGCAGAGAGAAGCTATCCACATCAGCAAAATCAGAAAGAAAAGGGGGACATAACAACAGACACTGAGGAAACCCAAACCATCATTAGGTCTTACTATAAAAGCCTATATGCCACAAAATTTGAAAAACTAAATGAAATGGATAATTTTTTTTCATAGATTCCATTTGTCAAAATTAAATCAAGATCATGTAAATAGATTGAATAGTCCTATATCCCCCAGGAAATATAAACAGTCATCAAAAGTCTCCTTTCCAAAAAAAGCCCAGGGTCAGATGGTTTTAGAGCAGAATTCTACCATACTTTCAAAGAAGAGTTAACTCCAATTCTCTTCAAACTATTCCACAAAACAGAAACAGAGAAAACATTACCAAACTCATTCTATGAAGCCACAGTCACCTTGATACCTAAACCAAAGACCCAACAAAAAAAGAGAACTTCAGACCTATTTCTCTTATGAACATTGATGCAAAAATACTCAATAAAATTGCAAACTGAATCCAAGAACACATAAAAGATATCATCCACTATGATCAAGTAGGCTTCATCCCAGGCATGCAGGGCTGGTTCAATATACAGAAGTCCATCAAAGTAATCTACCACATAAACACCCTGAAGGAGAAAAACCACATTATCATCTCCTTAGATACCAAAAAGCATTTGACAAAATCCAACACCCATTCATGTTTAAAGTCGTGGAGAGATCAGGGATACAAGGCACATACCTAAGCACAGTAAGACAATATTCAGCAAGCCTATAGCCACCATCAACCTAAACGGAGAAATCAGGGCAAGGCAAGGCTGCCCACTCTCTCCATATTTCTTAAACATAGTACTTGAAGTCCTAGCTGGAGCAATAAGACAACTAAAGGAGATCAAGGGGATACAAACCATAACGGAAGAAGTCAAAGTATCACCAGTTTCCAATGATATGATAGTATACAAGAGTGACCCCAAAAATTCAACCAGAAAACTCCTTCAGCTGATAAACACCTTCAGCAAAGTGGCTGGATACAAAATTAACTCAAAAAAAAAATCAGAAGCCCTCCTGTATACCAAAGACAAAGGGCTAAGAAAGAAATTGGGGAAACAATACCCTTCACAATAACCGCTAATAACATAAAGTATCTTGGTTTGACTCTAACCAAGCAAGTAAAAGACCTGTTCAAAAAAAAAACTTCAAGTCTCTGAAGAAAGAAATTGAAGATCTCAGAAGGTGGAAAGATCTCCCGTGCTCATGGATTGGTAGGATTAACATAGTGAAAATGACCATATTGCCAAAAGCAATCTACAGAGTCAATGCAATTCCCATCAAAATACCAACACAATTGAAAGAAAAATTCTCAACTTCATATGGAAAAACAAAAAACCCAGAATTGCTAAAACAATCCTGTACAATAACAGTTCATCTGAAGGTATCTCCATCCCTGTCCTCAAGCTGTACTACAGAGCAATAATAATAAAAACTGCATGGTACTGGCATAGAAAAGATGGTAGATCAATGGAATCGAATAGAAGACCCAGAAATGAACCCACACACCTACAGATACTTAATTTTTGACAAAGAAACCAAAACCATACAATGGAAAAAAAGACAGCATCTTCAACAAATGGTGCTGGTCTAACTGGATGTCTACATGTAGAAAAATGCAAGTAGATCCATATTTAGCTCTCTGCACAAAACTAAAGTCCAAGTAGATTAAAGACCTCAACATAAAACCAGACACACTAAATCTGTTAGAAGAAAAAGTGGGAAAGAGCCTAGAACTCATTGGCACAGGAGACTACTTCCTGAACAGAACACCAACAGCACAGGCTCTAAGATCAACAATCAATAAATGGGACCTCATGAAACTGAAAAGCTTCTGTAAAGCAAAGGACACTGTTGTCAGAACAAAATGACAGCCTACAGATTGGGAAAAGATCTTCACCAATTCTATATCTGACAGAGGTTTAATATCCAGAATATATAAAGAAATGAAGAACATTTCTTTATTAATTAAAAAGCAACAAACCAAGTAATCCAATTAAAAAATGGAGCACAGCGCTAAACAGAGAATTCTATGTAGAGGAATATAGAATAGCAGAGAAACACTTAAAGAAATGCTCAACTTCCTTAGTCATCAGGGAAATGCAAATCAAAACAACCCTGAGGTTTCACCTTACACCCATTAGAATGGCTAGAACAAAATCTCAATTGACAATGCATGCTGGAGAGGATATGGAGAAAGGTGAACCTTCCTCCATTGCTGATGGGAATGTAAACTTGAACAACCACTTTGGAAATCAATCTGGCACTTTCTCAGACAATTAGGAGCAGTGCTTCTTCAAGATCCAGCTATTCCACTCCTAGGCATAGACCCAAAATATGCTCAAGTACATAACAAGGACACTTGCTCAACCATTTTCATATCAGTTTTATTCATAATAGCTAGAACCTGGAAACATCCCAGATGTCCCTCAATGTAGGAATGGATACAGAAATTGTGGCAATTTACACAATGGAATACTACTTAGCAATTAAAAACAAGGAAATCATAAAATTTGCAGGCAAATGATGGGATCTAGAAAGGATCATCCTGAGTGAGGTATCCCAGAAGCGGAAAGACACACATGGTATATACTCACTTATAAGTGGATATTAGACATATAATATAGGATAAACATACTAAAATCTATACACATAAAGAAGCTAATCAAGAAGGAGGACTCTGGCTAAGATGTTCAATCCTTATTGAAAGACAAATGGGATGGATATTGGAAGACAGAAGCCTACCACAGAGGGCGTCTGAAAGACTCTACCCAGCAGTGTATCAAAGCAGATACTGAAACTCATAACCAAACTTTAGGCAGAGTTGTGGGAATCTTATGAAATAAGGGGAAGATAGTAAGAGCTGTTGCACAAGGGTCTTTTCTGAGACTGATACTCCAACCAAGGACCGAGGTCTATTCATGGATACATTCTAGAACCCCTGCTCACATATAGCCCATGGCAGCTCAGTATACAAATGGGTACCCTAGTAAGGGGAACAGGGGCTGTCTCTGACATGAACTCAGTGGCTTGCTCTTTGATCACCTCCCCCTGAGGAGGTAGCAGCCTTGCCAGGCCACAAAGGAGGACAATGCAGCCAGTCCTGATGAGACTTGATAAGCTAGGGTCAGAGGGAAGGGGAGGAGGACCTCCCCTATCAGTGGACTTGGAGAGGGGCATGGGAGGAGATGAGGGAGGGTGGGATTAGGAGGGAATGAGGGAAGGGGCTACAGCTGGGGCATAAAACTAATAACCTATAACTAATATAAAAAATAAAAATTTATTAAAAAAAATGAAATAGCTGGAGTCGTATCACACACCTGTAATCCCAACATGGTGGTAGGGGAGCAGAGGCAGGAAAATGATACTACATATTTTTGGCCTGACTGGGGTTTATAGTCTGAGCTAAATAGTGAGACCCTGCACCACCCAACCAAACAAAACAGGACACCCACCCAAACTAAAAACAAACAAACAAATAAGAGAAGAAATTTTCCTCTTGTCTTATCTCACCCATGATTATATTTGGGAAAGACTTCAGACCTTTCTCAGATCTTTGTAGTATCATAGGTCTAAGGATACGTAAAACACTGAGAAATCTTGCAATAAGTGACTTCTTTGATTTTACTTAAACCCACTCTCTCCAGAATGGACTTTAAACCAAGGAGTCTCATCTATTTTGAGGTAATAATTATTGACATACCATATCATTTTTTTAAAGTTTTAAATGAAAATTGAAGTCCCATTGTGTAGCCTAGGCTGGCCTCTAACGTGCCTTCTCACCTACCTCTTTCCATTTTCATTGTACATTTCTTCAGTGTAGAGGCCTGTCCTATCTGGGTTTTCTCTGACTGTGGCTGCTAGCCTGCAGGATGCAATGTGGCTGGATTGACTGGAGTGTTCACGGGGAAGATCACAGGAAATCTGAGAAGAAATCTCCTTTTTCATCCTGCCTCTCTTAGAACACTTAGAGCCAGACACAGGATTTTTTCTGAGTCTCCATGTGCCACAGTGATGTCCTGTACAATAGTCACAGGTGTGTGCCACAAGCTTTTCTCTGCTCCCATTGTGATTGTAAGAGGTTGCTTTAAAATGACAGAGGCTTTATTTCTGGGTAACTAGGAGAGATCATCCTGAGTGAGGTATCCCAGAAGCAGAAAGACACACATGGTATATACTCACTTGTAAGTGGATATTAGACATATAATATAGAATAATCATACTAAAATCTGTATACCTAAAGAAGCTAAGCAAGAAGGAGGACCCTGGGTAAAATGTTTAATCCTTATTCAGAAAGACAAATGGGATGGACATCAGAAGAAGGAGAAAACATGGACTGGGACAGGAGCCTACCACAGAGGGCAGACTCTACCCAGCAGGGTATCGAAGCAGATACTGAGACTCATAGCCAAATTTTGGGCAGAGTGCAGGGAATCTTATGAAAGAAGGGGGAGATAGAAAGACCTGGAGGGGACAGGAGCTCCACAAGGAGAGGCAAAAGCTCTGGGCCCTGGGTCTTTTCTGAGACTGATATTCCAACCAAAGACCAAATCTAGAACCCCTGAACAGATGTAGCCCATGACAACTCAGTCTCCAAGTGGGTTTCCTAGTAAGGGGAACAGGGGGTGTCTCTAACATAAACTCGATGGCTGATTCACACCTCCCTCTGATAGGTGGGCAGCCTTACCAGGCCACAGAGGAAGACAGTGCAGCTAGTCCTCATGAGACCTGTTAGGCTAGGGTCAGATGGAAGGGATGGAGGACTTCCCCTATCAGTGGACTGGGGGAGGGGAATGGAAGAAGAAAAGGGAAGGAGGGTGGGATTGGGAGGGGATGAGAGAGGGGTATACAGCTAGGATACAAGGTGAATAAATTGTAATAAATAGAATTTTTTAAATGACAGAGGCAATAATAGACTGGATTGATATTAATTCTCTCGGCTGCTGACTCCACAAGAGCTTATAAGAACTGCATTAAGACTTGTTCTAAGGCATCTGCTCCTTCCATGTCCTTCCCACTTGAGAATGAGGAGGCTAAATGCTTGGGGAAACCCCCAGACAGATAGCTGTAGCTTCCTGCAGATGGATGGAGTAACATAATTAGCAGCATGTGAGTCACCACACCTCGGCATAGTAACTCATTCCCGTCTGCCACAAAACAACAACCATTGTCTTCTTTAAGCAACATCTGGGCTGACTGCTTAAAGAAATCAATAGATGACCAGAAGGCTGAGGAATGGACCAGAATTCCCCAACCTTCAACCAGGAGCCCAACTTCCCTCTATGTTAGGTTCAGAACAGGAGAAGCTTAGTTGAAAGACCTTGGGAAGACCACACTGGCCAAGAGGCTTGTAGACCACAGTGGTAGAGGTGGATGATAAGTTCTGGGGTAGTTTAATGTTGGGACAGAAGATTCTGTCCTAGGAAAAGGACTCCACAGCCCATTCTTCTTGTTGTTGTTGTTAGAGACAGGGTTTCTCTGTGTAACCTTGGCTGTCCTGGACTCACTTTGTAGACCAGGTTGTCCTTGAACTCACAGAGATCTGTCTGTTTCAGCCTCCCAGAGTGCTCAAATTACAGACTTGTGCCACCATGCCTGGCTTCCTTCTGCTTCTTGATTTAAAGGTCCACTAGCTTAGAAATGGATTGCGCTTTCTGATAGCTGGTTCTCATGCATGTACCTCTTGATCTAAAATCAACCCCATGGCATGGGTTCTATGGTTGTGCTATAGCTATTGAAACTGTGGGAAGATAGTTACCTGCTGAAGAGCACATGGAGGGAGTCAAATCTGGATGTGACTGACCTGCACCACCCACCAGGCTGCCAAGCTCATGGGCATAGAAGAGCTTTCATAACTGTCACTCCTCTTCATCTCTGCCACAGTTGTGTTTGATAGGGTGAGTGAGTATGAAGTGCAGAAAAGGAAACTGAGGCACAGAGCTGCTGAAGTACTGTTGAGATTCTGTGGCGATGGGAGTGGAAGAAAACTCTGTTCTGAAGCTCCTCCGAGTCCAGGTTCTTTGAAGACTCATGTTTCTCATTAAACACTGCCTTTTCTTGCCTCAGCTTCTTCAGCCTGAAAGTGTGTGTCGTCAGGACTTGAGATGGGGATGAAGTAGCAGCGGAACTCTATTAATTAGGAAGAGTACATTAGAAAACCCTTAGGATGTTGCCATGGTTTCTAAAGACAAGGCTTCCCCTGTGACCTTCCCATGAACAAAAACCCATCATCTCAGTGTGAAGTACAGTCATTCACTGACCTACTTCTTAATGCCTTTCCTTAAGAAAAACAAACTTGAGGTGATGAAGCTTTGTCAAAACTATGAGTTGTCTAAATAGCATCAGCTGGTTTTCACGGTGTGATCACTTGGGAGGGGGGGAGTGAGTAAATATGCAAATGGTTGATGAAGAGAAACAAGAGTGGGTATGTGGGTGGGTGCTGGGTGAGGGAGAAAGCAGAGCATTGCAGTTTTTTGCATTAAGAATCAATGATATGAAATAATAGTAAAAATTGTTGGGTGTGTGTGTGTGTACATATCCATGTTTATGTGCTCGTGCAAGCATGCATGTGTGTGTGTATGGGTGCCTTGCGAGCAAGTGCGGAAGGTACAAGTTTGGTGTTGGGTGTCTTCTTTTACCTCTGGCTACTGTGCTTTTGAAGACAGAATCTCTCTCTCTCTGAAACTGGAGTACAGCAACTGGCTAGGCTAGCTTGTGAGCGAGCCGAGCCCCCAGGATGCGCCTGGCTCAGGCTCCCGGCAGTGAGATTTTAGTTACAGTTGTAGCATGACCAGCTCTTTAAATGGGTGCCAAGCATTCAGACTTGGATCCTCGTGTTCTTGCAGCAAGCTCTTTACCCACAGAACCCTCTCCCCAGCCTCTGAGTAGTTCATTAAAAAACACACACACAAAAAAACCTTCTTTGTGAGCTAGAGAGATGGCTCAGTGGCTGAGAGCTCACAAGTTTGACTCTCACCATCCATACCAGACAGCTCACAGTGACCTGTAATTCTAGCTGCAGGGGGTCTGAACCTCTGGCTTCCTCCAGCAGCTTTGAGCACAAATGTATTCCTCCTACAGACATACATGAGCATATAATTAAAAATCATAAAGATAAATCCTTAAAAGATCCTTTGTGAATTAACAGGTTTAGTGAAAACAAATAAAGCATAGATAGATAGATAGATAGATAGATAGATAGATAGATAGATAGATAGATATGAGTATCTCTTAATGGCATGATGTAATGTCTGAGATTTGATTCAAGATCATCCATTAGGCCTGTGCTCACAGACTGGTAAAACTAAATCTCCTTAAAAACATCCATTGCTTCCTAAAGCGCTTTACAGATCCAACGCGGTCCCTATCACAATTCTAGTGACATTCTCCATAACAATGGGGAAAATGCACAATTTGTTTGAAATCATGAATGACTCCAAAGCAAAAGGAAAATGCTAGAAGCATTATACTACCTGACTTTAAAATATGCTCCGAAGTATATAAAATATACCCCCCAGAGCAACCTATATTGATAGTATCGATGCAAAACAGACACATAGACTAACAGGCCGTGGTAGAGGGCCCAGAACTAAATCCATGTATTCATAGACAATTAGTTAAATAAGAAGCTATTAGGATATTAAGAAAACACAGTGGGAAAAGGATAGTTTCTTTACTAGATGGTTATAAAACAAACTGGATGTCCATGGTGGGGGAAGATCTCACCCTTCAGTTAAAAAAAAAAAGGTCAACTCACATACCTAAATATAAGATTTAAACTATGAAAGCACTACAAGAAAAACGTCAAGGAACTGCAGACATATGGCAGCTGCCTGGCAAAGTCTTTTTTTTTTTTTTTTAATAAGATCCCCAAAGCATGAACGATTAGAGCAAAAAATGCAGAAGAGTTACACCAAGCTGAAGAACTAGCGCTGGTAAGGAGAAAAGCCTACAGAACGGGAGAAAATATTTTCAAAGTATATGTGTGGCCAAGAGGTCTCTGAAAGAATGCTATCAACAGCCGTGAGGAGACACAAATCAAAACCTCAGACAGGTCTCATGACCTCGCTCTAGACCAGCCCTTTCCAAAAAGACTAAAGAGGGAAGATGCTTGGAAAAGGTGTAGAGGAGAGCGAGGTGTGCTGGCATACGCCTTAAATCCCACCATTCCAAGGGGGCAGAGGCAGACAGACCTTTGTCAGTTCGAGGCCAGCCTGCTCTATGTAATTCAACAATTTCACGACGGGGTGTAAAAGAAATGAAATCTTCACGTTTAAAGGGACCTCTGCACTCCCATGTTATTGAAAATTCGCGAGAGCCAATATGTGACACAACCCAAGTTATCTATCAACAGAAGCACGCTTAAAGGAAATGCAGTGTTTTTCTGTGTATACATCACAATATACGGCTCAGCCTTAAACAGGAAGTTCTGTCATTTTTGGTGACTTAGATAATGTTGAAGAACTTTATGCTACACACACACACACACACACACACACGCTTGTGTGGAAAGATGACTATTGCATGATCCTGTTCATGTGGGGAATCTATCTTGTAGACTTTGAGAATGGAGTTGTGGATGTCAGAGGTCAGGAAGGGGATAGGGAGAGGGAGATGGGTGGGTATGGGCACAGTGGCACCGTTAGATAGTACTGTATCGCAGACTGTAGCTAAGGACAGTGTGTTGTGTGCTTCTCACAGCTCGAGGGAAGGAAGTGCCCTGTTACAGGGAAGAGCTCCGCTGCTGCTGCTGCTGCTGCTGCTGCATGCTGTCCACTCGGCTTTGACAGGTCTATCACCTGTACGAGGATGATCTGAACATGAAGCTTCATCCCAGAAATACGTAAAAATCCAGTAGATGAGTTAGTTGTGAGCGTTTATAATTGACTGACACTGAGGAATGGGGACTTGGGAGTTTATCATAATACTCTCTCGTGGGTTTTTTTTGTTTGTTTGTTTGTTTTGTTTTGTTTTTTTAAGAAATTGTTTCTTACAGCCTAAGAGCGCCATCTACCGGTCAATAGTGAGGACCGTCCTATAGCAGAGCACTTCAGAGCTCCAAAGCAATTGCTCCCTCAAGAGTAACTAAAGAGTCACAGGAAACTCAGTCACTTTAGAAAACCAATCCCAGGAAAACTGTCGAACTTCCTCTGCCTTTGGAATAATCCAAAAACGAGCATTTGACGTCTCACTCATAGACTGAGCTGATGGCAGTCTGTGCTCACTGCACGCCAGTGACATGAGGAGGAAATGGTTTTCTGGATTGAATGACGATTTTCCACAATGAGTCAGATCGCAAAGCTTACAGTCCTTGGCTAAGCGTTAATGCAGCCACACCTGTTGGTATGACTTAAAAGTCAAGATTTATTATTAGCCAGCAGAAATAAATTAGTGCACATTAGATGCTTTTGAAAGAACTAAATAAAGGAGCGAGGGGATTCTAAAAAGGAGCTGGAGACATGGCTCAGTGGTAAAGTTTTGTATTGCTTGACTGCTCTGCTGCGCAATCGTGGGAACCAGGGTTCCTACCCCAGCACACGCATGGCATACAGACACTTGTGATTCTAGCTCCAAGGGAACAGATAGTTTTATTTCCAGGCATTCACTCACACATGCACAGCCATGTGCACCTGCACCCACATGTGTGTAAATACCCACACAGACACATACGCACTCAGGCGTGCACACACAAATAAATAGATAAATAGATATTTAAAAAAAATTTTCTAGTTATAACTTCTAGCACTGGGATTTTTTTTAATGAATAGTTTCACAAATTTACCACCACACCAACATATCTGTGTTTCTTAGGTTACCCGGAATCTGTGGCTGTGACAGTTTTCCCAAGCTCAGCGGCTTTGGGTTTAGACTTCCACCGAATAACCATCCCTCATGTGTTTGACCTTCTTCGGCCCGAGTCACCCCTGCAGGCTGAGCACCATCTTAAGCAGGAGACAGAAATGATTGGCATTAAATGTCTGCTTTCTCTTGCTTTCTACCTCTTCCTGTTTAATCCTCATTGGTACTCCTGTAACGTCTGCATGTAGATCAATTTCTGGCCTCGCCCTAAGTAAACAGCCCTAAGTAAAGGCTTAAACAACGTAACTTCACGTCCCCATAGCTCTAGAGGCTGGGAATCTGACATCGAGGGTTTTGGGGTTTGTTTTCCTCGGAAGGAAGGCCTTTCCTCCTGGAGCTAGAACATCTACTTTCTCCAAGGATCTTCATCTTCTGGGGCTGGGCCCTCCCACCATGACCTCATCTAATCTCCATTGCCTTCTTAAATGCCACATGCTGAGGTTCTGAGGGTAGGGATTCAGGTAGGGATTCAACATAAGCATCTGGGCTAGAGGACGCAATTTATCCCTTAATATTTTTAATCTACTTTTTTTTTTTTGTCCGTGATGAAACCAAAACTTAGAGTCTTCCAGTGGCTCCCCCAAATCTCTCCATTTCTGGACTAGGGTCTACTCCTGCCGCCTTCTCACCTGGCAGGCTAGCATACTGTCACCCTCTCTTTACGCTAGGACACACTTTCCCCTATTGGTCATTTGAATGAGAATGGCCCCCATAGGCTCATATATTTGAGTGCTTGGTCTCCAGTTGGTAGAACTGTTTGGGAAGGATTAGGAGGTGTGGCCTTGTTGGAAGAGGTGTGTCACGAAAGGTGGGCTTTGAGGTTTCAAAAGCCCATGCTATTCCCAACAGCTCTCTCTCGCTGCTTCTTGTTTGTAGATTGGGATGTAAACTCTTGACCTTTGTTCTAGTGTCATGCATGCCTGTCCCCAAGTTAGCCATAGCCTCCACTACCCTCTGGAACCATGAGTCCCAAAGTAAATATTTTCCTTTATAAGTCACCTTGGTCATGATGTCTCTTCACAGCAATAGAAAAGCAATGAAGATCCCTGGCTCCGACTTCTTGACAGAGCTGATCAACCCTCCCTTAGCTCACGGGCTCTTTGCTGCTTTTGAGAACAACAAACAATTTCTATTTCTCTTTATTCCCACATCAAAGTTTATTTTAACATGTTGTGTTGAATTTAGCAGTAGAAGAAGCTTTCGACTGTTCACTCCTCTGGAGAAAATGACACAGGCCATTACAATCTCAGTGGTGAGTATTTTTGCCCTCACTTCCTGTCTTTGGATCACCATTAATAGCCAGTCATTAATAGCACCATTAATAGTGCTTCAGGACCTCTAAGCCTTCTTATGTTCTAATTTTAACATATATACAATCCATTCATAAACCTCTTCAACTGGTTCTCCCCATCACCCTGTCTTCCTATGATCTATTCTTTGGGAAGATGTCTAGAGTCAATTGCTTCCTTAGGTTTGAAGGCCCACTTTCAGTGGACCAATAGTTGTAACTCACCACATGCTAAAACAACTCCTATGTGGCAATTCACATTAGTGGGGAACCCCAAGTAGGCACAGCCTACTCATTATCAATGCTTTTGGAACAGGAAATGTTTTATTACTATTAGTAATACTATGAATCATGAAGCTTCCTGTTCAAGATGGCTGACGTAACAGAAATATTTACCTGTGCTCCTTTCCAAATCCTTTAGAGTGAAGAAGTACAGAACCAAATGTGTATAAAAATAGCACATTTCTATTTTTATATAGCATATGATATTTAATAAGTCATAGTAAGTCAGGGAGATAAGTGGTGATGTCTACATTTTAAATCAGGAGTGTTGGTCTCCAAAAGCATACCTAGCTTGCCCAGTCTCTCTTGGTGGAGGAGCTAACATGTCAACCTGGTGCTGGAGTTGCCTCATCCAGTACTGGGGTTTGTTAGGATCGTTTTGTGGCGCGAGTCCAATCATCCAATCAGGCAGGCTTGGTTTCTAAATATCGTGAATTGTTTCTATGGTGAAACTATTTCACATCACGTTGAAAAATCCAGGTCTGCTTTCATTTGCATTTATCCCCATCTGTCACGTAGGATTTCAACTGAGTATGCTGTCCCCTTCTGGAACACAGGCTCTCCCCAGATGCCTGCACTTGCCAGTGTGTCTGGATAGGGCCCGGGGCACATTGAGTTGACTGTCCCTTATTATATTCAGCACTGTGAAAATATCTAGGTTTTGCTTTGGAGTCCAAACAATGATTTACTTTTAATACCTAATATATATATTATATATACCTAATATATTATATATTTATATACCTATATATTATATATACCTAATATATATATACCTAATACACACATATACATATATATATGTATATATACATATATATGTATACACATACACACACACACACACACATATATATATATATTGGGGTTTGCAGAGTGGATTAAACCCAGAGCCTTGCACGTGCCAGGAAACCAGTCTACTGCCGAACTTCACATCCAGCTGTTGCCTATTTTGTAAAGAATTTTTTTTCCATCTTCTTGGAATCTAGTTGAAAGTGATGCCAAGTGTCCCATTTCTAAAGTTGAGAAGCGCAGACAGGCAAGTGTTTATGGAGACATTGCTTTTGTCAGTGAGATGAAAAAGATTTGATAGCATGGTTTTAGACAGAGATAACCATGGCTTTAGACCACCCAATTAAAATTCAAGAGCAGTTACGTGAAGGGGAAACACATCTGTTTCATGGGTTTGCTGGCATCATTAAACAAGTATTTAAGGACCACAAGCTGTTCAGGAGAAAGCTTGACTTGGATTTTTTTTTTTATACCTGCCAAAGATAAGCCACTTATCATTGTAAGTGGTAGATAAGACAGAGAGTTCTATATATCAACTTAAATAGGTCCAAACAAATGAAAGCCCAGTGCCTAAATGTGAGACTTTGAAAGCAGTCAGGGAGGGTACCCTGTACCTGATGTCTAAAAGACATGACTGTGCTGACAGTAAAAGTGATGAGGTTTTTTGGGAAATATTTCTTCCATGTTTATATATTTTTATGGTTTATTTGTTATCTTAGTTCATGGATATACTCCTCACTACTCTTTGGCTGCAATCTCCCAAGCTCCTATTCTTGAGATATGTATAGACAAACATATTAAATATGGTGTGCATTACGTTGTGACACCACACACACACCACACATCACATACACACACACACACACACAGAACACACAGCTATGTCTGTTCAGAATTACATTATACATTCTCTGTTATAAAGTGTCTCCTTCCCCTTAACGCATAGTTTATTTTCATGACAACTGGCAGGCATACATTAAATGGTGCCACACTTTCAGGGACAGTTTCTAAGTGCACAGGCTACCATAAAAGATGAGCCCAACGTGAATACTAAATTCCTGTTACAGATATTATCTAAATATTCAGTTTACCAGTTCCACATGGTATATTTGGATCTATGTAGCTGGTTGGTAGGGAAGCGTCAGCATGGCCTGTTTATGCATGAAGCGAGTGTCTGAACCTGGGAGGCCCGCTTGGATCAACAAAGATGAACAGGGTGTGGGACAAGCCCTCTGGGTTTCCTTATGCTGCTTGGCTTTGGGTTCTTTATAAAGTGTCTCAGGTTAGGGCACAGATCAGGTCAAAACACCTTTAAGCTACTACCCCTCTCTGTGGTTATTCCTCCCAAGCTGCCGTGGAGGGGGTGAACTGCTCCACAGGAACACTGTTTACCCACGTTCTCCCTGGAGGCATCTTCGGGTGACCGGAACCCTGCATTTTAATACTCAGTTGACTTCCTGCCCCCCTCCAGCCTCCTTTAGCAGCCGTATAAAAGTGAGAGCAGTCCCCGTGGTTCAGGCAAGTGGGTGCGTTGTTTGTAAAGAGTTTTAAAACAATGGACCAAAAATCTACTGAGCATATTTTTTAACCATTATGCATCAGTAATTCTAAACATCTATAATAATACCCTTTATTTCTTCTTTTTTGGTTTTGTTTTTTTTTGTAGTATTTTTACTATTATTCTTTCAAACTAGATATGATACATTA
Organism: Pachyuromys duprasi; assembly: GCA_028658305.1. Taxonomy (NCBI): domain Eukaryota; kingdom Metazoa; phylum Chordata; class Mammalia; order Rodentia; family Muridae; genus Pachyuromys; species Pachyuromys duprasi. Next base: position 16,619,766 of record CM053749.1, on the reverse strand, counting down.
ATTTTTTATTTTTTATTAATTACACTTTATTCACTTTGTATCCCCCCTGTAGCTCCCTCCTGCTCCCCTCCCAACCCCTCCCTTCCTCCTCTTTCTCCACCCATGCCCCACCCCAAGTCCACTTATAAGGGAGGTCTTCTTTTCCTTCCTTCTGATCCTAGTCTATTAGGTCTCATCAGGAGTGGCTGCATTGTCTTCCTCTGTGGCCTGGTAAGGCTGCTCCCCCCTCAGGGGGAGGTGATCAAAGAGCAGGCCAATCAGTTCATGTCAGAGACAGTCTCTGTTCCCATTACTATGGAACCCACTTGGACACTGAACTGCCATGGGCTACATCTGTGCAAGGGTTCTAGGTTATCTTCATGCATGGTCCTTGGTTGGAGTATTAGTCTCAGGGAAGACCCCTGTGCTTAGATTTTTTGGTTCTGTTGCTCTCCTTGTGGAGCTTCTGTCCTCTCCAGATCTTACTATTTCCAATTTCTTTCATAAAATTCCCTGCATTCTGCCCAAAGGTTGGCCATAAGTCTCAGCACCTGCTTTGATAGTCTGCAGGGCAAGAGGCTCAAGTACACAATAAGGACATTTGCTCAACCATGTTTGTAGCAGCTTTATTTGTAATAGCCAGAAGCTGGAAACAACCCAGATGCCCCTCAACTCAGGAATGGATACAGAAATTGTATTACATCTACACAATGGAATACCACTCAGTAATAAAAAACAAGGAAATCATGAAATTTGCAGTAAATGGTGGGAACTGGAAAGGATCATCCTAAGTGAGCTATCCCAGAAGGAGAAAGACACACATGGTATATACTCACTCATATAGACATATAATATAGGATAAACCTACTAAAATCTGTACACCTAAAGAAACTAACCAAGAGGAAGGACTCTGGCTAAAATGCTTAATCCCCTTCCAGAAAGGGAAAGAGATGGGCATCAGAAGAAGGAGATAACAGGCAACAAGTCAGGAGCCTGCCACAGAGGGCCTCTTCATTTCTTATCTGACCATGCCCATCCTCTCTCCCACTGGGAACACCACAGGGGACTGCTAGGCTCTGTGCCTGAAGACTGCAGCAGCTTCCTGTATCACAGTTCCTCCTGGATGAGAGCATCAGCATACAGCAGGCCCACTGTCCATAGAGGAGCCTCTAGCCCTTATATGGCTTCTTACTTTAAGTCAATCAGAATTTTAAAATGTTAAATTTCACTTCGCATTGTGAGAGGCCTTAATCTTTTTCTTCTGTGTTAGTAGTGACCACCATGTTGGACAATGCAGACATAGAATAATTCCACCATTCCAGGAAAAGTTCTACAGTGTTGCTTTAGAGTCTATTAACATTAGTTTCGTAAAACAAAACAAACACATTGGCATCATTGCTCTTATGTCTCATATGTCAGACACATGAGAAACATTATATATGTAATATAATGTAACAGGTATATGTAACATTATATAATGTAATATGATGACATTTCTGAGAATTAATAGTGGCACAACAAATATTAAGTAGATAATATCTACTCATAAAAGTGTGAGAAATCCATTCAACATACATGTTACTGAACTTCCCACTCTGCCATTTAATAGCTGAGTGTTGGAGGTCACAGAGTAACTCAGCATATACCCGCCTTGGTATCTAGGTGTTCATTATCTAGTTGAGGAAATGGACAGGGAAACAAATGCCGCATTGCCGTGTGACAGGTATAATTATTGAAGTGTGTTTAAAGTGTGGGGCCAATAGTATTGGAGGCTTAACAAGCTGTTGCTACATGGAAGGTGGCAGTTGGCATTTGATGTATGTGCAGGGCAAGGCGGTATGGTTATCTGACTGGAGACATGAAGGTGGGATGATTTAACAAGGGTCAGTTCATCTCAGGCCTCTGTGAAAAGGAACAGGCTGCAGCCCCATTACCTGCAGCGCAAATGTCCGGTAAACTTGAAGATGAGTTGGACCGGCAGGATCAGGAATGGCGAGCTGAGTTAGGGTCACAGAATCCACATTTCTTCCGAAGTCCTGGTTTGGTGAAGATCCACGTTTGGTACCAAGAAATGGTACCAGGGACTTTGAATCAAAACTTTGAAAAAGTAAGGATTTATTTCGTGACCTGGAGATCACGGCATGAGATGTGGGGAGTTGAGGAGAGGTAGTAAGTGACAGAATATAGGAGGAACCGTGGATGGAGTGGTGAGTTTCATTTAGACAAATGCTTGTGTTTTTCCTCCAGAGTTAAAGCAGCAGATTAGCTGGAGCCCTAGAAAGGATACGTTAAACCCCTATTCACCTTCAACATACACAGATATCTATAGAGAATTTACTAGGCACTCATTAACTAGAGTTATACTAGTTTTCAAAATCTGGCAAACATAATCATCACCTTTTGGGCCTGGAGCATGGCTTAGCAGTTAGAGAACAAGTTGCTCTTGCAGAGGACCCAAGCTCAGTTCCCAGCACCCACATGTGTTGGCTCATAATGCTCTGTAACTTCAGCAGCTCCTGGGGAGCTGACAGCCTTCTGGCCTCTTCAGGTGCTGTACTCACACAAAACACAGACTGACAGACACAAATGCTCATAATTAAAGAAGAAATAAATAAACCCAGAAAACAGGTGGGTCAGAAGCTTGTTAGGAGTGGAGATTCCCCAACGTGGGGAGGCGGGGGGAAGGGGTCCCACTGTGCCCAGGCGTCCCAGGCATACGATGCACAATGGTCTCCGATGCACATGGTTCCAGAAACACTTTTTTTTTTTTTAAGATCAAACTAGGGAAAGAAGTCACTAGAATACTTCTTGGAACTCTTCTTTTTTCAAAAGAAGAAAATGAATGTGTACTGTAAATATTAGTTTTGACTTCCAGGGAAATTGGCATTCAGAGGAAATGTCAAATGGATCCCTGAAATGAGCCATTATATATGGAAAGTGGCTGACCACATTAAGAATGCCGAGGGAAAGAATTGCTTGGATTCTGGGACTTATTTAATTTGCAATGTGCATTTAGTAGTGAGAATCTGTTTAGTTCTACAATTCAGGGACAAGGGTAGGGCTTGTGTAGCCATAGCCATAGCCAATGCTGAACAGTGACGGAGTGGAATTCAGAGTCTTTTTTTTTTTTTTTTTTTTTTAACATTCTCTCAAAGACCCTTTTCAAGTTCCCGGAGGAATGTTTCCCACTAGAGTTGAAGAGGCAGATCAGTGTCTTGCTCACCTTTGTGGATGTGCCCCCAAGTGACCAAAAAGGAAGATCACTGCTTTGAGGAACCTTCATGAAAGGGGCTCCTCATGGCTAGAGAATGGGGTGAAAGAGCAGGCTGGGGTTGATGCTCTAAATCCTGAGGAAAGCGCTCAGAGGGTAGCAAGTGAGGTATTTTGATCCTCCAGGGTTTCCTTAGGCTGGAAACCCTATTGGCCCTATAGCTCCGTTTAATTTACTGATTGAGTCTTATATAAATAATGTTTGTACCTTACTGGAAGCTGGCAAAAGGCTTGTGGGAAGACAAGAAGTCATCAAGAGAGTTCTGAAGAGGAATGGACCACACAGGGCCTGGCAGAAGCCTTCTGGGAGGGAGTGCTGATGTCAAGGGTCAGGACATGGAGCCTCGGGAGAGGGTAAGAAGTTAGAATGCCCTTGGCAAGTGCTGAAAACCTTACTAAATATAACAATTATTGCTATGATGGGGGGGGGGGTCTGTCTTCTTCATTTGCCTGGGAATGATGGATCTGAGTGCACTCCTTTCGACAGAATAGTATCTTTCCACTTAGCTCCAGGAAGTGTAGACATTACTTCTGACTAGGTCCCTCAACCCCAAGCCAGTCAGGACGAGAACTTGGAGGCTTTCTAGACACAGATCTGATCTTTCTGGATGACAGTAGTCTTGAGGCTTGAATGGAAAAGGTATCCTCCTGGGGCCAGAGTAGCGGCCGGTACCTGAAGTGGAGGATAGACCAGAGTTCAGAAGAATCTTAGAAAGAAGCAGAGTGCATGCCTGGATGGCGGAGGGGCTGCCGTCACCAGAGAGTAGGAAAAGGCACCTTGACACATCTGTTTTCAAAGCATCACCTTTGAGTCACTGCCTTCAACCTCCTTTGCAGACGGACATCTGACTCATGGTGCAGAGACCCCACATTGTTCAAGTGTATGGTCAACAGCAACAGCAGACACCACTGGCTCTGCTTGGCAGCTGCCTCTCCAGGTGGTGTTGTTTGGATTTCTATTTCTATTCAGAGCAGAATAGACTGTCTCAACAGGTACTGTATATGACGCTAAATGGTCCAAGTGTGGCCTCTGGACCACCACCACCACCACCACCACCATCATCATCATCATCATCATCAGCAGCAGCAGCAGTAGCAGCACTGTGAGAGATGCTAATTCTATACTTACCTGGAACCTTAGGCATGCCACGACCTCCTCCTTCACCACCACCATCACCACCATCACTACCACCACCATCACCACCATAACAACAACAACAATAACAACAACAGGCCTCCCCATAGTTTTTTAGTTCTGCTGCTGCTGAGAGCCCTCAAATGTACAGTTTGGGAAATTTTGGGTATTTGGGGAAGCACATCTTCCCTCTCACTTGAAGGGATATTTGGAAAATGGAAAAAAAATCGATATTTCCTCTCTTCACCCACTGTAGCAGCATATAATGTAAAAAACAAAAATAAGAGCTTTTGCTTCGCCCTGGACCCTGCCTTCTCTGAGACAGGGAATGTAGCCCTGGCTGGCCTGGAATTCACTATGTAGACCAGGTAGTCCTACACTCACAGAGATCTGCCTGCCTCTGTCTCCCAAGTGCTGGGATGAAAGGCACATGCCATCATGCAAGGTTGCTTTTTAGTTTTTTGCCTTTTTTTTTCCCTTTGAGATAGTCTTGATGTGTAGTGCAGGCTGCCCTTAATCCTTCCTCTGTCTCTCAATTTACACTAGAATTACAGGTGTGTGCCATCAGTGTTTTTGTTAGGATAGAGACATTATAGTAAAGTGTACAGACACAGAACACACACACACATAGCAAGGCTTTGATTGCCGGGGGTGGTGACATACTCCCCCAATCCTAGTACAAGGAGGGACAAGGCAGGACAATTGCATGCTGCAAGCCAGCCTGAGCTACATGGTGAGACCTTGTTTCAAAGAGATTCTTCTTGGACGTAGAGACATCCGGGTGAATTCACAGAATGGAAGATGAAAACATATTGAGCGGGTACAAGCCCTTCCTGCCCGCCTCATTTGTCTTTCGCAGTGGTGGTTCTCCCCCTAAAAGCAAGGCGCTCTTAGTAGGTCAGCTTTTGACTTCCTTCGTGCTCTTGCATCTTCTGCCTTGAGCTGCTTCCATGCCCTCTCCCTTCGTCACCATTCCTGGCTTCTTTCTTTGAAGAGGTGGCCAGAACGTTATTGATTCTTCCAGAGCTAGGTGAAGCTTGGCCCTTCCTAGCCCCGCTGGCTGTGTGAAATCTCACCTGCACCCCTGCGAGCCTCAGTTTCCCCTTTAGCTGAAGACAGTTCAAAGTCAGTCGAAGTAAGTAGAATTGGAAGAATTACTAGACCAATCAAACAATAGTGTAGAAAGCTTAGTTAAATTTGAATTTCTGAGAAATGTGCTATTTTACAGCCTTCGTAAATCCCATTTTCAAAAATTATCATTTATTTGGAATTCAAACTTAACTGCTCTATTATCATCTCCTTTTCCTTGTTTGTTCGCTTGCTTGCTTCTTTTGTTTTTCTGAGACAGGGTTTTGCTGCATAGCCTAGGCTGCCCTTGAGCTCTTCATTCTCCTGCCTCAGTCTCCAGAGTGCTAAAATTATGGGTGTGTGCCATCAGGCACTTTCCCTGGCATGAATAGAGGGATTCTTATTCTGTCTCATCCGGGAGATAGTTGTTCATTGTTTTCCCTTCATGAGTGTGTGTATGTGTGTGTCTATCTGTTCACACGTGCATGGAAGCATGGGGGATGGGGTGCTAAATATTCACATCCCTTCTTCTGTCCATGGTAAGAGGCTAACAGTTGTTCTCCATCCTATTCACTGAGGCAGGGCCTCTCAGTTGAACCCAGAGTGCACTGATATGGCTACTCTACCTAGCCAGCTCATGTCACAGAACCCAGATCTCTACCTTCCAAGCACTGGAATTTTAAGAGTGCTCCTATACCCCCCGAGCATTGTGCTTTACACATCTGAACTCTGGTCCTCATGCTTGTGCGGTGGGCACTTTAGCCAGTGCACCATCTCCACGGCTCTGAGCTTCCTTCAGAAAGGAACATTAGAACAGGCTTAACTGTAGACCCCGAGCAGAAGAAGGTACATGGTAGGTGCTAGCCACAGGACGATACTGAGCACCAGAACGAGGCTAGCTTAAACTGTGTGACTACACAGCTTCAAAGACATTGTGTGAAGGAGAGAGTGTAGGGCATATCACCAATAATTTTTATGCATTGTCTACTTGCTGGGATGATTTGGGATATAGTGGCATGAAAAGGTATTGTTAAAATTAACTTATCCCTGTTTGTACTGCTGTGATAGAGGGTAGCTACTAGAAAGTTTAGGTTGATGTATGTAGCTTGTCTATTTTGCCCATTCTTCCATTTGATTGGATGACACTGCCCTAGAGCTGTAGCCAAAGTAAGGCAGACTCAGTGACCATTAGGCCAGGAGCCAGGGGCCAGTCTGCCTAGCATGAATTAGACTCTCCTTGTTATAAGCCTGTGGCTGAAATGAGCTGAGTGCTTAGAATCCCCAGATACAGCTTTCACTGTTTAAATTCTCTGGGTTGAATGGTTACATAAGAATTGTGGCTTCTGCATGTTTGACTACTGAGGGACGACACTGCCATGGAAGGGAGGGGAGGGACAGGATGGCTAGATGGAGAAGAGGAATGTGTCAGGGAAAGGCTCTGGTTCTTGGATGCTGTGTTGAGTTCCTTGGTTTTTTAATTTTTCTTTTTTTCTTCCTTTGTTTATGAAGCAAATTGGCGGTAGCAGGCAACTCTGTCTACGTTTGCTGGAAGCAGATGTCCACAGTAATTTGAGATTTAGGGCTTGAAATGGCATAGACAGTGACATGAGGAAGTATGGAAAAGACCCATGAAAATTTTGTCAAACAAATTAAATCTCTGTGAGTCCCCTGACCCTGGAAACTATTTCTAGAGCAGAGTTCTGAAAGGGGAGCATCTTTTTATAGCTGAAAACATTGCAGGGTTTCAAAGTTTAGGTGTAGGGTTTAAAGTTTTGTGGCCTGCAGGTCCTCTTCCCTCTACTGTCATCTGAGGTTCCTGAAAAGTAAAGAAAGATCGGTGAAAGTGAAGCAAATAGAAATGCAGGGCCCTCTGGAGGCACAGGGCAGCCTGTCAGTGGTAAAAATAACGGAATCTTTTGCCAAGCTCCACAGGTAACTTGTGCACCAGTCACATCAAATTGAAGAATTGGGTCTCAGATGCGCAGCCCACCGGTGGTCAGTTCCCACTCTCCTTCCAGATTGGGATGGCATAGTGTCCTCCACAAACGTCATGTCAGAGGACTTTAAGATATGACATTTGCAGGCGGTGGTGGCGCACACCTTTAGTTTCAGCACTCAAGAGGCAGAGGCAGGCAGACCTCTGAGTTCAAGGCCAGCCTGGTCTACAGAGTGAATCTCAGGACAGCCAGGTCTACACAGAGAAACCACACACACACACACACACACACACACACACACGACATGAAGATTGGAGGCCAGTGAAAAGAGGTTCCTGCCATGTCCCTTGTTCACCAAGGAATCAGGACATTTCGCCTGTCCCTGCAACCCTCTTCCTCTTCTTAGGGTTTCGTAACGTCACTGTGGTGCAATGCTCTGTAATCCACGGCTTCTCAGGAGGGATGGCATCGATGACTCTGACAGATGCACGAGGGCTGTGAGCCAATGATAGTTTGGGAGAGGAAGTATGTCTTAATTTTGGGATGCCTTGAGATTCCAGGCTTATAGGACTCTGAGTGCGTAGAAGTGGTGGGCGCTGACCAGGAAGCCGGGGCTGGTGGGAAGGTACAGTTGCTGGCTTGCCGAGAGAGGAGTCTGATGCAATGGCATTTGCCTTGGCGTTCTATCAAGCAGAGCCTGAGATCTGCGAGGAGCTTGTCATCCGTTGGACATTGATTCCAGGAAGCTGGTGATATAATGCTGCTTGCTAGACGGAGGTACTAGGACAAATGACAACAACATGATGAGTCTCTGGCTCCGCACACGAGATCATTATTTCCAAGGGCCCAGTATCAGACAATGATTTCCTTTTCCTTATTCGCTGCCTAATCTTGGTCATGCCACTATGACTCCCATCGTTATGTGTTACCACTGTGGGGTTTAAAAATTAAACTTATTTATTTACTTGTGTGTGGGGTGAGGGTGGGGGAGTGTAACATGTACTGTAGCATGAATTTGGAGGCCAGAGGACAATTGAAAGAGTTGGTTCTCTTTTTCCAACATGTGAGTCCCAGGGACTCAAGCTCATCAGGCTGGACAGCAAATGCCTTAACCCAATGAAACACCTCAGCAGCTCAGAACTGTGTGCATACACTTCTGGGGTTCATTTATAAAGCAGGGCCATTATCTAGACAAATCACAGGAAGGATAGGTCGTGGATCATGGTACAGTGTTCTTGGTGATGGTAGTAGGTAGTAAGATAGGAAGAGACCAGGACCCAAGGCCATTAACAACCTCCCATCCTTCTTGAGGTCTTGAGGCATGGGGTGGTAGAGTGGTAGGTGCAGCAGTGGCAGGGAACACAGGCATGCACTTCTAGTCACGTGTGGCTGCGTGGAGTATGCCTAAATTCATAGCATGCATGAATTCCTCTGCTCCACATTGTATAGAGCTCTAGCTGGGATGACTGAAATTGGGGTGACTTGAGAGCTGGGGTTCCAGCTGCTTGTATGTCTTCTTGTTGGACCTGGCATGGAACTGTGGGTAAGAATGCTTTTTAAGAAACCGGTGACAGTGAAACTCGCAGCCTTGTCATGTTCTTCTTCATAGCATGGCACCTGGGATTTAAAAGCAGGAATTCCAATGGAAATAAGGGAGCCCTGTGTTGTTCCTTTCTGCCCTCACCACAGAAACCCCACAGCACTATTTCTGCCATACTTCATTGGTACAGAAGTCCCAACCTGGTCTTGGCTCAGCTGGCGAAGGGCCGTTTTTACTCACTTACCTGTTGATGGGCAGTAAAAGCTGTTCCTGTGCCCTGAGTATTTGAGAATGATGCTGCAATAACAGGAGGGGCACAGAGATTTCCTTGATACAGACTTTCTTTCCTATCGGAAGTGAGATTTCTTGGTCATGCAATAGTTCTCTCTGCAGTTTTGTTTTGAAGAACACACTCTTCTCTACGATGGCTTCCCCATTTTATAGAGGCATCAACAGTGCACAGGGTGCTTTTTAAATCTGCATCCTAGTCACATGTGGTTTTGGGGAGGCTTTTAAAACTATATGTACTTAATAATTTTGCTACATAATAGTTATGAGGTAAAATGATCATCAGTTGTCCTTGTGAATAAGATTATAACCCCTCCTATCAGGTATAGGTTTGAGGATTCTTTTCCCCATTACGTAGGGTTTTACTCTCCCCTCGTTGTATCCGTTGTTTTCCTGCTGTGCAGAAGATCTGAAAAACTTAAGTACTAGTTTTCGTTATAAAACAGTTCTTTGGGATCTGGCAACATCAAAACAATTCAGTTCTCTGAGCACTGCGGTTGAGCATAGCAACCACAGGAGATCAGCACGGGGCTGAGTATCAAACACAGTTTCCTCTACATTTCTGCAACATATTGTGCTGTGCCTCTCCTGTAGCTCTAATCCCTGAGTGCTAGGATTTGGAACTCAGAACCGACTGGCCTGCGCTCCCTTTAACTAGGACACATATTACCCTTGACTTTTGCCTACATTTTGACACTGAGATCAGAGTCACATGCTTGGTGTTATCACAACAGTGTTAGGAAGGTAGAGAATGTAGAACAAACATGTCAATTCAATGCCCTATCAATACAAGTATTGTTCTGGGGTTCATGGAATAAATACACATACACACACACACACGTATATATATTCTTGTCAATATGGAAACACTAGCAGAAGTTCTCCTGAAGAAGAGAGAGGGCAGGGAGGGAGGGCTAAGGAGTCAAAGTTAGAGATACTGAAAACGCCAGCCTCTACAGCTACTAAACCGGACACCCATGAGAGCTGATGGTACATTGTTATTCTGAAAGTCTGTGGACAAACACACAAAAGAAGAGCCGAGGTTTCAGTTGAGTGCGGCCGTCAGAAGAGATGGATGTCTCCAGCACAAAGTAGTCAAGTCGGCTTTGCCTTCCTTCTTACCCAGCAATTTTGTTCTAATTGATTCTGAAAGCTGATTGGATAAGCCCACCACATCGAGGAGAATAATTTGCTTTACTCAGTCCCCTGATGACAATGCTGATCTCACCCAAGAACAACCCTCCCACCCCCAACCTCATTTATCTACCCAGAAAAAGTGAACAAAATACGTGGGCTTCCAATGGCCCACTCAAGTTGAAACAAAATGATGGTTCAAGTTGAACAATCACACTGTAGCTACAGTGAGGTTTCTAAGATGACTTGGGATCTATGTGTGTAAGTTTGCTGGCTGTATGGCCTTGGCAAAGCTGGTTAACTTCATTGTACCTTGATTTTATCACTTGTAAAATAAAGGTGAAAATAGAGTCTCCTATGTTGCTTATTTTGTACTAAATAATTTAGCATTTTAAAGCGTTAAGAAGCATTCGCCGCAGGCTCTCAATGCAGCATGTGCTTAATGTAAATTTTAATGTATCCCAATAGCTCTGTATTTATTTTGATGTGCAGTAGAACACAGTATAAACTGGCATGATTTCAAGATTGCTTAGTATGATGTTAAGCCAAAACAGTGGGTTGATTTCAAAATGAATAAGAAATAAACGCTAGTGAGGGCGAATACACAGGCTCAAGGAAAGCCAAGTGCAAGGCAGCCGGAGGCCGATGCAACCTCAGAGCTGCCTGACAGACAATAGGACATCTTGAGACCACACAAAAGGTAAAAAGATAAAAAAGAAAGAAAGAAAGAAAGAAAAAAAGACCATCTCAAAGTGGGTGGGGTTAACATGGCCAATCAAGATGTCTGCTAATTATCTTTTGCTTCAGTGTAATGAGGTCTCTGTATCATCTTGATGACATGATACATCCAGAAAAATCCCCTGTGATGACAGAAACACTACTGGAGAAAATCCTGCCTGATTCCTGTAATTCTCCACCTTCTCCCTCATGAATGTATGTCTTACCCACTGGACTTTGTCCAGAAGAGTTTCTCTAGAGGCCTGGGTGGTGAGGGTCTCCCTCTACCCCACCAGGCTCTTTGTTGAGAAGGTGGGACTCCCTGCCTTGGGTGTGTACTTTTAGCCTGTCAATAAACTCCCCTAACTTTAGCTTATCACTGGATCCTATCTTGGATAATGACTAGAACCTGAAAGCAGGGGTTAAGGTTAGGTCTCCAGCTATTGCCTCTGTTTCTGAGACCTCCCTAGCCATCACTACCAGCAACATTAGTACAGGAGACATGTTGTGAAATAGTAAAGATTATGATGGGAAAAAAAGTGAGTGATTAGGTTTGGGAAATACTGTGGGTGATGGTGTGTGTGTATGTGTGTGTGTGTGTCAGGGGAGAGGGAATTTAGGATGATAATGGATCCACTTCTCTGAAGGATTTCCTGAGATGGAGGGTGCTTCCTCTTAAAATGGGAAGTCCCCTAGAAACCCAGGACGACTGGTACCTACAATCCAATATCCATCCAACAAACTTTTTTTTTTTTTTTGAGTTCCAACTCCCTGGCTGTGGGAGAGTTTTCAAAGTGTGCTGCCTGTGAGGAACCTTGAGTAGAGTAGACCCTAGTTCAAATCTTCTCCCCCCACCCCAGCGCATTAGTGATCTTAAGCAAGGCTATTCATCATTTCTCACTCTGTACTTTTTAATCTGCATACAAAGTGATTAGAATGACTTTTAAATCCCCACCGCCACCCCAGCACTGGAGTCCTTGAGTATGAAGCACACAGTTCTCCTGTTACTGCTAAAATCTCAACTCTATGGATGCCCAGAGTGAGGAAAGAGCAAAGCATGCACGGGAAGTCTTGGCTCTTCACAGTTTCATGCTTTGAACACTTATTCCCTAGCTGCTGGTGCCTGGCCTGTTGTTCAAAAGCATTCCTTGTGTTTTAGTCTGCCATCCTTAGAAACAAGCCAATAATAATCCTGGTGTTGCACAAGGGAAGACACAAAGTGACAGTAGCCAAACAAGACAATTCTTTTTCGCTAAAAGGATGCACCAGAACCAAGACACAGCTATCCATCATCTGGTTTTTACTTTAATGCCCACAGTGAGTGTATCTTTTCCTGGATGGGTTCTGGCTTCACAGTCTTTCACAGTTGACTAGTTTAAAAAGAATTGGTGAAAACGCAATGAAGGAAGAGAGGAAGAGGTTGCTGTCCAGGGTCAGCAAGTTCTGAGAATGCAGCTGGACCTTTGTGTAAACAAAAGTCTATCAGGTGGGGGAGATTCAAGGGCTTGTGTGAAAGTCTTACAGAGTAAGGGAGATGTATGGAATATTGGCAGGTAAAACGAAATTTGATAGAAAAAAAATTATCACACCACCACATGAACAATCTCCAGCACACATTCCCACTGCCACAGACTTTCACTCTGCCATGCCCTCCGTTACAGACCAAAAGTTTCTAAAAGCATCAGCTAAAACAAGTCTTTCTTCCTTTGAGCTGTGCTTGCCAGGTATCTCGTCACGGTGATCCAAACTAACAAATGCACCAGTGTATTCCTTTCCGGTGTGAAGCAGGGCATTCAAGAATGGGATGGAGTCTCTCTCCACTGCCAAGATCCTGACAACCCCAGCCCTCGTACTGATTGATCACTCCCCAATTTACTGTACTTGGGGAAGATCTAAATAATGTGCATGGTTTGGGAAATTGCCGGGAAATACTTCCTAGTAGGCGCGCACACATCAGATTTCCACAGGATGCTTCTGCACATGGTGGTAGGGGAAGAGAAGATGTTTATAAGGTCAAGATACACGGGCTGCTGGAGCTATGGGCACATTTGGAAGTTAAGGAGCTTTGGCAGCGGGACTAGGGTCAATATCTTTGGTTAGCTGACTACGGGCCTTTGGCATCCATTTCTGTTCTTGAATCAAATGACCTTCTAGAGCAGACAGTACTGCAAGTTTCAGGCGATTATGTTATATAAGAGTGCCACTGACCATCTGTTTTCAGCCGACAGAAATCATCTTACATTTATGACTCGGGACAGCTGTCTCTCACCGATTGTTATTGGGACTCTTCCTCCCTCAGAATCAATTTAATGCTACGATTATCTATTAAGTGCCGGTTTGGAGCTGTGTTCTGTGTGGCCACGGAGAATCCATGCAAGCAGTAGCTGAGGCAATCATGATAGAAATCCAATCACTCATATTGTATTTATATCAATGTTCTCAGTTGTGGTGAAATGGGATTTTTCTGTGAAGTGAGGTTTGCTTTATATGAAACACAATAGACAGGAATGAAGCACTGAGTACTGGCCAGTCTAAAGGAGAATTTTCTTGGCCCTGTGAACTTAGTTCTTCAGATCTCTGTCTTGTGTCATTATAAATCTCCTCTATAACTTCTAATGCCCAGATTGCTTCCAGCCAGAGCTCCTAATTATAGCTCCCCTGAGTCACTGGAGGCTTTAAGAACCAGAATACTGAGAGACACATACACTATAAAAACAAATCCACCTCACTGGGGGTATAGCTCAGGGGTAGAGCATTTGACTGCAGATCAAGAGGTCCCTGGTTCAAATCCAGGTGCCCCCTGTGTGCTCTTAACTTTTGTATAGATTGTTTGGCTTTTATTATTTTCTGTGGTTCATGGCTTATTGAATAATAACAACTTCCCTTGAGTTCTTTGGACATTGCAACTACTAGTTTAGGCTCTCTTTATATTCACTGTCTCTTCCATTTCTTCCAGTTCTCAAAAGCTGCAAAGGGAAAGTCAGGATTTGAACTCAGAGCATGCCTTCATGACCTCACCATATCACTCACCTCACTGCTCTGATGTGAAACACTGTGCCGGGCATGGTGACACACAGCTGTAATCTCAGCCCTTGGGAATGGCAATGGGAAGATAGGGAATTCTGGGCCAGCTTTGGCTTTGTGATGGGGCTGAGGTCAGTCTGGGCTATCTTAAGAAGCCAAACCAAACCAAACAGCTTTGTGATGAAATCCTGTGTGACCTTTCCAAGGTCCCCATGATCCTCACCACATTCTGGCTGCAAGGAAATCCAAGAAATTTCGTGACTGCGCCCTGAGAGAAACAAAGAAAGACAATCCGGTTAGTGACAGATCATGTGAACAGCTGTGTGAGGTTCCATCCTAGTAAATGAGGGGGAGGACACTAAACAGGAGAGAAAAGTCTACCCACAGAGCACTGCCGGTGTTCCATCTAAACTGGCCTGAAGCTAAGGAACTGCACGAGGTCCGCACCAGCACCATCAGTTCTCAACCTGTGGGTCATGACCCCTGGGGTTGGAAGGACCCTTTCAGAGGGATTGCCCAAGACTTCTGAAAAAATACAGATATTTACATTACAATTCATAACACTAGAAAAGTTACAGTTATGACACAGCAATGAAAATAAGTTTACGGTTGAGTTCACTATTCATTTGGCTTATGGTGGATGGGTGGTCAAACTTGGCTTGTTGGGTCAGAGGCTGTGACCGTAAAGTCGGTAAAAGTTTGGGTGACATTTTGAGAACATCTACTATGCATGGGGCTGTAGGAAGCACAACTTCAGAGAGGAGTGAGACTCAGCCCTGTCCTCTAGCCACTCTCCGTTGGCACGCAGGCGTGAACCATAGGAGGCCGTGTGTGAGCTGTACCGGGTGTGCCAGCTTTAGCAGTGAGGAGGGAGTGATTACTTCTGCCCAGAGGAGGGGAGGTGAAGGGAGGGTTCAGAAAGGAGCTTATGGCCAGTCAGTTTCAGAGCATAATGTCCCCCAGATGGAGGGTGGAATGGAGGTAGATGGCGGAGAAGGCATCGTACGCAGTTCTAGGGTCAACACAAGGGCTGCAGCCACAGGAACTTGAGAACCGCTGTAACAGCAGTGGACTGGAAGTACCTGGAACCAGGCAGCTGCTCGGAGTGAGAAGTTGAATAGACAAGTAGAGGTCAGGGGTGAAGATGTCCCTGTGTTGGTTTAGGAGACTTGGGGATTATTGAGAAGGCATTTGCAAGGTGTGTGTAAATAGATGTGGTTTTCAGATAGGCCGCCCTGGGAGCGGAGTGGGTGGAGGTGGGCATGGAGGGAGGGGCAGGGAGAGGGTGATGATTGACTTGGGCAACCTGAAATGTAAAATCAACAGCACTTGGTGTTTAACTGGATGGGGGGGGGGGGGAAGGAAGTGGGTGTGGCCCAGAGTTGCCTGAAATATTTGGCCTAGATGACAGCGGTGCCAGCAAGCAAGACAGTGACGGGAAAGGTTGTCAGATGGGGAGATATGCAGGCCCAGCACTGAGTCCTGCGCCACACCAGAACCCCAGCCCCATAACCTGGTCATTACGGGACCTTGGACTAGACATTTCATTTATGTTGTGCCTCCATTTCCCACTTGTAAACCAAACACACTGTCACTAATGTTTATTTTATGCTGCTACTTTTTTTTTTTTGTTTTTGTGGGTAGATGCCCAGTACAATGCGAGGCACACTGTAAATGCCCAGTGAGTTCGAGCTATTGTTACAACAGAGAAAAATATGAAAGGATGTAGGGCAGGGAGATCAGAAGTTTAATTTGGCACAATGGTTCCGTTTGGGCTTCAGAGCGTAGAGTCTGGAAGTGGGTATTTGAGGCCTTCAGACCGCCTCTGATCCACACCCCCAGATTCTTGCTGCTCACTCCCTGGCCTCACAGTGGCTGTCAGGCCTTGTCAGGGCAAGTTCTTTACAGTAATGAGCACTTCCCTGACTTTTGGTCCAGTCTTAACCATGCACCATCTGTAGATCAGAACCCAAGGGGCTAGGAATCGGGGTGAACTGTGAACTAGGAATTGTCTTTCTCTGCTTCTGTTTTTTGTTTCTTTGCTTTGCCTTAACTCTGACACAGAACTGATGTCCCTGGACAGAAATCTGATGAAACCTCACACAGTACATGAGCACATACTGCATTTGCCTCTAATTTCAGAGTCTAACATGAGCTTCTAAGTCCATTTGTAGGCAGACACCAGATCCTTTCCTAGCCCTGCCTCATTGTGACCATTTCTGTTTACAGCACTGATTTACCTGGAGCTGCGCGTGCAGTTGATGATAAGATAGTTAGATTGAGGGGACAGGCCTGAGACAGGCAGGAAGAAGATAAATACTTAAGCTCTGGGAAAAGCAGCAGGAAGTGTGGTGAAAAGATAATTAGGGAGGAATCTCAATTCTGGAGGAATCTCAGGCATGGGACTAATTTTGAAGGTATGATGCAGGTCATAAAAGCAGAACAAATGTTTACAGGAGGTTTAGGTATGTCATGGGGGTATAGCTCAGTGGTAGAGCATTTGACTGCAGATCAAGAGGTCCCTGGTTCAAATCCAGGTGCCCCCTGTGTTAAACTATTTTATTTCAGTTGTCAGCCTCATCCTCAACTAGGATACAGCGAACACTTACCTGGAGCTCCTAACCCAAAGAAGCATTTACTCTAGGGTTCATGTAAATTTCTTGGCTCATTGATTCCCTGGCAGAGGAGCTACAGGTTCACTGGCTCATAAAGCAATCCTTCTTCTAGCACCAGAACTCAGTATAGTCCCATATATCGATACCACATTTATACTTCATGTATACACACACACAAACACACACCCCTCTATGTGTACCTCTTGTTTTTCCATCTTGCAGGGTCAATCTTATTAACCACACCCTTTGCAACTCCTTTTCTTTCAGCTTAAAATAACTTTTAATTCCTCAAAAAAGGAGTTGTAAAGATAGTATAGAGCAGTCCCTGCCTTTCCAATTAACATTAGTTAACCTCTCATAGACCCCTGGTGTGTTTTAACCCTCTTAATCAATCACATCGTAGAAGTTATTCAGATTTAAACTTTTTCTTCCTCCACCTGTCCTTCTCCTCCTCTTCCTCCCTTTCCTCCTCCCCCTTTTTTTTTGTTGTTGTTCAAAGACCCAATCTGGGCCACTGTGCTACATTTACTTTCTTACGCAGTGGATGGTGTTTAACAGAACCTCACAACTGGTCAGAGTGCAGAGAATAAGTAACAGTGGGTGCTCAGCCACAAACAAGACACGCACGCCACACACCCTTCCCAGGGCTCAGGAACCACGGAGGAAGCAAGACTCTAAGATCCAGATGTCAGGAAGGACTGGACATGACAAGACTCACAAACTCACAGCAGCTGAGGTAGTCTGTACATGACCAAGGCAGTCAACAGCTTAGGATGAAGGTTTTGATGGTATGAACAAGAATGGCTCCCATGGTCTCTTATGTTTGCATGTTTGGTCCTCATTCGGTGGAACTGTTTGGGAAGGATTAGGAGGTGTGGCCTCGTTTAGAGGAAGGGTGTCCCTGGGGGAACGCTTTGAGGTTTCAAAAGCTATGCCCTTCCCAGTTAGCTTCCCCTTTCTCTTGGGCTTGTGGCTCAATATAAGTTCTCAGATACTTCACTACTTTAGCATCTGTTCCATGTTCCTATCCTCTCCCAGGAAACACTGGAGTCACCTCCTGCATAAACTTGCACTTGACTTTATTCGTTTTATTTTATTTATGGTGACAAGGTCTTGCTATACAGTCTGGAATGGACTTGAACTCACCATCTTGTGCCTCAGCCCCCTGACTTCTGGCATCACAGGTATGTGCCATATGTAGATTTGAGACAGGATCTTAATATGACGCTCCTGCCTGACCTGGAATTTGATCAGGTTGACCTCAGACGTACAGAGTTTCACCTGCCTTTGCCTCCCAAGTGCTAAAATTAAAGGCGAGTACTACCATGTCTAGCTTGAATTCTTTTTAAAAAATGACATATTTATTAATAAATAATAAATATATTTATATGTGTGTTCGTGTGTGTGTGGTATCATGTGCACATGGCATTGGGTATGAGGTAGAAAAAGGTGGGTATGAGGGGGAAGTGTGGCTAACAGGGAGAGTTCTAGGGTGTATTTCCAAGATGGCTGTCACATGGGAGCTAGTGTAAGGATGGTTTGTTCTCAAACCTGTTGTCTAGATGTTTGAACTACTGTGCCCCAGGACCATCTGTTCTAAAGGGAAGAACACATCCCTCAGCCACTGCATCTTTTCCCCATGACCAATGAACTCAACTTCTAGGTCCTGGTACATGCACTCATTTGGAGATCAGGGGACAGCTTGCAGGAGTTAGTTCCTTTTATGGTGTGGATACCAGGGACTGAACTCAGCTTGCCAGGCTTAGCAGCAGGCGACTTTATCTGCTGAGCCATCTTGTAGGCACATACTCGAAATGTGACAGTCCAAACTCAGATATCCAACCAACGCAGTTTTAAAGAGTAATTTTTTTCTCACTTAATGTGTATCATTCATGTAATTAAATATTCAAAAAATTTTAAATATATCAGTGTGTGTGTGTGTGCGTGTGTGCGTGTGTGTATGACACATTATTTGCAAGTGCGGAGGCCAGGAGATAACTTCAGGTGTCATCCGTAGGAAGGCCATCCACCTCCTTTGAGACAAGGTCCTAGGCTGGTTCAGAGCATCCCAGTTAGGCCAAGTTGGCTGGTAGGAGGCTCCTGGGATTCTCTTGCCTGTCTCTTGCCTGTCTGGGACTACAATACTTCAACACACTTGACATCTTTATTTGGTCTCCGGGGGTCAAACTCAGGTCTTTCAAGAGAAGCACTTTGCTGACAGAACCATCCTCCCCTGAAACGTGCCGCTAATCAACGTGCATGGTGTTTGAATCAACCTGTACACAAAGCACGCTGGCCACTTCCGCCGGGGCTAGCTCTCCTACTGTGGACTGATACAGTGTGTCCGCAGAGCTGGACCAGAGCTCTCAGTCCATAGGCACGGAGGCTCCCTGGCGCATGCGCAGCGAAGGGTGGGTCGCACAGGGAGATTTCTCCGGATTTCTACTTGATGTTTCCTTGAAGGTCGCTATCCCCCTGTTAGAGAAAAACCGAAGGGCTCTGGATTATCCTCCACTCTAAAAGAAAATGAATTACACCCAAGCTTTCATTAAACAGGGTACGCGCCTTCTCATCTTTCTTTGAAAAGAAATGACAAGTAAAACTCATTATGTAGTACTTGATGGATTTTGTTTCACTCCGGGGCAAATTGTGCTTTGAAAGGACGATCCCTCTCTCATTGTGATGCAATTAGGAAGACTTCTCTTGTGGTTTCGTTCTAGCTCTGTGCAATGGTTTCAGGCCAGTTTGTTCCAGTTTCTTTTTTATAGGTGCTTTAGGGATAGCAACGCCTCGCCCTTTACTGAGTTCCATGCCAACTTAGTGAATCCCTGTCAGAACTAAATGCCATTTGAGTGCACATCGTACAATAATTACTCTATACGTGAAAGCAATTCTGTTTTTCATTCTCTGTGTATGTGCGCGCGTGCGCACGTGTGCATATGAGTGAATTGATATTTTTGCATCTATACAGAAGCGCCACACAGCTCATGTTGGCGCGCTTGAGCCGTGGGGGAGTCCAATTTGTGTTCTTCCCTCAGAGCTCTGGAGGCAGAAGTTTCAGCTCCATTCATGCGGGCTAAGGGCGCAGGGTTAGTCCGACTTTACACTCTCAGAAGCCTCTAGGGAGACTGCTCCCATGGTATCGGTCTGCAGTTTCTTTGGCTCATTGTCCTTTCTTCTGACTTGAAAGCCAGCAGCAACAGTCTCATCAAATCTCTCTGTCACAGTTCTTCTCTGTCTCTGCTGTGTGAGCAAGTGGAGATAGCTGGACATGGCAGAGACTGGGTATCATGCTGGAATATGATGGAGAAGGGAGAGGGAGCAGGGCGTGAAAGCAGGCCGATGGTGAGTTTAAGGCTTTCATGGGTTACAGAGTTCCAGGTCAGCCTGGGCAATTTGGTGAATCCCTGTCTCAACATAAAAAAACTAAGCTAGGGTGGTGGAAGTGGTAGAGAGAGCTTGCCCAGCAAGTATTGGACCTGGCTTAAATCCAAAGCACAGCATAATCTCCATGCTCTGCGAGGGTTTTTCAACTTTCTTTCCTTTTGGAAATTTACTTATCTATAGCCCAGGGAGGCTAGCATTGCCAAACCAGCTAAAGAGCTCGCATTCTGAGTTAAAGATATCACGTTCCCACACCGGGAGTCGAACCCGGGCCGCCTGGGTGAAAACCAGGAATCCTAACCGCTAGACCATGTGGGAACCGATGCTGAAGGGACCTTCTTGAGGTAGCCAGTTGTGAAGCTATGGCAGGTAGCCTCAATTCGGCCTCCCCGTGGAAAGAGTGTAGGATTCCTTAGGGGTTAAAGAAGCAGGAAGGTCAGGAGTGTGGGGAAGGGTGATTGCAGGCCGGGAAAGCGACGTGGTTGTGGTCTGCGTGTGCTAAGCCTAACTTCCTGCTCTACGGTCTAGGACGCATGCTCAGAGAACAGCAGCCTTAGCTGGTTCTGAGTTTTGGCTCTCAGCGAAGTTTTTGACCTCTGACGTCGCCTCTGAAAGCCACCGTGAAGCGTTTGCAGGGGTGCTGCCCATGACAGAGCTCATGGGAAGGCGCTGCCTGGATAGAAGGGCCAGGAAACAGAAAAAAACCGGCTAAGCAGGTTAGCAGGCTAGAGCAGGCGTGGCTCTCGCTTCCACCGGGGGCTCACTGACACCACAGAATCTGGTGTGCATGCTAACCTGAAAATGAACCCACGTCCCAGCAACCTTCTAAATGCGTGTTAGGGCTGGACAAGTCTCGTTACCGAGAACCACCTTCCGCACCAAAAGAAGTTAGTTTTAGCAGCCATGCTTGCAGAAGCTTTCTCTCTCTCTTTTTTCTTTTCTTCCTTCCTTCTTTCTTTCCTTCTCTTTCTTTCTTTCCTTCTTCCTTCCTTCTTTCCTAAGAATTATTACGATATCAGTTTGGTCTGGTCCATACTAATTTGCTTAAGCAAATAATTGAAAGAAAAGAAAACAGAACTTCTTCGAGATCACATCTCTAGGCTTAATAAAGTGCACCACAACGGATTTTGAATAGTTGTTTGTCTCTTGGGCGCTTAACCATTTGCTGACTCAGAGACTTAGCGTCTCTCTGTTAGGCAGGGTCTTTTGTGATAAATCATGGAACAGAGCGTTAGTAAATTACCACACTCCCTTGCATCTGACGCAGCATATTTTGGGCACTGAAATAATCATACTGCAGAAGAGAGGGGATTTTTGATGGCCGAGCTTAGATGCTTATTCAGAGAAGCCCGTCTCCCACCCCCCGACTTCTGCTGTGTTGGTTTCTAAACCCCAGGGTACTTGGCTCTGGCCGAATCAAGGAATGGAGTAATAGGAGAGAAGATAACTAGGCGACTAGTGTCTGCCACGGACCTCTTGTGCTCCAATTACCTGGCGCCAGTTAAAAATTCGTCTCTGGGCCCCATTTAGAAAGTCAGAGTCCCTGATGGAGATGCTCAGGAATTCTAATATTCTATAAGCATCTCGGGCAATCATGAACTATGTGAATTACCGCTGTTTACCATCAGGTTTAACCTTTGTTATTGGTAGGATGAGAGAGCATGTAGATTCACATATACACAAACCCTGCACCTGTAGAGGTGTCTGACACAGAATTCTGGCGTCTGTTGCCGACGGGCTGGCTTTTAAGCAGAACTGTTCATATCTTATCTAATGAGGGAGGGCTAGCTGATTGTAGCCAACGATGAAGTAGGTGAGTAGGTGTTAATAAAACGTAGGTAAATTTAAAAACATCTCTGGTGATTTTTTTTTTCTTTCTTCTTGCCATCAGTCACCCCACAATAGAATTTGAAGATGCAAGGCTGAGTTCCTTCAAAGATTTGACGCAGCATCACAGCACTGCCAGAAGGGAGCAGCAGAGAGCTACCAAAGGGCTCCCAGAGGCCTCGAGAACCGCGGTCATCAATCAGGCAGATGTTAGCTTTGCAGCGATGAGCTGGCTGGCTACCTGGGGAGTGTTTGCAAAGAACGCTTTTACCTAAGCAGCTCCAACCCTGAAGAACTGCGGCTGAGGCCAGGCAGCTGTCTCTCTGGAGGAAAGACAGTGCCCTGCATGTGGGTGGAGAAAAGGAGCTGCAATCAGGGATGCCAGCTGGCAAGTCAGGGGCTGTGTCCTGGATGAGTGCCAAGAGCCGGGTTATCAGGCAGCTCAGGGAGTCCCAGGTTCTTCCCAGGTAGCTGTCAGGATTCAGTGTTCCCGTGGTCCATTGCTATGGTAGGAGCAGGAAGCGGTGGGCTACCATCAATGAAAACATATAACTCAAAAAAAAATAATCACGTTAAACTATGATTATGGGAAAGCCTAGAACCCAACTCCTTATTGAGAGACCCTACGGCAGTGAGCTCTTCCAGCTCTTTTTGAAAATAAAAATGCCTTTGCATTAGAAAAAAAAAAAAGAACTTAAGGAATACAAGACAGTGTGTGATTAAATACTGCAATTACGGTACAATCGATACTTGCTCTAGAAGTTTCTTGAGAAAGGGGAGATCAATGGAGGCTTCTTTAAGGAAGTGAAATTTGATCTGAGCCTTAATGGATGAGGCTGGATGGTTCAGAAAGGCCAGGAGGGCATGCAGTTCTCCCAGTGGGGAGCTTGCCAGGAAGGTGCCCTGAGTGTAACGCACTGGGGGATAAACCCACCTTCTGGCTGTTAGTAAGCTGTGTTTTCCCTGGATGTTTCCATGCATTCTGAAGAACCCAGTCCATTTTCTTTAAAAAACGGAGTGTATCATTTAACTTCGAAGAGGTAAAGACGGATGCCGCTTCTTCCTGACACAGTCAGTGGCTCACCGTGAGGCAGTTTGCAGGGCACAGATGGCTGGGGTACTGTGATATTGAATCTGTGAATAGGAGTGGTTTGTCCAGTTTCTGTCCTGATAAATAAGAACATACCTAGATCTTCATGGTGATGATAAAGGGGTTAGCTAAGAACTCCGCAGTGAGAGCCAGGCACAGTCATCTCCTAACTACGCATGAGTTTGTAATCAACACTCACGATCGTGGCCCGCGTGGTGGAGGATAGTTACAACTCAGGGTACAGACTTTCTTGGTGTAGTCCTGTTTCTCTGGGCATGTTCATTTTCTGTTTTTGATATACAATCACCCATACGTTTTTTTCTTCTTCTCTCCCATTCTTGTGCTTCCTTACACCATTGCCTAATCATGCCTGACAGAACCATCTCTTATTTCTTCCTCCTCCTCCCTTCCCTCTTCCTCCTTCCTCCTCCCCCCCCCATTCCCTTCTAGTCCCTCTTCTCTCTTTCCCTCCCCCCTTTCTCCTCTTTTTCCTCTTTCCCTTTTCCCCTTCCTCATCGCTCTCATCTTTTCGTCCTTCCTCCTCCTCTTCTCTTTCCCTCCTTTTCTCCTCCTCCTGTCCCATCCTCCTCCTAATATCTGAGCCAAATGTTTTTCCACTGGTCACAGTAGATCTCTGTGGCAAGGATTCTCATGGGAATGGAAACGAGGTTGAAGGTGGGAGTCAGAAAGCACATGTCCATTACCATGGGATGGAGTATGGGAATATGGGAGACATCACAGAAAACCTGAGGAATCCTCTCCACTCTCTGAGGTGTTCTTACGAAGAGGCATGGCTGTAATGTCAGAAGTTTTAATCTCTCCCTCCCTCCTTCTCTCTGTAGGCATTTTATGGCAACACCATCTCTTTCTCTCTGCTATGTATCAGAAGGAGTGCTATAAATCCTATTTGTGAATCCTCTTGGCAGGTCAAATCACTTCCCATTTGGGACCCAAGAGAAAGCACGTTACTCACTGGACAGTACACGCATTGTACCAGGGTGGTTCTCGGATAACACCTCTACATTTCTTCCTGACAGCATGAGTTTGCAGAGAGCTCAGAGGTAGTATTATTTAATTACCTAGTGTCTGCTAGTGGGATATGCATTCTTTTAAGAAGGTATTTATTTCCCTTAGACATTTGTCAGTGTGTCAGGACATCCATAAAAGTATTGGAGGAAGAGAAAAGAGAAATTACAGCTAATTATCTGGAGCTCCACAAAACAAGGGGGAGTTTAGATGTGAAGAAATTAATTCCTTTCCGGTGCTTACTATCCCCAAATGAGAATGGTTACTAGTTACAAATCTGCAATCACAGTTAAGCCCAGCTTTACTGAACTTGGGCTATGAGGGTCCAGAAGACGTTGAAAGAATGACCCCAGACTTAAGTGGTATGCAAGCAACAAAAGATGTTTCAGAAGACCAGCTTGCTGGGGCCACACCCAGGCAGAATGGCGTCCCCCACATGAGCAGGAGAGCTCTATTTAAGGTCAACTAGGAGAATTTCAGGAATTGTTAGGTCATTTATTGTGGATTGTCACCGGTCAAAAGCAAGTGCATTGATGATTGGCTAGGGCTTGATTAGGGGCTGGGGGCTCTCTAAACTGGTCCAAATGGGCCCAAACAGATGGGTATCAGGGAAGTCACAAGGGTCAACTCCTGACTGGCTTGCATCCAGGTGGTCAGTGGGCTGCATTCCTGAAGATAAGGCTGCCCAGCACAGATGCCCCACCCTGAGGATAAGATACCTTCCCTTTTTTTTTTTTTTTGTGGTTATCTCCAGGCTGTTCCTTGGTAGGGGATTTTATTGTCTTATTCCTGGAATTGGTGACCTATGGCCTAGTTCCTGGGACTGATGACTTTTGTGTGTGTGTGTATGTGGGGGTCAGGCCTGGTCTTCTCAAGGCCAGCAAGTTTAATTACCTTTATAAGATTATGGGACTTTTGAGGAGAGCATACACTTGCTTCTTGTCACCAGCCACTGTGTGTCTTTAAAGTGGTGGTGTTGATAGAGGTGTGGCTGTGTGGCCTTGCCAGGCTGGGGGTGGGATTCCTGGGCCATGCATGGTTTTCTGGAACCATCTGGTCCTAGTGGCAGAGGGTCTGTGCTGCAGTGCTGTGTGGCTTGGAGAAGTCCAAGGTCAACAAGTTTCACCCGGCGAAGAGTTCAGCTGGCTCATGATTACTGTTGACATCTTCTGCATTTGTGCCTAGTAGTCTGGTCTCTCTGGCTACACTAGGTTTCTTTGTTAACTCAGTTAACGCATTCTTGGGGGTGCTGCTGGCGCCCCTGTGGTGTTGTGGGAACACCACTCTGTATTTGCCTAGGTGAGGCTCCCCTGATCCACTTTCAGGAGACATGGAGTGCTGTTGAGGCCATTCATGGGAGCAGAAGGCAGCTTTGGGGAGTTAGCGGAGGTCTTTCTCAACGCCCAATTTGATTTGGGAATCAGGGCTCACCCCAGAAGAGGGGCAAACCGAGATGCATGCATTCCAGCATTGGCAGTCCCACCTGGACAGAGTCTTTCCTCTTTAGGACGTTTCCTCTACCTCTTCTCAACACACTGATGGTGTACGGTTGAAACTGTAAAGAAGGAAGAGCGAGGTTTATCTTACTGCCCTCTCCTTCTTTGTCCATTCTCCCTATCCACAGTTTAGGTGGGAGAGCCTTGGGTTTTTCACTTCCTCAGCACTGAAGTTTCTTCTGCCTGAGGTCATAGAGCCTCATGGTGAGCCACCACATACCCAAAAGTAATCTGCCATGGTATCTCACGGAACATATGGTCCCTGGATGCACAGAGTGTCCTCTGGGGTTTCATAAGAGATGTCTTCTCAGGCTCTACCTGGTTTTCATGGATCAGAATCTGTGTTTTTAAACAAGGTCCCAGGTGACTTATATGCACATGAAGATTTGGGAAGCACAGAGATAGAGGAACATGTATGATTAGCTGAATGAGGCTTAGCTCTACTAAGTTGAGGAGTTAAAGAGATTTAGGAAATCCCCTTTCTCCCAAAAAAAGCTTGCTTCTATAAGCCATTAAGTTGCTACAAAATCCCATTTTTAGACCCATGAAGCTTAATATTAACCATTTTTCTCTTTATATTCTTGGTACATCCACCAGCTCCTTGCTCACAGGAGATAAATGTTTCAGGTCAGTCCTGGCAAGTTCAATGTGAGGAAATAAGGGACAGATGCTTGCTCATGATAAAATTATTTGTTTTACATTTGGAAAATAAAGAGAAGAAACAATGAGGGAAGAGACAGGGAAAACAATAAGATTCACAACTTATAACTTGTTATATAAGATTTTTTTTTCTTGTTCATCTTTACCATGGCACTGAGACACTTCTAAGTTGGTAGCATAGTTAATTGATTTGTGCTGCTACATCCCATACTTCTTAAAGTGTGTTTAAATGTTCTGTAAAGTAGGACCATTTCACTGAAAAATTAGTTTTGAAAATACTGTGAACCACAGAATTCTCTTGCAAGCACACAATAGACATTTTCATGAAGGGGTTGCGAAGTCCTGCCAAGAAATCCCTCTAGCTTGTCTAACATGGTCTCATGTGCTAACCTCTAGCACACCATAGAACCTGTGTTTTCCGTACAAATTTTAGAATATTCTAATCTACACTCAATCAGATTCAGGTCAGATTCAGCTCAGGTCATCAAGTTTGTATAGCAAGTGCCTTTCCCTGCTGAGACATCTTGCCAGCCCATAGCTTTTTATAATTGACGTACACGGATGTTTGAAGCCACTGAACATGCACTTAAAACATTGTATGTCTCTACTAGGATAGTGGAAAAGGCTAGGAGTCTGTGAGGGTGACCCCTAGCTAAGACTCCTGGCAGTGGAGAATATGGAACCTAAACTGGCCATCTCCTGCCACCAGAAAGGGCTCCCAATGGAGGGACGGGGACACCAACCCAGCCACAAAATCTTAGGCCCACAATTTCTCCTGCCAACCAGATGTGCAAGGGTAAAGATGGAGCAGAAATTGAAGGAATGGCCAACCAATGACTGGCCCAGCTTGAGACCCACACCATGAGAGGGAGCCCACCCTTGATCCTGTTAATAATATATTTTGGTATACTTCCAGCCTAGCATAACTGTCATCTGAGAGGCCTCACCCGGAAACTGATGGAAACAGATGCAACGACCCATAGCCAAACATTAGGCATTGCTTGAAGAATTCCATGAAAGAGGGAGGAAGGATTGAAGGAGCCAGAGAGGTGAAGGACACCACAAGAAGACAACCAACTTGGGCCCATAGGGGCCCGCAGAGACTGAACTACCAACCAGGGAGCATACTTGGGAGGGACTTAGGCCCTTGGCACATATGTAAGAGATGTGCTTAGTGTGGGACCTTTAACAGTAGGGGCAGGAGCTGTCTCTGGCTCTGTTGCCCTCCTTTGGATCCCTTTCCTCTAACTGGGCTGCCTTGTCTAGTCACGACAGATGATGAGCCTAGACCTACTGCAACTTGACATGCTAAGGTGGGTTGATATCTATGGGAGTCCTCCCTTTTTCTGAGCCTTTTCTGAGGAGAAATGGAGGATGGTGGGAAAGGGAGGGAAGGAGGAGGGACTGGAAGGAGAGGAGGGAGGGAATGTTACAATCAGCATGTAAGGTAAGTAAATCTCCTCTACAAAACCATGCACAGCCCTATGATACTCTCATGTCCTTCATTTGTGTCACATCTCTTCAACTTTTTCCTTTTTACAGACAGGACAAAAAAATAAAAACTTCCATGCTGATGTTGGTAAATCGGACCCATAATAAATTTGCCTCTACTTTTCAATGTCCAGTGTTTATTTTTTAATATTCTAAAAAAGACAGAATGCTAAAGAAAATGGGTAAGTAAAACAAATTGCAGCAAATTAAGTGTTATGACTTGTTTACTTGCAAAAAAAAAAGTACATTACATTGGCAAGGTCAAGGCTGGAGAGACAGCTCAGTCGGAAAAGTCCTTGCTATGCAAGCATGATGATCTGAGTGTGGCCCCCAGATCTGATGTAAAATAAAATAAAAAAGAAGTCTGGGAACAGCAGGTCACACTTAAAATCTCAGAGCCAGGGCAGGGGCAGAGCTAGGAAGGTGCCTGGTGCACACTGGAGAGCAAGCCTAGCCTACTTGTTGAGCTCCAGGCCAATGAGACCTTGTTTTAAAAGCAAGGTAGACAGCAACTGAGAAATAGCAGCTGGGGTCTACTTCCGGCCTCTACTCCGGCCCCCTTTACAGGCACCAGCATATACACGAGCATGCACATATCCATGCACACATACTGCCCAATTTGTAAGGGTCATTGAAACTGAGACCTAAGTCACTGTTGCATTGTTTGTGTGTTGCAGAGGTAGTCCACCCTCCTACCATTCTGGTAGGATCTCAGGCGAAAGCACCGATATAACTCTTTCCCAGGGAAACCCACACTGCTTACACGAGAGCCTTCCTGGGTTTCTGTGCAGTTGAACAATTACTGGCTTTATGCTCTAAACATGGCCCAGGTTCTTTTCATTTTGTGTTAGTACCCCTTCTTATGGATTAATGGCAGGTGATGCGTTGGAGTAAGCTGGAAGAGTTGCACACGAAATCTTGCCTGCTGCTCATGATCCATTTTTGCTGTCGGATTAGCTAGACTGCCCATCACCTAACTCTAAAACTCTTCTAAACAAATACCAGTATGACAGCAGAGACTTGACCTCCACCAGCAGAGGGCTGAAATCTCAGACTTGCAAAGACAAAGATGCCTTTGGAACCTCTATCCCTTAGTGTTACAGTGAGCGAAAGTTTCTTTTTTCTCCAGAGGACAGAGTAGCATGAGGGATGCAAGCAGAGAATCCTGGCTGCTGATGTGAAAACCTCTTTCTTCAATTCTATCCCACTGGCTCTCTTCAACTATGAAACACAGTAATTAGATACTTTTCTGTCTGATTTTTCTTTCTCCTCAGACTGTGTACCTTTGAATCCTCTCATTTTGATGCCTAATGAGGGGGCTGGGTTCAGCTTTATCTGATGGTATTCTTGAGGTCTGCAAGGGAAAATTATCACAGGCCACAGTCTCAATTTGAAGAGAGCAGCTTTCCAAAGCAGAATCTGAGGTTCGTTTTCTTTGGGTTAGTTCTTGGGAGGAACAAGAATGAGATGGAGCCTATTGACTATGTTAAAGGCTTTGAGTGACCCAAACACAAATATGATAGATTGTTATGATTGCTTCTTGATTACAGTTTCATGAAAGTAGCTCATATGAGCCTGTTAGCAGGGATGAGTTTTTAAAAGCAATTTACATCCAATCTTATATCCATATCTTATCTATCTATCTGTCTGTCCTATCTATCTATCTATCTATCTATCTATCTATCTATCTATCTATCTATCTATCTATCTATCTATCTATCTATCATTTTTATCTATCTGTCTACTTATATATACAACACACATGCAATACACTTACAAGGCCAGATTTTATTTGCCTGCCCTTGTTCGGACGCTTCTCTGTCTCACTGCTTTTACCAACAGTTGGGATTTAACTGATCACTCTTGTTCTCAAGCTCTGGTGTGGAAGGTTGCATAAGTCATTCAAGTCATTCAACTCATTGTATGTATTCTGGCCACTGAAGTGAGTTTTCTGTGACTGAACCAATGATGCATCTGTTGGCTGTCAGCGTGGAGTAGAAGCAACTGTTCTTTCTTCTGGCTCAGAACTGGAGGCAGTACAGATGTTTGCACCGCGGCAGCCATGTTGCCCTCATGTGCATGTTTAGATAGAGTTTGATACCCAAACAGCAGATCTAAGGAACAGAGAGAAAGAAGGGCCTCTTGAAAGGAACATGCCTAAAGCCCTGACTAACAAATATAAACTCTCGCGAAGGAGTTTCAGTTACACAGGACAGTAGATTCTTCTTTGGGTTATGGTTTTCTTTTCGGTTTCTTGCTCCCTTGCCTTTCTGCTTCCCTTCTTCTTTCCTTCCTCTCTTTTCCCTCCTTTTCTTTTCTTTTTTTTTTTTTTTTTGAGACAGGGTCTCATGTAGCTCAGGCCAGCCTCCATTTGTCTATATCATTGATGACCTTTGAACTCCTAATCCTCCTGCCTCCATGTTCCTAGTGTTGTGGTTGCAAGTGAATACCACTGTGCCTGGCTCTGGGGTTGTACAATCTGTTGCTTGCAATCAAATAAGGCCTGCATATTCTCATCTAGTTGAATGCTGTTCATGCTGGAAGGGACGGGGGTTGGGAGATAATGCCTTCCCCACCCAGCACGCTATCACACAGAGTGAGGAAGCCCAGACAGGAAGCTAGCTTAGCACCTGCCATATCGCTTGTGGTGGGAAGGGCACCTAACCTCTGGATTCCCTTTCTTTTCTTGCCTTTACACCAATAACCTCCATTATTAGGAAATGAGACACATTCAAGGACGTTTCAATTTTATTTTAACATATTATTCTTTAGGTACTCCAGTTCTGATGTTGGTTCTTAGTTTTCTGGTCTAACATAAAATCCCAACAGGATTGGCAACTATGACAAAGGCAAGACTTAAGCCAGGTGTGGTGTCGCTCTTGCATAGCTTGTTCCAGGCCAGGACTCTGGGTGCAGCTCCAGTTTGCCTGGACCTTACTGTTGGCCTCCTCCTCTCAAGCGCTGGGATTTCAGGTGGCTGTCACTATGCCTGACCTGCTTTTTAGTTATAGTGACAGTGTGAACAGTTGTACCTCAAATACCAGAAGTATTTATTCTGTTACATCCTTTTATCATGGCCACAGACACCTGGTATAAAATCAACACAATGCAAAGTGTCTTTCTCAAAAAGAATTTTCACGGCATTTGTAAGATTCAGGGTAATAGAGGAAGGAGGGCAGGGAAGAAAGCGAGCAGTAAGGAGGACATCCCTGTTCTGGCACCAGGTTTCATTGTTGGGGTAGGTTAGGCTAGCCTCCTGGACCACCCACTGAGAGGACTACAGTCTGGGGCAGGGGCTTCTTTTTCCCTCCCATGATGCAGCCCAAGGAGACCTCAGATTATTTCTCTGATGTGATGTGATCATGAGAAGAGCCAACAGTCCCCACATTGTTACTCTCATGTAACAGAGGAAAAGAGTACGGCCAATTCAGTTTCTCTTATGATTAACCATCAAGGATGTGCAGTGTCTGGGAATCCAAAGGCTGAAGCTAGAGGAACCGGAAGGAGAGAGCTCTGAGCCCCCCATCACTCAGAGTCTCCACGATGAGAGATAAGCGCATCAGCAGGACCAGTGAGTTAGCCAACGTGTACGTTTAGAGCAGCCATGCCCTCCTGAGCCCGTTCACGTCAGGGGAATGTACACTGCTTTACTGCTCACTGAAAATAGGTAGTTTCTATAACAACGGCACCAACTTAAATAGATGCATACGCGTCCCTTTGTTATGGGGAAAAACAACGTTTCAAAGACTTTGTTCTGCTTTATTAATCACTTTCGAGGCTGGAAAAGATGTTCTGACTCACAGCTTCATGAGGGACTGAGCCTGTCTCACTAAGCCAGCTCCACAGGGTCTGAATTACTATTTTGGGCTGGAACTCAGCTACCTCTGGAGACCAGAAACTCATTCCCCTCTGTGTAGCAGTGTAATTAAATGCATTTGAAATCTTACGTCTGGGCTGAGATAGTTAAAAAATGTTATGATCCTCTGAGGATGGATGGCCAGGCAAAGGCCAGCTAGTAGAACAGAGAAAGGGAAGTTGGGGTTAAGATTTAAGCATTCATCTCAAGTCATAACCAAAGACCATAGGCATCAGAATCACTTGAGGAAGTTGGCTTTTCAAGGAGACTTCTGGGTTTTGACTCCATCCTTCCAAGTTAGAGTTCATGAGAATGGGACCTAGGGATCCAGGCTTTGTAGGTATAGCTACGTATGTGATTCTGATGTCGTATCCATTGCAATGACTAAGATCATTAACTTGGCTTTTTCCCCCTAGTTACTGCGATAAAATGCTCTGATAAAAGCAGCTTAATGGAGAAGTAACTTATTTTACCTCTCAGCTCAAGGTACAGCCCACGATGATGGTGAAATTAAGGCAGCAGGAGGTTGAAGCAGTTGGTTGCGTCACAGCCATAGTCAGAAGGCAGAGGGATGAATGTAAGCCTGCCTGTGCTTGGCTCGCTTTCTCCACCTTAGGAAACCCTTGATCCCGAGCCTAGAGAATGGTCCTACCCACAGTGGTCATTCTTCTTACGCCAGTTAATGGAATCAAAATAATCCTCTCAGGCATGCCCAGAAGCTCATCTCCTAGGTAACTGGATTCTGCCAAGCTGACAACACCAAACAGCACACTTAATTTTTGTCCTATTGCTGTCAACTCCAGTCAGGGAGAAAAATGTTTATGTATTCATCAAGAACAATTCCAGGGAGTGGAAAACAAAATCACAGCAAGAGATTTGAGTTCTGGTGGGTTTGGCAAGTTAGGGAAGTGGTAAAGGTACTGACCAAGTTTGTGATTTTGTGTCTGCGAACTTGGAGGCCTTTGGCAAATTTACTCAACACACATTTGAACATTCAAGTACTTAATATGTTACAGGTAGTGCATTAGGGCCTGTAGGAACCAGTGAACAGATGAAGAAATTCTGCTTGTGAGTGGTCATAGTATGACAGATTCTTTTCTGTTTCACCAGATGATAGAATGTGGCTCACAGATAGTAAGTAATTTACATAGAAGGGGAGCTGGGAAATGCTTAATTGGGTCTCAGTTCAGAACTCCCGACTTCTATCTATCTATCTATCTATCTATCTATCTATCTATCTATCTATCTATCTATCCATCCATCTATCTATCTATTAGTCTTTATTTATTCTCCTATCTTTAACATCTCAGCCCCTCCTCCAGACCTTCCCTCTTCCTCAGATCCATGGCTCCTCTGTTCGTTCCCCTTCAGAAAAGATAGGCCTCCCAGGGATATCAACTAAAACATGTCATAACAAGCTACAATAAGACTAGGCACAAACCCTCATTTCCAGGCTGGATGAGGTGACCCCGTGTGTGGGAGGCGAAGGGTCCCAAAAGCAGAAGAGTCAGAGACAGCCCCTGCTCCTACTGTTAGGAATCCCATAAGAAGACGAAGCTACAAAGCCATAACATGCGCGGAGGACCTACGTCAGACCTATACATGCTCCCTGATTGTCAGCTCAGTCTTTGTGACCCATCATGAGCCCTGCTTGTTTGATTCTGTTGGCTCTGTTCTTGTGGTTTTCTTGAAAACTCAAACAGCAAAACAAAAGCAAAAACAAAAAACCTCGCACTTTGCACATTTCCTCAGCAGTCTCTTCAGGAAAGGATGCACCTTTTCTTTAGAAAGGACTCTGATGGTGCAAGTCCTTTATGATGTCTTTTTCAAGCCTTGAGGCTTTTTTTTAATAAAAGGAGATCTAAAACAAGATTTCTAAAACAGAAATCTTTCATTAGAAAGTCCTCTTAAGTCACAGAGAAGCGTCAAGTACTAAAATAATGTTGACTAGGAAGAAAATGGATACGAGGTCACTCAACGCAGGACTTAGGAGGCCATTAGTAGCTCTGGGCGGGCAGTTCCTGTACAAGGGTGTAGCCAGGGCTGGGCACTGGCCTCATGTTGCTGCAATAGTGTCTCATGTGGTAACAGTGGCCAAGCAAAGCATGAAACCAGGTCAGACACAGGCGGTTGGGAAACAGATGTTAATGGGGAGAAATGAGAACAGGTATGGATATGTGGGGGAATAATTGAGGCCACTCTCTGCAAACAATCTGCCCATTTGCCCTGTTTCTTCTATGAGCAGGCAGAGGCAGAAAAAAAAAAAGGAATCTGAATCACTTTATACAGAAAATCAGCTCTTCTTCCCAAGGGCCCATGCCTGCTCAGGCACCCACGGAGAGAACTAGGGGCAGAGCAGTGATTGCTACCCCACTGTTCGGTCTTGGGCCTGAGAGCAGGTTTCTTGCCCCTGATTACGTTGACTATATTCCATGGTCCTTCATATTTGAAAAGCCTTTGGTAATTGCTTGCTTCCCGAGGGAACCACTTTTGTGAGGAATGTAGAACACTGGCAGAAGGGAGAACTCAAAAGAGGCAATCAAGCCCCGGGGCCTTCTGGGGCTGCCCAACACAAAAATGTCATCCCAGCTCTACTCCTTCCTCTCCTTCTTGGGGGATCACCAACAGTCCCAGAAAGCTAAGGTGATTAAGCAGTCAGCTCCCTGGGTGAGTGCCTCAGCAAACCTCAATGTGTAAAGACTTTTGCCTTCCTCCTTCACTGCACTGATGGGAGCCACGTTTGGGTTTTCCTGTAGATGCACAAAGCTGAAGGTGACCCCAGTGTGCTCCATAGACCCCTTCCCTGGGACCGCCCTTGAACATGAAATATGACGCAGCTTCTTTGCATGACATACAGCTGCCATTAACATTCTCCGTGCGCCTTTCATGAGAATTACAAACTAATTACCGAATGCATAATTACGTGTTTCATCCTTCAGATTCTGAAAAATAAACAAAACAAAGCAAGCATTCCTTCCTTTGAAGTAGATTTTACTGTGGGGGTCCGAGGGCATGATGAACTCTGAAAAGGGAAGGGGATGTTTTGAAGAATACAGTTTTCTTTCACAAATGTAATAAATGGTTGGAACTTCAGGGCAGGTTTAACATCTCCCCTCATGGGAGTAGAGTTGATTGGAGCAAAAATTTCTTTTTGTTTTCCTTGTGTTGATGGAGACAGCTCTCACACTCACTGGCCAAGGTTTAGGTGGGTGGGTCCACGAGTTGGACAGTAATGGCTAATGTTCATGTGACATTTTACAGTTGGTGAAAATGTGTTTACACCTGGCATTAGTTTTTGCCACTGTGGCAAATACCTGAAATAAATGGCAAGGTGGAAACATTTATTTTGGTGAATGGGTTTTGAGGTTTCAGTCCACAGTTAGCCGACACCATCATTTCTAAGCCTGAGGTGAGGTGAGGCAGAACACCATGGTGGAAGAGGTTGGTGAGGCAAGGCTGCTCACTATGTGGCAACCAAGAGGCAGGCAGAGAGACAGATAAGAAAGAACTCGGACAAGTTACATCTTTCTGGGACATACCCACCTTACTCCCTGTGACCTGATTTCTCCAACTAGGTTCCATCTCCCAATAACATGAGCATATTATGAATCTATCAAAGGAGCAGTTTATTGGTTAGGTCAGAGTCTTCAGGATCTGAATACTTCTTAGTTCAACACAACTAAATTAGACCAGGCTGTCAATACATATAGAAACTATAACTTATCCACACCTCACTTAGCACTTACAAACCACCAAAGAAGGTGTCTTCATCCCTGTTTTATAGTTGCAAATCCTGAAGCTCAAGGTACTTACCTGACTTAGGGTAACAGGGCTGGTAAATGGAGGGATGGGGTCTTTTGGTGAGGATCAGTATGAAACTGGAATTCTATGTACTTCTTCATGCAGTTCTTGGAAAAAGGAGGCCAGCTGTATGACTTCTACCTGGAGTAACCTTTGAGCTACTCCCTTTCATCCCTGCAATTCTTCTGTGTTTGATACAGCCAAGAAATTCTCTTTGTGTTATCTGATGGTTCTTATCGCTCTACAGACAACAGTAGAGTAACAGCAGCACCAGACAAAGCATGTAGATGGAACATTGCATCATGGGACTGGTTGATTCTGGGTCTGATCTTGTAAGATGATTTTCTCCTTTAAATAGCAAAAGCAAGCATATCATACTTAGATACTTAGAAATGAATTTTTCTACACACACAGATATGTATGTAACAACAATTGATGAAAAAAGAGGCATGGATTTGAAAGAGAGCAAGGAGGGGTATATGGGAGGTTTTGGAGGAAGGAAAGGGAAGGGAGAAATTATGTAATTATATTATAAAAGAAGTTATATTAAAAATAGCAAAGATGTGTAGAGTAATCCCCTGCAGACCTGGAGATATATACAATGTTCAGGCTTGTATATATCAAGCCTGTGAGCAGCTATTCCCTCCTCTCCATCATCCTGTTATTTTGTTATCATACTTGCTTTTGTCTGTGTGAGATTTTACAACAATACTACATTTAAGTCCCAAACCAGACTGGAGCAATGAACAATTCTTGTTTTCTTGGTTCTGGAAAATGATATCTGTGGAACGTCAGACCTCAGGAGCTGCTAATGATCTCTTGGAGGCACCCCACTCATTTCCTACTAACCATCCATCCAGCCGACACCATGGCATGCTTTCTCCTGAGGGCTATCTCTGGCCACCGGAGTCCTCTTTGATAGGTACTGGACAAGCTGGAAGTGTGAGGGGACTGCCATCTTCAGGGTACAATCCTCACCGTGCCTGGTCAGAACCATGGGACAAACACTACAGCTGCCTCAGCCCTGGAGGTCTAGCATGCCCAGAGATGTCCCAGAAAGACGGAATTCCAGCTGTCCACTGTACGATAGCTGCTTAGACAATGCACCCTCTCTTCTGCCTGCCTCACTCCTCCAACCTCATTCTGACATCGTTTTCACTTCCCAAAACACTTACATTTGATTCTGCTTGGAGTCGTTCCGACTTTGGTTCTACGGGGATCTGGACTTAGAACCCTTTGTACCCTGGCATCAGAACTCTTCTCTCAGGGTGTTTACGGAGTGTGGAGAGAGCTGTTTCCCATGTGGGAGTGCACAAAGCAGCCTGGGAAACACTGCATGCTCCATTTCTCAGTAACACGTTTGCATAGCAAAAGGTTCTAAGACACTATGCTGTGAAGGTAAGTCCATCTTCGTATACGTCAGGATTTCATAAAACCTTTTTGGCGAATAACTCGTTTTATCTTCTGCAGTAGCTCTTGTTTTTCTGTATAATGTGATGAAAAATCTTCATGAAGACAGACTTTTTAGTGGCTTGTTGCACTTTTCTTTTGACCTTTTTTTTTGTAAGTTCCTTATATATACTGGATATTACTCCTCTGTCAGATATATAGCTGGCAAAGATTCTTTCACATACCATGGGCTTCCTCTTCACTTGATTGTTTCTTTAGCTGTGCAGAAGGTTTTGAGTTTTATGAGATTCCACTTGTACGTGCTTGGCCTCCAATATGACACCGAGTGTTCTTTTTCTTCTGTCTCTTCATGTATCCACATGGAAAAACAGGTCCATTAATACATTTATATTTATCCTATTATATATCCATTTATATAATTCATCATTCATTCCTTCGTTCACTGCCTTATTCCATTAATATTTAAGGAGTTATACCCAAGGTGCCATGCAGGGTACTAGGAGACCCCGTGCATAAAGAGATGCAGCATTCTACCTTCCCAGAGCATAAAGTTATATTGAATCATTTTGGTCTTATATAAAACCTATCAATCAGGCTGGAGAGATGGCTTAGCAGCGAAGAGCACATATTTTTCTAGAGGATCTGAGTTCAGTTGCGAGTACCCATGACTGTTGGTTCACAACCACCTGTAACTCTGGCTTGTGTGTGTCCACTTCCCTTCTCTAGCCTCAGGGACACCTTCACTAATATGCACATTCACACACACATACTTCAGAAATAATAAAATAAGAATAAAATAAAAGCTAAATTTTATTTTATCACCTATTGATTTTAAGAATATATTTTAAAAGTTACTTTTGTACAAGTTATGCTCACTGAACATAATGAAATTAAATTAGAAACAATTTAAAAAGCTATCATAATCCTAACATTTTAAATTTAGAGATTGATAAACTGTTCCTAAAGTTATATAGACATTGACAGGACCCGGAATAGTAGAAAACAGAAAAGTTTTTAAGTTTCTGTGATGTTGGATTAGGTAGTGGCTTCGTAGATATGACACTCAAATCATAATTAACAGAAGAAAAAAACATAAAAATTTAAAACTTTTATTTGAGGAGAATTCTAATTAAGAAATACAACTCATCTCTCCAACTCAACAACAAAAAGACAACCTGGTCAAATACACAGAAAATGAAAGGGGCCTGGGGATGAAGCTCAGTTGGCAGAGTACTTGCCTGCCATGTATGGGAGCCTGAGTCCCCTCCAAGCACTGTGTTGAACTAGGCATGGTGGTATGCGCTGTAATTCTAGTCCTTGGGATTAGGAGTTCAAGGTCATCCTCAGCTAGATAGCAAGGGTGAGGCCAATCTGGGATATATGAGATTCTGCCTTCGAATAATCAAGTGGATAAAGGATCTGAATAGAATAATTATTTATCGGGAGAATGCATCTGATGGAAAAGAAGCACCTGGCAAGATCCTAGATGTGATTAGTCATCACTAAGGTAATCAATCTAGATAGAAATCGAATATAAATCCAAACCACAATGAGATACAAGTGCTCAATATTTGGAAGGTGGGAACTTTAGCACACTTCCTTTGGGAAGATAAATGCTGTAGTCACTTTAGGAAGCAGTTTGACAGCTGAACAGAGACTGTGTGACCCAGAAATTCTACATCTACATATAAAGCCAATGGAAAACACCCCGTGCAAAGACATTGACCTGTTTGTCTTCAGTCTCCATTTTGGCACTTTACTTCACTTGTGTTTTAAAACAAGCCCAGGATTTGTTTTAATTAGACATGGTAAGGCATGGAAAACAGGAATGACTGTCAGGAAGGAAGTCGCAGGCTAGACCTCATATAATTGTCACAGGAAAGAATGAATGGATGAACCAGGTTAAGTAGGGTGAGAGATTCATTCAGGACTGCCTGGTTTGAACAATCTCAGTGGGCTCTGGGACAAAGGGCCTGCTGTGACTTCTCTGATGTCCAGCCCTAGGATGATCAGGAGAGGACTTGAGTCCTGGAGAAGAGGGAAGGAGGGCTGACTGGTTTGCGTATCAGTGTATGCTCTCAGGTCAGCTGTATGTGGCCCCTAGAGATTAGCTCACCCTGGGAGGGACCATGCCTCCTAGGTCCACAGGATATCAAGGTGCCATAAAACAGAAAGCAAAAAGCATCTCAGTGGCAGATCTCTTGCATGTCTGAGGTTTGGGGTTCAATTTTCAGCATTGCAAGATAAAACGTTGTGGCTGTAATACCAGACTCCCAACTCCTTGCGTCCTTCATATGTATTGCCTACCTCATATCTGTGGCTTCAGAATGACTTGTCTCAGTGGCCCCTTTGAAGGGCACTGAAGAGCTGAAGCCAATCCCTGCATCATGGCTTGGGAGATTTGAACATACTCTGCCCCGACTCCCCCATGGATTAAGGAAATTTGGCCACTCCAAAAACACAGGACGAACATTCCACTCCATCATGCCCCGGGTGCTTTTAATTCAATGAACAGCCATGTAGAAGCCTTTCGAGCACAGGTCATCTGGCTCTGGTCAGCTTCTAACCAGCTGGTAGCAATGGTGTGACGCAGGGCTATGCATTGAACTCGGCTAGCTTTTCCCCAGGAAAAGACTCCATCTTGAAGGTGTTCTTTACCTCAACAGACAGGGTACTGATGGGTGTGCCTGCCATTTGGCTTATGTCCAAAGCCTTCTGGGATTAAATAGTTCAAAGGAAGGAGCTTACCAGTGTTTGAGCTGTATGAATTCTTCCACAAATGTTAACTATTACAGCAACCCATCACTTATATTGTGTCCAACTCAATAGAGATCTAATAAGCAGCTTACTGGTATTACTGACTCATGCTGCCCTGCATACCCACAGAGTGTATGTGACTTCAATACAAATAAATGGTCATGTAGGCTCTTGGTAACCTGTGAGGCACAGGACAAATGTTGTGGAGAAAATTCCTGTTAATAGCCATGTTCATAATTTTTAGAGTGATATGAGAAAGAAGAGTAGGTGTGTACAAAAATATATTAAATAACTGACCTCTACAAGGAACTATAGAATAGTAACAGGGTTACCTTAGGCAAAACCTAGAATTAGTTCTGCAGTAGAATTAATGGTTTTAAATGACAGAATAAAAACATGCTTATCTATTTAAGCACAGATTTATATGTTGAAAGACATTCTTGGATGTATATATATTAATATGTATATTAATATATATATACATCTTAATATATATATTAAGATATTTTACACCAATTGTTCCTTAGAATTTCTTTTTCATTATCTTGTTAGGATTGAGAAAGAAGACTATCTTTGAACTTGAAAATTATGTAAAAAGAATGGATTTGCCACTGTTTTTAATGAACCCCAGTTACTTCATGAAAAGTCAGCTAGAGGCTAAGGATATTTTATAGAAATAATGAGTGTGCTTTGGCTTCTGTTCCCAGCTGTCTTGTGGGCTGTTAGTTTCCTTGAAGGATCCTGTAAGTCTATGTAGCACATCTCACATGGCTTTGGTTCTTCCACAAAACCTGCCTTTAGTCTTAGTCTTCTCAAGCTATGATTTGCTGAGGTGACCCTTTGAGGCTCCGTTCTGACACTGCCTGACTAATTGCTGTCTCGCTGGGGCCATCTCTGTGCAGAGACTGTTGGCTAAGTAATGGTCACCCATCACAAGGGAACCCAGGACCCCTGGCATGCTTTTGACAGCCAGGGTGGTTATGAAGAAACAAAGCAGCTTATACTCATGTATTGTGGCTCTCTTTCCCTGCTCAAGCCTGCAGAGGTTAGCCGGCAATCAGAGGAGAATGATGCACGCCTCTCACCAGCATTTCCAGGCCACTGAGCCTGGTCTGCTGTCCTTGAACACATCTCCTGCCTCTTTCTCTTCAGCCTTGCCTCCTCAGCCCAAGTCTCATGGTGACCACAAGCTTGGGTCTAGTCTCAAACTCCTGCTGCTCTGTTACTGAAGGCCAAGCGGCAATTAATTTAAAAGATCAAGAAGCTCTGTTTGTTTCTTTGAAGAAGGACTATCTTACAATAAGGTGACAGACAGGCCTGTTTCTGGAAGAGTCCTCAGTGTCCAAGAGCAAAGCTCCTGAGCAATCTCCATGGAGAAGTTTTGCAGCAGACACATTCCACTGCTGGTTCTGGAGTCACACCTGGGTTTGAATCCTGTCTCTGGCACTTATTTACCTATGTACCCTAGGCAACCTCTCATGTCCTCTTAAGCCTGACTCACGTATGTGTTAGATTATAAGCACCTTCTTTGTGGCAGATTCTGAAGAACAGTTGCTGCCTGTGAGCTGTTGAGTGGGGAAGAGCCCGGATGATTAGTACAGAACCTGGGTGAACCTTTACTTACCCTGGCCCTGGGGACTTTGGACTAACTCAAAACAAGTCAAAGACCCTTGTAGCCAATAAAACAAGGAATGATTTTATTATTTCTGTAAAGGCAAAGGAAAAACAGTAGATAGTACCTCTGGTCTACTTCAAAGCATAAAAATTGGGCTAAAATTATATATCATGTAATCATTATATATACAGAAGCAATCTCTCTCTCTTTTATACAGGGTTGCATAGGGGGCTATCACAATGGAGGATAATAAGGTAGCCAGCTGCTATATGCCCTAATCTCGGGAAGTTCCTTCTTAAGGTTCTCAGAAGACACGGATAAAAATATAGGACACTGAGTCTGGAGAGATGGCTCAGTGGGTAAAGTGTTTGTTATGTGAGCATGGGGACCTGAGTCTGGCTTCCCATCACTCACAGGAACACAGGGGTGTGCCTGTGATTCTAGTATAGGGGAAG
Organism: Pachyuromys duprasi; assembly: GCA_028658305.1. Lineage (NCBI taxonomy): Eukaryota > Metazoa > Chordata > Mammalia > Rodentia > Muridae > Pachyuromys > Pachyuromys duprasi. Next base: position 16,578,191 of record CM053749.1, on the reverse strand, counting down.
TAGAGGCAGGAGAATTCCTGGGGCTTGTGACCAGGCAGCCTAGCCAACCAGTAAGCACTCTTTTCAGTGAGTGACCCTGCCATGAAAAGTAAGATGAAGTGACTGAGAAAAACACCTTACACTGAACTCTGGCTTCCACGACCATGGGCACATATATGCATAGACACACCAATGTGTGTCCCTATACATTAACATGTGTATCTACACATGTGTGTATGCACATGCATACATGCACACATAATACAGGGCACTGAGTTAAATTTACATTCAAAGTAACTTATCAGTGCTACTATTCCCTGAATGTTACATGGCTGTCCTGGAGAGCCCTAATCGTCTGTTAATACCTGCTCCAGTGAGATTCTCATACCATGAGACTTTCTGGATGCTTTACTGGTGGTTTCAAGCAACCCCTGTGTTGCATTAAAAGATCAGTAACGACGATCCTGCACCATGTCTTCTAAACTGAACTGAGGGGCCTGGGCTATCATGAGGCTGTTCTGTGTACTGGAGGAAAGATAGGGCTGGAGGGCTCCTGCCAGGCTCAGAACTTGAACATCAGCAGAAGTTTTATGAACAGCTCAGACTGTATCAGCTTGTGTGGCTAGAGCCAGCTCAAGGAAACACTTGGTAAATAATGGTACTTATTAATACTTGGCCCTCTGTCATGCGGATCTGGTAATCAACGGCCGCCATCTGGTTAAGGTCCACTGTGGGAGCAGCTTTGATGGAGATGCCCATTAGTCACAATGGGGCTTTGGAGACTGTGATAGATGGAAACTGGTTGACGATGTTTCTCTGGGAGACTGAATTACTTTGTGATAATTACTGGGCCATGAGTAAATCATGCTCCCTCCCCTCTTATTAGCGCTTAGAACCACAGAGACTCATAGACAATAGTGACTCAACTGTATCTCTCTAGGGAGCCACTTTCCTGGATGACTGACATGTGTTGTGGAGGAGGCTGGGCAGGTTCAGTGTAATGCTTCTCATCTTTCCAGCAGGGTCTTCCTCGGGTTCTTTCAGTGGTCATCAGTCATACTATGGCAAACGCCATCCTGACTATGTGGAGGAGAAGGAATTATAAAATGAAAACACGTTGAACCAGAGAAGATATTAGGAATGTATGAAGTTCATGCTGGAAGAAGAAATTAGTCTAGAAGATCCAGTGTACAATGTAGCTTTTACAGTCAGCCATGCATTGAATCCTTACAAACGGCCAAAATGGTGGTTTCTAAATATTATCCTCACAAAAGAAACATTCTCTTGATTTAGTCATCTTACAATGTAGCATGCATCAGAACAAAAACATATGTGACCAATACCATGAAGGTCACCAACTTTGTCAAATTAAAAATGTTTTTAAAAATCTTATTGAAGTTGAAAGCTCAGTCATAAACTTTTGACTTTTTTGGTGAGGGAGACCCTAGCAAGACTCCTACCCACATTTCATTGCTTTGTGGGTTTATAATTGCTGTGGTTCCCATTTCACAGAGGAGAGCACGTGGGGGAGCTTCCTTAGGTAGCTACTCTTCTAGGATTCGGTCTTAGACCATCTGCCCACTAGATCACGTCACATTGTGTCTGATGGATTTAGCTATTTATTTATTTTTAATAATAGGGTTTATTTCTTCATTGTTGTTTTAATTGTTTTAAAATTTGATTTAAAAACATTTTTTTCTACAGGTATGTATTGTACACCCTGCATAATCTTCCCACCCCTTTCTTTTCTCCTCTAATTTGTTCTTCTTACTCTCCTACACAATATCATTTCTTTTTACATTTCATATATGCATTTTATATATTTACATTTTATATGAGTATGTAAATAATAGAGAAAACTGAGATATATGTTTTTCTGAGACAGACTGAATTCACTTGATATTATTGCCTGTAGTTATATTTATTTTCATAGAAATGACATAAACCCATTCTTCTTTGTGGCTTAAACCAATCCATTGTATATACATCAGAGTTTCTCTGCCCTGTCCTCTGTTGTTGGACAGGTAATTTGGCTCTAGAACTTAATTGCTCTGAATAGCGCTGTAGTAAACATTGATGTACATTTGTCTCTCTGCTATGTTGACTTGTAGTTCTTCCAGTAGATTTGGTCTATTTTTATGTTGCTGAAAAACTTGTATACTGATTTTCATAGAGAGTGGGCTAGTTTGAATAGCCATTAGCAGTGTGTAGGAGTTTCCCTTTCCACATATTCACCAACCAACATTTGTTTTTACTTGTTTTCTTAATGACTGCTACTCCAACAGGGATACTGGATCTCAGTGTAGTTTGGTTTGCATTTCTCCCATGGCCCATGAAGATAAACATTTTTCATATGTTTATTAGCCGTTGTATTTCATCTATTGAGAATTGTCTGTTTATTTCCTTAACCCTCTTATTGACTGGGCTATTTGATTTCTAATTGTTGAGTTAGTTGAATTCTTTATGTATTCTAGACATTAATCTTATGTCAGATGCACAGTTAACAAAGATTTTCTTCCCTTCTGTAGTCTGCCTTTTCACTTGGACAACTGTATTCTAAACGTTTTAATTCCATGAGGCCTCATTTGTTGGTTTCCTGACTAGAGTTGTATTTAGAAAGGCTCTGATTGACTTTGGTGCTCCCCGTCTAGCATGGGGAAATTTATTTTCTCAGCACCCAAAGAACAGTTTAATGGCACCAAAGAAAGTACTACGGTAGCCTGGTATTTGATTAGATCACCACGGAAATGAAAAACCATCGCAAATCATGCACTCTCCTCTTTACCAGCTGCTAAACAACCACCACTACACCACAGCATAGGCCTTCTCTGCATTGGTAATCTGTGTAGTTATTAATTTCTAAAATAATGACTTTCCTCTATTACATCTGTGCTTCCCAATGCAGGAGCATTAAAGACATGCACCTACTGAATATTTTAAGTTAGTCTAAATGCAAATTTTTGTAAATGTAAAATACTCATTGGAATTTTCAAAGACAATATGGAAAATATAACAGCATTTCAGAAGTGTGGAGAGCACATTGTGATGATATTTTCCTTGTGCTTGTCTAAATAATATACATTAGTAAGTTTCTCATGTAGTTTTTTCTACGACTACTGGAAAATATATAACCGTGCATAATACAGCTGTTGTTCAGCGCCAGCAGACTGTGAGCGACCTATGGACAGGAACCATATTTCCTCAGGACCTAGCACCATGGTGTTACATAGTAGGTGCTCAGTAAACATGCTGGCTGAAACCAGTCAAAGGGGGTGGAAGCAATGGGTATAACTTTTGGGCTTAGTTATCTACAGTGACCTTGTTTACTGCCAGCAATGGATGTTTTCGTCTCTAGAAAAAAATAGTGACTTTGAACCCAGAGTCTCAGGGGGCTATCTGCCTCCGACTGGACCTTAATACCCATGTACTCAACAACCCCGCCGCTTATCCTTGACCACAAAATGAAAAACCCAGGAGCTGTTCCTTATTGGTTAAAAAAATCACTCTGGGCCCATTCATCTTCTTCCTTCTGGGAATCCTCCTTCCTGGTCCAGCTCCCACATTTGCATGGCCTCAGATTTCCTAAAGCACCATTGCCTTCAATAGTCTCTCCTTCAGCTTCACACACCCCAGCTCTCAAGTAAGGCTGTGCTATTTTCTCAGCTCAGACCAAATAAAGAACTAGTCTTAGAAGGTTTAGGTGACATCTGAAGTCATCAAGAAAGAATGGTTGAACATGACATCTTCACTCTGCTTCTGATCCCAAAGCCTAAAAATGTTAGTTACTGTCTGTTTTATTATAGGCCAATTTTATATTTGGACTTTTGCAATATGCTTATTCCGCCCCCCCCCCATTTCTTTTCTGTAGAAGAATTTTAATCCAGTAACATGCCTACTCTGTCAAGGGATCACATCCAAAGATATGATCCAACTAGAATGCAGACATGCCCTGGATGACAATGTGATCTGGCTGGAATACAGACATGCCCTTAGTTTACACTTTTAATACTAAACAAAGTAGGTCAGGTTAGTTTGTAGAAAAAAGCAGCAATGTTTGAAAGTGAGGTCTAATTGAGGGGGCAGTTCAGTGAGCATAGTTCAGTTGAGTTCAGGCAATACAGTAGAGAGTTCAGTTGAGCTCAGTTGAGTTGGAATGAATTGGGAGTCAGTTCTAGTCTGTCTGGCGTTGAGTTTGTGGCAGTTTAGTTGATGGCAGTTCAGTTTGTGGAGTTCAGAGACAGTTTTTTCCAGGACAGTTTTACAGAGAGAGGTTGCAGAGAGAACAAGCCAGACACAGGTGAGGACAGAGTGAACCAGAGAACGAGAAGGAGTCAGAAGATTAGAACAGACTGCTAGAGTTAGTTTGAGGGCAAGCAGAACAATTCAGTCAGAAGCTGGGAGAAGCTAGATTGATTCAGTTAGCTTGGAGGGGAGTTAGAGCCAGAACAGCTGAGTTGAACCAGCCATCCAGAGTTCAGATAGAACTAGAAAGGGTAAGTATATTCAGCACTAAGTCTCAGAGACTGAAACATGTGAGGCCTAGGTTAGCAGACAGAGGCTGGAAGCTGAAGTCTTCAAGGTCCGAGCTTGCAGAAGATTAGGTTGTGTGAAGGTTAGAAGCTTCCAGGCCTAGGCCTAGGGCTAGTTAGACAGAAATGCTCTGGTCTCAAGCCCAAGTGGTGTATTCCCATAGTTTGGGTAAAGCTCTTATCTCATACCTTTATTTGGTGAATAAAAGTTAATTTTACAGCTTTCTTTTTTTGTGATGGCCCAGAGAGAGTTTGAGGATGGTCAGCTCCTTTTGCCTGGCTAAAATGCTGGTCACTAGTCATCTCTCTCTCTCTCTCTCTCTCTCTCTCTCTCTCTCTCTCTCTTTCCAGTTAGTGCCTTTCCTTACAGGTAAACTTGATGTTACAATTTCAGAATCAGTGTAGAGAGGATCAATTAGTGCAGGAGAAAGTAAGAATATGTATCTTCTGAATAATTTGCATACACAGTGTATCTTACTTGAGTCCAACATCAACATTAAGAGATAGTCTTAATATTTTCAGATGTAATATGTAATGGCAGAGGAGAAATTGATGTGGCCCAGGTTTCACAGATGATGGATGAAAGATTTCAATCTTAAACCTACATCTTTCCATATGCAAAATCTGTCTTCTCCTCCACATTCAGTACATCAATAAAATGAGGTCTGGGTCTGTGGTAGTTTGAATAAAAAATGTCCCCATAGGCTCATGTATTTGAACCCCTGGTCCACAGTTGGTGGTCCAGTTTGGGAAGGTTATGGAACTGGTAGGATGCAGAGTCTTGCTAGAGGAAGTATGTCATTGAGGGTGGGATTTGTGAGTCTATAGACTCCCCTCACTTCTAATTAACTCTCTAGACTTCATTCAGGATGAAATGTGATCATCCAGTTTCCTACTCCTGGTCTGCCACTATACGCTTCCCCCTGATTATGGATATCTTAGTCCTCTGGAATCTTAAGCCAAAATAAAACCCTTTCTACTCCTATAAGTTGTTGCTAGTCATGGTATTTTATCACAGTGACAAAAATAATTCGTGGGGTTTTTTTTTTTTAGGCAAAGCACAATCCATCTCCATGGCAATGTGACCTAATGAGTCTGCACCAGGGTTCTTGTGAAGTCTCTAAATTCACTCTTTCCATTACTAATAAGTACTGTCATTTGTTTGTGAAGATGTACATTTTTGTAGCTGTGGAGAAAGTCAGATGATTCAGAAAAAAGATGAGAGAATGAAGCATTCCGTTATACCCGGGTGGACAAAACCACAAGCCAATGAAGTCTCTGGTAGAACATTGTCATAAAGCACCCACCTGATGTGAGCTCTTGGTGAATATTCATTTGAAGAATAGCCTTCAAAAAGCTTTATTTAGCCTCACAAAAGCAGAACAGAGCACACTAGCTCTTTTTTTCCATCTAAGGAACGATGAGATCCCGTAGAGCTGAGGTCACTTCTCAGCCCTTAGGAACATCTTGTGATACAGTGGAGGTGAGCATGCCAATGGACATCCTGGTTTCAGCCATGACCTTAAATTTCAGCAGAGCTCCGTACAGAAGACATTTGTAAATAGAGTATTAGAAGCTATAGAATGAATTTCTATATATGGAGAGGGGATTTGTTAGAATGACTTAGAGGCTGTGGTCCAGCTAATCCAACAATGGCTGCTTATGAATGGAAAGTTCAGGGACTTTCAGTCCATGAGGCTGGATGTCTCAGCTGATCTTCAGTATATGCTGGAATCCCCCAAAAGTAAGCTTTAATGTCAGTGAAAGAATGGACTTGCAAGTGGAGCCAAAGCAAACAGGCAAAGAGCAAAAGCTCTTTCTTCTTCCACGTCTTTCACAAGAAGGCATGGCTCATATTAGAGGCAAGTGTTTCCACCTCAAAGAATCCATATTAGAAGTGGATCTTACCACTTAAAATTAAGCAAAAATCCCTCACAGGTGTGGATATTTTGGGATTACAGTTAACTCCAGATGTAGTCAATTTAACAACCAAGAATAACCATTGTAGCCACCAAGGCAAGCAGGCACATCTGGGATGCTGGTCATCATTGTGAAGTTATAGCCAGTATTTTGGTTGATTGCCTCCAAAAACATGGGTGCCCTAAACATGGACGCCGTTTTGCTCCATGGGAAAGGACCAGGGCATGTCCAGCAGCTAATAAGTCTGGAGAGACATGAAAGGTTGCATTGTAAGTTTTTCTAAATCACCTGGTTACACCGAAATCCTATTTGCTAAGGTCTTAGTGCTCCCTGAGACAGATTTCAGCAGCTACTTGCTTGCAGAGTCAGTATGCAGTTAAATAGCATGATTTCAGCTATCCCTGCATTTTTACAACCGAAGCTGGTCTGCTGAGCCTTTTGCCTTCAGTAATTCCCTGGGAAACAGTAGCATCTTTTAAGACTGTGGAGTTGCTGCCTGTTGTGCTGCTTTTATACCTAGCTAAACAGTAACGTATGCATAATGATAAACACAAACCCAGATGCCCACAAACTGCTAAAGAGCTCAGCAGCCCTTAAATGATTACCATATTTTTATCCTCTAAGAACCTCGGGAAATACTTATTTCCTGCTTTTCATAAAGAAGAAAACTGGGCCTCATAAAAAAAAATCGAAATTTCTTATTTAAAAGATCACAGTAGTAGTGAGTTGGGCAGGACAGATCTGTATTGTACGAAGCCTTCTTTTCTGTCTTCTCAACATTTTTGTTTGGTTTTGTTTTTTTGGAAGACATTTTAATGCTCTTTCACTCCCTTTTTGCAACTATCTTCCCAGTTCCTCAAACGTTGTTCTTTTTGTGTTCTTGCCCAGGGATCTACCTTATTATATGTGTATGAATGTTTGCCTGCATGTGTGTCTGTGTACCATGAGCACACCTGGTGCCCAAGGAGAGACCACGAGAGGGTATCAGATCTGCCGGAACTGGAGTTACAGACAGTTGTTAGCTGCCATGTGAGTGCTGGGAATTGAGCCTGGGTCCTCTCCAACTTGGCCACTTAAAAAATTCAACAAAAGCATGACTTTCTCTGGGTTGTGACTTGAATGTTAAAACATCTCTCGTAAGCTCTTATATTTGAGTACTCAGTCTCCATCCAGCTTGTGGATCTGTTTTGGGAAGTCATGGAATCTTTTGGATGCAGGAACATAGGGACTTCGGGGGATTTTTAGGCTGGCAAACTTCCTGTCTATATCTTTGCTCCCTGATTCCCCGAGATACGAGGAACAGATCTCACCATAGCAGCCCACCCAGGGGCTCCAGCTATGTCTTTCCCTTCCACTGTGGACTGTAGTCACTGAATGGGGCAACGTAAGCCCCTTCTTCTCTATGTAGTTTCTTTGAGGTATTTTGGTCACATAATGTGAAACAGATAATACAATCTGTGTGATCCTCTGTACCTCCTGGTTTTATGTACCAACTTGACACAAGCTAGAGTCATCAGAGAGGAAGGAGCCTTAGTTGAGGAAATGCCACAGGATCTAGGGATAAGGCATTTTCTCAATTAGTAATCAATGGGGGAGGGCCCAGCCCATGGTGGGCAGTGCCATCCCTGGGCTGGTAGTCCCGGGCTCTATAAGAAGGCAGGCTCAGCAAACCATGTGGAACAAGCCAGGAAGCAGTACTTCTCCATGGTCTCTGCATCAGCTCCTGCCTCCAGGTTCCAGCCCTGCTTGAGTTCCTGTCCTGACTTCTTCAAATGATGGGTCATGATCTGGAAGTGTAAGCCAAATAAACCCTCTCCTCATCAGGTTGCTTTTTGGTCATGGTATCTCTTCACAGCAATAAAACCTTAAGACATTCTACAGCCACCACTTCACTAATAAAAGACCTTGTGTACTATGAAAGGCAGTGATCTGTTCTCCTAGCTCTCCCATTAGGCTGTGAACAGAAAATGGGTAACACCTACCTCTCTCTGCCTCTATTGCCAATACCCACCTTCCCATCCAGAGCCAAGTGTCAACAGCAACTGAATAAACACCTATAGAAAAGAAGGGGCCATTCGTGTTCCTAATTCCTGGGTGTAATTTCATTTCCAAATGGATCATTACTCTCAGTGACCTGGCAGGTCCTAGCAGAGAGGCTTTCTCCCAGTGGCAAGTCATCTCACACAAAAGATTCACCTTGATTCCACGAGGTACATCACAGACTGTCACATGAAGTTCCTCTTTCTTCAGTGGCCATTCTTGTTGCCTCTTTATTACACTTGGTATCTCCCACTAACTTATTTGTCTGTAGAGCTTTGTCTTAAAAAATCATGTATGTCCAGTAGAACTAGTGGCCTGTGCTTCTTGGAGAAATTTGGCAAATAACTCGTTTTTGGCTCAAGAATGCTGGGCAATTCAAAATGTTTTCATTCCCCTTATAAGACACATGAACACAATTTGCTTTCTCAGGAAAACAAGTTTCACAGTCACTGTGAATCTCACATGTCCTTCTCTCTGAAGAGAATGCTCTGAGATGACATCATTGTTACTAGGTGAGAAGGAGGAATCGCAGGCAAGTTGCCTTTGGGTTACTATGGACTGTTTTGTTGGCAGTGTTCACATCTTTCTCCCCTCACACACAGTTATGAGACTCTCCTGTGTTCCCGTTTAAGGGAATGCCTTTTAGCCAATTACTCGCTAAGAACCAGGCAGAGGTATATTTAAGGATCATGTGATAAATATCACAGACTTGGTGTATGTGGTTGACATTCTGAGCTGCCTTCCCTTTGTCCCTGCTGACAGTCCTCCTGGCAGCGACAGGGTGCCTATGACCAATGTAAATATGTCATGGCTTTTTAGTTTCCTTTGCCTCCGTGAGAATGAAGGTTAAAAAGACACTGCCAGGGGTCTAAAGGAATATTCCAACAGGCCCCTCAAGCTCCTGTTGCCTCTTTGGAATCTTCATGGTGACAAGCCTCAGGAAACAAACCAAATTCTTAGGTTGGTGGTAGAAAGAAGAGCCGTTGCTTGATCCTTGAGGACAAGTTTGAGCTGCTGAACCAGACAAGGCCTCCTCCCCCAAGGGCTTGCTAAGTAAGCAGCGACTGGCTCTTAGGTTCAAGCCTGAGTCTTTGTTGCTTACTGTCTAATGCATGCTGATGGAGGTAAGGCAGGCGAGCAGCTGTACCCACACACTGTCCCCGATTGTAAGCCATTCCTCTAAAAGCTCCTGCTCCTTCTCTGCCTGAGCACATACCAACTCATTTTTTCATAAAGTCATCTCGCTTTTATTTGTATTAAACTTGAGCTGTTTTCTCCACCACTTAGGAGCTCCCAAGAGCACTTTGCTTTAATGTCTTGAGGCAAGAGCAAGTCGTAGGTAAGTAGATGTCCCTCCCAGCACTCTAATGGGCACTCTGCTTCACTTTTCTAGTCTGTGACTATCCCTTTGGTCTACAAGATAGAAACAGAATGAAAGCCAGACGTGTGATATAAAGCTTTATAAAAGACAAAGGTACATGTATGATTGTGAGCAAGAAATTGGCTAACATAAAGTATAAGTCTTCAAAAAATAATGTTCCCACCATTTACCTGCAAATTTTATGATTTCCTTGTTTTTAATTGCTGAGTAGTATTCCATTTAGAAGAGCTCATTCTGAGTGAGGTATCCCAGAAGCAGAAAGAACACAGGGTATATACCCACTTATAAGTGTATATTAGACATATAATATAGGATAATCATACTAAAATCTGTACACCTAAAGAAGCTAAGCAAGAAGGAGGACCCTGAGTAAGACGATCAATCCTCACTCAGAAAGGCAAATGGGATGGACATTGGAAGATGGGGGAAAACAGGAAACAGGACAGGAGCCTACCACAGAGGGCCTCTGAAAGACTCTACCCTGCAGGGTATCAAAGCAGATGCTGAGACTCATAGCCAAACTTTGGGCAGAATATAGGGAATCTTATGAAAGAAAGACCTGGAGGGAACAGGAGTTCCACAAGGAGAGCAACAGAACCAAAAATTCTGGGCCCAGAGGTCTTTTCTGAGACTGATACTCCAACCAAGGATGATGCACGGAGATAACCTAGAATCCCTGCACAGATGTAGCCCATGGCAGGTCAGTGTCCAAGTGGGTTCCCTAGTAAGGAGAACAGGGTCTATCTCCGACATGGACTCAGTGGCTGACTCTTTGATCACCTCCCCCTTACCAGGCCAGGCCACCTCCTTACCAGTCCACAGAGGAAGACAATGCAGCCAGTCCTGATGAGACCTGATAGGCTAGGGTCAGATGGAAAGGGAAGAGGACTTCCCCTATCAGCAGACTAGGGAAAGAGGAGAAGAGGGAGAAAAGGTGCGATTGGGAAGGGATGAGGGAGGGGGCTATAGTTGGGATACAAAATGAATAAATTATAAGTTAAAAATTAAAATAAAAATATAAAAAGAGCCAAAAATTAAAAAAAAAAGGTTTATTGGAGGAGGTTTTTTTTTTTGTTTTTTGTTTTTGTTTTTGTTTTTTGTCTATGAGTCCTTGATGTGAATCATGAAAGTGGCCCTATAACCATGATCTGATCCTTTGCCCTCTTCACTTATGGCAACTTATACCTAACTCATAGTAGTAACCCAATTCCTGTCTATTGATGACTGTTGAATTCTGCCATAACTCCAGGCTTCGGAGCCTTGCTATATTGACAGCAGAGGCTGCCAGGGTTCTACCTGAAGCCCTTTCTTCTCCCCGACTCAGTGAGAGTCAGAGTGATTTTCTGAAGATCCGCATCTGACTCAGTGCTTCCTCAGTCTGGTTCGTGTTTGGGCCTGAGTCGTGTGATAGGCTCCTTCTGCCTCCATTAACTGCTAGTTGTATGAGCAGCCTGGCCCCAGAGACCATGTCCCATTGGCTTCCGGATCTGGGTCTCCAATGAACTGCGTTGCATGCTCATGCCTCCTCTCCTTTGTATACCGTACACGGATGGTGGAGAGTAAATTCTGGCTGGCACCATGGCTTGCTCAGTTTTGGGATTTCCCGCTTCACCTGCATGAATCAATTTTCTCCCAGGGCATTCCGTTAGAAGAGTATGGGGTGTGCACCTCCCCACAGGGCGCACCTCCAGGGAGCAGCGCTCACCGGCAGCCACCCTAGGTACTATGAGTTATTTTGACAACATCCCAGCAGATGGCGGCAAATTATTCTGAGCAGGCACTTTTCTCTAGTTCCACAAAGTCTGCAAATAAGTTAGCACCTGTGCTGCTGCTCCTGGAAAGACTGCCCACTGATCAAGCGGAAGGGTCTAGCCGCGGTTTCCTGTCTCGCTCATCTCAGCCTGTAGCCTGTTAATCAGACCTGGCCAGCCTTAGAGACGATAAGCAGAAAAAGCCTTGCACTTGGAGAAGGAGATGCAGCTCTTTATCAAATCTCATTTTCTGTTGCCAAGCACCCAAGACACAGATGTAGGCGCCGCCTCCAGCCTGTCTGTGTCCTTAGCCTAAGGTTTCAAACACTCAGTTCTTTCTGTCTGTGATTCACCTTTAAGTAATGCCTGTATTTTAGGGTGAGTCAAATTGAGGCTCCTCCCCCCTTTTTTAATTTAAAAGGATTTATTTGTTTTAAATGTTTGAATGTTTTTGCCAGCATGCACAGTGCCCTTGGAGGTCCCCTAGGACTGTAGTTACAGAAGGTTGTGAACTACCGTGTAGGTCAGAGGTTCTCAACCTTTCTAATGCTGTGACCTTTTAATACGGTTCTTCATGTTCTGGTGACCCCCAACCATAAAATTATTTTTTGTTGCTAGTTCATAAGTGTAATTTTGCTACTGTTACGAATAGTAATATCAATATATGTGTTTCCTGATGGTCTTAGGTGACCCCAAAGGGGTCGTGACCCACAGATTGAGAAATTCTGATGTAGGTGCTGAGAATGGAACACAGATCCTCTGCAAGAGCCACAAGAGCTTGTATTCCCGTGGCTATCACTCTAGCTCTGGATTAGGCTTCTTACACAGGGCACCAATGTCTGCATGAGAAACAAAGGTGCCTGGCCTTAGAAACAGGAAAAATGTTCTGTATGAGATTTCATTGTCTGTCTGTCTCTCTGTCTGTCTGTGTCTCCCTCTCTTCCTCCCTCTCCTCCTTCTTTTTTTCTTTTAAGAAAGATACTTAGAACTACTAAAAAGAAAGAAGAGACATATAAAAAGGGACTTAGTGGTTTCAAGATAACAAAGATGCCTAAATGATTTTTCCTTCCACGGCCGCTTGTTTACACTTTTGAGACATCTGTGAAGCCAGGGGCATGTCGGTGTGAGAGCCCATCAGGAGGAAGCCCCCTTCTCACTGTTGACTCTGTAGGAGGAGAATCCACAACCCCTCCCTCTGTGGTCTCCCCTCAGTCTAGGGAAGAAAATAAATACTTCTTCCAGGCAAGAAAATACTGCGTGCATTCATTCAGCATTCAGTATCCAGCATTTGCTGCGTGTGTGTCTGTTTTGTTTCACAGAGCAGATGTTGTCTCAGAAAACCCCTGAAGCCCACACATTTCCTGGAAAGGTATCTAGAGGGATAGAGCTGGTCATTAACTAGTTCGGTTATTTAAGAATTGGACTTATTATGAATGGTTTCTTTACGGTTTGTATGCTGCAGGGAGGGTGGCTGTCTCAACCTGCTGCGCAGGACATCTGTCCTCTGACTTGGCATTGAGAGGATTTTTTTTCTTGACGTTTCTTCCAGAAGCTGTGTAACAGGTGTGGCTAGAGTTAAAGGGCATTGTCTCCTTGTGAGATGTCTCTATACTATGAAAGAGAGCTGAATGGGAAGGGAAAAATGTTTCTGCTATTGGCCTGCGGTAGCAAGCACTTATGCATCTTTGGGGGAAGTTATCCTTTCTGCATTTAGATTCTTTTATGGAAGAGGAGATGTTTCCAGACTCCTCTGATGCTGGATGCTGTGTAACATGAAAAGAATTTCCAACACAAATACAGACTTTCTCCCCATGTTTACAGGATCATCCCATCTCTTCCTTTTCAGATGGATGTGGCTAAGAAATCTCTCAGTACAGTGCTCAGGAAGCCATGCCAACCCATTGACACTGATCTTAAGACAGAACCTCCTACCATCCAAGGGTGTAAGAGTTCTGAGTTCTGTATTGCTCATCATGTTGAAAGCAAAGCCCCAACTTTTCTGTCCATCTGTCCATCCATCCATCTATCTATCCATCCATCCATCCATCCATCCATCCATCCATCCTTCCATTCCTCCTTCATTTCCTCCCTTGTTCCCTCCCTCTCTCCTTCCCTCCCTCTCCCCATTTCCCAGAGCTGAACAAGCTGGTGACAGGTACCCTGATAGGGGCACAGAGGTAGAGTCACATCCTCAAGTTTCAGCATATGTCAAAGCAGTGATGTCTGAATGTGAAAAAAGAGTGAAACAAAAATGAATGATAGCAGATACATTAATAATAATGTTTTTGCTAAATAGAGAGGGGGGAATAAGAAATAAAAAAAAATTCTCAAAGCTACTCAAACTATGCATCCTCATATGTCAGCATGGGGCAAACTCTGCCTTGGGAAGAATGTGCTAGCAATCTACAGTCTGTGTTTTGCAAGGACAAGACCCACCTGCTCAAGGCTTTGTATCCCACACACTTCTTGAACCCTTTTTAAAGATATGGTACTGTGTAATTAACATTTATTTCATAATATCTGTTTCAATGGTTGTTCTCAGTCTTCAGGAGTCTTATGATCTCCCACAGAACTTACTAAAAAAATACAATTTCTTGAGTCTTATCTGCAGAGAATCTGAATTAATAAAATTGGGTTAGTGATTAGGATGTGATTTTTAAAAAAATGATGTTCCTCAGGATGAGTGTTGTGGCTTGTTTCTGTAATTCCAGTAACCAGGAGGCAGATGCAAGAGGATTGCTGCAAGTTCAAGGCCAGCTCGGTCTACATAGTTCCGGGTCAGCCAGGGTTAAACAGTGTGGTCCTGTCTCAAAGCTATTAACGCGCTCTCTTCTAAACTAAGTCACTCATGTTTATTATTCATTGCTTTGAGAAATGGTTGTGTTTTCTGTGGAGCCTGAACTTAAGTATCTATGACTTCCATTTTTCAAATAAGAATGCTAACATGCTTATGTAATTGATTTTGTCCTCTCTGTTTGTATCATATATTAAAGAGTAAACAATGAATATGGGCTCAGTCAGTTGCTGCTCAACCTAAATGTGATCCCTGGGACCTATGTATAGAAGAACACCATGTACGGTGGTATGCACCTTGAATCTCAGTGCTGGAAGGCAGAAACAGGAGGACCCCTGAGGCTCCCTGATCAGGCAGTCTAGCCAAATCCGTGCATGCATTCATTTTCTCTCTCCGTGAATGTTGACTAGCTGGTCAAAGTTCTTGCCTAGTCCTGTCTGTGATGGTGGAATGTAACATTTGATTTATGACCGAAAAATAAACCTTTTCCCCCTCATGTAGCCTTTCCCCAGGGTCTTTCATCACAGTGACAAAGTGCAGCTAGGATAATGCCTTTTTCTTTAAGGAGGCTTCTGTGGCCTGGAGGCATACTGAGGTGGTTTCAGGGACTGCCCACTGATGCTCTCTGATGCTAGGGTCCTGGGAATCTTTCACGCCTACCGCTGGACCCAGGCTCTTCCCAGCATCCTCATACACCTGGAAAGCAATTCTGGGAAAATACCGTGTGATGTTAAAGTGGGATCCATAGGTCATCAGTAGCTGACACAGTTGTCTTTCATTAAAAAGGATTCTGAGCACTCAAGGAGAGAAATAGGAAAGAACAACCACCACATCCCCTTTTACTGGAGGAGGAACACGAGGAGTGTCACCCGTAATTAGTGTTTCTGTTCTCAATGTTCCCAAGTCAAGCCTACAGATGGGACCAGGGCTGTTACATCCACGTTGCGGTATTCTTCCTGGTCCCCCTCAGGAGCTAGCAAAAGAAGGTTGTGTTTCTCTTCTTTTGCAACAATTCTACAAGTTGACACCAAAAATACTCAGGCTGGAGGCTTAATTTGAATATCTATGGTATAAAATTACCAGTGTTCACATCCCCTAGCATTTTCCTGACAAATTAATTGCCAATACAATTTGCAGCAGCGGGTGTGTGTGCGTGTGGCACAGTGGGGTTGAGGGTTCAGCTTAGGAGCAGTAATTATGGGTGCCCTTGGCTGGGGAAAGAGCAAGATGATACTAAAGGAGCCCGTGTTTTCCGTAAGCAGCACCTGTTCCTTTGCCTGCTCTGTAGACCTGCGGATCAGGAAAGGACACATATAATTTGGTCGAATAAATGACTACCTCTGGCACACATGATTTAACCTCTTAATAGCTCGGTGATCTGCGGCTGCCATGAGCTTCCTAAACCACGCTGTGGATCCCTGCCAGTTCTGAAGTCTTTGCTCTATTTACTTAACCTTTCAAATCTTAAAAAATATCAGGATAAAGAAGCAAATGGCACAAACCCTCTTGGGGAGAAGAGTCAACCAGGATTAAAAAGAGATTCTCCTTATATCTGAAAGTATCTGGTCTCTGAATTAAAAAAAAAAAGAAAAAGAAGAAATGACAAAAGAAGCCCAGTTAGATAAAGCAACCTTTCCCCATCATTTTATCCTCCTCCTTCTTTTCCTTCCCTCTCTAATCCTCCTCTTTTTCACTGTAGTCTCTCAGATTATCCAGGTTGATCTTGAACTTGCAATGTAGCCTAGGATAACCTTGACCTTCTGATTCTTCTGCTTCCACTAGCACTGGGATGATAGGCATGTGACAACTGTGCCTGTCTCATAATCTGTCCTTTAAGAAATACTTTCTGACAAAGAGGATAGACATTGGAAGAGGGAGAAAACAGGGGTCAGGACAGGAGCCTACCACAGAGGCCTCTGAAAGACTCTACCCTGCAGACTATCAGAGCAGATGCTGAGACTCATAGCTAAACTTTGGGCAGAGTGCAGGGAATCTTATGAAAGGAGGGGGAGATAGAAATATCTGGAGGGGACAGGAGCTCCACAAGGAGAGCAACAGAACCAAAAAATCTGGACACAGGGGTCTTTTCTGAGACTGATACTCCAACCAAGGACCATTCATGGAGATAACCTAGAACCCCTGCACAGATGTAGCCCATGGCAATTCAGTGTCCAAGTGAGTTCCCTAGTAATAGGAACAGGGACTGTCTCTGACATGAACTGATTGGCCTACTCTTTGATCACCTCCCCCTGAGGGGGGAGCAGCCTTACCAGGCCACAGAGGAAGACAATGCAGCCAGTCCTGATGAAACCTGATAGACTAGGATCAGAGGGAAGAGGAGGAGGACCTCCCCTATCAGTGGACTTGGGGAGGGGCATGGATGAAGAAGAGGTAGAAAGGGTGGATTTGGGAGGGGAAGAGGGGGAACTACACATGGGACACAAAGTCAATAAAATGTGATTAATAAAAATTTAGAAAAACTGAGCAGTAGAACAAAGTAAATAATGCAGATTAAAATAAATACTTTCTGCTTATTTCTAAGCTTTCACAGAAGAACCTTTTCTTCGAGATCTACAACTTGAGATGAGGTGCAGTTTCTGGCTTAGCCCATGCCCCTCACCACTGCTATAATCCTCCAGCTCCTGAGGCTCATGCGGTTTCAGTTGTTTTATCAAGTCTGGTTGTAGTAACAACACAATGGCAATAGGAAAGCATGTAAATAACATCTGGTGAAAATTCTCCCTGGTTGAGTGGAGTAGATGGTGAAGACAGAACATGTATACATCCTTAAGCATCTTCCATAAATGTTTTTAAGTTACCCCATCCCCTTTCCCTTAAGCCTGGTTGACAACCCAGGGCTGGGGAAAGTCACGGGCCCAGGTAAGTAATTTGCTACTGTGGTTTAAATAAGTGACCGAAGCAGGGAACTGCCTTCTAAATATCCGTGCTTATACCCTGAGACAAGAGCTGAGCCAGCCTCAGTCAGGGAAGCCTCTCCCCATAAAGAATTGCAGTGAATACAGAGATTCATGGCCACACAAGGTATAGAGACTTGTTGGCCCAGCCCCACACAAGATCTGTATGGAACTCTCTTTAAGACTCAGGGAACATTTTAGAAGAGGGGTTGGGAAATGTATATGAGCTAGTAGATAAAATGAGGGGCGGTGAAACATCATTCTGTAGGATAATTATTATGATTATTAATTCACAACAACTGTATTACGTGCCCTTGGCCAACATAGGATTGGCCTCATTAACAGTAAGTCATGAAAGGTGGTTGGACTCAAGGCTCCTCCTTTTTACATCTGCCTGGCTATTGCTGGAGTCTGGAAAAGGGGGACCACTGCCTTTATTACATACAAACTGCTGGGCCCACCAGGCTCCAACACTTGGTTACAAACCCATGGCCACAAAGACAGCCCTGCCTAGTCTCAGTGGTTCATAAAACAGCCAAAATAGTCATGAATGTAAGAGAGAGATGTGTGAGGAGGAGAGAGGGTTGGCAGGGTAGCAGAGAAGTAGGGGTGACAATGACTGGTGTGTATTGCATACGTGTGCAAAATTGTCTAAAAATTTAGCTAATAAAAAGAAATTAAATTTTAGAATATTAGAATTTGCATTAGTCAGTGTTTTCTAGAGAAAAAGAGCTTGGATAAATGAATACATATTCATGTATACATGGGATTTATCAGAATGTGTGGTCCAGCTAGTCCAACAATGGCCATCTACCAACAGAAGGTCTAAGAATCTAGTAGTTATTCAGTCCATGAGGCTGGATGTTTCAGCTGGTCTTCAATATATGTTGGAATCCCAAAGATGTTGGCTTTAATGCCAGTGAAGGAATGGACTTCCTAGTAAAGGCAAGCAGGCAAAATGAGGGCAAGCTTCCTTCTTCCATGTCCTTTATATTTGCTGCCATCAGAAGGCGTGACCCAGAGTAAAGTTGGAACTTGCCACCTCAAAAATCTAGATTAAAAGTGGGTCTTCCCGCTTCAAATGATTTAACCAAGAAGAAGAAGAAGAAGAAGAAGAAGAAGAAGAAGAAGAAGAAAAAGCCCAGTCATTTGGGTTATAGTTAATTTGAGATGTTGTCAAGCTGACAATTAAGAATGGCCATCATAAGCACTTTTACAGATTTATTTTGGGGTCAAAGATTTTTTTAAATAGAAATAAAACATTATAGCATTATATGTGAGGGGAAAGGAGCGCACACTCTTGATTCCATTAAGTGTTGTTCTCAGGTTTTCCTTGTGATGTCAGCTGCTTTTAAAAATATTAAAGATTGAGTGGGGATGAGATAATATTTCTGGCACTCTAGTTCCTGGAATAATGGGATTGGAAGGAAGGGGATGAGGATGTGATGGCCAAGGTTAATGTGGAAGGGTGGAAGGGTGGAAGGGTTTCATTCCACTTCTCAATGAATTTGAATCTTCTGTCCCAAAAGTCTCAGCTGCTGAACTACTGCCATCTTTCTTAGCAGGGAAGTTAATCCTCTGAGACCAAAGCTAACCAAATCAGGGTTGGAAGATGCCACATGGTCAAGTAGGACTATCTCCTCAGACACTTTTATTTAACAGAAGAACTTGTAGCCTCTGGTTGGCTTGAGGGTACAGTTCATGTCCTAGTTACTGCTTTATTGCTGTGAGAGGCACCATGACCAAGGTAACTTATAAAAGGAAGCATTTAATTGGGGGTCACTTAAAGTTTTGGAGAGTTAGTCCATGACTATCTCGGCAGGAAGCAGACAGGCATTGTGCTGAAGCATACCTGAGGGAATTATACCCAAGTTCACAGGCAGCAGGAAGAGACACCTGTCCAGGCTTGGGCCTTTGAAACCTCAAATCCCAACCCCAGTGACACACCTCCTTCAACCAAACCACACTTCCTTTACCCTTCCCAAACTGTTCCACTCCCTGGTGACTAAGCACTCAAATTTATGAGCCTATGGGACCCATTCTCATTCAGACCTCCACAGTCCATCATGGTGGGATATCATGAGGGCAGATACTCAAGGCCGCATTGCACCTGCAATCAAGAAGCAGAGAGAAATAGATGCTCATACTCAGCTTGCTTCTGAGTCCAGGACCTTCGCCTATGGAATGGTGCTGTCCACATTCAGATTGGAACTTCCTTCTTTAGTTGGGTCTTTTCTGAAAACCTCCTCCCAGACATGCATAGAGTTTTATCATCCACGTGATTTCAAATCCCATCAGCTGACAAGCATGATTCACCAGCATATACACAATGGTTTTGAAATGATTTCTTTAACCAGTGGATTATTTTATAATCCCAGACTCCCATTAATGTGTAGAGAAGATAACTGAGCCAATTAGGAGTGTAGCATTTTGGTGTGTGACATGGCAATCATCTCCTTCCCATTCATCATTCCTCTCTTATGCACTTCATGTTATTCTACGGCAGGGCACTCCCGTCCCCAAGTCTTTTATCCAGTGGGTCTTCTGTTCCAGGCAGCATTTGGTTGTATCAGCTTCCAGTGACCGTATGACATTTCTTTTTCCTTCCTACACTTGTGCAACCTCTCTCAGACTGTGTGTAGCTCATAGATGGGCAAAGGCTTAACTAAGGACTGTCTAGTTCTACGTGAAAGAAGAGTGTGGGCCTAAGATTGATTGTCCAGAGCAGCAACAGGCCAATGTTAGGCAAACAATTAGCTGCTTTATGTAGGTGCAGGCTTTGCGCTTCTGTGATTTGGAAATTGATGGGCTCACAGAGTTTTCTTTTTTGTAGTATGAGAGCAGATATTTATTGCATAATCCACATGAGACAGATATTGTCCAAATGATGTACACAAATACTGCCATTTTACCTCCACACTCACCCGTTCTAAGCAGCAGCTTTCCTATGTGAATATGTACAGGTGTAAAATTCCTGTACTTTGCTTGAAGAAGGAATTTGATTTGGAATTAATATTCTCTTCCTGCCAGTGGCAAACAAGAACCCTTAAAAGACAAAGCAGGCAGCTGTTACTCCAACCACATTCCGTAGGAGGGGACGGATTCACAGAGAGGAAAGTCACACATAGCTAGGGGTCCTGGGCCTTCCAGGTCACCTGAATTCAAATTGAGTGAACATTTTTAATCCTAACAGCTTTCCACGAAGAAAAAATTACCATGCACTACAATTTACATATCCAACCTGAACAATTTGATAATCGTTGGGCCTGGGGTTCAATCTTCAGAGTCACAAAGAAGAAAAACGTTACCCAGTGTACACAGGTATAATCTTTTAGAACGCTAGCATTTACTCGGTGGTTTTGTATGCTGGAGCTTTATCATTTCTATCTTGATGTTGTAACGGCGCATAGCTGAGAGATTTCACATGTCTCAAAAGACACTCGGCACTTAGACTTTTTAGTATAGAAGCTGCCTCTTTATCTTTTGTATATAATGTGCATGTTCACATGTGTGAACGCAGGCGCTTGCATGCCAGTGTGAGAGTATAGGTAAGAGAATAACTTTGGGTGCCGGTCCTCACTTTGTTTGAGGCAGCATCTTTCCTGTGGTTCTCTGCTGTGTAGTCAGGCTACCAGACCCACTGTGGGTCTCTGGAGATGCGCCTGTCTCCGCCTCCATTTCCCCACAGGAACGGTGAGATTACAGATAGCATGCACTACACCTACTTTTATGTGGATTCTGAAGATCCAAACTCACATTGTCTGACTTGTGTATCAAGCACTTTACCCGTGGAGCCCTCTCTCCAGCCTACTTGCACTTTTGGACAGGCTTGGGGCTGACATGGCTGGTGTTGACTTGTGAAGCTGGTCTGGCTACATTTTGCATTGTGAAATGGCCATGAACCCATGGAGGCAGAGGTGGAAGGTTAGGGATTAAAATTGGCGTATTTATGGGATCAACCTGAGATGGGTGGACTTGTGATGGCTAGTATTTAGTGTCAGCATAAAAGGATCTAGAAGCACTTCACTTAGGAGATGAGCCTCTGGAAATGTCTGTTGAGGGCATTTCTAGATCAAGTTAGTTGAGGTATAAAGATCTACCCTAAATATGGTTAGTGATATATGGTACAGGAGTATCCCACTGAATAAAAGTAAAAAAAAGTAAGCAGACTATCAGCATTTATCTCTTTCTGTTTCCTAACTGGAGGCTCAATATGTCCAGTTGCCTTGTCCTCCCTGCTATGATAGACTGAATGTATCCCCTCAAACTGTGAGCCAGGTGAACCCTTCTTTCCCTAAGTTGCTTTTGTCAGATGCTTTATCATAGAAGTGAGAAAAGTAACTGTACAGATTTACCTTGCTTTTGCATTTGTCAACAGCTTCCCCCTTTATATTACTGAGTAGTATTTCAATTTTTGCATATACACTTTATTCCATTATTTATATACTAGTTGATATTTGGAAAACTTTCGGATTTAAATACCATGTTGCTGACATTGAAGCAGATCTGAGGTAGGAGAGGAAAAGAAGATGAACATTTATTGAGTAATTATGAAAACCTAGAACTTATTTTTTATTATTGTATGTGATTTTCTTCTAGTGAAGTAGTTATGAAACTATTGTTAATGAAACAAAGTTTCCAGAGAGTCTCCTGAAAGTCTTTTAGAAATTAGTATAAGATTGGAAGCCACAAATACACGATACAAAACCTGAGTATAATTTTTCCCACTGACTCTCCATTTCTTGTTTCATTTTTTTTTTGTTTAAACTCCAGGAATCCACAAAGCAGGGCCTAGACAATCATTCTTATCTTTTAATCCAGACATTTACAGTGTGTCTACTGAGCGCTTAGTTTTGTTGAGGTATATGGAAATACCTAAGAGCTTTGTGACCTTTGAGAAGCTGTGAAGTTTCCATAGGTCAAAAGAGCATCAGATAAGCATGGTTTTTCTATTGTAACTAGTGGGAAATTCACTTCTGCATGACACACAAGGCTCCGTATTCTTGCCAATCAAAGTGGGCTCCATGGACCAGCAGCGTCAGCATGAAGACTCTCAGCCCCCGCCCCTCAGACCTACTTAGCTAAGAGAGTCTTGCTCATAGCCTCTCTAGCCTCTCTGGCCTTACTACCTCCACCACAGCACCCTTGCTTTGGTTTTCTAAGCAAGACTATCTAGTTCCTACCTTAGACAGCTCTCTCTCTCTTTGTCTGGTTAGATAGCTCTCTCTCTCTCTCTCTCTCTCTCTCTCTTTGTCTGGTGGTTTCTCCCCAGATGTTTTGAAGGCTCTGCTTGCAATTCAGATTTCAAAAAACATTATCAGAGACACTCTAAGAGTACAGACTTTAGGAACCTATGTCCTGACATCATTTCTCATGGCATGTTTCTCATCTTCTCATTAGAACAGTAAGCACTGTGAGTATAGCTGAGCTTTAACCGTCTCATTCACTGTTTTATCCCCTATACCTAAAACACCGCCTGGCTTAAGTTAGGCTGTCCGTGAGTATTTTACAAATCAGCAAATGAATAAATGATAGAGTTTCAATGAGTTGATAGTGAAAGCTATGCCTATCTGCAGATGTTTCCTATATGCTAGGAAGACTTTTGGGATCTACTACTCTAAACCAATGTTCTTTGAAGCTGTGATTTATGAGTGAAGGGAAGGGAAACAGTGGTGAAGACAAACCTTTCCCCTTTAACGTTGGGCAGATAGGTTAAGTTGATTTGTTAGGATGGCATTTGGTTGTTTTTGAGGAATCTGTTTAGGTAAGTTTTTTCTCAATACACTTTGGGCAATTCCCTTGATGCGTGCAGATGCATACCTTAGCAGCGTGAGTAAAAACATGACTGTAAGCCTTCCCACTTATTTCTAGACTCCTACACTGAAGCGGCTGGTTTCTTGGACACTAGTTTGGAGTGAGTTCGTGCACATTTTAAGAGCTGACTTTGGTTCTACTGCAAAGCTTGCTGCAGGGACTCAGCAAAGGTAACCTCAGAATTCTGATGAGACATCCCGGGAAGACCTCTCACAGCTGCTATTTACAGAAGCCTCTTAAAGAAAAGAACGAGACTGAAAAGTGACTTAATGTTCAATCTACATCAGGAAACTCAAACAAGATTTTATTTTTAAATATCATTTGATGAGGCAATATTACCCCATTTTTTCAGAAGAAGAAATGAAGGTTCTAAGATTTAGATCTGTTCAAAGTTCAAAGGGACTGGACAAGATGGAATTCAAACAGGTTCTTTGCACTATATTGCTGTCCTACTCTTAGCAAAAATTCCGTCGTCCCTTAGCAGAATACTTTTGTTGCTATTGTTCCACATGAAAACTTTTCTGTGTGAGTCAGATTTTCTTTTGACTTTAGAAAGCACCCCAGAGACTAAAACCATCATAAAGGATTCATGAGGAAAAGAGGAGTGACTGTGCAAAATCCTCCACACCTCAGGGCAGGATATGCTTAGCTCTGAGGTAAGGAAAGCCCAGAGACAATTTGTTTACCTCATAAACCATGGCATTTTCAGTCAGAGACTGGAACGGAATGTATTAAGAATTTAAAAGACCATCTACTTTGGCTTTACACACATATTTATTATTATTATCATCATCATCAATGATGACCATAGTTAGGGCATAATTCAGACTCAGTATCTTTCATATCATTTTGGCACTAGAGGAGAAAGGAATGCAGATGACACTATTTTAGGAGAAAATATTAGCTGTTTTACAGAACAAGAAATGAGGATTCTAGGATTGCAATTTATTGAAAATTGTCCCTTAGGGACTGGATCTTCCTTTCCAGCCAGTTGAAAACAATGAGAAGAGCAGGGGAGGTTGTGTGGAAACTTCTCACCCTGTAATATTCCTACACCTGAATTATAGCCATTTAATAAAGTTGCTCTAGGGGCCTTCCTTTTCCACTTATTTTTCCCCAGAAACCTTTAGCTTTACATGAAGAACCAAGACAATACTTCTGGATAAATCCAACCAGGATATTGCTTAAATACGCTAAGAGACCATTGTGTAACAGGGATCCTGAGTTTGTTTGTTTTTCTCAAGCTTTGTGGAAATATCCCTAAATCAGAGTTTGGGTAATGCCCAGTAGATGGAGCTCATTATCAACTTTGTTGAAAAGATAACTCGATTTTACAGAATTATTGAATGTGATTTGATTAGAACTCAGAGACTTCCAGAAGAGTAGAGATTTGTAACAGGAACATTTGACATTTGTAACCCTTACCCCCTTACCCCTCCCCCATAAATCATAATTCAAAAGCATGAGGGAAAGTTGCTTTCCTCTAACACACACAGAGAGTTTGTTCTCTCTCTCTCTCTCTCTCTCTCTCTCTCTCTCTCTCTCTCTCTCTTTCTCTCTCTCTCTCATGTGTTTTCTTCCCCAGGTGGCTCCCCAGAGATTTTATTGGAATCATCTGCTTTTAACTAAAAAAATTTCCTCCTTGAATTCTTCCCCCAGAAATGGAGGCCATAAATAATCTTCTTCATCCTTGAGATGCCCGGAGTTCAGAGTCTCATGCAATCTGAATAGGTAGCAAGTATGCGATTGTGTTTCTGGAGAATGCATTCTGACTTCTCTTCTAACTGAGCTGATGGGACAGAACAGTGACTCCAACCACAGCAAGCCAGGCAGTTGTTACTGTAGATGAGAAAGGGGAGTCTTATGAGTGCTGGTGCTCTTAGGAAAGCAAGGATGGGGATGGGCAATTACCACTGGAGAGCCTTTATCCTGCTTCCAGGACTTTTGGGTTTGTTGTGCTAAAAACTGTAAGTTCTTTTCCTCAAACCCAAATCTCATCTACAAGTTATTTCCCCAGCAATTATGGAATCCCATCTTTTGAAGGTAAAGGACCAGAATATATTATCACGTTCTAAACATATTTTAAAAAATCATTTATAAAGGATAGCTTGGTTGAAGCTACTAAGAATGTAGTTGAGGGGATAGTAGAATCAGAAGAAAGCATTGGCAGTGGGCAAGTCTCCAAAGTCTTCTTGAAATAGTGTGTTACCAGAAATTTTGGGGAATCTCATCAGAGTTGTGCCTGCTAAAGGGGAGATTGGACCTTTGGGGTTCTTAGTCTCATCTCATTACGGGTCTCGGAAGCTCAGGCCTCTGTCTCTTC
Organism: Pachyuromys duprasi; assembly: GCA_028658305.1. Classification (NCBI taxonomy): domain Eukaryota; kingdom Metazoa; phylum Chordata; class Mammalia; order Rodentia; family Muridae; genus Pachyuromys; species Pachyuromys duprasi. The sequence goes on along the minus strand of CM053749.1, from coordinate 16,552,745 downwards.
CTGCTGTCTATGGGTCTAGATGCAGCACTCTCAGCTCCTGCTGCTGCACCATGTCTGTCTGCATGCCACCATGCTTCCCGCCATGGCGATAATGGACTAAATCTCTGAACTGTAAGCCAGCCCCAAGTAAATGTTTTCCTTTCTAAGAGTTGCTGTGGTCATGGTGTCTCTTCACAGCAATAAAACCCTAACAAAGATAGGGACTGTGCAAGGGGAAGAATTCTGGGAAAGGAAAGTATATTATCTAATCAAAGGGATAATTATTGTTACCTCTTTATAAAGCATGGTATAAAGTGAACCTAACTTTCTGAGGGGCAGTCTCTGGGCCACGTGATTGGCTCTTAAAGGAAGAGACAATGGCATGTTTCCACTCTGATTAGGAGGTCAGGAGGCAATAATTTTCCGTTAATGAGCCTTTAATGTTACAGTAACAAGTGTGTATCATTTAGTCCTCCTGAGATGACACATGCCATCTTTTCTATATTCAGTCTTTACCTGACCTAAGCATAGAAAGAAGTCTTTATTTTGGCTCTCAAGAATATCTTGACACCATAGAGTCTAGCTGGCCTCCCTGATCTTAGTACAAGCATCGTTCTCAATTCTCTGATAATTTCCAGAGGGACTGAACATGTAGGTGTTTTAAAGAGACAGTAAAGCTCAGCTAATAACCATCTGTTGCTAGGTACGTATAAGAGACACCCTGCTGGTATTTGTTTTTTTCCCTTTTCCATTTTATTTATAGTTTCTTTCCATGTATTGTTCTGTATAGGTTCTTTTATACACTCAATAAATATTCACTGAACATTCCCTAGAGCCAAGTGTTCATCTAGGTAACAGGCTGGCAAACCACAGGTCGTGGGCCCCTTTTAGCTGATCTATTTTTTTTAAATAAAGCTTTATTGGAACATAGTTGTGTTCATGTACTTATATGATGATTCCAAGGCAAGAATAAAGGCCTGCTGTGAAATTAAGGGGCAAGTTCTAGGTACCCAGGAAAGAATCCCTTTGTGTGAATCAGTAAGAGGAAGAGTAATGGAAAATGAATTTAAACAGGCAGTCATGGAGGGATTGGCTCAACAGGGGCCATATGAGCTACAGCTCAGCATTTGGATTTGTTCCCAGCCCTTTGGGGAGGCCTTCGGATAGTTTAGAGCAGAGTGGTGGCATCGCCTGATTCATGGTTCCATGGCTCAGGTGGTCCAATGGTGAAGATGGCAGTAGGTTGATATGACACATTTTGACATTATGGACTATGGAACAGGCTAGTAGATTGGATGTGAGGTCCTAAGAAAAAGAGCATTAAATTTACTGGTAACTTTTTGAATTGAGCGAAGTAGTAAAGGGTTGTATATTTATTGAACTACAGAAGAATGAGGGCGGCACAAGTTTTGGTAGAAGGTTTAGACAGGGCTTAGACTGGACAAATTAAGTTTGAGATGTCTGTGAAAATCCAAGTAAAAATGTCAAGGAAAGGCTGGAGAGAGAGCTCAATGGTTAATAGTACTTGCTGTTCCTCTGGAGGACCGAGTTCAGTTCCCAGTACCCCAGGTGATTAATAGATGCCTGTAACTCCAGCTCCAGAGGATCCAATGCCTTCTTCTGTCCTCCACTGGCACTTGTACATACACGGTACACACACACACTCAGACACACACACACACACGGAAAAGTTGAGTAAGCTGCCCAATATAAACTTTCACTACTCAGAAATGACATCAGAATTGGAAGCAGGAATTTTGAAGCCTGTGTCATATAAGCATTTTCATAGCCATGAGACTGGAAGATACCATGGAGGAAAATAATACTGATGTTTAAAAAAAAGAGGAAGCAACCAACTGGGTTTAAACACATCAAGGATAACCTCACAAAACAGAAAAGAATGCATTAGGTGCTAATTCTTTCATGGCACCTTACCAGCCATGGCTTGGCCTTTTTTGTATGTTTGTTTCCTTGGCTTTGAAATATCTTACAAAGCTATGCCCTTTCACCTCTAATTTGAGCAGTAGATATTTATCAAGTCCTGAGTTTCTCCCACTTGGAGGAACAAAGTTTGTTGATTTCCATGTGTCCTCATTCAGGAACATCTCTCAGCCCCGTGGATCCAGGGATGGGATGGTAAGGGATCCAGTATTTGGAAAAAGCCTTGCAGCTAGATGCACAGGACACTAGTAGGGGCTTCTAGTTTCCCAGCAACTTTGTGACCTGTTCTGGCAATGTCAGGCATGTGGTGATGCGTTGGTGTCTGTAGTCATGGAGTTGATGCTGTTTTGAGTGTCTATCTCTGCTTGTCAACCTATGAAGGGGTCAGCATAAACCTCCAAGGCTCTGCAGTTCCACATGTGGCTGGAGTGTGGCCAGGAGGCCGAGAACTGGCCAGACCTCTGATCACTCCTGCCAGTGTTTTCAGATGGGTCCTGACACTATCACCCTAAAGCCAGCTGACCTCTGCTCCCATTGCATCATCCTCCACTGGAAAAATGGATACTGCTGCCCATGCTATTAGTCAGCGGAGGCCGTCTAAGAGGGTTCATGTCAGGCCATCTTGGGCTTTAGGTGCTAAGATGCTGATTCTCCAAAGTGACTTAGACAAGATAATAACTGGTTTTGGATTTCGTTTCTTTCATCTGTGATACACATTTAATTCCACCCTGCATTTATATAGGAGTTATAGGAATTACCTTTGTGGAAATGTTGGGCATTAATTTTAGTATTAGTATGTGGTATATAGTCCAGTTTTTTTAATTTTTAGCATGTTAGGCCCTGAATGGCTTTATGCAATGATGGTAAACCATGACCCTGGAGCAGCCTTGGAATATGGAAGAAGACACAGGACAAGAAAAGAAAGATTTACATGTGGTCTCAGGATGCTGCTTCTGATCTTGCATTTTTCTAAAAGCTTACACAGGCTTAATAATGTGTCCATTTTGTCGTTAAAGATCCCATCCTGAAACCCACCCACACAGGCATCAAATTTAAATAGACTCAGTTTGTTGTGTATTCCTTTGATGCTGAGAAGAGGCTGCCATACAAACAAGCATCAAATCGAGGAGGTTGGGGGTAGGACTACGCTTCAAGATGGATTTCCACAGGAGTCGGGGCATCTTGGAGACTTTCAGTGATCTACAGGAATCCTCTGTCTGTACAGTGAGAGGTAGCTCAGGACAGAGCATCTGCATTTAGTCAGACTTTGATATGCTTATGACTCATCTTGAGATCTTATAAAATAATGATTTTTAACTTAGTATGTCTTAAGTGAGGTCTGAGATCCTTTGTGTATTCTAAGTTCTTGGCAGTTCTGACATTGGCTGCTTCAGGAAGTAAGTTTGAACAGACAAAGTCTAGATTTAGTCAAGGTTAAAAAACAGTGATTTTTTTTTTATCAGTGCAAGTATAGAAAGCATATCTTTGTCTTCATCCATTCATCCATATACTTATCCATCCAATAAATATTTGTCTAGTGCTCATGATTTGGTCCTGTGGCAGACAGTGGGATTGCAGTGTGTGTGTGTGTGTGTGTGTGTGTGTGTGTGTGTGTGTGTGTGTGTGTGTGAAATATGGCCCATCCCATTTAGAACATCATATTCAAGCCAAGGAGACAGACATGGAAGCAAACATTTTTTGAAATCACTCTGACCCAGATTCTTGAAATAGTTATTTCTTTCATGTCCTAAATCCTTATCTATTCTGTGGCTAAATTCCTTTCATCCTCTCATATTGAAGCTCAAAAGACACGATGTGGAGCAGGGAGGTCACTGGCAGCTTCATCCTAAGAGAACCAAACGTAAGCACCATGGCGTTCATTTGAATCACAGCTGCTTTAGAGCTAGGGAATTCTTGTCAAAGAGTCTCTAGGCTGCAGATTCTTCTATTTGTTTGACAGTGAGAGTCACAGCTAGCTTGCCTTTCACACGCAATTGTTGTAAGCTTAAAGAGAGATAACGGATTAAGAGATTTTCAGCTTATCACATGCACACACAGCGTAGTATTATCTATGATGATGGGAAATAATTAAAATTATGTAAATGTCTCAAAACAAGACTGCAGTAGGTTGGGATCCACCCTGTGAATCATCCTAGGCAGTCAACTGTGAGCAATAATGATGTGTTGCCTTGTCTAAGCTATCCTTGGAGCTTCTTATTACAATATATCCAGTTCCACCATGAGTATAAATGTAGTTAACTACTTCAGATTTACAACACATTCAGGTATATAGGCAAATATATAATACAACAAATATTCACATGCACATCATCATGCATATGTTTGCCTTTAAAGCTCTTATTCTACCTACTCTAGTATCACTTTTTAATTATTATTTTCACCCAGCAGTATACTGGAGGTGTGTTTTATGTTGCTTCCCATGGATATACTGCCCTAGTTAGCAATGACTGCCAACTTGAAACAGCTTAGAATCATCTGAGGAGGGAGTTTCAATTGGGAGATTGCCCCATTTACATTGCCTATAGGTTATTGTCTTGATTATTAATTGATGTAGGTCCATCCCATTGTGGGAACTGCCATTCCTCAGCCAGGTGATCCCAGGCTAGATATAGTGATATATCTCTATATATGTGATATATCTCTATATATGTGATATATATATGTATGTATGTATGATATATCTCTATATATGTGATATATCACTATATCATACATACACACACACACACACACACACATATATATATATGTGTGTGTGTGTGTGTGTGTGTGTGTGTATGTATGATATAGTGAGCTAGGCAGCAAGTAGAATCCTTTCTCAGTTCCTGTCCCAATTTCCTTCAATGACTATAACTTGCGAATGTAAGCCAAAGAAACCATCACATCCCAAGCTGTTTTGTTTTAGTGTTTTATCACAGTAACAGAAGGAAACTAGAATACACCTCGTTATTTTAGCAGATTAAAAAAAATCTGTGCTAGGCTTATGAGCATTCCTTTATTGATGGATAGTTTCTTTTTATTTTCTCTTAAATCAATTGAGATAAGTCTCTTTGCATTTGTTCCTTGGGGCATACATGGTTGACATTTTAGAATTGGTACTTGGAAGCATAATTGCTGAATTATAGGGCATACACATTTGTAATGTGAATAAATGCTGCCAAATGACCCACTATAGTAACCATATGAATTTTCTCCCACCTGGAGATTGTGAATATCCATTGCCACCTTCATTTTAGTTTTTAAGTGATAATTTCTCAGATTTGCTGTTTATTTATTGTTGTATAAAAAAATCCACAAAATTCTTTTTTAATGGTATCTGCATTAAACAAGAGGGACTTAAAGTGTTTTATTCTTGAAAACCAAGTGAATGTGCTCATGGAGCTCAGGCTAGATGAAAAGGAAGTCATAGTGGGGATTGTATCAACCCGAAGGCCAAAATGTCTGCTAGTGACTACCTAGGAGAACAGGTAAACAGGCCACAGTTCTTTCCCATTATAAATCTTTCTAAACATATCAGTAGAACATGAAGTAAAAAAAAATCGGGTCAAATATCATCCCCAACTATCTATCATGTGCTTGGAAGCTCAAGGTTAGATAGGGGAAGAATTGTTCAGAATAAATGGCTCAGAACTGTTCAAGGTCTACATCATTCAGAACGACACTTCATTAATTCATCTTCTGCTCCTGAGATGTGGTAGGAGGTGGAAATAGCAATGGGTGGTAGCTGGAGGGGAGGGAAGGCGGCTAGAAAGAAGTCCTTGTATACAACAAGTATGACAGGTAGACCAGAAAGCCTTTCCTGAGCTGGGGCCAAGATTTAGCCACACTGTCAGGCTGTTAGAATGCTGGGAGGAAAAGAACTAGAGACATTTGGGCAAAATGTGGCAGAGGGACATGTTTGTTGTCTCCTCCTCATGGCCCTTCTTTTTAAAGTATCTGTGATCTTTGTTGTATTATTTAAAATTTTTTTCTGGAGTGAAATGTCACAATAACACCCACTATACACAATTAATGTATGCCAATAAAAAAACATGAAAAGTAAAATACCCAGAAGAATTTGTCTCTGAGACTTAATGGCTTTGGCTAGATGGTGCAGGGTGGTTTATTATCTTATGGATGAAGAAATGAACTCACGCTCCACTAAGAAATGTTCCCACGTCTCAAAACTTAACTGTGGTGGCAGCTTCACGTTGCTTATTCATTACTGGGAGGGTGGAGAATGGATTTGGGGCATCACGGAAGCCAAAAGGATACACTGGGCATCCTTTCCTGACGCTCTCTGCCTATTTCTTTGAGGCAGAGTCTCTCTCCAAATCCTTGGTGAGCTGGAAATCCAGGAGCTCCAGGCATTCTTTTTAAAATGAAAGCTAGAATAAAGGTTCTCAAGAAAGATTATATTTAAAACTATAAGAATTTGCTCTTAGACCCTGCAAGATGATGTACCAGTGAAACAAAACAGCCCCAAACTCAGTGGCTCAAATACCCTCAAAGATCATATTCGACAGATTCTATGTGCGAGGAACCAGTCAGGAACGTGTCATAGGTGACTCTGTAAAGTCTAGGTCTCTAGTTCCTGACATTCAGATTATGGGGGTTTCTCAATGGCTTGGGGGTGGAAATCATCTGGAGGTATTTCCACTTTCCTATCTGTCAGTTGGTCCTAGCTGTTGACTGGACCACAGCTGGGCTCTTACACATCTGAACATGGCCTCTCCATGCGGCATCCTTGAGGTACAGAGGCAAGGATCCACGGTAGATGTGAAGAGCATCTCTGCTCTGTTGACTGTGGAAGCCACAGAGTTCTGCCAAGGTCCAAGCAGAAGAGATGTAGACTCTATCCTTCCCTGGAGGAATGTCAAGGGCATGGTGTCAGAGAAGAGATGAGGGTCTGTGTTATAATGATCTTTGAACAATAAACTGTCGGAGAAGATGGTTCCTTTTTTATTATTTATGGTTGGGGTCATTATAACCTAAATCTTTTCTGGCAGTAGAGTCTAGCTGCTTTGACCCCATCCTGGGCTCAAAGAGAAGGCTCTGAACAAACTTATCCAGTAAACAGAGTAGACAGAACTCCAGATTCACTCCCACCACAGGCAACTGGACTTCTTTCTCTATGAAGTTTTAAAAATCTGAGACATAATGTCCTCTGTCTCCAAGTTATCAGGGAAAGAAGCTTGTACCCTCTTTGTGCATTTAGTTACCTTCCTGAACAAGACAAAGGTCATATTTTTCAATAAAACCGCTTCATGGCTTCTTTCTAAAAAAGGTGGTGGCACTGCTTGGGAAGGTTATGGGGCCTTTAGGAAATGGGGACTGTGTGGAGGTAGTTTGTCAAAGGGGATGGGCTTTCAGGTTTTATATCCTGGCTCCACTTCCTGGTTTTTTCTCTGCTTCCAGACTACTGGTGTGATGTGAGAGACTGGCCTCATGCATTTGCTGCCATGCTTTCCCTACCATGATGGAACTGCATCCCTCTGCAATTGTATGCCAAAACAAAGCCTGCCTGTGGTAAGTTGCTTTGGCTGGAGTGACAGAAATGAAGACAGATCCTTTGCCCTACACCAAAGCACAATGCTTTGGACCACTTGCCTCCTTCACCAGTAGAGCTTATAAATTACTTAAGTTGGCCTTACCGAGGTCCTCTGCTAGGAATCTGAAATTGCAATGCTAGGTAGGCGGTGCTGATGTTTGACTGGGATAGCATGTTGAGCCGTTACTTACGCTATGTCACTGAGGCACAGGAGTTTGAAGGGGTGAGGGTGGGGTGGGAGAGAACAGTCATGTGTGAGAGAAAGCACAGGAACATGAGAAAAAGCCAGGGTAAAAACAGTATTGATGGTTTGATGGTCCTGAATAAGTGCCTAGTTGTGCTTCATCTATTTAGATTCTAAGAAACCACTGCCATGTCTGGAAGCATTCCTACTTGCTTGAGAAGCACCAAATCTACAAATCATAGCCAAACAAGATGTGTATTCCAACCTTACACAAAATGAACTTGACATGACAGCCCAGATAGAACCCATTCATCTATGCTGTCTTTCTAACCCTCACCAGTCACAGCCTGGTGCCCATATTGTAGGGTTCTGGATGAGTCTCCTCCTAAAACTTATTATTCTTTGAGGATGTAGCAAAGACAAATACAAAGGTTGTCGATAGCATCCTGAAAGAGTCCTTGGGAGACTACACCCTGCTGCGGAGAAGGGAATTGAGTACTAAGACAGGAGGTGGCTTGCCCAAGGTTGGATATTATTTAACAGGGGTTGGGGTGGGGAGTGGGATGAAAAATCAGTTCTGATTGCCATTCACATCAGCCACAGCCACCTGAGAGGAAGCCGGGAGTTGATTGAGGAGCCAAGTACATACCTTGCTTCACTTCTCTCTGCACCTGTTGGCCTCACAGAGTTAGAATCTGTATAGAAATGTCACTTCCAGCAGTGACAGAGAGTTTGGTGACTGTCCTGATTCAGGGAGCATGAAGAGTGGAGGGGCCTAGTTTGAGGGGTCAGATTCAATATACGCAAGCCCAGCTTGCAGCTGCAGATCTAGCAACACAGCCTAGGTTTCAACTAGCATACATATGGAAATCACGTCGGCTCTTCTCGGTGGGAGGGGAGGAGAGTCCATTCTATGTCTCATCACAAGCACTTTCAGTTCTAGGAGGCTCATACAGTCATTACCTTTCAGCCTTTTCATTCTGGAATTATTAAAAACCCGCAGAAGCGGACAGAAATAGTCAAGGGCTCTTCAGACAGCATTTAAGAAAGCTTTATAGGCATATACAACAAGCAGTTGCATGTATTGAAAACATGTAATTTGAAAGGTTTTGATGTGCACACAGTCAAGAAAATGAGTGTATGTTTTAAGTGTCCCTTGCTACTTGTTTTTATAAAATCCCCCCACCCCCAGGTAATCTGTGACCCCTGTGGTCTCTTCCATTTCCTTTTCCCACTCTTCTTCCCCTCTTTCTGCAGGAGATAACTATCTGCTTTCTGCCCCGAGCTGACCTGAAATCATCACAACTGTAAACAGGGTGGCAGGGTCAGTGCGCATGTAAGTCACATGTGCATCTCCATCCATCCGTGTGCTCCATCCTGAAACACAAGATTAACAAAAATCACTGAAGTTTTCAAGCTAGTGGCTTAAACAGGGCCGGTGTGAGTGTAGGGACCCGTGACAGCTCCATTATCACACCCAGGAGGCCACACTAGCGTCAGCTCAGCTCTTGCCAGTGTCTGATAAATGCCAGGTATCATTTAAATTGCCTGAGAAGTTGTTTTAGTCAGAATCTCCAGAGGAACAAAAGCAGTAATACTCACAAGCACACACACAGTTGTTTGGAAGTCTCTTGATCATTTGAAGGAATTAGCTTTAGAGGTTGAAGGATGGTATGGAGGTTAGAATGAGAATGCCCCCCCCCACCTCATACATTTGAATGTTTGGATCCCAGTTGGTGGAACTATTTAGGAAGGATTAGGAGGTGTGGCCTTGTTGGAGGAAGGGGATGGGCTTTGAGGTTTTTCAAAAGCCTATGCCAGACCCAGACTCTCTTTGCCTGCCTGCTTGCATCAGGATGTAAACTCTCAGCTATGACTCCAGGACCATGCCTGCCTGCCTGCCTGCTGCCAAGCTCTGATGGTCATGGGCTCACTCTCTGAAACTAGAAGCAAGCCCACAATTAAACACTTCCTTCTATAAGTTGCCTTGTTCATGGTATCTCTCTTCACAGCAACAGAACAAAAACAAGACAGATGGTCATGGTCAAATGTGTACAGCTTAGGGTAATTGTATGCTGTTAACTACAATAATGTATTTTTTTAACCTCCTGAGACTGGGCCTTCAAGGTCACCCCGTAAGGATAAAGTGAACAATTGCATCCTCTACCTTCCTCCTGCTGCTCCTAGGATGCCTACTGGCTTGCTTCTCTGGCAGGGGCGTGAGTTAGGGATGGTCCACCTACATCTTTTGGCCCCAGGCTGTGTCTGTGGGTGTCAACAGAGAGTTGAATGCATCCAAAATATTTTGAAGCATCTCCTGTGACCTCCCTAGAAATGGAATTAATCCCATGTCCCCAATCTGTAACTAAGTTCTAGCCATCTTAGCTAACCTGCTATAAAGAGGTGGGGTCAGACTGAGGCTGTTAGGGGAGAGGACTGAAGTTGTGCATGCTAAGTGGCTGTCCCTTTTACTTTCCTCTGCTGACCTTTAAAACAAACCCTACAGCCCATCAGATGGAAGTAAAAATAGCCTTCCTTGGCATTGAATAATCTGGCTTCCCTTGACAAAGAGGTCACAGATTCCCTTCCTGGGTGGTTTCTTCTTTTTGATTAACTAGGCAAATCTGTTGAGGAAAGCGCATTCAACTCTTGGGAGGAAGAAAAATGGAAGTGCTTGGGCAAAGGACATCTTTTTTTAAAGCTGCCTTTTTGGGTGACTTCCATTTGTTCTTCTAGAACCCGTGAAGTATAGATCTGTGGGTTGGAATGACAGCAACAAAACTAAAGGTCTTTTTTTTTTTTTTTAAAGCAACTACACTATACCAAGTATGTCCTAATCACCAAGAAGATGAAGCCCAAAGTCATGAGGGGAGGATCCAGCATTCTGAGTGTAATGCAAGGGGAGCACATATACAGATGCAAGCAGGGCTTTTCCTTTTCTCCTGGCCTTGTACTCATACTCTGCTAGCCACAGCTTTATTTCCTCTGCTGCAAAAGAGCTGTTACCAGAATAGATGCCTTTCTCTGTGTCCAAGGCCTCTCAAATAGTAAATAGATTTCCACTGAAGCACTTTGGTAATCTTAAAATGATTAAGGATGAAGAATAATTAAGGATGAAGATGGGACCTCAAAAGCCTAAGGAAATTAGAATGATGAGTATCGGGTCTCATGTCTAATCATCACACTGAGTTTAGCCTGGTAAATGATAACATGACCACTTGCTGGGTTATTTCATTAATACTTTGGGTTCTAGATAAAACTTTAATACCGAGTCAAAAATAATTTTAAAGATAACATTTAATTTTTCCAGTGCTAAGTAATTTCGTCTTGGTGGAGCCAAAAATAATTTACTCATTTTCAGTCTACAGTTGCAAGAGCTTTGACAAGTCTAGATACCCATGCAATCGTCACTGTAACACATAGAATATATTTCCATCACCCCAATTTTTGTGGTAGAACAATTCTGCTTACCAGGTCCCAGACACAATAGATTCTTTTTATTCTGTCATTAGTTATACATTTCTCTTATATACAGTTTTGTATAAATGAAATCATATAGTAAATATTAATTTCATTTGACTTCCTTCACTTAGCATAGCATTTATGAAGTTTATCCATGTGAGTATGAATAGTGGTTTTTTGGTGCTGTGTAGCCTTTCTTAGGATATACCATATTTGCCTATCTACTCACCTATAGATAGATGATAGGCAGAGGATGGTTTCTTCCACCGTGATGAATAAGAGTGAAACTAATGTGAATATTTATGTGCTTCCGTATTATATTTTCTTGAGCAAATATTATGCGTTTGAGTCTTATTGTCTGTAAGTGTATATTTCACTATAACAAAAATTTGCTAAACTGTTTTCCTTAGTATTCACATCATTTTGCATTTCATCTTCAATGTACATGAATTCCAGTTTCTTCACACTTTCTTCAACACTTAGCATTGTAAATGTTTTAACATTGTAAATGTTAGTAATAGTCCATCATGTTATTTATTTCCATTTCTCTAACGATATTTTTTCACCTGCACATTGTCTATTTGTATGTGTTTTGAGATTTTAATTTACATAGGTTGCCCAATTTAATTGGTTCTTTGTGACTTTTAAAAATGAAGTGGAAATAATACAGAATAGAAAGTATCAGAGTACCTTGCAGCTAGCATACTTTGTTTCTAAATATATACACATAACCCCATGTACCTATGTATAAACAGATAAAAGGAATGTATTTGTGCTGGAGAGATGGCAAGCACTTAAGCGGTTGCTATGCAAGCGTGAGGAGCTGAGTTTGGATATCCAGCAGCCATGTAAAAAGCTGGGTGCCATGGATCTTGCATGTTATAACACCAGTTCTAGGAAGGCAAAGATATGAGACTCCAGGGGCTCACTGACCAGCTAGACAAATGTGTGAGCTGCGGGTTCAGGGGAAACCATGTCTCAAAAAATAATGTGGATAGCAATAAAATAAAACATTTAATATCAACATCTGGCTTCCACAAACACCCATACACTCATATGCCCCCACATACACATGTACACACACACATATACACACACATTCACCATATGAAGATGTATGAAAATATAACATACAGTGATATATATATATATTAATGTGTGTGTTGAAATCTTAAATATATTTACTTCAATGTCATCGTATTTGTCAGTTGGATAAAAAACAGTCCCCTTTATAACTGAAATCAACTGAAAGCTACATTTTCCCTCATCCTTCCTGTCCCTCTCCTTATTCCCACTCTTGTTCCTGAACTAAGGATTGAATCTAGGGCCTAGCACATCACACGCCAAGCATCTACCACTGAGCTACCTCCTTGGTCCTCTTTTCACTTTTCATCTTGAGGTCAGCTCTCTGTAAATTGCCTAGCCTGGTCTTGAACTCACTCTGTCACCCAAGCAGTTTCTTTAATTTCAACCCTCCTGCGGCATCCTTCCTCCCAAATAGTTGGGTTTATGGGCCTCTACTACAGCCAACTCAGGTTTTCTGTTGCTCATCCACAAAAGTATTTGGTTCCAGCTTATGCTTCCCTGAAACTACCTATCTATGTTCTAGATTGGACCAGTGGTTCTCAACCTGTGGGTTGTGACCCCCTTGGGGGTCGAGTATCAGCTATCCTGTTTATCAGATATTATATTATGGCTCATACGTTTACTGTAGCAAAGTTACAGTTATGAAGTAGCCATGAAATAATTTATGGCTGGGGGTCACCACAACATGAGGAACTGTGTTAAAGGGTCACAGCTTTAGTAAGGTTGAGAAGCCAGCGCATTAGACTGATTTGGAGTCATTTGTGTATCTGAATGGATCTGCAGCAAAGCCTTCATCTCACCTGCTTGATTGCTAAGTGCTTGATTGCTGGGAGTGGAAATCATCTCTAGCTTTTGACATTTGGATTTGTGAGAGTCGATGGAAAAAGTATGGTAGGAAAAAAGTGTGATATACGACAGAAAAAAAAGAGTAGAGTAGAAATATGGGTGATTTTATGCATCTTTAAAATTCTACTTATGCCCTTTAGTTAATTTCATTCAATTGCTTTTTAATTTGATAGTGGTAGCTATAATTTTCCAGAAAGTTTTAGTGTTTATTAGCAAAACTGGCTTTGGAAACTTTGCACTGTTTGGAGGAATTTTCTCCCCCTATCCTGGCATTACATTGAAAACACAATTGTCTATGTGTAATTTCAAAAAGAGAGGAGCTTTTTTTGTTCATTCTTAAGATTACTTCACATTAAAATCGAAGGCTGAAAGTATCCCCTTTATGGGTCTGAGTTGTTCAAGAATTAGCTGTTTCCTGAATGTTCCCAGCCTACAGGATCTATTTCTTTTCCATATTAAGTACCTAGCCAAGAGACATATGTACCCTATATTAGGAGGCAGCTGTTTCTTGAGATGCTGCTTAGCTATGTTAGAAGAATCCCAGCTGGACTCCCAAATAGACCTCCAGGTTTCAGGGTTTGACAGTATCTGATGGAAGATCCTGGGATGGCTATTTCTAGCTGGGAGGGAGGTGGACCAGTAGGAGTCTGTTTTGTGATGCTCAGGTGGCATTGGCATTGAAGAACCAAGCTGGTGCCAGAACACCGGCTGTGTTTGATCCCTTATTCCCATATTCAGCTAGAGGAAGCATGAGAGTCAGGTGGCCATCTGGGATTCTCACAGGCTGGACATGGGTTTGGGAGTATCACTTCTGCTCATGATAGATTGTCCAGAGTTCATCCTGGTGGCCTCAGCTGGGGCTCACCTGTAGAGGATCTCTGGAGCGAGAGATGAGATCTGACTTGAAGCCTATGATGATTGCCACACTGTTCCTTTTATGTTTCATTCTGTCATTTCTTGTAGAGAAGGTAAAACAGAGAGTAAGTTAACAAATGAAAACAGAATGTATCCAACATGAGTGGCCTTCCCTCTGTCGTTCAATTTCCTGTAAGTCCTCTAAGCCACACTGTACACAGGCCTTCTGGTTCCTCTAGAACTCCAAGGTCAGGGCAGGCCTGGGTTCTCTGGACCTGCCTGAACAGTCTCACTTGTCAACAGTTTATAACCTCATCATCTTTGAGTCTCAACTTTAGTGTTTACTCTGGACTCAAGGCCTAAATTTGACCCCTCAGCTGTCAGTCCTCGGGGGGCCTTTTACCTTAAGTTTGATGTGAGTCTCTCATGGGCTGTCTGTCTGTCTCCGCATCTCAACTTGCAGTACTGGGATTGCAGGAACTTTCTACATGCATCCTGGAACTCTGGACTCAAGGCTCTCATGCTTGAGAGGCATGTCGCTGGGCTATGCCCCAGCCTATAGCCATAGCTCTTAACATGGAGTAAGAAGGAGGAGATTTGCTTCCACCCTCTCCTGAACATCTGGCAGTATTTGGAGACATTTATGGTCACAACACAAGAGGAAGGGTAGTACTGGCATTTAGTGGGCAGAAGCCACGGATGCTGCTAAGAATCTCACAGTACATAGAGTGGCCTCTTAAGACAAGACCACCTGGCCTCAAAAGGTCATAGTGCTGAGGCCGAGAGGCTCTGCTCTCACCTGTGTTGAATTGTGTAAAACAGTGTATTTGTATGTCTGTTTGATGCTGATCCCTCTGGCTAGATGGACAGGATGTGAATTCATTGATCATGGCTGCAACTGTGCCATGTGGTAAGTGCTCAAAACTTAACTCAGTGAATAAAAACTTTCCAAAGATAATTCAATAAAGGTGTGTGTGTGTGGGGGGGAGGACCTGCAGCTTAGGATGGCCTCAAAATTGCAATCCACCTGTCTCACTCTGGGATTCCTGGCATGTTCTACCATACCTGGCTTCATGCTCTTCTTGAAAGGTTCTATATTTGTCTCCCTTTATTGCGTTGGAAGAACGATCTTGTTTGCTATTGCTGTACTGTCTAATTTTAAACTAGAGAACATGAAGTCTACCTGCATGTGCCATTCAGCTACTGAGGGGCAGCAACCAGGAGCTGCTTTTTGCTGCTGTGGCTGGTGCTTCTCATCTGAAGCTCCTCTCCACATGGTGCAGTGCCTGGCTGTGTCTGTGTGAAGGCTCCTCATCACTGTGCATGGGATTCCAGGTTTCTGAGAATGGAAGAAGAGTATGAGTTGAAGATGGGCCCAGGGGAATGTTGGCCTACTTTTTAAAACTATCTTATTTTGGTTTCTTATATCTTTTTCTCCCTACTCAACCCCAATACCAGGTTGGAGAGAAAGAAGGTTAGTGGGAAGTGGGGCCATAGTTACTCTTAGCTACTTCCTGCTGCTTAGGGTCATCGGGTTCCATGGGGCAAGTTCAATCCCCCTTTCAGGATATCTTGACTTTCTTCTTGCCACACTACATCAACAGCAACCAGGAGTACACAGTGGGGTGGGGTGGGGTGGGGGTGGGGGAAGCGCCAGCACCATTCTTTTCCCTTGGATACCCCTCCCCCACTCTCTGTTCTCTGGCATTTGTTCTCTTTCCAGAGTCCTCAGATTTAAACTATCTGCAGCTGGTGAAGAGCCTCTCTCAGAGTCTTCATGAGGCAAATAGTTTGCTGCTGTGGACCATCTGAACCAGTCCCACATCCCACACCTGGGACTGAGACAAAAACATGTTTACATACTGTAAACCAACACTTCCACAACAGGCGAGTCTGTCTCTTGTCTCACTCCCAGACCATCAACACCACTCCTTCTGTTCCCTCAATCTTGCTTCTCAATGATTCTATGATTCCTCCCTTCCCTAGCAGACCCCAGGCTGAAGTGCCTGGCACGTGGGGAGTGATGGTACACCCAGCATCAGAACAGACAGAAATCGCTCTATTTTCCGCAGGAGCGTGGAAGTTTCATTGGTTCATTTTGAAAAGTCTTTTGCGTTCACTAGAAAAGGAACAGGTGCTCACCAAAAGAGGAACAAAAAGTCGGCATTTTAATAAAAGTCACTCATGGTCCCGCCACCTGGAGAAAAATGCTATCAGTGTTTTTGAGCCTCTGCTCCTGAATTTTCTCTACACATAATACGTGTGTGTGTGTTGTTTTGATCAAGTTCATTGTGTAATTTTTGTCTTGTTCTCTTTATTGACTGTTAGCATAAGAATTGGGAACATGTTGTTTTTTTTAACATCTAACACTTGATCATATGGCTATCTATGTTTCTATTTCATCACACTGAATTCTGATAGTGGGGCTGTTAAACCAAACATTGTAAACATTATTCAATAAGGCAATTGTATTTCAAGATCCTTCTTGGGAATCCAAAGTGTTGGGCAATTGGTTACAAATAGGGAGGAAAAAGCTGATGA
The DNA here is from genome assembly GCA_028658305.1 of Pachyuromys duprasi. Classification (NCBI taxonomy): domain Eukaryota; kingdom Metazoa; phylum Chordata; class Mammalia; order Rodentia; family Muridae; genus Pachyuromys; species Pachyuromys duprasi. The sequence goes on along the minus strand of CM053749.1, from coordinate 16,536,300 downwards.
GAAACATCAGATTTTATGGAAGGTAGATTGGGTTTTAGATGGTTTTGGATAGATAGCAGCAGGTCAGGGAAGCAGAAGGAAAAAAAGTAAGAGAGGAGACACCTAAGTTCATCCAGAAAGCAGTGGCTCTTGTAATCTCCATGTACAGGGAGCACTGAGCTGCTTGTGCGGCTGTGAAGACAACAGCCAAGATCCCAACCCCTGTCCTGGCCTGATTCTGTTGAGCAGGGATAACCACTGGAACATGTGTTAGCCTATGTTGATGATGAGTCACAGGTAGAGAGAAATCCATAGAACCATGTGGATTGGTGCCAAGGCCGAAGCTTCTCATTCCAGACTCTTATTTCTCCCTTGTTCCCCTGGCAAGACATTAAATACACAGTCAGGGGTAACTGCCGCAGTCCAGGTGGCACCAGGACATAAATCATAAGAGAGATTTTCTTTTTATTCCTAGGTGGCAACTCTTGACTTAGTAATGGCTCTTGGGGGCAATTTTACAAATCTGCTGTTGCCTTGAGGCAGATTTTTGCATCTTAAATGAAGAGGAAAATACTAACACTTTCAGAAGGCCACAGCCAAAATGGACCTGGTGCTTCCCAGGAAGCTGAGAGCCATAGACCAGGCAGAGGGTTGACCAGAGAGATGGAAGGATGTGTCTTGACAGGCCTGGGCCAGGTGAATCGTTGCTATAGAATACTATTATCTTCTCAAGAAGGGGTCACAAATCCTGGGTAGAAGAGGTGTTACTGTCACCAAGAGAAAATCATCACTAAATGTTACTCATAGAAAGAGAAAAGAAGAAACCTAGTATTTATAGACCTTCTATTAAATACTAGGGCTCTGTTTGGCCATGACCTTGCACACTGCATATTCTCATTTACCCAACCTCATGAGGTGGTTATGCAAATTACATGAGAACACATTTTTATAATGTGAAGAAGTGGAACTTCAGAGAGGTTAAGCTGTGTGCTGGCTGGAATGGGAATCAGGATACAGAGCAAAGTTGATGCCTCTGTAGGTTTTGTATACATGGAAGATTGCAGGGCCTAGTGCACTGTGAACAGAATTTATCCAGGAGTACTTTATTAAGGTATAATTTATTCAGGTAAAATTTGTATTTTCATATTTTACTAAAACATTTCTGGTTTTTACATTTTAAACCACATATTTTGTAATAATTTGATTAAATGTATAAGCCATCATCCCAGCTCAGCTTTTGAACGTTTCTATCCAAATCTACTTTTAGTCAATTAGTCCTTGTCAGAAAGTGGACAGTAAAAATATTATAGTCTAGGAGTTGGACAGATGGCTCAGCAGTTGAAAGCACTTACTGGTCTTGCAGAGGGCATGAGTTCAGTTCCCGGCACTCATCACGGAGCTCACAACTACCTGCAACTCTGGCTCCAGGGTACCCAAGACCCTCAAGCAAGTATCTACGCACGCACGCACGCACGCACGCACAGTCCTTTAAAAACACCGTCATCTTATTGATTGCATACATGCCATTAAAAGACTTTGAGGAGGTGGTATAGCTACCTTCAGTTGTCAACTTGACATAAACCTAGCGTCACATGGGAAAATAAAAACCCTCAACTGAAGAATGCTCCAGATCATACTGGCCTGTGAGCACGCTGTGCAGCAATTTCTTAATTGATTTAGGAGGGCCTAACCCACTGTGGGCAGTGCTGTCCCTAGGCAAGTGGCTTGGGTTGTATGAGAAAAGTAGCTGACCGCATATGTGAGAGAATAAATTAAAAAAAAAAAGGAAAAAAGAAGAAGTAAATAATAGAATAATGGGATATATTTTACACTATTAGAGCTAATAAAATAAAAACGTCGCCCAGAATATTATTAAATTTGAATTTAACCCCCCCAAAAAAGGAAAAAAAAGAAAAAGAAAAGAAAGTTTGCTGAGGAAGCCAGAGGGCTCTATCCAGTAAGCAGCATTCATACATGGTTTCTGCTTCAATTGAAAGCTCCTAAGTTCCTGCCTCGGTGTCCCTTGACGATGGACTCTAACCTGTGAGATGAAATAGACTCTTTCCTTCACAAGATGCTTTTGGTCATATCAAGCAACAGAAAAGCAAACTGGACCGGGGGTGGGGGGTGGGGAGGAAGCAGATGTTGATTCAGAAAACAATACCCTCTAGCTTCCTGGAGTAATCTAAAAATGGGTGAGATTTCCAGAAGGCAATTGTAGAAATCAGCAATGGCCAGAATCGTATCATGTGATAGGCCTGTGAAGTAAGCTGTGGGGTCTCCTGGTGCTTGTGAAATACTTACCTGCTATATATATATCAATGCTGTGACAAATGCCTGACAAGAAGCCTTAGTTTGGCTCACGGTTTGAGAGTACAGTCCATCACGGTCACATTGCCTCTGTCTGCAGTCAGGGTATGGAGGGTGGACAGGAAGTGGAGCTGGGCTAGTCAACCTCAAAGCTGACCCTTGGTGACCTGCTTCTTGTAACGAAGAAGCTCTACCCTCTTCCTAAAAGTTCCAAAAAGTTCCTAAAAGAACCTTTCAAGACAGAACTACTCTCTGGGGACCAAGTTGCAACAGCCTTTGCTGTTGTGACACTTCACATTCAGAACATGACACTGTGCAAGCTAAAGACTTCAAACCGTTGCCAGTTCTTACAAAGCTCTGGTGGCTCAATAGAATGGTAACAACAGAGCTGGTAGCTGCAGGGTTGGGGATGGAGAGTTGTTTAAGCCCTACTCCACGGGGCTGCAGGGGGCTCAGCTGGTAGAGAAGCCTTCCATTCATGAAGAGATGAGTTGCATCTCCAACAGCGACATAAAAAACAAGCAAACAACAACAACAACAAAAGATGTGTGGTGGCAGGTGCCTGTAATCCTCGAGGTGGGAAAGCGGAGGCATGTGCACATATACACATATCACACACACACGCACACACACACACACACACACACCCTTCCACATGCTGCCACCCTTTAACACAGTTCCTCATGTTGTGGTGACCCCAACCATAAAATTACGCTCCTTCATATCTGTAATTTTGCTACTGTTATGAATAGTAATGTAAATATCTGATATGCAGGTTTTCTGAGACTCAACCCCTGTGAAAGGGTCATCTGGCCCTCAAAGGGATTGTGACCCACAGGTTGAGAACCGCTGCTCTAGATTTTAGACCTCCTTATGTAGTCCAAGGTTGAACTCAAATTTATAATCCTCCTGTGTTTCTGCCTTTCAGGTTCTGGATTATAGGCATCACACACTATCACGATCAGCTTAGAAATTACTCCTCTTCTTTACTCCCTTAGTCCTGGAAACCTTATCATTTCTTAAATTATTTTTCATTTGACCATGCTTTAAGCGATGACACTGGGTTTTTTATTTAATCCAATTTAGTGTAACTTCAGGTCTCATTTTTAACATATGCACGCGTGAGCGTTGCCTGAGAAAGAATTCACTTTCTTGTGCGATACTTGTGAGTTTTCTGTCCATAGCGATCAGATCTTCTTTTGGCTGCCATACAGCTGTGTGTGCTAACTGCATGAATATCTGGAGCCTTATTATAGAGACGAATGTAGACACTGGTAATTATGAAATTGTTGTATTTCTTTATACCCTGCAACTTCTATACTTTATAGATTGGCCTCCAGCTGATTCGGTTTCTACATTTTGATACATTTATTTGCTTCTCCGCACTGTGTGTGTGTGAGTGCATGTGTGGAGGTCAGAGGACAAGCTTTCGGGGTCATTTCTTTCCTTCTATCGCATGAATCTGGGGATCAAACTCAGGTCATCAGGCTTGGCGGCAGTCACTTTACCCACTGAGCCATCCCAACAGCCCCTGCTGATTTATCTTTAAACAAGTATTTGCACACGTCAACTAAATTCCTCCCGTTGTTATTTTACCTCATGTTGTAGGAATTATTGCTTGCTTGTTGAAGTCTTTTTTTTTTTTTAATTGCTCGCTGGAAGTGAATGTGACTGCTGCTGATTTATATATCTGCTTGCTTATTTGATTGTTATTAAGAGCAAAGCAGGAGCCTTGCAGTCTGGATGGTGATTTGGGAAGATGACTCTATTCAATTATATGTCTGAGGATTTGTGTCTTTTCTGGTTGGTATTTCCTGGAATTTCTCAACCTATTCTAGGGCTAACCTGGAAACCACAGCAGAGCCACTTGCTGCTTAAAAAGCAGCCCTCAACGTTGGCGGCAGAGGCAGAGTGACATGCTGATGTTGATGCCCGCGACATGCTGTTTCATTCTCTACACAAGCGGCCGGGGTTTTATTTCTCCCGTCCATCCGTAGCAAAGTATTTTACTTTATATTGAGTTGTGGCGCATGGTTAGCGCATCTGTGATAGAACAGTAATTCGTGTTGGTCACCCTTCCTTCCGAGAGTCAGAGACAGTGCCCGGGGGCCCAGTGGCCACGTGGTGTGGCTTGGATCTCTTCAGCAGAGCCACAGTAGGAAAACAGGGCTGAATGCACAGCTAGTAATGCTTCCTGTGACCCTTGAGTTTCATCCATTTCCATTTGATGGAGAGAGACTGTGCTTTTCCATTTCAGTGGTTTTCCGTCACCCCATTTACCCCTCCAACTCCATGCAACCCAATCTTTGTTCACTTGGACTCCAGATTCTTGGGTTGTCATTGACCTCCTCAGGTCATGCACTCTGTCATGAAAGTTCCTTCTCTTCTTTTACTTTTATTTTGTCTTTTTTTTTTTAATCTCTGACCCTACAACTCCCAGGCACCTACTCTAACATATTTAAAGATTTGTCACCAACCGGTGTCTGTCCTCTTTATGCTCAGCCTGAATAGAAACTATGAGTAGCACTTCCCTGTGTTGAAGGCCTGAATCCTTCTCAGCCCTTAGTGGCCTGACGGAAAGACCCAGAGCTCACAGAGCAGAGAACTAGAGACCAATTGCTTCAGGCTTTAGAAGCCAGAAACTAACTGCTCTCAGCATCCAGGTGTAAGGTGTACTGTTCTAGGCTTGAATTTCCAGTGGCCTTGGCACTTGGCAGCTAGTCAAATTCTCAGCAATGAATTGTGGGAGCAGACTGTTAAGCCGGAGAATCACGAGGAGAAAAGGCTAAACCCATGATTGTTTCTTTAAAGCAAGCTGTATTTTGGGGTACACTGGGGACTGGCCAATCAGCTGTCTTACTCTAAGTCGGGATTTAAGAGAGCAGCCCCTACTGGACTCTTGAAATGCCTTTTGTAGAAGAGATAAGGGCAGGAGAGTTGGCTGTTACACATTGTTAGGAAGACACGATGTAAGAGAAGGGTAAGGATTTACATCAGGTGAATTGGGCCACAAGCACTTGTTCTTAACTACAAAGAGAAATTTTACTCTGCGAGGGCTTTAATGCAAGACAAACAGGGACTTATTCTTTAACCTCAAACAGAAACCTTTGCACAGGACAGACAGGAGCATCTTAATTCCAAACAGAAACCTTAACTTGAGAAGATGTGAAATAGGACAAACAGGAACTTATCCGTAACTGCCTTAACTGCAAACAGAACCCTTGACCTGCAAGCTGTATCGTTCCCTTTTGGTTTCCCATTAACTTGCAAGGGGTATTTTTTCCTGTTTCTGTCTCCCATTAACTTCTAAGGTATATTGTTCCTGTTTTGGTCTCACCCAAACACCAGCCAGTATGTAGAAACAGCTTCTGGTAGCATTACAGTTCTCAGACCTTGGGTATAAGGGTCTTCAGCCCATGACAGCCACGGTTAACATATAGCTTTCTCAAGGCGTCTACAGAGTGTTCAAAGCCTCTGTTGCTGGCAGGAAAGCAGCCTAGTGGGCCACTTGGCTGATAGTCCTTTACTCCAGGCAGGTAGAGCTCCAAAAAAGGGCCTTGCAGCTTGCTGTCAACTATGGAGTCAAGATACCCACTGCAACATCTTAGATCATTTAAACAGAAAAAAAGCATTAAAAGGGGTGCTTGGAAGAAAGACACCACTCACATCGACAGTGATTTCACATCATTTAACAGCAGTCTAACAATACCTGACCCTTGACCCAATACCCCAGTGAAAAGCAGTCCCCTCTAATCTGTCTCATATCCTGGAGTGCATACACATTCTTGAAAATTAAAGTGTGTGTGCATGCATGGTACATGTGTGTATATGTGTGTGTGTGTTTAGGTTAGCAACCTATGGTGTTACACTCTAGCCTTCATTCTGATTATTTTAATCACTCAGCATTAACTTTTGGAGAGTTAGCCATAGTCTATGTACATTTTGTTCAGCCTCTACTTCCAGGCAAATATTCCACAGTTTGAGGCATATATATATATATATATATATATATATATATATATATATATATATATATATGTTTTCTTAATGGTAGATAAATCAGGCTGCATTCGATTCCTTGCTTTGAAAAGCACTATTCTGATAAATAGCTCTTTTGTATCCAGACAAGGACTTCTTCAAGGAAGGAAATGAAAGGACATACACTCCAATTTTCACAGTGTACACAGAACACCTGTCCAGGCTCACACTCCAGACCCACTGCATACAGTTTTCATGCCTGCACTGCCTTGCCAATCCCCTGCATCACGGAACTCAAATCCTTACCCATGTGATGCATATAAAGTGGCCAATTAGCATATTTAACTTTGATTCTCTCCTTAGTAGCAATGCTGGCTTTGGGGCTTCCTTTTTTTGTGAATTGCCTATTCATGTTTTTGGTACAGTTTTTGTTTTTAATAAAACTATCCTTTGGATTTTCCATCAGATTGCATTTTGTTACAAAATCTATGTTAACACACAGCAATGAACTGGTTTTCATATTTTAGAGAGCACTTATATCTCCTTATGTTTCTACCTGCTGACCTTGACTTTCTACCAGCTGCTAAGACCATTAAGTTGATATGGTTTCAGCCTAAATGATCCTACTGTATCTGTTGGTTTGTACAGCCATTTTCTAGTAAACATTCCTTTCTCTCTAATCATTAAAAATGTTTAAGGACAGACCATATGTGACAGAGCTCTGAGAACTCTTTTGAATCTTCCTGATAGTTATCAATCTAATTCTGTAAAAGGAATTCAAACAAAACCTTTTCTAAAATTTACAACAGTTTCTCTATATTTTAGGATCCCTAGAACTGGCCATTTGTCTAAGTAATAAAGTGCCATTGTTCCATACAGGACAGGCTTTCTAATCCGATGCTGAATATCATTATCTATATCTATTGATGAATCTCATCTATATCTATATCTATGTACTTACCTACCTTTGTAGTGCTGTTAAAGTTAGATGTGCGAATGCTGCTTTGTGTTGCTCTCAGAAGGTGTTTATGTATTTGTGAATGCTTATTAAGGAGACTCAGCTTGTATTTGCACTCTTCAGTACAGTCTGTCATCTTACCTTTAATGTGACATCTTTCTCCCAGTGATCATGTGCTTGTTCAAAATATCATAGTACTCTTACTGTCCAGTGGTTGTAAACACAGTCCAAGTGATTTTAGAACTAGACTCTAAGATGTTCTTTAGGAGAAGTAGTAGAAGTTGAAGTCCATTTGGACACTTTTGTGTGCAGGGTACTGAGTAAGGTAGTGAAAAGTGATGCACCGTGAATTCGTTTTCTGATGCCTCTGTCACCAGATTGGCAAATATGACCAATTAGAAAGCAGAAGTAACAGCCTTTACCTACTGACAGGTTCTGTTGAATAGCAATATCCTTATAGTTTAAACAGTTTCACCCTGGAAACTCTTTTTTGACTTAAGAAATAAACACCCTCCCCCCCCAACCCCAAAATAGGAAGTATATGAAACTTACAAGATTTACAAGGTTCCTTGCTCCCTGAGGCCTTATAAGCAATAAGGTCTTCTGGATGAAGGGGACTCTCCAGCCTAAAGGGGATTCTCAGATTCTCCAACCTGTCAAGCTGCCCAAGAGTTCTGTGAAGATGCTAAGATTATAGATTTTATAAATGACCATCCATACTCCACTGTGGGGTGGGATTTTCCAGTGATGCACCTGCCTTGAATTCATGACTATTCCTGTAAATAACCCTTAACTCACACTCAATAAGCTTACTGGTTCAGCAAGTTGGACCTTTAGTAGAATTATTTCTTTGCTCATTTGTACCCTTTCTGATGGGAAAGGAAATTTGTTCAGTTTCCCCCCCTAAAAAAAATTACAAAACAGGCAAATAATTAGTAATTGAAAGATTACCTGCACTGGGACCTAAATCCATTTCAGAGTCCTGGTGAGCTTCATAGAGTAGCCTCTGTTCTGGAATTCAGAAATGTCGAATGCCCAGGAATATCGAAAGGTGGAGTTCTTAGTGTTTAGCTGTGTCTAGGTGGGTAAGACTCTGCCCTTACTAGTTCCAGTCAAATTATCCCTGAGATGTCACCTGTAGGCAAATGCCGCCTGTGGGGCAGATGCTGTCTGTGGGGCAGATTCCACCTGTGGGGCAGATTCCGACTGTGGGGCAGATTCTGACTGTGCGGTAGCCACAATGCTGACAGTGGGTGATTTCAGTGGGAGTTGAGGCCTTAGAGCCTCCCAGTGAGAGGACTCTGTACTCCCCTGAAGTAAGCCTATTCACTGTCACTTTCCTTGACTTATTCCTCACTTATTCCTGATAGAAAAATGTTGGGCTGACATCAGATTCTAGGGACAGGTTTGTTTCCTATCTTTACCATTCAGATAAGCCAACTGTGGGCTTTGAGAGAATGCCCATCTTTGGTTTCTTTTTAATGCTTTCTTTAAGCTCTTACACAGTCACACCCATCTTTTGGTTCTAAGAACATGGTGAAACAGTCCCAGATTCAAACCTGGAACCCTGATGTTCATCAGCCATAAGACTTTGGGTAAGTCAGTCTCTCTGGGCCCCTCCCTTGCTTGTTTGTGAACATTTCAGCACACACACTGACCTTGCAGGCTGTTACAGGATTAAATGAAATAATGGCTGTATAATCCTAACATTTAGTCAGCCACATTCTGGGTCCTTAGTTCACTGTATTTCTTTGCCTATCACAAGAGAAAGTGGGTTGCTCTGGAGGTGGGAAGTCGGTGTAGGATTCCAAATTGGGCGTCCTTCTCAGATTCCTGTCAGGTACTCTCAACTGCATCCCTATTTTGACAGATGCTAGACTCTCTTCACAAGGCCTAGTGCTGTGACGGTGCTGCTATGCAAATGAAGCCTTTGCAAGAGCTGCTGAATGTCAGCAGACAGCACTTCTGCTGAAGACTCTTGATGTGCTATCTGTTGCTACTGCTGCGCAAGCCTTCCGAGGACTTCTAAGATCTTTAGAGTCAGAGAACTCCCAGGGTTTGCCAGGGCAGGACCCATCCGCACTGAGGCTTGGAGAAACAGCTAAGGGCAAGCTAAGGGCAAGATAAGAGTTTCAAGGACTGAGTCAAGGGCGCTGAGATGCAGACGTGGGCTGGTTTCTGTATACACCAAGACAACAGTAGTTTTGAGGGAGAAGAGTAAATGTCAGCCTGCGGAGAGGGAAGTATTAATTCTCTCTTTAAAGTGTGAAAGTGTCCCGTTTTGTCCATATTGGGAGGCTCTTCTTATTCATTTTGCCTGGATCCATTCTTCCATGCCAGGATTTTTTTTTTCTCTCCACAGTTAGATTCTGGGTCAAAGGTGCAAGAAGATGAGGCCTGTTCAAGCAATGTGCCTTGTTAGTATATTCAGTCTCACTCTGAGTCCTGAGAGCAAGTTGGACATAGCTGTTAGGTTCTGGCCAGAGTTTAAGGGCCTGAGAAGCAGGAGTTCCAAAGGCTGAAGGCAGGGGAAGATGGATGTCTCAGCCCAAAGAGGAGAAGAATTATGATGAAATCAGGCCTTACTGCAGTACATTGATTCCAATGCTAACCTCTTCCAGGAGAGGCACCACCCAGAAATAATGTTTGATAGCTACTTCAGCATCTCCCAGCCCAGCTGAGTTAACATGTAATGTTGTTACCACAATTATTATTTCTATAGTCTTTGTCATTACTATTTTTTAAAATCTGGGAAAAAGCTAGGTTGTATCTGACTTGGCCTACCAGCTTAAAGAAATCAGACATAATTATGCGACTTGCTTCTATAATACATATTATATAATACATATTTCTGGATTTTGACTTTGGCAACTGTAGAGTAACAAAAACATTACAAAAATTTCTCTACTCTATAGAATATACATTTGTCTGTGGGTTGTGGAATATTTCTGCTTTAAGTCCAGGCATCGCAAGTCTATTCTACATATTGGAGGTCCAGTTTTGTAAGAGAGGGGGCTGGAGAGATGGCTCAGTGGTTAAGAACACTGGTTGCTCTTTCAGAGGACAAGGAGTGTGTTCCCAGACCTCACATGGTGGCCAACAACCATCTCTAATGCCGGTTCCAAAGGATCTCATCCCCTCTTCTGGTTTTTGTTGGTACTATACAATATGATACACAGTCATACATGAGGCAAAACATTCACACACATGAAAACAAGTGAATAAATCTTAAGAAAAAAAAAAGAGATGTGGTGCAGAAGCTACCAGAACACCCTTCAGAGCACAAATGGGGAAGCAAAAATATGTGAGACCCCTGAAGATCTAGGCCTTGGACTGGTATATTGTCTCTTTTGTATGTATAACTGACCCAAAAGTCACATGATCAAGTTCAAAGGCAAGGGAAGGGAATATGCGTTCTACTCATATAGGCGCAAGTGACTTGCTTTTTAAAAATAATCTAATAGTACAGGGCATGTTTATATGGGAGGGTGGTAAAGAACTGAGGATTAAATACTAGCCAGGAATTAACAAAGAGAGCCTGAATTCATCAAAGCTCTATTTTATTAAATTTCTAGCCTGCCTATTGCCATTTTGAGCTACTTTATGATGTGCTGTGCTGCACAGTGGGCTAACATTTTCCCTCGGATACCCACACTGCCAAGCACAATGGGTAGGAAACATTGCAAAGACAAGCAAAGAACTGAATTCAAAGTGGTGAATTTGGGCTTTTAGAATACTCATTCTTGAAGAATTTTATGCATTTCCAAAATGTTCAAATCATTAGGCTACATCTTGCAGCACTTTCATGGACGGAACAAGTGAAGTATAACTAGTGTCTGAGTTGTCTCAGCCAGTATCTCAAAACTTACTCGGTGGCACTGTCCAGCTATTACCTCCTAAGGGTAGCGATGGTGCCAACTTCCAGCCCTGCAGGTGATGCTTATGACTCTGTGGAGCACACCTTGTCCTTTCTGAGGCTTCTCCCATGCCAGAAGCTCGCCTGCTACTCAGTGTCTTCTGCATTCACAGACGCCTTCATTGGTCTCTTACCACTCGGCACTGTGACTGACATGCACCAATATGCCAGCGTTTAATCTCCACATAGCAGGGTAGGTGTGTTTTCTATAGTGATGCGTTATGGACAATGATAGGATGGGGGAGGGGAAGGGGAACGTGAGCAGTTCATCAGTTCTTCTGTATCTTCACTGAATATTGTAATCTACTCACTTTTTCCCACTTTTGGAAGAGGTATGTTATAAATCCAGCTATAATGTTAGAGGCAATTTGTGTATTTCCCATTAGTGGTCAGTTTCTTATACACACACTTAAAATTGTTGTTGTTAAAATGCATTCACATTTATAATCACTGTGTCTGTCTGACACGTTGCCTCTGTTACTATTTTCAAGGGTCTGAAATCCATCACCCTGGTGTGTGCATGTGTGGGGTGTTTGCATGTGTGCACATGCATGTGCACATGAGTCCTGCATGCATGTGTGCAGGCTACAGGTTTATACTGGTTATCTTTCTCTGTTACTTTCCAACTTAATTTTTGAATCAGAGCCTCTCTTTAAACCTGCTTGCTCATGATTGGCTAGACTGGCTGGCCAATGAGTTCCAGGGATTCACCTGTCTCTGCTTCCTTCACCTGCCCAATACTGGGCTTATATGTACATGCTTTTTACATGGGCCCTGGGAATCTGAATTCAGGTTCTTATGCTTTACCCACTGAGCCATCTCCCCAGCCCCCATCTTTCTGTTTCGAAGAAGAACTAGACAGAGAGTGGCATGTCCTTTAGAGCTAGAGCTCGGTGTCACAGTGGTGCAACCTTTCTTTTGGAACAAAGAAGAATCTTTGCTGTATGAAGTTTGTGTAGGTCAGGATCCTGAAGGAAGATAGCTAACATGCCTGGAGGTTCTAGATGTTTAGAGTTTACAGTATAAAGAACCAAGTGTGGACAGAGTTCATGGTGCCAACAGAGGCTGGAAAACACTCTGAGGTTGACAACAGAAGGCAGGGAATTAGAACCAGGCTTAAAGACAGAAGGGGAAAGATAGTCTCATTGGAGTCCCTGGGGAGCAGAAGTGATGGAAGTAGCTTATCAACAGATGCTGAGACTGTGCAGGAAGTAGCTGTGGCCAGAATGGTAGGGAGATGAGGAGAGCGTCAGAGACCGATTGGAGCAGGAAAAAAATTCCTCTTATCATTGTCTTATCCTCTTCTAGTCATCAGGAAGCCAAAAAGAGCAATGGAGTTTCGTAGTTCAGATTTCAGCGTTCAACCATCTTTCAGGACAGAACAGAGCAGGTCCTGGTCCGAGCATAGCGGGGTAGCTGGGGTCCAGAAGGTCCCACAGTGCTCAGAGGATGGGTACTGTAGCATTGAAGTGCCCCAGTTCTGAAGACAGAGTACCAGGTGAGCATCCTGCTCCTGGCATTTAACCGTTGTTATTACCAGGCAACGACTCACACCTGCCGTACCTCCGTTCTGCACCTACAAAGTGAGTGTGATGACTCATGGAGGTGTTCTGTGGAAATGAGTGAAGTGTGTGGAATACAAGAGAGTGCTGGGTACAGCACACACACCACAGAGCAGAATTTTTATAGTCTACTGATCAGAAGTCATGCTTTTTAAAGCCCCGAAGCTTCTGTGACAGATCACTCTGGTGTTTCAGTAACCTTGAACAACACAGAGGACAGTTGATAGGATTCTGTTGTATGGATGGAAAAGAGAACAGTTGACCCCTTGAGGAGCTGAGCGAATACAGTAGGGCCCCGGGAGGGCAAAGCAAGGGTCATTGTGTTTTACCAGTAGAGGACTCAGGTATTTGATTGCTTTATTGTTTCCCGAGGATGAGTGCATGTGCATAAGTGATGATGCTAAAATAACACTTCCACAGACTCTACTGCCAACTGTAGATGTTCAGAAACCAACAACATGAGGGGAAAGACAGAAAGAGTAGTTTGCTCATAATCTGCGTTTGTTATCACTACTGTATATTAGTTACAAGCCAAGTAAAACTGTCATCTCCTGTAACATGGCTATGGTTAGAACTGGCTGGGTTTCCATGTGAGAGTTTTTTATCTTTAAAATTTTCGGTAGTACTATATTCGTACCCAATGCACCCTGATTGCTCTCACCCACCGCTACATTGTCCTGCTCCCCTCCCCTCCCTCTGATCCTCATTTTCCCCCAACTGATCTTTGTTTTACTCTCATGTTCCTCTTTGCCTGTTTCTTTCCAGAGTCGACGGAGGCAAGCACAGCTGCTGTGTGTTCATCATTGCAACAGTCACATCCGATGCAGATGACATCTCCCCCACTTCTTCCTTCCTTGGATCCCCACAGTCCTTCCAAACACTCTTATTCTCACCACTTTGGCCAAGGAGTTCCTGCTTTGACCGTTGCTCACTACCTAAAGAGGCTTCATTTTATTAGGACCGGAGACTCGGGTCATTTTTTGTTGTTGTTCAGCTCTCGGTCTCTTGGCCATATAGGATGACAATCAATACAAGTTTTTTAAAAAGCAGCTGGACTGACATGGATTCTGTTACCACCTAGGCTGCTGAGTGAGTCGGACTTAGAGGCGGTTCTCTGTAGACCATTTCTGATAGGGTAGGACATTTCTCCCTGTAGACCTTGCCAAAGCATTTTAGCATCCCTAGATCAGGGTTCCTTTAAACTACTAGAGAATGGTGTTAAGAAAAGGAGGAGAGAGCAATGCTGGGTACAGAAGAAAGCTCATTAAATATTCATAGGCTGGTAGGTTGAGGTGCTCTGCAAGACTCATGCCCCCAGCTTATACCTTTAAAAAGGCTGTTAGCACATCCCATTCATATCAGAATGCTGGTGTGTAAGGGAAACACTGTACCCTCTGGGCTGTCTCTCCAGAATTTCCTTCTTGTTCTTCTTTGCTCACAACCCTGCTTCACTCACTGTTGTCTTCCTTGTAGATGAGTCACAGGAGCTGTGATGGCTCTGGCCAATTAGGAATGTGTTCAGTTGAAAACTAAAGGAAGGCTGACTAGGGGAGTTCAAACAAGGAGTTTGTCTTTCTAAACTAATAAGCACGCTGGCAGGCAGCACAGGGCTGGCACAGTTGGCCTGGGGTGCCCTGAGATACCAGGCTTTTCCTTCTCATCCTCTACCCTAATTGGGCATTTCTCCATTTGTGCTCTTGTCAGTGCACTGCCAAATAGATGGTCATATGACCTCTGAGAGCGTGCTAAACGGAAAGAATGGGGTGTGGAGGTGGAATGCCGTTTTGGAAAAACAGCCTTTTCACACAGGCAGCTCTTGCCTAGATTTCATTGGTCATATCTGCATCATTGGCATGTCATGATCTACAAGGGATGCTGGCTGCTCCTGTGTTTTTGGTAGGCTATGTTGCCAACCGGAACAAATCAGGTTAGTGAGGAAGGAGGGGAGGGGAGGGGTGATGGGCTCCAGGTACATAATACATACTCACAAGAAACCCAGAATCACTAAAACAATCCTCTACAATAAAAGATCTTCTGGAAGTGTCTCCATCCTGATCTCCAGCTGTACTATAGAGCAACAGTAATAAAAACTGCATGGTACTGGCATAGGAACCAGTTGGTGGATCAATGGAATCGAATAGAAGACCGAGAAATAAACCCACACACTTATGGACACCTGATTTTTGACAAAGAAGCCAAAACCATACAGTGGAAAAAAGATAGCATCTTCAATAAATGGTGCTGGTCTAACTGGATGTCTACATGTAAAAAATGCAAATAGATCTATACTTATCACCCTGCACAAAACTAAAGTCCAAGTGAATCAAAGACCTCAATATAGAACCAGACACACTAAACTTGGTAGAGGAAAAAATTGGGGAAGAGCCTAGAACTCATTGGCACAGGAGACAACTTTCTGAACAGAACACCAACAGCACAGGCTCTAAGATCAACAATCAATAAATGGGACCTCATGAAATGGAAAAGCTTCTGTAAAGGAAAGGACATTGTCGTCAGAACAAAATAACAGCCTACAGATTGGGAAAGGATCTTCACCAACCATATATCTGACAGAGGGCTAATATCCAGAATATATAAAGAACTCAAAAAGTTAAACAGCAATAAATCAAGTAATTCAATTAAAAATGGGGCACAGAGCTAAATAGAGAATTCTCAATAGTCAGTGTTATGAACCTGTGACATCATGCTGTTTTCACAATCACTTCTGTATTTTTGCTCAGCTCTCCAAGGTTATTTCCATATTGGAAAAAAATGCAATAGATGTTGCTAAAACAGAAGTCTAGACCTAATTTAGGCAGACATGCATAGTTAACTCTGAGTTCCTATCCCTGGCTATATAACCCAGTAGGCAGATTCAGGCAAAGGAGCTGGATGGAAGCTAGTAGGTGCTTCAGTTCTCTTTTCCTGGTTTAAAAAATTACTATTAAAGTATGTGGGTGTGAGACACTTGTCTGCTTTGCAGTAAGTGCTAGAGACTGTAACTGGGCTGGATGCTTCATTTTGGAAATAGATTATTAGCTCTCCCACCGTTACAGTGAAAATAAAGAAAATGACTAGTCTAACTTTGCTGTCTTTGATAATCTAAGTATAAATTTCTGGCCAGTTTAGAAAAACTTTCAGGTGCTATTTGCCTGAAAAGTAATTTTTAAGTGTCTGTCCCCAGAATATCATTTCTGTGTTTCCCCCCTTCTTTTATATTAAAAGCTGACACACACACCACCCCTGTCATCAAACTAACACCATGAAGAAGAGTTGGAAAAACCATGACACCATAATAGTGTTGCTTTGCTTCTGAAAAGCCCCCTGAATTTCATAGTCTTTTCTGCATACCTCACCATTAATTTTATATTTTAAGACCAGGGTGTATACAGTCTCAGGGTGGCCTTGAACTTGTGATCCTCTTACTTCAAGGCCCTAAGTTTTGAAATCTGATCCTCACAATCACTTGTTGGGGGATGGGGATGGCAGGGTGCACTAGGAGGCACAGGATTCAATCCTGCATACACACACCCTGCTTTTGAACGAATTGTAATGAGGTAAAAGCACTTCTGGGTACCTAACCCTAACGCTGGGACGAGCCCATTGCACCTGGGAATCTGCTCATGGATCCTGCTCCTGCTTGATTTAGAAGTCGCAGTGCTGGCTGATATGACTGCTCGTTTGTTGCCCATCTTTTCTCCCCAGTCTCTGCTTATAACTTCACACCTTCCCACTTTGCCATATTTGAGGTCATTCTCAACCCTTTCTTTGACCTTGTGTTCAGGTTACAGATTTAGTTACTGAATCAATGTCCCTTCCTTCTTGTTTAGGTGGAACAAGAACCCACCTGTGAGTACCCCAGGTCACTCCTCTCTTATGGGAGAATAGCACCTTGCTTGCAGTTTGCCTGCTCCTCATCAAACTGCACTGCAATTCTGTTCAGAATAGAGTGATGTCTGGATCATTGCTTCCATTCCAGCATTTAGAGTCTGAAGCCAAGATTAACTAGATTGACAGCAGGCCTTATATTCAGTTTTTTGCTGGGCCCCTACAGCTCTTCTTCTAGTCCCAAATCAGAAGGCAAGCGTGATCCCTTGATTTTTCGCTTTGCAGATGTGTAATTAGCTTTCTTCCAGCTTCCTGAATCCTTATAGTTTCTTTGGTTTCCATTAACTCTGCCCTCTGGTCTCCAAAAGGGATGTCTGCAAACCTTTGTAGTCCGATGACTTCTGTCTCCCACGCATCTCTGCTTGAGAATTGGCCGCTCAGAGCTGTTGACTTTTTCCTGCTATCTTGGATCTCTTTTCTATCCCTGACCTCTGTGCCTCTGTCACTGGAATATCATTTCTAATCCCCTTTGCCTAGTTTTAATTTCTCTGTTTTGTCTCTTCCGACAAAGCTGAGCTCTAATGAGGTGGAAACCTGGGAAGGAAAAAGCCCCTAATGACAGCAGGCGCTTGCTGTGTCTTTATTCTTGATTCCCTCTCAGCCTGCCAGCTGTCTTCACCATTTCCCTGCCTACTGTGCCTTCCTTAACAGGAAGGATCATGTCCTATTTCTAGACATGGTTACAATTGACATCACTTACTAAGTTCTTCTCCAGTTGATAAGAATGGACTAAGAACAGGTGGCTAGTTTCTTTGGCCCAGAGACAAGCGGTGGGAAGATTGAATAAAAAAATAAAAATAAAAGAAAGAACTCTTTTTGAGAATTTCAAAGTGAAAACCATCTGAGGTTCCAAAGGGTTATCTAGAAGAGTAGAAAGCAAGGCTGTAGCTAATAGTTTCTTTGAAGGGGGTAACCTGAAGAAATGGAGGTAGAGAAGTCATAGAGGCTTAAGTAGAAGAAGAGGTTATATTTCCAACTGTCTCTAATCAGCAGCTGTGTGGCTTGTAAGTCTTGTCACTGCCTAGTTACTACTCTCTTTACAAGATTTAAGATGCTCGGAAATAAACCAACTCATTCCCAGCATCAGCTGAGATTGCTTTATCATTGTCCACCTGTTATTCGCAGAGTTCTTTTGTAACTAGAATCTGTTATCTCATTGTCAGTGATTAAGCTAGAAACCACCTAGTGCCTTCTCTCTCTCTCTCTCTCTCTCTCTCTCTCTCTCTCTGTATATCTTTTTCTGCTTTATTGACGTAAACCTGGGAATAGCAGAACATTTTATTTGAAAAGTGGTGCTTTGATGCATACACACACTGTGAAACTATTGCAGTTCAAACTAATTCTCACACCCATTCCTCACATAGTTGCCTTCTCTGTGTGAGAGGGTGACGATACTTAAAATCTCCTTTGAGTGGGGCTGAGAGAAGTGGCTTGGTGGTGAAGAACATGGGTTCCAAAGGACCCCAGTTTCATTCCCAGCACCCACATGGTAGTTTATGATACAGCTATCTATAAATCCAGTTCCAGGGAATCTGATGCCTTCCTCTGGCCTCCCTGGGCTCCAGGCACAGACATAGACTCAGGCAAAATACCCACACACATAAAACAAAATAAAAACAAAACTATTGGAAAATCTCCTCTCAGCAATGTTCAGGCAGCAATATAGCGTTGTGGGTCTGGTCACTGTGCTCAGGTCTCTTGAAGAGCTTTGCCCTGCTACCACATCTCTTTTAAACGCCAAGCCTGTGCTTGTAAATTGTTTCTACACCACTTAAACACAGGGTCTCCCTGTTGGTAAATTACCCTGGCAGGCTGTGGCGGTTCTCAAATACAAGTGTGCTTCAGAGTCACCAAGAAGCTTCTTAGAACGTGTATCTGTTTGCCAGAGGTCTGCTGGAACTTTTCTAACATTACCAATGAGTTCAAAGGTCATTCTGCCACTGCCATGGCTGCTTCCCCTGCCACACCTGCTGCAGCTCCTTCTGCTGCTCGTGGTCTAACCCCGAACCCCTAGAGTCTTGACAGTGATATCAGCTGAGATTTTGGATATAGACATGAGAGTAAATGGTATCCCGGTGGTCACTGACAATTTGGTCAATCGGCTTAAGCACTCTTCCGGTTTCCTCTTAAAATGGAACAGAATTTACGTCTCATGGTTGACTTCTCCTTGAATTCCGCTAACATTCATTTCCTACTTGTTTGTTCCTTGCTCCTTCCATTTTGAAGAGCCTAGGGAAATAAGCAAATAGTGAGTGGATTTTTCTTCTTTGATTATGCCTGGTAGTTTTGCTGGGTATAATAGTCTTTGCTGGCCTCTACCGTCTTTCAGAACTTGCAAAACACCAATCCAAGCCTTTTGCTTTCAAAGTCTCTACTAAAAAATCAGATATTATTCTGAGGAGACTGACTTTATATATCATTTGGTCATTCTCTCTACCTTAAAGATTTCAATAGTCTTTTATTCTTTGTTTTGACAATTGTGTGATCTTTTCTGGTCCTGTTTTTTGAATTCTCTATGCGTTTTGTATTTTGATAGGCATCTCTTTGATGCCTATGAGAAATTTTCTTCTATGGCTTTATTAAAAATATTTTCTGTGCCCATGATTCAGGTTTCTTCATCTATACCTGTTTATTGGTAGGTGTAATCTTTCCATGGGCATCACAGAGTTCTTGCATATTCTGTTCCCGTCTTTTTATTCCCATGTAACTTCTTTTCGACTGAGTGATCCAATTTCTCTGCCTTGTTATCAGATACAATATGATATTCTTGCTTTCATGTGATTCCATATGTTCATGAGCCTTTCCTCTGACTTTTTGTTTGAGTTCCTGGGATTTTCATTTTGAGCTTTGTTTCTGTTTGGCTTTTCTCCCAGATTCTTTTTATTAAGTTATATTTTCATAACTTGAATTGTTTTCATTATTTTATTCAGCTCTTGTTTGTGTTTTATGGTCTTCATTCTGGCATTTTCCACATCCTTTTAGAGTTCCTTGAACATATTTATAATTGCTATTTTGAAATCAGTCTTGTGTTTCAAATAAGTTGCTTTTCTTGGAGAACATTATAATGATGGGATTAATATTGTCTTGGTTGTTTATGTTGTTTGTGTTTTTACTATGGGACCTATGCATCTGGAGTTAGATTGATGGGAGTGTTTTTTTATTATGGATATCTGGTCACATCTTTGTTGAGTTGCCATTTGAGTCTTTGTTTGCTGTTGCCTCAACATGTCAGATTATAGATAAGTTGAATATTGCTTTGGGTTTGCTTTCGCAACTCTGTGTTGATATGTCAATGAGGTGTTATAAGTTGACAGGGATAGGAGTAACTTCTTAGTTCAGGAAAAAGAACTTTCTGTAGTTTTAGAAGATTCCTGCTGTTGGTCTTTGGAAGTCTTCAGAAAGCTTGCTGGCTTCCACAGGTGGTCCTTGTGTGGCAGAGGTTGTGATCACAGTGTGGGTAGCAGTTCTCTGTGGGGGCAGGACACAGAATGCTTCCTAGTCCTCAAGTGTAGGTAGATATGGTGGTGAACCAGCTGAAGGTCCCTCTCTGGGGTCATAGGCACAGGAAATCATGCTGCCCTATGGTATCTTGGCATGTATTGGTGGTGGACTGGCTCTAGGGGTCTCTCTCTGGGTTTGACATCCCAGGATACCACATAGTTTCTGGGTAGTATGGTAGGTGAAGTAGATAGTGGATTGGGTGAGTAGATATTTTTCAATTTAAGTGGGAAGCGAAAGGTTTTCTGTGAAGACAGTATTATAATATTACCAACAAGTTAAATGACACAGATGTTCCCCCCTGATGGCGAACTAAAATCTGCATGCATGCTGCTGTCACAGGCTTTCAGTTTTCAGTCTCTATTTCAATGCACTTTTAAGTTTCCTGTGAAAAGGTCAGACAAGCCATCATCACTGTGGTGCTGGTGGCTGAGAAGCAAAGCCAGATCCATCTCTGCTTCAGTAGTTAGGCCTTCTGGGGCAGCTCTCCAGGCTATTGAGTGATGCTGACACATCTTCAAGAAAGAGGAAACCTCTGTGAGAGGAGTAAACACAGGTTACATCTTAATATCCTGAATTCTTTAGGGCTCAAGAGAATGTTTTGTGATGGATGTCGAGATTGTTTTCCTTTCCTTTTGCTTTTTTTTTAAAAAAGTTAATTTAGCATTACAAAACTAAAAGAATAACTGTCCATAAAGTTATTGAGTAAGATATACTTTCACAAATGTAATCACTGTTAAGGGCTTGCTATATTTTTATCTTTTTTTGTATGAACATATAAATATAAAAGTATAGAACACATATACTTAATAATATTTTTAATTTTTTCTTAGAAATTTCATACATGTGTCAATGTATTTTGATCTTATCCATCCTTCATCACCTCTCTCCAAGTCCCTTTACTAGTGTTCCCTATCCATTTACTAATCAAATTAATGCTTTCCATTTTTTTTAAATTATTGATAACCCCATGAATTCAAATAGTGCTGCTTACATGTACATAGTGTATGGTCCTCTACTGAGGCATGGGCAATCCACTAGTAGTCATAGCCCCAGAGGAGAGTCACTCTCTCTCCTAAACAACCACCTACTGTCAATAGTTCCTCCACCAAGGGTGGGGCCCTGGGGACTCACATTGGAATTCTGAATGGTTTGGTCTTGTGCAGGTCTTCTATGGGTATCCACAGCTGTCTTGTTCTGAAGTCAACATGTCATAGCTCTTCTCCTCATTCTCCAGCTTTTACATTCTTTCTGCTCATTGTTCAGCAATGCCCTTTGAGCCTTGGATGGGAAGAGGTTAATAACAAAGACTGGTTTAGAGCTAAGCACTCTAGAGCATATTTTCAATATAACTCTATAGTATTTGTAATACTCTGCCTTTGTTCTGTTTTTATGTCTTATGAAAAGATTTTTCCTGTCAGCATATATAGTTATATATAGTTATCCCTTGACATTCATGAGAGACTGGCTTCAGGAGTCCCTACAGACACCCAAATGCACACATGGGCAAATCTCATATATAAAATATTATAGTGTTTACATATTACCCTTCTGTGCATTCTAAGTAACCTTCAGATTATTTATAGTACTTGACACAATGTAACTGTCATGCAAATGGTTACACTGCACTGTTTAAAAAGTAATGAAGAACAAAATGTCTGTCCATGTTCAGTATAGATGCATTCTATTTTTTTCTTTAGATATTATTTTATCCACGGTTCATTGAATCCACAGGACCTGACTATATGAAAGGGCTGACAGTAAAGGGTGTTTCTGGTTAGATAGATGCACAGATCTACTAAGTGTAAGCATGTAGGGGCTGGGTGTCACTGGTGTCTCTGCACAAGCAAGAAGACACAGTTCAGGCCATCAGCACGGAGGTGAAGGCTTAGATGTAAAAAGCCTTTAATCCCAGCACGGGGAGGACACAGACAGAAGGATCCCTGCCCCTCAGCAGCCAGCCTGTCTAGCTGCATCTAGAAACGAATGGAAAACAAATAGAAAGGTTTTTCTCAGAAAAAAACTAGGAATTTTTTCTTAGAAAAGAAATGAAATAAAGAAGAATCAAATGAAAATGCTAAAACTGAAAAGTGACATATTGAAAATTTAAAAAAAGAAAACAAAACAAAACAACTGGATAGGCTTAGTAACCAAGATGGAGAGAGAGAGAGAGAGAGAGAGAGAGAGAGAGAGAGAGAGAGAGAGAGAGAGAGAGAGAGAGAGAGAGAGAGAGACTCTGGGCTTTGTAAAGAGAGATCAACAGAAATAATCAGAGAGATATGTTGGAGACAAATACAGCTGAATAGTAAACATAATCCTAAGCACATTTGAGATGACAGCAAAATATCCTCCATCATTCTCACCAATATTTTTAAAAGAAAGGTGAAAAAATTGAAAAAGTAACTTCTCAAATCTTGCAAAACCTTGCAAAAGATTCAGACTTAGATGGGCAAAAGCTGATGAAACCCCAAACAGGT
>CM053749.1:16489790-16513634 GCA_028658305.1 Pachyuromys duprasi | reverse complement strand
GTGTGCCCTCCACCACCAAGCATGACCTCTTCTGCTGAGATACACCCCATCTCCAGCCCTTATAAATGTATTACCAAATGCAATTATGTGGTAAGGGACATAAAGGGACTTAAGTGATGCCAAGGTCCTTACTTTTACCAGAGGTAATAAAGTGTTCCTATGGGCAGATTGGTAAATTATGACTATATAATTTAATTGTCAGAGCCAGCACTAAACTAAGTTCACACACGCACACACACACACACACACACACACACACCTATCCTTCAAAATAATACGTGTATATGGAAGTGTGAATGTAAAAAGTAGAAGAGGGGGCAGACAGATTGTAAGAGCTAGAATAGCAGAGAGTTCCTCGTGAAACAGTCTCTCATAGAAATGGCTTCCAATGAGATTTAACAATGGCAAGAATAATAGATAGAGATGCTAACACAGAAGGGGGAAACCTCGGACTCACATCCCTGGGAAAAGAACTAATAATTGCAAAGAGAAGAATTAACTTCTCCCAGGGAGAGTTCCCCTAATTGGTTGTCCAATGCAGAGTGGTCAGCCCTGATTCCATCATACACACATAGCAAAGTGAACTGAGCAGTCCGTTTTTATATTTGGGCACACATATAGTGTATACACACACACACACATACATAAAGAATAATAATCTAGGAAGAAAAGGCTATCTGTTTGAGAGCGTGGTGGGGAACATGAAAGGAGTTGGAGGACTGAGAGGGCCGGGATGGAGGAATGGGAACGGGGAAAATGATATAACTATATTTTAATTTAAAATATATTACAATTCTCTAAAAGATGTCTTCCAGAAATTCACAGGAAGGGAGGAAGCGAGAAACAGAACAGGAAAGAGAAAAAAAAATTAATGATAGGCTTGAATCTTAAAATAACAAAAGTTATATAGCAGAATATATATGAAAACATGTTCTCATTGTGGTTTTAATTTTCATTTTCTTATTAACTAATAGTACTGAATCTTCACTCATGTGCTTGACATCACAGTTTGATATTCAGCATAATTTCTATTCATCTGCCCATTTTCTAGCTTTCAAAAAGTTTTTAAAATTAGCATGTTAATTATACATAATGGGTTTCATTATGGTATTTTCAGGCATGTACATAATGTATTTTGATCCTATTCGCTTCATCATTAAACTCTACCCCACCCCCTTGTTCTCTTTCTTCTTCCCAACTAGGCCCTTTCTGGGTTTTCTAATTTATTGTTATTATTATTTTTAATCACTATTATCACTATTATTGTTTGACCTGCTGTATTTCATCAGAGTTACTTACAATACGTGGGTGAGGAATGATTACCGACGTGCGCTAACTTCCTGGTGGCTGTAACATTGAAGAAAATGTCTCTTTCTCAGCAATGATCAATGGCATATAAATCTTCAGACATCTATGGGGTCTCAGGATTGGCCCACCCAACCTCGTGCAGATCTTCCGCGGTTAATTATAGCTGCTGTGAATCAAATGTGCAATGCCATGATTAACTGCTTAACATCCGTCTGTTTTCTTCCGTGTAGTGTTGTTTCAGAGCTTGTATTCATACTCAATTTTGTGAATTTCCTACTTTCTTCTTAATGCATTGTGAGTGTTCATAGTCACGTGCTAAAAGTCCCAGGTCAGAGATATAAGCTGTGAATCCTTCAGTGGGCAAGTGGCTTCCCTTTTCCTTACGTACGCTGTGCCTTTCACAGATAGCAGAAGTGCACAGCACCAGTTACATGTTCTCATGACATACAGCTGATTGTTGTATTAATTATGTTTTGGTAATGGGGTCGAGCTGTTTGCCTCATTCAGTCCAAGAAATATTTTCTGTTATATTTTACCTTAAATGTCTTCTAAGCTTAGTTTTTAGTGTTGGGTATATTACCCGCTCTGGGTTGGCGTTTTCATAGTGTGTGTGGTATAAATCAAGGTATTTTAAATATGGATATGCAACTGTTACTAGTTCACCGATTTCTCCAGATATAACAATGCTTTTTCCTTTAATATTTCAGTGAGTTTTTATTTTCCATCTACTCTATCCTTTCATTTCTACAGCTTTAATTTGGTTAGCTCAGTTTTAGGTCTTTTCAGTGTGCTTGTTTTTATTTGCTCAGTCGTGTATTTGTTCACTTAAACATCTAGTGTAGTGGAAGTTTTGGTGTCTTTAAAAGCTCAGTTATGTTATGTAAACATGTTTTTGTTTTAATCGTAAGTGTAGGATATGGGGCTGCTTTAGATTGTCCACAGTAACAGACTATTCGCCTCATGCAGTCCCTCAGAGGGGCATGATCTTTGCCAGCTGCAGATAGTTTAATGCTGAGGACTCTGGAGAGGGAAAATTGCCAGAGCCCAGACAGAGAGTTGGGCATTTTGAGAAAGGAGAAAGCTGCTGATGCTCCCTCAACCCTCCACTGCTTCTCCTGGTTGCTGTTGATGCGGTTTGATGAGAAGTTGGAGATACCCTGAAATGAAGCTTGCGCTTGTCCCCCGAGGAACCCAAAGACCCTAACCAGCAGGAAGCATTTAAAGAAAACTGCGCCTCTCCTCACTAACCTTCTTTCTCTCCTACCTGGTGTTGGGGTATAGGAAGGTATTGGGGTGGAGAAGGAAGAAAGAGATTTAAAGAACCTCAATAAAATAATAAAATAGATTTTTAAAAAGCACTGACAGTCTAGTTCACATTATTTTGCATCTGATAAGACATATGGCTTTATACTCTAACTCGTGATGGTTTCTATTTTTGCACATTGGTAATTTTATACTGTGATATCAAGTTTAATGGATCTTACTTTGTGCGGTGCCATGAGGAGTTGCTGTTACCTGAGGGCTACTTGAACTTCCCTTGGGAATCTGACCCTGAGGTAGGTCGGGGACCTTCAGGCCTTCAATCCCTCCTTGCTTCAGGCTTCATTTCTTTTTTATGATGATGGCTTTGGTATTTTGCCCTCAACTAACTGCTGACTTTTGCGCTTTCTTGTTGATCATTCTGGTTATAGTGCACTGTTTCCTACCCTGCCTTCACCCTAACTAAACTATGTAGTGCTGTGCCTTGCTTTGTCGTGGAACTCAGCCGAGGTTTGTAAAGATTGACTGTGTGATTCACTCGGGATCTACTTACCTCTCAATCAGTGTGCTTTTCAGAATATTTATTAGTCCTACTGCAGACAACAGGGATCTGTTTTATCCCTGTACATTTCCCCTTTTTTAGTACCATGCCTGGAAATGGTCACAAACGTCACATCTATGTATTTTAGTTCTATTTAATGGTGATAAGAAACATGCTATTTAGAATCAAGTCCGAGTTAGACTCAGTTGCTTTTTAGCTGCCTTCCCAAACGCACTGTCAATCATTATCAGAAGGTCCATAGAAAGAAATGTTCCAAAAACAAGCCAAAGGATTGCAGAGCACAAGTGGTTCTCAGTCCTCCCTTGGGATGGAGAACAGTAACTTTGTTTTACTTGGTCATAATGGCAAAAGAGAACTATGCTATCCCATTGTAAGAGGCACCTGTGATTTCTGGGCATTTATCTTCTACGAAAGGCAAATATGGTGAAAAGCTGGGGGTCTGGAAACTTCTCCCTACAGTAGGAATATGTCTCCTCCATCCAAGAGAAGCCGCAGGGGGCAGCCGAGAATTGATGGGTGGACTCTGCACCCTATTGAAATTACAGTCAGAACAAAGAGCTGTAACACCATTTCAGTGACAATTCTAATAAGCATTTTTTTTCTCTCAATGTGTTTTGTATTTGATCTTTCTCAGGATCCATCTTGTTCAGCAAAGAGTTGGTGTTTCTTTCTAAATCTAAAGCCAGGTCTCCTATTCTGAGAAAAGAAATGACAATCGATTGAGTATTCATTTGTTTTGAGATTTTCATCACATTTCGGTTCCCTCTTCCTGTGAAGGGATGGAAAGGGCTCGGGTTTCTAATAAAGACACTTCCTAACATTTGCTCCAAGTGTGCAGTGTTGCCATAGGGTTACCAGATGAATAGAGTGCTAAAAGCCCTCTACCACCACCACCACCAATAACAACAAACCCCAAACAAGCAAACAACAGTCAAACAAAACTGGAACAAGATGGGTCCTGGGAACGACCAAATACAAAACACATTGAGAAAAAAAAAAACCTGCTTATGAGAAATGTGGCCAGCTCTTTGGTGCTACAGCTCTTTGCTTTGACTACAATTTCAAGATGGTACACAGAGCGCATCATGGACTCAGTTCTTGGTTACCCACACAACAGAAAACCCTACAACTCTAGTCAAAAAACATGTATGTGGTGGCTTGAATGTGAATGTCTCCTATGTGCCCTGAAGTATGATTCTTGGTTTCCCACCTCCCACCCCGCCCCCACCCATTGGTAGAGATGTTTGGGAAGGATTAGAAGGCGTGGCCTCGCCAGAGGAGCTGTTTTACTGGCTGTGTTGATCCTCCTAACATTCCCAGCTTTCTCTCTGTGTTTTGTGCTTTTGGTCTGACGATGTCAGCCCTCAGCATCTACTCCCAGCATCCAGTTTCTGCCACCTACTGCCTCTGCTCCATCATCACGGATTTTTATCTTTCCAGAGCCATAAACCCAGAGAAGCAATTTCTTCTCTAACTCACTTTGCTCATGGTGTTTTATCACAGTAATAGAAAAGCAACTAATACAATGTCAAAGACATTTTTTAAAAATGTATTGTATTTTATCTCATGTATATAAATGGTTTTGCCTACAGGTGTATGCCCAGTGCTGGAGGAGTCCGGAAGAGGGCACCAGTTCCCTGGAACTCCAGTCAAGGACAGTTGTAAACTACCATGTAGGTGCTGGAAATCGAACTCAGGTCCTTTGTAAGAACAAAGAACAGCAAATGTTCTTATTTCTCTCTCTAAGTGCCAAAGACCTTTATAAGTTTATCTTGAATATTTACCACATTTCTACAAAGCTAGAAGATGGTAACCATGTTGGAGTTTGAATGCTTGTCTTGTTCCTGAGTGTAGATACTTCTGCTCTGCTCTGCATATTCCTTGAGAATGTGCAGAAGTCTGCCTGACTTCCCTCTCTAGGGAAGGAGACTCAGAAATCCTAGGAACAAGGTCTCAGCACACAGCCAAGTAGGAGCCTGAGAAAAATTTGTCGAAAGGCTTGAATATCCAGAGGATATTAGAGAGAAAGTCTTATCCTTTGGCCATTTCCTGCTCTCTTGGCTTGACACATAGCATGTTTGGAACCATAAAATTTATAAGTGGCATATCTAGGGCAAAATTATGAATAAGAAGCTGTTCCCCTCAAGCCCTTCAACAGCAATTTTCACAGTCATCTCTGGTCTCTTTTGAGCAAATGCTTTCTCACTTAGTAATCTTTTAAGTTACAGAAAAGCACGATGTCTATTTTTCTTGAGCTTTAACAACACGGGCAATCTATTTCAAATAAAGCTATAGATGTGGTCAAATGATAGTTGAAATAGTTAAACATAGCTCTCTCTTGTGAACTGATCTGTGGGGCCTGGCTCTTTCCAGACAGAAAGCTATGCCTAGAGATCTAACGTGGACTTCCTTTTGGCTCAGAATGGTGATAACAAGTGGCAGATGATGCAAGGGGAAATGGCACCAGTGGGTGGGATTTCACTGCAGCTCATACTTTGTCAAAAAAAAAAACTTGGGCAATTTAAATACTGCCTATACATTTTTTTGCAATATATTTATCTTGTTTATATTTTATCTTGCTTTAAATGAAGTCTTCTTTCTCACTAAAAATAAGCTTAGCCTTATGCTAAGCAATATAAACATATGACTTATCAAGTTTGGGAAGTCATATGTTTGTTTTAAGGAAACATTAAATCATAAACACTTTCAATTTAAAAATATTTCTGTGTGAACAATTCCAAATCAGCAGTATAGCCAGGCTTGTATGCACACAATGGTTTGAGAAATATTGGCTTAGAGCAGCGGTCTCCAAACTTCAGATGGCTCCTCACAGAAACTAAGTTTTATGCACATAGACAGGTTGTTTTGTTGCTGTACTGTCTCATCTGCCTTTGAGCTATGATAACAGGGCTGAGTTGGTCGTATAGACACTGCTTGCCCCACAAAATAGGACATGTTTAATGAATGCCCCTTTAGAGAAAGGGTGGCAGGTAGGTTCTTTGTTTGATTTTGTTCATTTTCACTAGCGAGTGTTTTATTTTTCTTTTTAAATGTGTATGTGGTAGTCAGGGTATGTACATGCCTGTGGTATACAAATGCATATGTCCATATGTGTGCATGCATGAGGAGGCCACAGGTTGACTGTGTGGTATCTCCTTCCATCTCTCTCTACTTTGTATAATGAGACAGGGTACCTAAATTGAGCCCAGACTCACCTATAAGGTAGTCTAGCTAGGAACCTAGCTCTAGGGATTCCCCTGCTGCTGAAGTCAGGGATTACAAGTGGGCTACCATGGCTGTCTGGCCTTTTCATTGGGTTCTGAGTATGTGACCTTTGGTCCTCACATTTGCAGGGGGCATCCACTGAGCCCTTCTCTTAAGGAGTATCTTTCATGGCACGAGAATGCTTTGCTCTTTGTGAAGACTGGACTAAAGGGATCCCACTTATGCAGACTGGACCGACAAGGTTGATCAAGCTTCACCACATCTCTGCTGACCTTAAGAAGATGTGCTTCATTCAGTCTGCTTGAGGACCAGCTGCCTCATTGTTCCAAAGTCAGCTGGACTGAACATTCCCACACTCACCCTCTCTCCGACGATCTGAGCAGTAACAACACAAAGTAAAGTTTGAAACTTGAAAGCTGGCTGGGAAAAAAACCCAACATTGGTGTGGCTTCCATCTTATCTCCCATATCTACATACCCAGAAGGTGTAGCCAGCTTCTGTTGGAGATTAAGCAGGTATGCAGTTCTCATCAAGTAAAGCAGAGGAAGAAACACGTGAGTTCTGTTATCCAATGGTATGCTGTCTGAAAAGTTTGTTTTTCAGCCATGTACATGTATATTCCTTAAATATAAGCAAGTAAAAATTTCCAATTTTGAGTAAAGCAAAATGGCTATGTGTATGTGTATTAGCTGTTGCTCTGGAAATGTATTTTACTTCTCTTATTACTATGGTTATAACTATCACATACTAAAAAATTTAATATGTGTCATTAATGAGACAAGTTATTATAATAAAACACTTGTAGAATAAACCTTTTTCTTCAAGATATTTGAGGATTAACTGAATTATGAATGAAATATTGATGTGTTAGAGAGAAGAAAGTGTGTGCGTGTGTGTGTGTGTGTGTGTGTACAGGCATGTGTGTGCTCTGGCCGAGGAAGGTTGGAAATTGTTATTATTGTTTGTTTTTTCAAGGCAGGATTTCTTTGTGTGGTCTTGGCTATCTTGGCATTACTCGGTAGATCAGGCTGGCCTCAAACTCACAGAGATCTGCTTGCCTCTACCTCCAAGAGTGCTGGGTTTATAAGTGTGTGCCATCTTGGCTAGCTGGTTGAAAAGTTTTATAGAAAAAAATGTTGTTGGAGTCATAATGAATGAGGAAGAGCTTTCTCAGCAAAGAAGCAGATGAAAGGCATTTCAGGCTGCAAGACTTGTCCTCAAAGGGGGTTGGTGCCAGTGAAAGGACTTTGCTAGAGGCACTGGCTACATCTTCATTGTCCAGAGCAAACTTAACCTGTGGAAAGCTTTTGGGAATAGGCTATTTGGTGAGGCTGCTTTGTGAGTCTTTGCACATTAGCCACAAACTCTCAGGAAAATTGGGGCAGAGAATACACACACACACACAGAAATACACATACACATAGTGGAAGTTCTAGTTTCTCAATTATGCTATGTAAACATTTTTTTGTTTTAATCCTAGGTGTGGGATGTGGGGACTGCTCCAGATTGTCTACAGTAGCCTCGTCTGGTCAGAGAGGGGCATGTTCTTTGCCAGCTGCACTTAGTTTAATACTGAGGACTCTGGAGAGAGACTAAATGCCAGAGCCCAAACAGAGACAAGGGGCTTCCAGAAAGAAGAATGCTGCTGCTCCTGGTTGCTGTTGATGCAATTTGACAAGAAGAAGTTGGAGATATAGTGAACCAAGGAATGTACTTGCCCCAAGGAACCCAATGACCCTAACCAGCAGGGAGTAGCTAAAAAGAACTATGCCCCTTCTCTTCACTAACGTTCCTTCTGTTGTACCTGGTGTTGACAGTTAGAAGGTATTGGGGCAGACAAAGGACCAAAACAAAAAAGATATTTTAAAAGTATGCCAACACACACATGCACACACAACATACACACACACTTTTATATTTATTTTGGTACATGATCTCATGGAACCCAAGCTGTCCTCAGTCTTGCTGTGTAGATGACTTTGAATATGTGATCCACCTATCCATACCTCCAGGATGCTAAGGTTAAAAGCACGTGCCAGTGTATCTAGTTGATGTGGAGCTGGGGATCGAACCCAGGGCTTTGTGCACACTGAGCAGGCACTCTACCACTGGAGCTATACCTATAGCCTCTCCTCTCATCATTGGAACATTGACTTGTCTCATTAAATTCTACACGTGACTTCTGTGATGTGTGTGTGTTGAAGAGATGGAGGCTCAGATTTAAGAAAGGAAACAAGACTAGACCAGCTGTGTGATTGCTGGAAGTGTTTCCTTCCTGGGTGACTCGGGGGCATCACAGTCTCTCTCACATCTGTTTTTCACACTTCGATATAGTGTCTTGCTGACCTCTGTCTCACAACTAGTTTTCTCTCTGCCCCTGCAACATGAGCAAGGGTCCCACAGGGCTAGGATCCCATGTTTCCTACAGCTCAGTACTTCCCCTTTGTTTTGTATGGAAAAGCAGACACATCCGTGTTCATTCCAAGGGCTCTTTCTCCGATACCAAAGACCTTCATAGGACCCTTTGCTCACATAGGTTGTAGGCAGTTTTTGGGTTACCATGTTTGGCAGGGCTTTTCCATGGTTCTGTGGTTATAGTAATAATTAAAGGGCAGCAGGGGATAGCATCAAGGGAGAAGTATGGCACTCATAGTCCAACCAAGGACGTCATGTAATAATCTCTAAATTTGGCAGAGACCATATGTATTGGGTCCTCATAAAGAATCCTCTGGCTATGGAGCCTGCGCATAGGAGGTGGCGTGGGATGGATGCTCCAGCGTCTCTAAGATGCTCATGTCATCTGGAGGAGGGCTGAGGTGGCTAGCCAGAAAAGCCTCACCATGGGATCAGCCACAGTCTAGCAGCCTTCCGACTTGCCCTGAGATTTTTTGAACTATAATAAAGTCCAAATGTTCTTTCTATCTTTTCTCAACTCCTTCGGCTTCACATAGTTTTTAGAATCCTTGAATGTGAAAGTAGCCAGAATGTTACTGTCATCTGCTTCAACACTTGCATTTTTTTATTTTATTAATTACAGTTTATTCACTTTGTATCCCCCCTGTACCTCCCTCCTTCCTCCCCTCCCAATCCCACCCTCCCTCTTCCCCACCGGTGTTCCTCTCCCAGTCCACTGATAAGGGAGATCCTCCTCTCCTTCTCTCTGATCCTAGTCTATAAGGTCTCATCAGGACTGGCTGCATTGTCTTCTTCTGTGGCCTAGTAAGGCTGCTCCCCCCCCCTCAGGGGGAGGCTTGCATTTTCTAAAAATGTATTTATTAAGTTATTTATTTACTTTACATCTCAGTTGCATCTTCCTCTCCATTCACTCCTCCCTGCCCTTCCCTCTTCTCTCCTTTCCCCCTACACCCACCCTGCTCCCTTTCTCCTCAGGAAAGGGGAAGACTCTCGTGGATATCAAGCAGTCTTGGCATATTAAGTTGCAGTAAGACTCGGCAGATCTTTGATTGAGGCTAGACAAGGCAGTCCTGTCAAGGAGAAGGGATCCACAGGCCAGCAACAGAGTCAGAGACAGCCCCTGCGACCAAGCTTTACAACTGTTACATATGTGCGGAGGGGCCTAGGTCTGTCCCACACATGCTCTCTGGTTGGCAGTTCCATCTCTGTGAGGCCCTGTGGGCCCAGCTTATCAACTCTTGCCTTCTATTTTCAGATGGAAACTTAGGTCCAGAGAGAGCCCCTGCATTGTACAAGAATGGCCCCAAATGCTGCATTGTCTCCCTCTTTGCTGCTCTTCACCCCTTTTCTTTCTTTCCTCCATTATTCCTCTCTCCCATTTTTTTTTGCAAATACACATTAAAATAACTCCTGTGTATTCTACAAGGCAAGTGGGAAATGTCAGTGAACAACATTTCTTAGGATCCCTGTTTTCAGGAATCCTACATGCTTTGGGGGGCAGTAGACATGGAAGAACACACACACAGATAATTAATTATATCATGTGATGCAATTGGGTAAGTGTAATGGGGAAAATCAGAGGTAGGAGAGAGAAAGGATGGGCTTTTTGGCAGAGTGCCCAGGGTCCAGCATTTGTTCTGGAGGTGACGTTTGAATGAAGGCTGGAGTCAGAGACTGCTGTGTGAGTGTCTGGAAGAAGTGTGTTCCAGGTAGAGGGACCTCAAAGTGGGAGTGTGTATGATGAGAACAGTGAAAAGTCCACAGAGACTGGAGAGAGCAAAGGAAAAGTGGAAAGTGGGAAAGGACATTAGGGGAGTTGCAAGCTTACCGTCCTATTGTCCCTGGTTGTAAGGGAGCTGTCTTTTATTGCAAGTATGAGAGAACACTACTGGAGGACATGCTAGCAGTGGAACAACACAGCTTGATTGATATTTATGGGCAATGAGTATATCTGCTGTCTGAATGTAGGTTGTAAGAGGGCTCTTGGAGAATCGGGGAATCCAGGTGGGATTCTTTGCATAGGAAGAAAAGCGGTTATGTTTTACATGTGGATTGAGTTGTGCTGAGATGAAAAGAGAGAGGCCATGAATAATTCCAGAAAATTTGCCCTCCGCAATAGGAAATATGGAGACACTATTGGCTGGGATTATTAAATCTTGCTTCTGGATGGGGCATATGTGAGAGACAAAATCAGTTTTGTTTTAAACACATTGGCAATGAAATATTGCTGGGATATTCAGGACAAGGTAAGCAGGAACCAGATGCTGAGTCTTGGAATTCATCGAAAACTCTTGACCAAAGATGGAAATTGTGAAGTGAATGTTATATGTAGAGTGCTTAGATCCACAAGACTAGATGAAATTGTCTAGATAGTGTATAAAGGAGAGAGAAAGAGGCAAGGGCAATGGTTGGTCTTAATTGTTACCTTGGTAGGATTTAGAGTCACCATGGAAAAACAGTCTCTAGATAGGTCTATGTAGAATTATCTGGATTAGTTTAATTGAAGTGTGAGTCCCATCCTGAATGTAAGTGGTACCATTTCCTGAGTGGGTATCCATGACTGCATAAAAGAGAGTAGTAATCTGAATATATGAACATCATGGCCCACTGTTTCCTAACTGTGGACATGTGACCAGCCACCCCTGATCCTGTTGCCATGCTTTGCTAGGCTGGATAAAGCATGTTCTCTGGAGACATAAAACCTTTCCTTCCTAAAGTTGTCTTGTTGGGTTATTTGTTGCAGCAACAAGACACAGTGACCAAGGTCCCAGCCCTGGCATATCACAATTTTGGGAGTTCAGAGAGGCCTGGAAAGAAAATGGGGAAAATAAAATCTAGGAGGTAGCAGGAAGCCAGAAGAATCTGCTGAACCCGAACCCAAGGATAATTAAAACAGGGGAGTGAGGAGTTTGTGAAGGTTGCTGATGGATCAAAAAAAGATGTGGACGGAAGGCTGCATTTAACATGACAGGGAGATGTGATTGGGAGAGCAGCAATGGGGAGACCTGGGTGGGAAGGGATTTCTGCAACATCCCTGGCCCCAGCAAAGTCGGAATCCACATGAGATGAAGCAAAGCAAGCCGAAGCTGCTTTACAAAGCCTTTGTGCTGTGGATGGAAAGCAAGTCCTCTGGCAACAGCATTAGTAATAATAATGATAACTATTATTAATTGTAACTGTACTGATGGCAATAATTATAACATTAGCTAAATTTGCCAGAGAACCATCTATATGCCAAGGACTTTATGGAAATGAGCTCTTTGGTCTTGAGAATCATTGAATAATATAGGCGTTTCAATTGTTGTATTTTTAGAAGTCAAAACGATGGTTATAGAGATCCCACACATATTAATAATGGAACTGGGATTTGAATCAAACAGATCCGACACAATAGCCTATGCTCACACTGCTGTTTGCCCCAGGGAACTTTGAATGACTGCTCTGAACTTCAGACCCCTTCTTGGGAGATAAAGGTGTTAGAAATTTGGTGTGTCAGGGATTCTCAGGGTTGAAGTAATTGGCAAATTACTGATGGCTTTCTTTTCTTCCTTTGTTATCTAGAAAGTGGGGGCTACATGAAATCCTAGAGAGTGGATGGCATGTCTGTTCCCCTGAGATAGTGAGCTTCCTTGGTGAAGATTTCAGTTCAGCTGCACTTCAGTGCTCTGAGTGGAGCCCTTGAGGCCTTTGCCTGGATGGGTGGAAATGGTCTAGGTTCTGTCTCCTTTCATTATCAGAGCATCCCAGGTGAATGCCTTTTCAGACTGTAAATGATAAATCAAGAAAACTGTGTGAAATCCATGTTCATGAACACACCTACCTTTTTTCTATTCATTTCGCTTTATCAGATTTACCTTCCTGCTTAATTATACACTTTTAAGTTGGTATTTCAAGTATTCATTTTTATCAGAGGCTTACATGGTTTAAGGTTGAATAGCATTACAGAATTTGTTATGAAAAGGAGAAATGTGTACTTTCTACCCATTTCTCTCTCTCTCAAGGGGTGATGCATACTAGGTGAATGCTCTATCAACTGAGCTATGGTGTTTTGTAATGAGTAGGAAATTTCATGCTCAGAGTCCATTTCACTGCTTTGTCCTATTTCAACTGAGGCACTGGGTTGAAGGTAGAGATCATGTTAAATATGCTAACGTATAAAGATGGTTCCCCAACAAAACCTTGACTAAACCAAAATGCTGAAAGTGGAACTCTTTTGTAAAGCATCTTTAAAGGATTTTACATCCAGAAGTTTTCATGACTGTGAAGCTAGGGCATTACATTTCAAAGACCTCAAGGAGTAGACATTCTCCCACCACAAGCTCTATTCTTTATTTTGCAACATTATCGCCAATTATATTGCTGGTGCAATATGATACCGATGCATTCTGATATCTACAAGATCAAGTTCTAGACAGGCTGCTCAGTAGGTGAAAATAATGGAATAGTTGAGGTTTCCGTTTAAGTTACTTGGCTAGGGTAATGTTCTGTTTGCTAGAAACGAACTTGTCTCTCTTAGGTTGCCAGACGTAGTGAGTCTATGTTCCAGCCACTTCTTTATCTTTACAGTGACAAGAGTCAAGTCTTGTCTTCTTGAAGCCTCTGTTCTAGAGACTCAATCTACTGTCCCAGTCTGGTCCCTTGGATGGCGACAGAAGCATCTGCTGCAGCAGCCCGTGGCCATTGGAATGATGAATATGTCTTAATCTGGACAGATGTAAAAACCTAGAGTGCAGTAACTGGCTTTTCCCAGCCATGGTGTTTAGATTCTTAGAATAAGTCACTCCCTTTAAAATTCTTCAGATTTTTTATTTTCTATTTTATATGTGAGTATTTTGCTGGCATGTATGTATGTGTGCCATGTGAATGTAGCATCTGCAGCAACCAGAAGAGGTCACTAGATCCCCCTGGAAATGGAATTACAGATGGTTGTCAGCTCCCAAATGAGTGCTGTGAACTGAACCTGGGCCCTCTGCAAATCAGCCAGGACTCTTAATAGCTGAGCCACCGTTCCAGCCCAAAATCAAGTCATTTTAACACCAAAACCTCTCTCAGAGAAGATTACAAGTAATCCAAAATTAGTGTATAGTTTTCTCCTTGGTTTAAAGGCAATTTTTAAAATGGAAGAAAGAAACTGAATTGGTTCTTATTGACAGTGTGTTGGCTGGACAGCACAGGTGCTGGGTGACAGATTATTTGAATGCTCAGTGTGCCTTCTGAATACAAGGAGATGATTAGTATATTTGAACCCTGACACATGGAATCATCATCTTTTAAATTATTGAATTTCTTGTATAAAACACTCTGTCCCAAAAGAATGATATTTTTTGAAAGTTGGGTGTTCCAGTAGATGAACTAGGGGGAGCTTAATAGTCTACCCATCAACCTGGGTCTATTTCTGTTATCACATTTTGTGACTTTATTCATTTTCTTCATGTGCTTCAGGTGAAAACTTTCTCCTGTGGGCTTTGCCTTGATCTGTCAGAAGCGATTCCTGGATACAGATTTTCCATTTCTATCTCTGAGGGGTTCTGGTTATTTTGATTTGGCTCTTTTTATGTCAGGTTGGTTGACATTTCTCTTTCTCTCCATTATTAATATTTACTCACTATTCAAGACAGTTAATCACTGTCTTAGTTACTGTTCTATTGCTATGAAGACACACCATGGCCAAGGCAACTTATGAAAGAAAGAATTTAATTGGGGCTTGCTTACAGTTTCAGCGGGTGTGTTGATGGCCATCACGGCAGGGAACATGGCGGCAGGAAAGCAGGCGGGCATAGTACTGAAGAAGTAGCAGAGAAAGCTTGCATCTTATCCACAAGTTGGAGGCCGAGAGAGACCTAACTTGAATGACACAGGCTTTTTAAACCTCAAAGCCATCCCCTCGTGGCACACCTCTTCCATCAAGGCCACACCTTCTAATTCTTCCCAAACAATTCCACAAACGAGGGGCCCAGCATCCAAACATATGAGCCTTTGGGGATTACTCTCACTCAAGCCTCCACACTCATGGTCCAGCCTAATGTCGGACATCACTGTTCTGCCACTGATGGTGAAGAAAGTTCACTCATCCTATGCCGTAAGCTGCCCATCCATACAAGAAAAGGTACTTATCATGGACTGAACAGCTATGAAAACAGGGAGAGACCTTAGGGCTTTTTATGTGGGTAGAAAGTTCTGTGAAAGAGATAGCAACTGTGGCAAGCAGTGCCAAAAACTTGGAGATTAAGAATTATGCTCCAAGGAAAAGAAAATTTAAACTTAAAATTTCATTCCACTGTCTATATACCTTTTGTATGCTACCCTCACAATTTGCACCTTGTTTAATCTTTGTTCCAATAGGGGAGAGATGGAGGCACCTATATAGTCTATGTTAGAAGAATATATGTGCACTTCATGTTGTAAGAAGGAATCTGCACGTATACTGTAAAAAGCTCAGCATGTACATGCTGCTAAGAGTGTCTTTGCTCTAAGTTAATCTCACATAATCCAAATTGCCACACAGGAGGAATAGGAGACTAGCGGCCACCCCCATTACACAGAAAAAGATGGTGATGATGAAGAAGAAAGGTGCAGGAGGAGACAGGAGAAGAAACACTGACCCCTGGCCGCCTGACTGAAAGGACAAGGCTAAACTTTGGAACAATCGACTGCTTTTGTTTCGACTTCCCACACAGCCTACCAGCCATACGTGAGATGGAGGAGAGGTGTCAATCTCCCGTGTTCTCGGAATAGAGAGAATAAATGAAGCTGAATAAAGTGTGATTTGAAGATTCAGTTCCTGCCTCTGACTATTGAGGTCTTGGTGACAGACAGCAGGCACAGAACTCCTGTGTTCTGGTCCTGGCCCTGCTGGGCAGATGACAGCTTACTCCTTTGTTAGCTGATCTTTTGTCTTTCCAGCCACTGACAACATTGCCTAAGTGCCAAAGACGAGCTGGAATCATCAGATTCCTGGGAGATTCTGTCTAGAGATGGAGAGGAAAGTGGAAAGAGGCAGAAGGAGTGGAAGGGAGGAGGGAGAAGGGAAAAGAGAAAGAAAGAAATAGGGAGAGAGAAAGAGAAAAGGGAGAGGAGAGGGGAAGAGAGGGGGGATGGTATAATGACACCTGGAGCTACTAGGAAATAGGCATTCCTACAGAGAGGAAACCTGCGAGTCAAATAGGAAGAACAGAGTAAGGCCAAGGAGAGATAGGAAGGAAGGGGAAGAAGGCGAAGTGGGGCACACAGCTCATGAGGAGATGACACATCTGCTCTCTGTTGCTGTGGAGAGCCTCTTACTTCAGCTCCAGGCCAAGTGTCCCTACCGTATCCCCAAGATGCATGCACCTGTTATTTGGGGGTCTCCCTTATTGTAATGAGAATGAATGGACACCCACTCCCCCTGCAAGCTCTGGCTAAGGGCTGCCTGAGAGCCAGGTCCTGTGTCTATAGATAAGAATGCCATCAGAGCTACTTGGCTAAAATCGATAAATCTGAGATTCACCCAGGGGCTTTTGTTTGTGCAACTTCTCACGGCTTAATCTGTGAGAATGAGTGACAGGCATTCCTGGCCCTAAGGAGCCACGCACTGTAACTAGGACCAATCAATGAGCCGTTATTACCTGATCATTTCCCCTTCTCCCCAGTTTCCGTTGGCAACTCTGCCTATTGTGAGGCTACATTTAGTTATCCTTCCAGAGCTCATTTTCATCATCTGCACTGGTGGGAAACAGCCTCTGAGGAGAGAAAGTTGCAGTGTGAGGGCATATCTGCAAGGGATTGGCATGCGAAGGGGCACAAATTTGAACCTCGGTTCCTGGGTTCCTTATTAGTGAATACTTCTCATCATCATGGACCAAAAATGGCAGGAAGGAAATCTGGTGGGTGGGATGTTTATTCTGGGGCACTTAATACCTTAGGTCGTTTGACAGGAACACCAGATCGCTAATGATTGATTGCTAGGTCCAGTCATTCGTTCTCTGGTTTATTGCACATATATTAAGTGCCTGCCATGCGCCTGGAACACAGCCTGACATCTCCTCTGTGACTGTGCCATCCTTCAGCCGTCCCATTCCCAATAGTGTGCATTGTGTGCCGTGGCCAGATGTGCTGTCGAGGGGCAAGCAGGAGGGCTTCATTTTCAAGCCCTCCTGTGTGCCGGTGGCTGAGAAATGGCCAGGACAATTAGATTTGCTCTCCTTCCCGGTGGACAGCTGCACGGGGTGGTCTGAGCTCTTGAAGCTCATCTCATGAGGATGAGAGTCAAGCGCATGTGTCAGGAGTTCCCCATTGAAAAGACAAGTTAATCAGTGCAGGGAGTCAAAGCCTCGACTTGGCCAGTGGCTGAACCATTTAACACTCAGGAATAACGAAGGTTATATTTATTTCTTATTTGTGCTATGGCATGTGTGTAGAGGTCAGAAGACAGCACGCAGGCATCGTTCTCTCCTTTAACTTTAACTGGCGAGGAGAAAAAAGGGTTGAGCTCAGGCTGTTAGGCTAGGCAGCAAACACCTTTACCTACTACACTATCTCACTGGCTCACGCTCAGAAATTTCAAATGGGTCTAAATAATAACTTCATATTCATTATAAACTCATTTCTAAGAACAATTCTGTGAATGAGATTTTACACATATAAAATATATATCAAATAGTATTTACCTATATTTTTTTTACTGTTTATACTTAGTTTTCCCATAAAAAATTTATCTATCTATCTATCTATCTATCTATCTATCTATCTATCTATCTATCTATCTATCTATTTATTTATTTGAGATAGGGTGTCATGTACCCCAGGCTGACCTCAAACCTTCTATACAGCTGAGACTGGCCTTGAACTCTTGACCCTCTTCTCTCCATTTACATGCCCCCATGCTGACTAACACACTGTATCTTGAAAATTTTTTTGTATTGCTAAATATTTCTACAGTATAATTATAATGCAATCTATTAAATGTAATTATTTAGCTTATTTAGACATTTGTATTGATTTTTTACTCACTATAGATAGTAGTTTGTGAATGCTGTTTGATTTTTGTTTTTTGTTTTTGTATAGACTCTTAGATGAACTATGGGGATTAGCAAGTTTTACCTTTTTGAAGTTTTTGATCCATATTACAAAAGTTTCCTCTTCTTTTTTTTAAGCTAAAGTGCCAAAGTGCACTTTCTCAGCATCATATTTGGGTGACTGGCAAAGGGCACCATTTTCAATGTTGTGTATTATTTAGCAACTTGCCCACTGTTGAATTAGTTATTGAGTCAGGAGTTACAGGAGCTATAGGGCCTGGGAAGAGCCCTGTATTAAAGTTGAATGTTTAGTACCCTCTTTTGAACACTTTGCCAAGAAAGATAAAAAATCAGTTGTCTAGAAAGCCATTGATACCTTCTGTGTTCTCTGGGCTCTACTTCCTCTTGCTGCGGAGAGACATTCCGCATGATTTGTGAGCTCCTTCAGCCAGCGCCCTCAGAACACTTGTCTTGATGGCATGCCGATTTCATTCTTATCCTTCTGGCTGATAAAGAAGTTGGAATGTTCTTGAAGATGTGATTCTGCTTGCAGCTGCTGATTGGGACTCAGGAAAAACAAGGTTATTGCACGTTCTTTACCTACTCTGCATTTTGTTCCCGACTAAAGTTGACTTAAGAAGAGGCCTAGCTTCCACTTTGTAATTCCTTTAGATGTATAGGGTCAATAGCGAGCAGTGTCACGAGATATATTTTTAAAAGCTATTGCAAATACCTTTTGCTTCCGAGTCCAGTAAGCCTTTTTAGAAGAAGTGAACATTATAAAAGCAGCCCTGTGGACTTAGAGTCTTAGCTTATTGAAGCTGGGCAGATGCTTCCTTCATGGCCAGTCATCTTCCTCCAGTCCATGTCTACATAGACAGGTGTGCCTGCACCAAGGACAGATGGAGGGTTGACTGGGAAGACGCCACAGCAGGAATTATCTGCTTATTTGGATATGGTAACAGCTTATAGGGATGGACCTGGTTTTGGAAGCTCAAAGGAGGTACAGTTGGGTGTAGAAGATGTGGCTAAATAATACGGTGCCTAACACTGTGTAGTATAATACCGGGTATGATGGAAGGTGGATTGTAACAGGAAATGAGGGCAGTGCCTTAACAGGTGAATCCAGCACAGGGTGGAAATAGGTGGCTGGAGTGACCTGGCAATATTTCAGGAGAAGCTATCAGATGACTGTAGATCACCACACATGAATATAGGAACCAGGATGCTAGTTACCACCAGAAAGACAATGGTGGATAGTGGAGTGTTGGGGCTGTGGTTGACCTCCTCGCTCAGACCTGACTCAGTTCTTGGACAAGCTGGTGATTGAGGGATCAGAAAAGGCCCTGCTGTGGGATGAAGTTATCGTGCTGGGAATGGCTGGGCAGGCCTGGCTCTAGACTCTGACGTGACACCAATAATGTAGTTCCTGCTGTGACCTTGTTGGGGATTGGTGTGGCATCTTTCAAATCTTAAAAATATCCTGATACTGGTTATAAGGACAATTTTAATTGATTACTCTTATTTTTTCCCTT
Source organism: Pachyuromys duprasi (assembly GCA_028658305.1). Lineage (NCBI taxonomy): Eukaryota > Metazoa > Chordata > Mammalia > Rodentia > Muridae > Pachyuromys > Pachyuromys duprasi. The sequence continues at coordinate 16,494,336 of CM053749.1, read as the reverse complement.
TTACATGTATCCTCTAAACCCCCACTTTGACACGAGAGGTCAAGGCTGATCTAGAAGACATAGCAGTGCCTCAGCCTCCCGAATGCTGGGCTTACAGATATGAGCCACTGTGACCAGCTAGACAGAATCCGTTCCCAATGGCAGAGTAGTACTCCATCACAACAGCATTTGCCCAGCTCAAGACAGAAAAACTTTGTGCACACAGAATGTGGAAAACAAAGGAAAACACTTTGAATTTAAGGGGAACATCATTGTTGTTTTTCTCCCTTTTCCAGCTGGACAGAGCACAGACCAGGATGTCACCAAAACCAGAACACGAATCCCAGCTGAAGCATATGTTAACACTTCTACTCCCTCATTTGGAATCCAGTGTCTAATTCTGTATTCAGGATAGTTTGGTGTGTTTCTGGAATAAGAAGTGGATATGTTCTGTAGAGGGAAAACATAACAAAAACAAAAATTAAAGTTGCTGAGTATAAAGACAATTTAAATAATGAGTCATTGTTGATCCTCCACCTCCAACCCTAACCTTGTCCAGAACTGATGCTCAAGCAAAGAGATTTTCTAAGATGCCAAATTTCCCAGATCTAAGTCATTAAAAGGACCATTTTCTCCGGTGCTTGTAGGCCAGTGAAAAGGAGGAGCTATCCTATCATCCAGTCTCTTAATCAGTCTCTGAAAAAGAGAGATAGGAGGTAGGGAGAGGGAGAAGAAGAGAGAGAGGGAGAGAAAGAAAGAGAGGGAGGAAAGGAAGAGAGAGAGAGAGAGAGAGAGAGAGAGAGAGAGAGTCAGAGGGAGCATTGGTCAAACCGAGTTCTTATCCAAAGAATGCTTGGCAGTATTCTAGAATTTTATCATGCTTTTATGCATGCTGATATCATTTGAGCAGCTGAGCTTTTGCATTATTTAATACGTCTTTCTTTTTCTTTTAAAACATGTGGTAGAGTCCTCAAAGTAGAGGAATTCTCTGCTCCTTAGCTGCTCTCAGAAAACCTAGGTTTCAGGGACACTAAGGAGGCTGCAGCCTAGATGTGACTCAAAGGCAGAGAAGGGGATCTCATGTCTCTACAGTCCTATCACATCGGTTCTTCTTTCCTTTGCCTGTTTCCTCCCCTCTGTGCTCCTCAGCACCTCCCTCACAGAACTGCATCCGTCTGGCTGAGACCACAGAATATTCAGACTGCCTTTATTATGACTTGTTACGTTAGGCTTCAGTAACATTGAGATGAGGAGGGTCTTCTAGAAGTCTTGAAGGCAGCCTTCCTCCTGGCTATTTATCTCACTGTCCTGTGAGATACTCGTGGATCCCGTTTCTGTCTGGTCTGGTGTGAGCATGTGGAGCTTCATGTAGAGCCTCCGTTCACATCTCAAAATGGCTACCTCAACCCTTTGGTCTGTCCAGCTTACCTCAGATACTCTTCCTGTCATCACTCCCTTTTCATGCTGGGTGTTGAGAGGAAATATGTAGGCCTACTAACTGCAGCCAATCATTCTGTACACCACTATTTGCTTGTCTTTACCACGCTCAGAAAAGCACCAGGGCAACCCTTTCTGCACTCTAAAGGTCTTCATCCACATCACTGCGTTGCCTGCTGCAGCCGACTGCCACAGTCAAGCCTTTGATGAATGGGCTTGCTCTCATGCGCTGTTCTGCTTTTATGGATTTGTTCCATGACAGGTGTCCTTGTTATTAAAAAAAATTGGTGTGAGAGGGAAAAATGCTTCTCCACGGGAAGAACACTACATGATTTTAATTTTTATGTGAAGTGAAAGCTTTGGAGGGTGAAAAGGCGCATGTGGGATGACTATTCCATTCCATGACTCTACAGGTCCCCTTAGAAGGACAGGAGTAATCAGCAGGGGGTTAGTTAAAGGACACAAAATGACATGGCACAGTTGTGGCATGAGGTGACTTTCTTATTATCCATTTAGAGACCATATGCTTTGAGGACTATTGTTTGAACCTCATTTGTCTTATGTATAAAATAGCAATAAATATGAACACAGAAGAGTGTTTGAGAAGGAAAAGTATGATTAGCTACCTATAAAGCAGTATGGATACATGTACTTGATCTTTCAATTAAAAAAAGGGTTTTAATAGTTTCTTAGATTTCTGAGTTATCTTTCCTGTTCTTCTCTCACCCTTGATCAGAAACTCCATAAACATTTAATGTGGGAGGTTAGGCTTTAGCAAGCTCTTGGCAGACCATCTGCTTGACAATTTCTAAGATTTGTTCAAGATACAGAAAAAAAAAGCAAGAGACCAAGACACACAAATGTACAAAACAGCACGTACAAGAACAGCCCCCCACATATACACATACACATATATGTACACACACACTCACCTGCACACACATGTGCACATATACTCACACACATGTGTACATACACTCTCACACACACAAATACACAAATGCACACACATGAGTGGGTACACTTATACATGTTGTGTGCTCACAGACATGTTGGAGGTTGTTTTGATATGTGTTGCTGGTCCTCAAGATCTGGTTACACCTATCCTTGTTTTGTAAACCTGCCTAAGACATACCTGATTGGTTGATTAAAAGGCCTATACCTGGGCAGGGCAGAATGGGGTAGTCGTGGCTAAGGTTCCCGGGCTTGGAAAGGACAGGAGGATCATGGGAAATAGACAAATGGAAAGAAAGGAGGAAGGAAGACACCACAATGGCTTATCATGGAGAAAAAACAAAAACAAAAAACAGGCGGGTGGAGAGGAAGGACTCCATAATGACGTGAAAAGGTCCAGATGAAGGATACAGGCAAGTACCATGGGATTATGGATGGAAGGTAGACCAGATAAGGATTAAGGTGGATGGCGTTGGGTGGGGCTGGGAGATGGATGGCGCAGTTATTGAGTCAGAGGAGGTGAAATATCTGCCCGGCCCAAGGTAAATAAGGTAATTATAAAGTTTAACAGGTGTCTGTGTCTTATTGTCTGTGATAGGTTAAAAAATCCTGCTGTGATAATCTTAGGGCTAATAATAAACATAATATAGTCCAACACACTTTTTTTGAAATTTACTATAAGACAGACAAGTGAGTGTGCACAGACATTACACATGCACACTCAGACTCCTCCTCTCCCTGAACATCAGAACTGTGATTTCTTCAAGTTGTGTGATGAAAAAATATTTTTCCCATGGCTAATTATAACTCCGCCTGGAAAAGTAGTGCTGGTTCCTTCAGAGCTGGTGCCTCCAGGCTGACTCGGGAGTTTGTGGCAGAAATAGGACACTCCCTCAGAAAGGGTGGCTTTGTGGTAAAAATCAGGGTTAGGACTCCAAGAAGAGGGGCTTTGTCATTTTCCAGTGCTGGGTTTTATGGGGACCAACCCTTTAGTGTTGTTTCTACCAGTGTGGTTTTCCACTTTACTTCATGGGATGGCTGAGAAGACAGTGATCCCCTATATGAATTTTTGGGGTGTTCTGTTGTCCTAATAGAGGCAAGAGCCAGGCTGCAGGACAACTCGACAGGCTCTTAATTGTCCAGAAAATTATTACCCAGGTACTATGAGCAAAGATCCTACATGAGAACTTTACTGCTTGGACTAGGCCTGTAGAGTCAATCCAGATGTGTCAATGTATGAGTATGTAGGCTGGGCTCCAAAATTCTTTCAATTTTACCAGAAGATTTAACATGGGTGTTGGGAGCCAGACTTTGGTCCTGAGCAAGAGCAATACAAGCTCGTACTGGCTGGTTTTGTGTGTCAACTTACCGCAAGCTAGAGTCAGCAAAGAGGAAAAGCCTAGTTGAGGAAAGGCCTCCATGAGATCCAGCTGTGAGGCATTTTCTCAGTTAGTGACCAATGTGGGAGGGTCCAGCCCATGGTGAGTGGTGCCATCCCTGGGCTGGTGGTCCTGGGTTCTCTAAGAAAGCAGGCTGAGCAAGCCAGGGGAAGCAAGCACCCCTCCATGGCCTCTGCATCAGCTCCTGCCCCCAGGTTCCAGCCCTGCTTGAGTTCCTGTCCTGACTTTCTCCAATGATGGACTATAATCTGGAAGTGTACGCCAAATATACCCCTTTCTCCGCAACTTGCTTTTTGGCCATGGTGTTTTGTGGCAGCAACAAAAATCCCAGCTAAGGCAAAGCTCTTAACCTCTTAGCCATCTCTCCAGCCTTTCTTTCATTTTTCCTCAGGCAAATCTTGGGTATTGAGGTTCAAACAGGAGTTGAAAGAATTTCTAGACTCCTGGTACAATGGGACCAGACAGACTCAGGTTCAAATCCCACAGACTAGTTTTGGATCACAATCAGCATGGTCTGTTGCTCTGCAGTTGTCCCTTCATCTGTAGTGTGGATCTTGGTCATTACAATCCCCGGGGTTCTTCTAGAAAGAAGCCCTCCCAGCTGTCTGGGGTGAAGCGGGGGCTGATAGCTGTCCTTCCTCACACCCCAGCACTACACATCCTGACTCTGTGTGTTGGGTTTCCTTTGGATAACTCCTTCCTTGCACAACTGTGATTTCTGGTCTAGATTGTTCAGGAGTCTTTCAGTTATTTGTTCAACTGTCTTTACCCTAGTT
>CM053749.1:16469711-16489290 GCA_028658305.1 Pachyuromys duprasi | reverse complement strand
ACTCACTTATAAGTGGGTATTAGACATATAATATAGGATAGTCATACTAAAATCTGTACACCTAAAGAAGCTAAGCAAGAAGGAGGACCCTGTTTAAGATGTGCAATCCTCACTCAGAAAGGCAAATGGGCTAGACATCGGAAGAAGGTAAAAACAAGGAACAAGACAGGAGCCTACCACAGAGGGCCTCTGAAAGACTCTACCCAGCAGGGTATTAAAGCAGATGCTGAGACTCATAGCCAAACTTTGGGGAGAGTGCAGGGAATCTTATGAAAGAAGGGGAAAATAGAAAAACCTGGAAGAGTCTGAAGCTCCACAGGGAGAACAACAGAACCAAAAAATCTGGGCCCAGAGGTCTCCTCTCTGTGTTTTAACTCTGAAGCTTTCAGGCTGGTGGCCTGGCTATTTGGGGCTGCTGGTCATGGCAAGAAGAAAGGAAGAAAGGAAGGGAGGAAGAAAGAAAGAGAGACATACAGAAAGAAAGCAGAGAGAAAGAAAGGAAAAGAAGCATACATTTGCAGAAGCTGGTAGATAAAGTAAATTCTTGTAGGCTTCAACACATGTTTATTTCTGTCCTGGGTTTTTATATCCTTTAAGACAAAGGTTCGCTAGGAATGAAAAAATTACCTCATTCAAAATTAAACACAATCGTTACATAAAAGGGAGTTACAGTAAGACTATTGAGTATAAGTTCTCTCATTAGATTTATATCTAACTAAATAACTTTACTCATTATAAGCAGTGGTTTTATCTATATGCTCCTTAAGAGTTCAAAGCACAAGTTTTACTTTTTTTCTTATTTGAAATGTACATTATGTGTTCAAAGCAATATTTTTTTCAATTTCAAGGTTTTTCTAAGAAACAGATGTCTGTCTTATAGCTAACCATTTATTCTTTGTTTTTATATTTATATGGGCTTTCTTATCATGGTATACACCTGGGCCTTATCCCTGGACTAATCCTAGAATGAATGTATTTCCTTGATCATTAATTTGTTTCAGTCTTATTTTCCTTCCTAGTATAATTCAAGTGCTTGACACATGGAGGTTCCCAGAGCTCGTAGCAGTGTTTGCTCTACTGCAGGAGGATTTTAAAATTACTCGAATCAAGTCAGAAATTCTATAAAATCATCACAGGAATTATGAAATTATCAAATCATTTAAGCAGCACTGTTTCATAAAGAGGCATCTTCCAAATAATCTGCAGGGACAACAGAGTGAGGCGACAGGCAATGGGGGTCTCTTCCATGCCAGATATGAGACAAGCATGGAAAGACAGTATAGCAACAATAAGCAGTCTTTTTTGGTTGCTGATTTTTGTTTTTTCAAGACAAGGTTTCTCTGTGTACCCATGCCTGCTGTGGACTCACTTTGTAGACCAGGCTGGCCTTAAACTCACAGAGATCCACCTGCCTCTGTCTCCCTGAAGGAACAATAAGCAGTCTTGAGGCAAATTCCCTGAGGCTTTGCCTAAACCAGGAATACACCCATTCATCAGCCATGCAAAAAAACCAAAATGAGTAGGCTGCCTCCAGGAAGCTCACTTGCTTGCTTTTGCCAATCCAGCATGCAATTGCTCCCGGCAGTCTAGTATCTTAAAATGTGGAAGAATTTATAGATAGGGCCTTTGAAGAATTAATTCAGATGAAATGAAGTCATTAAGCTAGGCTCCACTCCAGCAACATATATTCTGATCACGCTTCCTCCTGATAGTTCTCTTTGTAAGAGGAGGAAAGGAGGACCCAGATGTGCACACAGAATAAAGGTGAGGAAGACACAGCCAATGATTTTTTGCAAACCAGTGAGACTGGCCAGGAGTGGATCCTTCCCTTAAAGCCCTCCTAGGAGCCCTGATCACACCTAACCCTAAAAACCATGAGGCTGCCAATGGTTTGTGGGTATTCTCCCAATCTGATCTGAAATGCTTCATAAATGTAGTTCTCCCCAATGAGCTCACTCATGTTTCCGTGTTTCTGCTTATGCTGGCTTCAGGTCTTCTGCCCTCCTCCTCTTTCTTTATTGTGAGTCCTCTCTGATATCCACCTTGAAATGTCCCTTTCTTTTCATAGTAAAGTGCAAGCAGCAGGAGTGGTGATGTTGAAAGTTGGGAGGGATTTTTAAGTCTTGAAAGTTCTGGTTGGATGTGAGGGACAAGAGATAACTTCATTTAAAAATGCATGGTTTTAAATATTAACTTCCTATTTGATAACACAGCCACAACTTTCATCAGGAGTGTGGGAGCCTCCTGGGATTCCTGTGGTTGATGATAACAGCCTAGAGCAATGAGGGGAAGGATTGAAACATGATCAAAGTGCAATGTCATAATAAAACCCATTGTTTTGTAGGATGAATAAACCCTAATAACAAGCTTCACATCTTAGAGCATTTCAAACATCCTATTTTTGGAGTCAGGGTGCTGAACCTCCATAAGCAAGCAGTTCCTGCTCCTCGCTTTCATAGAACCCCAAGTTCACTTCTTTTGTCTGAAATGAAGGGTAGAAGGGGAGTAATGCTGGCTGGTGCTTAAGTCAGGCAGACAAAATCTGCCTCCCAACTACCCCCTGTTCCCTGTATGATCAAAATGAGCTTGGCCATGGAAGAGGAAGTGGTGGCAAGTGTGAAATTTATACTGTGGCAGCCAGCAGTCATCACACAAGTCATGATTTCCCTACACAAGCCACTCTGGAAGGAAATAGGGAACTCAACCTAACAGCATAGATTAATGCATTACTCTGGCCTCAGAACTGGCTTTGTATTTGCCACATGACTTAGACAGATCCAACCAGGATTAATGAGCCACCTTCAGTAAATTGCTTTTTCTCTCCAACCCGATGCCATCTGCAAACCCACAGCCAAGGATCCCTCTTTGATTGCGAGATGCCTTTGCTAGGTAAGTAACTTCTTTCTTTTCCCATGTCCCTCACATCTGTGGCCATCTCCATCTCCATATGTATAAGTCCATATTGGTGGCTTTTGAACTTGTTCAAGAGCCATCTTTAACAGGTAAAATGGCCCTGTCATCTTTTATCTCTACACCCCCTACCATCTCTGTACCAATAAGCAGAGCTCCAAACCCATGGATTGGGAGCCATCTTTGTCTGGTCTGGTTAAAGCACTCATCCACTAGCTTATCCTGGCTAACCTCTGGTCACACAGTTTCTGTACTGTGCCAGTCGGGGAAAGGAAGGATTATTCCATTAGACACATAACCAAAGAAAGAGGTCCATACACCCAGGTCAAATCTTAAAAACAAGATAAATGGTCAAGGCAAAATATCTCCCAACAAACCCACTGGTTTTAAAGAAGTGTTCTCTAATGAGACCTACCTATGCAACAGCACCCCCCCCACACACACACACCAGACCTTAGCAGCACAATGATATCATGTTGGAAGCACTGTTCTGACCTTAAAATCCAGCAACAGGCCCTAACACCTGCCAAAAGGAAACAAACACCTAAGTCATCAAAGCCCTAGTCCATAGTTCCAGGACCCAGTAGAGTCTAAATGGACTAACCTGGGTTTTTGGTGTCTGCAGTGTCAGTTTTTGATAACTGAAGTAACTCAACCAGGATGTAGTTTTTTTTGTGCATAAAAGACAAAGAATGGCGAGGCTTGGGGCTGCATGATTTGGGCACTACAGACTTTCTTTCACTTTAAGGGTGCCCATGTGTGTTCTCTGGTGGAATTACCCCCAAATACCTAGATGAACCCCAGGACAGAATTTAAGAGAATAATCATAAATTCTATCAAAGAATTCAAGGTACATCTAAAGATACAATCATTCAACCCACAGAATGGGAAAGAATCTTTGCCAGCTATACATGTGATAGAAGACTAATATCCAGGACATACAAAGGACCAAAAAGGAGTCAAGGAAACAACCCAATTAAAAACCGGACTAGATATTTAAACCACTTTCAATATAAGAAATAAAAATGGGTAAGAAATACCTCAAAATGGGTTCATCATTCTTGGCAGTTGGGGAAATACAAATGAAAACAATTTTGAGATTTCATTTTATCCAAATCAGAATGATTAAGATCAATAAAATAACTTTTAAAAAAAGTAGCAAGGTTGTGGGGAAAGGGTAATCCTCATTCACTACTGGTGGAAATGCAAATTGGTGTAGCTGCTTTGGAAATAAGTATGGAAATTCTAAAAAAAAAAAAAAAAAACTAAACTAAAAATAAATCTGTCGTATGGCCCAGCCATACCATACCTTGGCACAGGCCTGGCCATGTTCATTGCTGCTTTCTGGTCACAATGGCTAGGAAATTGAAATAACCTAAATGTGCTTCAACAGATGAGTGGATAATAAAAATGTGATGCATATACACAATGGGATACTATTCAGCTGTAGGGAAATAAAATCTCAAAATTTACAGGTAAATGAATGAACACTAGAAAGATTGTATTGCTGAGGCCCAGACCCAGAAAGACAAATTTGTATGTTCTTTCTCATTTGCAATTCCCAGCTCCAAACCTTCAGATGTGATTGTACAACATGAAGTATCCTCAGAAATTCAGAGAGTGTAAAGTGTGTTGCAAGAGGGCAGGGGGTTGGGAAGGGGATAGCATATGAATTCTCAAATGGAAAAATGAGGAGGGGCTTCAAGCAGTGGTAGAAAGGAAGCAAAGTTGATACAGAAGAAGATGGAGGAAAGAAAAAAAAACTATATATGTATATATATGTATAAATATGTATATAAATATTTAAAAATACATATTTAAAGAAAGTTATGCTACGTGGGCTGACCATACTCTCCACAAAAACCAGAGATTAATAGAACATTCCAGTACCAGGCACAGGAAACCTCCTTTTCAATGGTTGGTCAGTGTAGTCCACATGACTCTCAAAACAATACAGACTAGTGCTAGTTTCCTTGGTTGCCTCCCAGAGGTTAAAGTTGAGCCCATATCACTAAGGAAATACTTTAGACACAGGACTTGGATAACTGGTGCTTGATATGATCTGAAAGCCTCCTTCCTGTGGTCTAGCTTCCATGGCACCAGAAAATTGTGTGCAAGCTGTCAAGGGAATGAAGCAATTGACAGCCCTACCTAGACATACCTAGTAACACCTAGACATACAACAAGGGCCTGAATGACAAGATGTGCATGAAGGTGCCAAGTCAGGTGATGGTACCCAGCAGCTGGCTAAGTGGATTTAAGGCCCTCTCAACAGGAGGGGAGGCAAATAATCCTTGGTACTAGAAATCTAACCAACTTCCCAAGGTTAGTGAGCTCATGGATCTTAGAACCGATTTATTACTGACACTTGGCTGCATTCTAAATCTTATCCTTACACCCTCTAGCAAGGGAAGCTTCCATCTCTCATCAAAGAGCCTCTCTTCACAGCAAGTGGAGAACATCATTGAAAACTACTACTGGACACAAGGCAGAGCTCAGATCACTGGAGCCCAGAGCCAATGGGTACATCCACATCAGAGCTCCTTCAGTGGTGGCTCGGGGAACGTTACAGAAAAGGGGTTGGAAAGAGGCAAAGATCCAGAACGCCAGGAAAACTGCTGTGAAATGGTGTCCCCTAGAAATGGCTGCGTGGGCAAGAACTGAACAATGGCAATGTCAACAGACATCCTAATGCATCTCCTCATGTGCTGGATGGCTGGACACGTCTCACTCAGTGGCTGCAGCAGCTATTTCAGTCTGTTAGAAAGGTAAGGTGGAGATCCGGGAATGTAGCACAGTTGATAGAGCACTTGGCTTGCATCCACAGGACATGCTGAGTTCAATCTCTAGGGGAGAGGAGAGAGAGAGAGAGAGAGAACACTGTCACAGCTGTTGAATAAAGTCATCAGTGATTGCTTCCCACTGTTGGAGTTCTCCAACTAGTCTCTGCTCATTCTTCTGTAATTTATCACCACAATGTTTCCAAGTTTGCTTACCTGAACACTGAACACTAAATAATATAAACCTACTTTTGGGGTAAAGCACAGAGGAAGAATAGCATGAGCCATCCATCTGATAAACATTTATTGAGTGGTTACAAAGTACTGGGCACTGAAGGGCAATTGAGGTGGGAATTGAGGTACAGATACAGATACTCAAGTCCACAAGTACAGTATGGGGCAGCAAATGCTACAGTGTGTGAGTATGGGTAAGTTGTGTAGACATGAGCGTATTCGCTTGCTTAGGAAATGCAGGCAATGTTTCCTGGAAAAAAAATGTCCCCTAAGACTTAAAAATATTTAGCCGAAAAGTGTGTGTGTGTGTGTGTGAACACATGCACACTTGCATCCATGACATAGGAAATTTGATGTACTCAGAGAAGCGTTATTTGTGACTAATCAATATTTATCTATCTTATGTGCATATGTGTCTATGGGATGTGCCCACACATATGTGTGAGCATTTGTGTGGAGGTTGCCTTGGGTGCCAATCCCCGTCTTACCCTTGTTTGAGACAGGGTCTTTTGTTGTTTACTGCTATGTGCCCCAGGAGAGCCCCAGATGTTTCAGGAATTCTTTTCTCTCCACTCCCCACCTCACCACAGGAACACTGGGTCACAGACATGTGTTAAGATGCCTGGCTTTGTGTGGATTTTCTGGGGGTCTAACCCGTGTGTGCATTCTTGTTCAAGAGCTTTGCTTACTCCGCATGCTGCCTCCGCAGGCCTCACTGCCTTTCATTTTAAGCTACTGAGCTTAGTAGGGGGTTGCCACACCACAGTACCTAACTGATAGGAGATACTCATCTCTAAGATAAACTGAAAGTGAAAATTGCCTAAATGTTGAGAACAGCCAGTCAGAAGAAATAGAAAGGACATGGCAGGACTCCATAGGTTAGTCAGAGGGGTTCTGACTCTCTTTGGAGTAATAGGAGGAGACTGAACAGAGAAATGACGTGATTTAACCCATCATGTTATTGACCAAGGAAAAGGAAATTAGAAAGTAATGAACTAGAGGAGTGGTCGGTTAAAACCAGGAAAATAAGTTATCAAAAGTCAGAATGTAGGGCTGCCAGGGATCAGCTAAACAGTCATTAAACAGGTTTTCACATACGAACACGGTCAGAAAAATGTACATAGGAGCCAAAAGGGGAACAAATGGATTGAAGAGAAACATGAAAGGTATGGTAGCTAGTCTTATGTCAACTTGATGCAGACTAGAGTTATCTGAAAGAGGGGGAGACCCTCAATTGAGAGAATGCCTCCATAAGATCCAGCTGTAAAGCATTTTCTTAATTGGTGACTTATGGGAGAGGCCCAGACTTTTCGAGTGGCGCCATCCCTGGCCTGGTGGTCCTGGGTTCTCTAAGAAAGCAGGCTGAGCAAGCTAAGTGGAGCAAGCCAGTAAGCAGCACCCCTCCATGGCCTCTGATCAGTTCCTGCATCCAGGTTCCTGCAGTTTGAATTCCTGTCCTGAGTTTCTTTGGTAATGAACAGCAATGTGGAAACGTAAGTTGAATATACCCCTTTCTCCCCAACATGGATTTTGGTCATGGTGTTTCGTGCAACAGTAGAAACCCTGACTAGGGCAATAGGAAACAAGTGGGGACCATATGATGGAACCTCACGGGGAGGAAGAAATGGTGCTGAAAGGTCATCCCCAGAGTGACAGTGACTTCGCTTTAAGTAGATTATCAGTAGCAAGTCACTTGACATCATAAAGCTGGCTACAGCAAGACGGACACAGTTGATTTTGACTACATTACTGAGATCAAAACACACATAGCTTATTCTCACCATCAAACAGGTCATTGTTCACACACACAGATGATTGTATACTCATTACAGATCAACAGACACCTAGGAAAGTCACTTGAGTTCATAACATTTTAAACAGAGACAGCATTTTCCTGTCTTTTGTCTTTCTTCCTGTCTCTGCTCTCTTAGTAGCAGCTGTAGTGGAAAGAGAGGGAACCTTAGACTTATAATCCTGGAATGGAATTCTGGCCTTGCTAATTTACTGGCTATGGAGCCCTGGGGGAAATGATGTAATGTTTTTGTGCCTTTATTTTCTCTCTCTTCATAAGAGGAAGACTACTTTTTCTCAATTAGTTACTGCTCTTATAACAGATGTCTTGCAAAGTTCAATGGCTTGGCTTGGCTAGTGAGATCGTTCAGTATATAATGGTTCTTACAGACAAGCATGTGAGTTCTATCCTTGGGTCTCAGATGGTGGGAAAAGAAAACTGACTGTTCTCTGATCACCATATGTGTCCTGCACACACACACACACACACACACCAATAAATTAAATTTAATATTAATTTCAATGGCTTCCAAAGTAAAATAGGATACATGTTCCTTACCTCCTCAGTCTGTACAAGCCTGAGTGTTTTGTTAGTTCCCTTTGTATCATGATCAATATGATAAGAACTGAAAAGGAAACTTACTTTTTGGGTAAGTTTCAGAGGTTTGTTACTTGGGCTTCTTTTGAGGAACAGAATTGATAGAAAAAATATTTTGCAAAGGGGATTTATTAGATTGGATTTTATGCTGTATAGGCTGGGTAGGCCAACAATGGCTGTGTGAACACCTGAGAGGCTGTGAACCCAGTATCTCTCAGTCTGAGGCTGCAGGCCTTGGCAGCCCCAGTCTGGCATTGAAGGTTTGGAAGCTTCCTAGAGAGCCGCTGGTTTTCAGTTGATGTTGGAAGGCTGAAGAAGCTGTGTTGAGAAGTCAGTGAAGGACAGCAGCAGGGGCAGGCAGAGAGTAGAGGCGCTCACAAGCAAGTGGTGAAGGTAGGGAGGTAAAAATGCAACAGCCTTTCCACCCAACCTCCTTCTGTCTGGGTTGCAGCTGGAAGCCGCCATCCAGTCCTTCTCTCAGGTAATCTTTCTTGGAAACACCCTAGCTGCCCTTCCTGGAGATGTGCCTCAGTCATTTCCAGATGAGTTGGCAAGCAAGATTAGCCATCACGGGAGATATCATGGCAAAGAGGACATAGCAGGGCAGGGGAATGTATATCATGATCATCAGGAAGCAGAGAGAGGAGGATGCAGGGTCAGAGCAAGATACAGCCCCAAAGATATACCTCTAGAGACCCCCTCCTCTAGCTAGAGCCTCCATCCCACCTTTCAGCATCTCTCAATAGTGCCATCAGATGCCATCAGATGAATCTGAGCCCTCATGTCCTCAATCATCTCTGGAAACAACATGACCTTCAGAGGTGTCTCATCTTCTAGACCTTCATTTCTCAATGTGACAATTACTACTACCCACTAAAAGTATGGAGAACATGCTCACTGGTATATTTGTGGCCATTTGGGGGCTGGTTGGGGTCTTGGTCTTGCCTAGGCTTCTACTTCAGTGACCCATCTCTCTGGTCCAACTCTCACTCATTTTCAATCCCAAAACCTCAGAGTTGTTCTCATCACGGTGGCTGGGCGGAAACGCACCAGATAGTTTTCAAGCCCAGGTTCAGAACTAACATCTGCAGCACCCCGCTGACCAAAGGCGATCACAAGGCATCTGAGAACCCAACCGGTGGAGGCGGAGACTTCCTTCCAGGAGTGGAGCTGTGAGGCATACCTGAAGGGATTTGGCAGAGGTCATTCTTCAGAATCTCCCACCCTGCTACTCTGCATTTTATAAGAACATACTTGGAGGTGCCTAAGGCGGTGGGACACACGCAGATGTGCAATGACTCTGTCAACGTCCCCCTTCCTACGAAAAGGGAACCGCTGCAGTCACACAGCAGATGAACTTTCCAGTGTGCACATGAGCATTGCTTACGCCTGTTTCATCAGGCAAGTGTTTTCAAAAGAGGTTTTCAAAAGAGCGAAATTATAGGCCTCGCTTTTAGAAAACCTTGGCAATGTGGTGTCTCTCTTGCTCTTCTTTCTTTTCTTCCCCCAAGAATACCCACTGGAATGATAGGACTTCACCTTCTCGTCTGCAGAGGAACAATGCGTTATTTTGGTCTGCCTTTGATCACCAATGATTCACTTTAAAGGCAGCGCTGCTGGGAAAGTGCGCAGGAAGCTGAGCTGCAATCAGAAAAATGACTACGTAAAGATGGCTTCCTCTGTCTTTCTGCTCTTATTTCCCTGGGAGGTTTTTTTCCCCCCTTCACCTCCTGATCCATTGGCACACTGAGATCCAGTCTGACTGAGAAGGTAGACTCCTTCTTATTTATCTGGCAGTCCTCACAATATCCTCTCTGAGTTCTGCCAGGAATTAACTGGAGAGTATATTGTTATGTAATTTGCCAAAAAGACATTTGACTTAAGGCTGCCAAGCAGCTAACGCGACTTTAAAAAGTAGTCAGAAATGACGCATTAAGTTACAATTACCACGATGGTGATTTCACGAAATGTATTGAAACCCTAAAAAAAAAAAAATTTGTCAGAATTCTCAACGCAAATACCTGAAATTTATGATCCAAGGGGAACAAGCGAAAAACTTGTAGTCGTTAAAAGTAAAGGTTGAGATCCTTTTGTAAGCAAGGTGGTTCATTGCTTACAGACACATGCAATCAAGCCTGCTAGCAGAGTTCCTTTCCCAGGACCCACCTGGTGAAGGGAGAAAAGTGAACCTCAATGATGTCCCCTGAGTGCCACTTGTCTACTCTGGCACACACCTGCCCACTGACACTCAAGACACATAAATGCATGTTAAAAACTACCTGAATGAAAGTTGAATTTGTGATAGCTTTAGATTTGTGGTGAGGTTTTATGGATGGATGCGGGGTCCCACCTAATTACCATCCATTTCCCCTGTATTAACGAAGACATCACCAGGGAAGAATTGTCATAGTTAAGTGGCCGCCCTAACTGAATCCAGACTTCATGTGAACCTCACTTTTCCCTTGAACACCCTCTCTTTGTTCCCAGTACACTCTAAGGCTCCATGCTGCATCTAAGGACCACATTTCCCGATGGCCCTCTGATGGTTTCTTGCTCTTCATTTGTTTCTAATGAGGCAGACAGCTTTGACGAGGGCTGGTGGGGATGATATAGAACACTTGGGTCCTACGGATATTTTCCTTGTGATTATATGGATGATGGGCTTTGGGAGTGAGTGTTACAAAGTTGCCCTTCTGGATATTCTTGTCAGCGTGTCGGTGGCTCCTGACGTACATGCTTGCCAGTGGCGGTACTGTGCTCATTACTGAAGAATTGGAATCGATGGCTTCACAACAAAGGATTAGTTCAGCACTTTTTTTTTTTTGCTTTCTCTTGTTTTTTTTTTTTCCCTCAGTTTTTAAAATTACTTAAATGTGCTCATTGGAAATTTCACATCTATACAGGATGCACAGTGACCACTTTCATCCCCACGATCTCCCATATCCCTATTTCTCCTGTATTTCCCCCTCTTTCCTACACATCTCTTTCTCATGTCCATGTCTATTTGTTTTGTTTTGTGATCTGCAGTTTAACATAGAGCCTCCTATGTGACCGAGGGTTTGGAACTATCCTTTGGAGCCTGGATACACAGGGGAAGATAATGATTCTCCTTCTCCTAGCCGGCATCACTTGCCAGTAGTTCAGCAGTAAAGGGTGGAGCCCATGAACTCTTCTGCCCCCATGACTGGTTGTTTACAGTGTCTGTTTTGTGCTGGCCTTAGTGCAGGCATCCATAGTCATGAGTTCATGACTGCAATGGCTCATCTAGTCTAGAGTGTGGCATTTGAGAGCACTTAACTCTATCTTCTGGCTAACATGCACTCCCCACCCTTTCCTCCGCTGTTCCCTGAGCCTCGGAGGGGGTGGTGTAAATGTCTTGTCTAGGACTAAGCCCTCAATTGTCATTTATTCACAGCACCTTGAGCAGCCGTGGATCTCCGCACTGACTACCATTCCCTGCACAGAGAGGCTTCTCTGATCGGTGCTGAAAATGGCTTTTGCCTACAGGCATAAAACAGATACTTAGACTGCAATTTGATGTTACACCCATGTAGTTAAACAACATGTGTTACTCACTTTCCTATTTTTCTGCCAAAACTATCCTGACCAGAGCAACTTATAAAATCAAGCATTTAATCGGGCTTATGATTCCAGAAGATTAGTGTTTGTGATGGCAGGGGAAAGGCACCGTGGCAGGGCGAGCTGAGAGCTCACAGCTCGATCAGTACGCAGGAGGCAGAAACCACACTAGGAACAGCATGAGTCTTTTGAAACGTCAAGGCCCCCGGTGACACACCTGTTCCAACAAGGCCACACCTCATAATCCTTCCCAGACAGTTCTACCAACTGAAGATATTCTCATTCAACCACCTCACAGTGATAGCAAGTTTCCTACCTGGGCTCATGATCCCCGGGCATGGGTTGTTGACCGAGGATACAGTACCAGGTATGGGTTTTCTCCCAGAGAGTGTGTCTCAAATCCAATCAGAGGCAGTTGTTTAGGCCACACACCAGTTGTGCCGCTATTGCATAGGTAGGCAGGACTTACCTGCAAGGTTAATTTCTTGGGTTCATAATGTTCACAGCTGGGTAAGACTGTTGACCTCGCTCCAATTTCAGCCTTTTACATTACAGTGCCTGGCACTTTTTACAGCTAGCCAGCGGTGAGAGAGGTGCCAGCTTTTTCCTACTTCGCTTTTCTGTATCTTGTAACCAAAGTATAGATAAGAAGATAACAATCTTATTCACAAGTTCTGGTATGTAGCCAAGAGGGCTGACAAGAGCCTGCATTGTTTTAGGGGCCTCTGAGTCTTCCTTGATCGGGTCCTGTGCTGGTGTCTCACACCTTGGACAGGGAATTTTGTTTAGTAACCCTTTGCTCCTGAGAGCCTTATCCAACCATGTAAGGCAATTCCCTTCATTCTCTCTCTTGTATTTTATTTGGATTATAAGATAGTAGGTTCCTATAAAGCTTTTTAATACACCTTTTATTTTGATTCATGCCACTCCTACAGCCCCCACCTTCATCCCTGCCTAAGCCTTTCCACCGCTGGTGTTCTCTCTCTCCACTTCCCTTTACCTATGCTCCACTATCCTCCCTCCCTCAGGGAACTTCTTGGGCTCTATCCCCTTTCTTGTTCCCTGGCTTCTACAGGCATTCCGTGTTAAACCACCAGAGCTAAGAAGCTGAGGTTAGGATTCACAAATGAGATTGAATATGCAGCATTTGTCTTTCTGGTTCTGGGTTACTTCAACCAGCATCCTTTTTTTTTTCTAGTTTTATTCATTTGCCTGTAAATTTCTTTATTTTAAATTATTTTTGCAGACAAACAGTATTCCACTGTGTAAGTGCACCACATTTTTAGCATCCATTCACCAGTCAATGAGCATTTAGGCTGTTTCCACATCTTAGCTCTTATGAGTAAAGTGACAGTGACTACGGGTGAGCGAATGTCTCTGTGGCAGGATATATATTCCTTTGCAGATATGCCAAGAAACTCTAAGATGGGTCATGTGATAGTTTTATTTCTAGTTTTTTTGAGACACCTCCAGACTTTTCTTCCAAGGTGGCCATAGCTTACACTCCCACTTTTCTCCCTATCCACGCTAGCATTTGTTGTCATTTGTTTTCCTGAGGCTAGAAATTCTGACTAAGAATTCCTGACTAGTCAGAATTTCTAGATGCTAGATTTGTGACGAGGAGATAGAATGAATCCAAAAGCTGTTTTCATCTGCATTTTATTGATGGCTTGGGATGCTGTGGAACATTTAAAAATTTTTGTTTTTGTTTTGCAAGACAGGGTGTCTTTGTGTAGCCTTGGATGTCCTTGACTCACTTTGTAGACCAGGCTGGCCTCAAAGTCACAGAGCTCTCCATGCCGCTACATCCCAAAGTGCTGGGTTGCAGGTGTGCGCCACTGTGCCCAGCTGTTGAACAGATTTTTAAGTGTTTACTGGCCATTTGTAATTTTCTTTTGAAATAAAAATCTGTTTACTTCTGTAGTGTATTGTTTTTAATCGGAACACTTATTTTTTTGGTGTCTTTTTTTTTGAGGGTTTTTTTTTTGTATATCCTAGACACTGGTATTCTATCAGTATGTGGATAACACAGAATTGTTCCTGTTCTGTGGGCTGCCTCGTCACCCAATTGACAGTTTCCTTTGCTGTATGGAAGCTCTGCCTGAACACACACACACACACATACACACACACACACACACACAGGCACGTACACAGAAGAAAATAGAGACAGCTTCCTATGTTGAGTATCTGATGACAGCAGAATAAAGCTAGACACCAGCAGCTGGAAAATGTGACAGCTCGTGAAGGTTAAACACACACTGCTGAACAATGAGTGGGTCACTGAAGAAATTAAGAAGGAAATTAAAATAAAATGCTAAACATGAGTCAAAGTGAAGACTCAACTGACACCCATCAGATGCAATGAAGACAGTCTTAAGGGGAAAGTGTATAGACCTAAGTACCTAAATAAAAACATGACAGCGTTAAAAGAAATAACTCAATGAAACATCCTAAGGCCTTGGAAAAATAAGCACAAACCAAATTTCCAAGTAGTGGATGGGGAGAAATAATTAATACTAGGGAAGAAATTGATGAAAAAGTAAAACTGTACAAAAAGTCCATGAAATGAAGAGTTGGTTATTTTATATTTTGACAGGGTCTCATGCAGCCCAGGCTAACTTTGAACTCACTATCTAGCTGAGGATGACCTTGAACTGTTGATCTGTCCACCTCTGCCTCAGTGTACTGAGATTGCAAATGTGTATGGCCTCGACTGGTTCTTGTGGTGATAGAAATCACACCTCAGGCTTCATGCATGCTAGCAAGCATGTTTGCTTAGCTGCATCTCCAGACCCACTGTATATTTTGTCATGAGCTGTTTTCTGGCCATGACAAGTTATGATTTGTGATCAATTTAGAATTGATTAATATTTATTTCTCTAAAAGGCAAATTGCAAACAGAATACAGAGAGGCTTTTTAAAAATATTATTTATTTATTTATTTATTTATTACAATTTATTCACCTTGTATCCCTGCTGCAGCCCCGTCATCTCCTCCCAGTCCTACCTACCATCCCTCTTCTACCCCTATGCCCTTTCCCTAGTTCCCTGATAGGGGAAGACCTCCTCCCCTTCCATCTGACCCTAGCTTATCAGGTCTCATCAAAGCTGGCTGCATCAGATTCCTCTGTAGCCTTGGCAAGTCTGCGCCCCCAGGGGGAGGTGATCAAAGAGCCTGCCACTGAGTTCATGTCAGAGACAGTCCCTGTACTCCTTACTAGGGAGCCCACTTGGAAACTGAGCGGCTTATGTGTTTAGAGAGGCTTATTTTAATACTTTAAAATATCTGCATGTGCTTGAGGTCTTAGAAACTATGTCTACTATATCATCTTGGCCCTGTGGGGAGGACATTTTCATCCTGAGCCTGCCTTTGACTACCCATGCTCAGCTCCCTGACTCTGCTTTACTCTTCTCTGGTGGGAGCCAGTTCCCATTGCCATGTAGAGGTTGACTCAGTGACCCCGGAAGCAGCACACTTCTCCCGAGTATATCAGTAACTTTTGTGTTCCTGTGACTAAACACCCAAGAAAACACCATAAAGGAAGAAGGCTATATATTGGCTCACAGTGTCAGAGGGGTTGACTGCCTTCATGGCAAGGAAGGGTGACCGAGCAAAGCATCTCATATCACAATGACCAAATGGAGAGACATACAACCCCAATGACACACCCCAAATGACCCACTTATTCCAAGCAAGCACTGTTTCCTAACTTGTACCACCTCCCAATGATGCCGTTGTATCAGCAACAAAACAGCCAAGGGATTAATTCAGTCATTAGATCAGAGCCCTTATAATCTAATTCTATCCTTAAACACCCTCAAAGACAAACCCAGAGGGAGCTTTCCTGATCTGCTACCTGTTTCTCATTCCAATCAGACACACAGGGTTAACCACTGACAAGGGTGACCTGCTCATCAGGAAAATACCTCTCCTACCAGGTAAACCACACACTTTTCAAAGTCACCTTCTAAACAGTGAGGCTAATGGTGCCTCCTGGATTTTTTTGTAGAGAAAAAATTACAACATTCTTCCAGACAATGCACATGAAAGCATTTCTGCTAGGCGCAATTCATTCATTAGATCAGTGCTCCCATAATCTAATTCTCTTCTCAAACGCCCTCAAAGACAAACCCAGAGGTGTACTTCACTGTTCTCTTAGGGGTTTCTCACCTATGAAAGATGCTGCCCAAACATGAAGAGTCATTAAGAGAACAGAAGTGATGGGAACAGCAGATCATATCAGGGAAAGGAGCTGCTGAGGCAAATCTTGGTCTTCCTTTAAGTCCTTTGTGTGCACATCTGGACACCCTCCTCAATAAATTACCTCCTGCATGTTGGTTTCCTGGGTTCACAGCTGGGAGCCCTTCTTTTCTACCAATGTCAATGAGAGCTACTGTCTCTGTAGTCTGCGGATGGAATTCAGTTCTAATCAGGGCCTCCTGTGGGGTTTGGAATCTGCTCTGTCTTCCACAGAACTTGGATGTCCTAAAGAACAAGATGATGTTTTGGGAGTCTCAGAATCCCAGACTAGATGCTCAAGCTATCTAATTAATAAAACTAACAAACATTCATTAATACTGATGCTCCCCAAATACGTTTTGTCCTTCACTCCTCTCTATTCCCTTGATGAGTCTGGCACACCTTCCTCACCCTGTGTTGTCTAAGCTATTAGGACTGGCTATTAAGGATTCTTTGCACCTCCAGTTTTGCTATTCTGTCTGCCTTGAGAATTCATCCTTTTAACTTTTATTCGCTGGTTCACTCTTTTCTTGTAGTTCAGATGCTGTCTTATTAAAGAGAGCTTTTGGACCATACTTCAAGGACTTGTTTCCAAGCAATTGCTTAGTTCATCATCCTTTTCATTCCTTTCACAGGTCTTGTCTATGTTTGTAGAGTTTTTCTTCTTCTGGGTTCCCAATCCCTCTGTGTCTCTTTCTTTGTTTATTTTCCAAAATTTGTTTGTTTAAGTCCCTATGACTTAATTGATAATCACCACCTCGACTGTCATTGTATTGATACAATGATATTAGGAGGTCAGGCCTCTGAGAGCTGATTAGGTGACAAGAACTTCATAAGTACTTTTTTGAAAGATGAAGACTTTTATGAAAGAGGCTTCACTCAAAGGTCAGCTCTCTTGTCCTTCTTTCTCTTCCATCAGATGAGGTCATAGCATGTACCTCTTTTGGAAATACATCAATAGCTGCCATCTTGGAAGCAGATAGAATGGGATTTTTCTAGCTGGCAGCCCTTCTGGGCTTTCTTTGGCCTTAGACTTCCCAGCCTCTAGAGCTGGAAGGGATACATTTATATTGTTTATAAATCACTACAGCTGTGATGTTTAATTGAATCAGGAAAATGAAGCTAAAACTGGACATGATGGCTCCTGTCTGTAATGCTGCCATGTAGGAGGCAGAGACAAGAAGTTTGCCACAAGCCGGAGGCCCCCCTTGGACACACACCAAATGCCAATTTGCATTGAGTCACAAAGTTAAGTCATGTCCAAGAAAAAAATCTAGAAACAAATAATCAGGGGAAATCATATGAGAATTTTCAATTTTTATCTTTGCCATCTTTTGTGGCTGAGGCCATAGAGTGGTCTATAGGAGTGTCTCCTGTTATTGGTGGGATAGAGAAAGGAGGAGACAAAATGGAGGATGCCTCTGTGTGATCCTTCTCAATTACACCTTTAAAATATGGCTCTCTACCCTTCTTGAGTGAAGCAGGGCTGGGTATAGACTGAAGAGAAAGGGTAGTATAGAGACCAGTTTTTGTAGTGAAGGGCCACCGTGACAAGTTAGGACTCAGCTAAATAGTGACACCAGATCCAAATTTGGACCCGTAAGATCTGGATTTGAAACCTGCTCCTTTGCCTGGCTACTTTCCCGGGCCTCAGCTTATAGTCAAGAGGGGCGATACCAGTATGTACCCTGTTGAAATGTCATGTTGTTGCCATGATAATGTTGTCAAGTCACTTCACCCCAGTATAAATGTTATTTCACTTTTCTATCTACACAAATCAACCCTCTTTCCAGGAAAATTCATAGCTGCTGTTCAGCCAAGCAATAAACTAGAAGACATCCATTTTAGCTGTTGCTAAAGCCCATCTGCTCTCCTTTTGTCTCTTTTGACATTTTGAAATGAGTGCTCCATAATGTTCTCTCATGGTGTACACATCACTTTATCTCCTTAATCTAGAATCTTGTCTTCAACTCTGACCAAACAAAGGAAACTAGAAAAATAGCCTCGTTTGTCTAAAACCATTAATACAAAGTTGTCAGTGTAATGTTCCAAGGATGCATTAATTAGAAATAATATTTGGTTCTAAGGAATAAAAAGCTGAAAATGATGGCTTGAGTCAATGGAGGGATTTCTTTTTCTCATAACAAACAAGCGAACAAAATTGAAGATTGTCTTCCTGGTAGCAAAAGCCCCAGCTTCTTTTATCTTTCTGCTCAGCCTGCTTTACCAAATGCTGCTCTGAGGCTTTATAACATCTGACCCCCTTCATTCTGGGCAGAAACAAGAGAAGAGCCAAAGTAGTAAGCGAATGCTCTAAAGAAGAGTCAGCTACCTCCTCCCTGCTACAGTGCTCCTGAGCAATGCCCCACACCAGCCACCAGCAACAGAACCTCCCACAGTGCTGGCAATGTGGACGCTTCAAGATGTTAGCTACTAACCACTCAGGACTTCCTGGCATTCAATATGGGCTAGGGACACTGAAGAAATACAGTTTTAATTCTGCTGAACAAATCCAAATGGGTATGTGTGCTTGTTATACTGAAGAACACAGGGTTAGATCTGAGTCCCATGACTAACCCATCCACAAGCAAGGCTGGAAAAATATGTAGACTCAGGGCCTTGGGAACATTGCCCTCTCTCACAAAATTATGCTTTTCTTCATAAGGAAAAAAAAACAGATATAAATAGAGGTGGGCAAATAGCAGTGTCTACAGCAGGGAGCTAGCTACATGTTAACGTCCCTTCATTCCGAAGGAATAAGGTCCTGGGAGCTTATGGCAGGCATGTGATATGATATGTTGGTTGGGGGGGGGATCTGTGCCTAAGTATCAGGGTCTTAACTC
The DNA here is from genome assembly GCA_028658305.1 of Pachyuromys duprasi. NCBI lineage: Eukaryota > Metazoa > Chordata > Mammalia > Rodentia > Muridae > Pachyuromys > Pachyuromys duprasi. Next base: position 16,470,312 of record CM053749.1, on the reverse strand, counting down.
TTGGGGTACTTTCAAGAACCTTCTGCCTACATTGTGAAGACTGAGGTTTGGAAAAGGTGACTGATTGACAGTCTCCCTTCATGGAGAGTAGGGTGACCGTTACAGGTCAATTAGTGACCTGTCAAACACCACCCGCAGTAAACTGCAAAATCTCAGGAAGAAAATGCCCTCTGCTCATGGCTTTTAAATTTTAGGGAGGAAAAGCTAGAGAGATGTCGATGCCCCCTATTGGCAGACACGGGTATCAGGTGCCCCTCCAAAGCACAGCCTGTTACTCAATGTTAGAGCTGTCCACAGGTCATGCAGGAGCCCTGTAAGCTCTGCCTCAGCTTGGAACATGTGTTGCGAATCCTCCTTTGACGCTTCATGTCTTAGAAAGGCTTCTAAGGGAAATTCCTTTCTGCTTTCCAGTAACACAACCCACCCCAGGAGTGCATAGAAATATAAAAGAAAAGCATATCTTCCACTTCTCAAAAATTATATGAAGTAAGGGGAAAAAATAAAAGGACACACCTTTGAGCTATAAATAACCCTGGGGTGAGATTCAAGGCTTTTCTTTGATCCACAATCTCAAAAAAAAAAAAAAATCCCGTTATTTACA
>CM053749.1:16448979-16469611 GCA_028658305.1 Pachyuromys duprasi | reverse complement strand
CAGGGAAGGAGCCCAGGATTCTGATGTAGGGCACTGACTCTCCGCCTGCTTTTCCCCTTCATCATCTGCCACCCTGAAAAAATGCTACCAACTGCATAGGGGGAAGAGTTCATATCCCTTCCCTCTTGTTCCCTGGCTCCCTTCCAGCCTTTGACTTGTCATACTGATGGGTGAGATGCCTTTCATACTGGCATAGGACACAGAGCGGATGCCTCCCCTTATGCTGTCAAACAGACCCAGCGAGTGAAGCCACTTCAAACTGGAACCTCTTTTCAGCTTGGGAATGTTGGTGTCACTGAGTTCAGCAGCCTGCTTTAGATACCCTCAGCCATGACGGTAGAGCCCAGCAACCTAGAATCCATGAAAAGGAGAGTTGGGAGGAGGTGAGTGACATGGGGAAAAGGGAGGTTTTGATTTTCACAATCATTGAGGGGAACTCCAGCTGGTGGGGACCTTGCTGTGGGGGCAGTGATGGATAATAGAGTTTATTAGCTGGTTCTAAAGCATTGTTTGTACAGTCGAGCTATTGATTTCATATGAGAGGTGGCAGTAGGTTCTGTGTGTGCGCCTTGTGAAGAGCCTCTTTGCATTTACCTTCAGTGTCATGCCTTGAGAGGAAAAAAAAAATTATCCCGGCATAAAGCTGCACATGTGTTCTGCATACTGGCTTGCAGGCAAACTGTTTGTTTCTAATTAGAGAGCCGAAGCCTGCTGGCAGTCACAAGTTTTGGTGTTGTGTTTAGTTTGCATGCCTATGCTTTTGGCATGGGGGAGGGGATAACTGCATTAGGTCTTTTTCTGTTGGTTTTGACTTTGAAACTTCTTCATGGTCCATGGTTAGGTGCCTTCAGAGCCTGCTTCAAGCAGTGCTTAGCAACTAATTGAGTCGCAGTCTGGTTATCCCAACCACAGAAGCCAGGTTTGTGGTAGACATAATAAAACTTACTCAGAAAGGTTGTTATAAAAATTAAATGGGCTGATAAAAAGAGCTGCCTAGAAGATGGCAGGAAATGTCATGTATTCTGTACATCATAACTGCCTTTCTCTTGCCTGTAAGATAAGAGGTTTCTGTTAAGTGGTCTATAAGATATTAAAACCCTTCTTTTTTTTTTTAAACTGAATAAGTGTGTATTGGCTGTCCACCAAATGGAGACACTCTCGTAGGTTTTGTGGCTCCAGTCAGGGACAAGTTAACAAAACAGAGACATCCCCTCCATGGAGTTTCAGTGTTAGAGTTCACAGTCAACATGCAAGGAAAAGAAACAAGGCATTCATTTTCTTTATTTGGTCTTTGCAAATTCAACCCAATGTAAACTTCATCTCTAGGGTTAGATGCTACTGAATAAAATCCAGGAAGAGTTCGAAAATGTATTGCTGACTTTACTTTCTCAGAATCCATCCTCGTTTCCCTAGTAGGAAACCCTGAGTATTCCTGGGAGGTCAGGCCTTTCAGTTGTCGTACATGGGACTCAGATGAAGCTCCCGTCTGTTCCCAGTAGAACTGTGAGTGTATTTCCTGCCTGAAACATTAGGACCTGTCCTTTATTGTAACCTCACATGCTAGGGCCTCAATCACATGACCCAAATGTTTTCAGTCAAGGCGGAACTTGGACTCCTGTGTAAACACCATGTATTGCCAGAGTCTCCCAGGGATATTTTTCTAGGCTTGTGGTTATGCCATCTCAGAAGAGCCTGCGAGGTGACTGGTAGTAGGAGAATGTTGATTTTCTGGAAGCTGTTTCCTTTCAAAGATCTTCTTGTTTGATTTCCAGCATTATCAATGAGGCTTCCTTTGCCCTATCCTGCCATTTCTCCGTCTCTGGCCTTTGAAACTGGGAAGAGCACAGTTATATAAAGCTTATATTTGAAGAGAGACCTTGTTGGGTAGTACTTCAACACGTAGAGAGGGAGACCCCTTTCTCCCTTGACTTGTGTGCTCACCCATCTCTTCTAACCTCTACAGCACCCCCAGGTACAGAGAGAGCCTTTTAATCACCTTACTCCATGGATTCCAAAGTCTAATTTGATTCTGATTATGGGAATGTGTGGGGAGGTTTTGGTTGTCTAGTTTATCTACTTCTCCGAGACAAATGGAAACACAGCCTGGTGTGCTTCTTCACTGTTCATTTGCCTAAAGTTGACTTTGAATAAATCTGTAACAGAAAAAGTCCTCATTTCCAAACTGCCTCGCAAGGGATAGAGATGTCGCTTAGAGGCACTCAAAGCCAAACAGCAAACCCACCCACTTCCTGTGTCAATGCTTCCCAGTGTGTTTACAGTTCTTTATAATATATGACAGTGGTTACATCTTAAATAAGACCTCTGGTTTTGGTTTTGGGATTATTGAGACAGCATCTCTAACCCAAGCTGGCTTCAAAATCCGTATATTGTTGACAGTAACTTTAACCTTCTGAACATTATGCCTTCACCTCGTTGTTACAGAATTCTGGGTGACAGGAATGCAATGCCATGTCTGGCTTTGTATAATGTTGGGGCTTGAATGCAGAAGCCCCTGAATGTTAGGACAGCACTCAACCGAGATACAACTTTAGCCATAAAGTCTATTTTTAAACATACATTCTCTAAGCATTTCTTTATTTGTGAGGTGTTTGCATTCAGGAAAACATTCTGTGGTGAAGAGAAGATAGCTGCCCATTCATTTATTCTGCATCTTTTGACATGTAGATATCAAAGTAAGCGCTCAATATCACCCCCGTTTTTAGTGACAGTTGAGCCATTTAAGAAGTTTCCATTGAATGTATGCAAAAAAGTATAGGTCCCACTCTCTTCCCTCTGCTCCCGTGATTTCACCGCTTTATCATGGACTGAGAAGAAATTAATCATGTGCCTCCCAGGAGCTGGTGGGAGTTGCAAAGCTGAGCAGGGAATCAGGGTTGAGGGCGCGGCAGGACCACGGAGAGCGCCGGGGCCGAGCCCAGGGCGGGGCGTCGCTGAGTCCCCGGAACCCCCCAGGGGGCGCTCGAGAGGAGGTTTAGGAACTAGTATCTTGCCGGGCTGCTGGGCGCAAGGGTTTCGTCAGAAGGTGGAAATCTCAGTGAGAAGCTGCCATCTCCCGGCTCTCACCCCTCCCTCCCTCTCTTCCTCCTTTCCTTCCTTCCTCACTCCGCTGCTCCCTCCCTCCTTCCTCAGTTCCTTCCTCTCTACTCTGAGAGTTCCCGAGCCCAGCAGCTCCTTGCACGCTGTTCACCCTCTCCCCCAGCCCCCACCCCCCAAGAATGGAGTCGTGGTTTCCAGAGCGACCAAACTCCCCTCCCAGCATCTTTATCCACCTCGGCTGTTGCTAAACTGGCCCCAGAGGACCAAAGAGGTGGGAAGGAAGCCCGACCCGCCTAAGACCTCTTAACAACTACACCACCCAGGACCTCCACTCCAAAGGCGGATTTTGCATCCTGGGGGCGGGACAGACCTGTCCCGGGCTGAATTCTCTTTCTAGTCTCCAAGGCTGGCACACCCAGGTGAGTAGATGCCAACTCTGAGCCCTGTGTTCTTGCAAACTCGTCAGGGCTGCTGCGTAGCCAGACCAACTTTTGAGAAGCTCTGGGTTTTCACCCAGCCTGGCTTGTTTGTCGCTGCTGTTGTTCTGAACAGCGGCAGGAGCAGCAATCCTTAAAGGCAAAAACAAAAAAAACAAAAAAAAAAAAACAAAAAAACTTTCAGCCTTTATACCTGCTTTCTCACATAACTCTGCTTGCCCAGGTAGAATGGGGGCAGCGGCCCTGGGCAGGAGCAAGGTGCCAAAGGTGAGGTCTGGCTGTGGAAGTCCTGCTTGGGGGAGGATTATTATTGTTTTAGAAATGGGAAGGGGGATGGGACCAGAGTCTGGGATGGAGTTGCTGCGTCCCATCGGACAGCGTGAAAGATGTGGGACATCAGTAGTTCTAGCCAATGGCTTGACCTCCTGCTGTTTGGGGAATCAGCTTCTGTGCATTCTTTACCAAGAGGTCCTAATAATATTTAACTGCGTCCATGACTCTAGGGCTTGCCGGTGTCTTTATTTGGCTCAGTCTCTCTGTTTTTTTTTTCTTTTCTTTTCTTTTCTTTTAGTTAAATAGACTAGCAAGGTGGTAAAGATGAACCAGAAGTGTCTGAATAGAGGTGTCACAGACGACTAAGGACCTGAATCCAAGGGAGTCAGAAAGTCGTCCACATCGAGTTGAGCTGAACAGCAATGGGCAGGAGTGGAGAGAATCCAAGGGATACTCTTAGGAATATAAACTCCTTACTTACTCTTAGTGTAAGTGGGCTTCAGGGCTCTGAGCCTCATTCTGCCCTCCAGATCCTATTGGAGGAGAGAGAGGAGGCTTGCAGGACACTGGGGTGGAGGGCTATAGAGGTGCTGTAAGGGCAGGGCTTTGGGGAGCGTTACCTGTGGAGAGTCAGTGAGGTGGAGGCAGGAAATAAGAGCAGAGCAGAGGTAGACTGGGCATGGGATGCAAGAAGGGACAGAGCCCTGGGAAAGTTTCTAAGAGGCACCCACCTCCCTCTACCCCCCCCCCCATGCTGTGGACCCACCAGTTCCTAGAATGTCCATGCCTCTGGAACTGAAATGCTTCAGCAGTCGACCCTTTATCCGTGAAATTCTGCAGACTAGACCAAGTGTTTCATCTTATTGCTGCTTTGCAGGGATTTTTCCAATCACTGCTTTGGCTTCTTTTGGCTCACTTGTTTTTCTGTTTCCTGAACAGCATTTTGAGCTGTTACCAGGCTTCTTAAGTGCTCTTAACTGGCGAGCCATCTCTCTAGCCCCTACTTAAGAGTTCTTAAACTGAGACTGAACCCAGTCTTACTTTAAACAAAACCCCCCAAACTACCCTAGCTCCAAACAGAGCCCTCCCTGCTCTTAATCTCTGCTTGCTCCTTCATAGCCTCTATTCTTAAGGGTCTTGGTGGTTTTTGCTTCGTATCAAAGCAATTCAAGCCCCACCCCTTCAAACTTTCTTTTACAAGATCAGTGTTTTTACATCTATGGCATTGCTTTATACTTCAGAGTAGCAGGTTAAACTTCTTAGCCACAGTTGCCTAAAAAGCCAGAGGCAGAGACAACTTTATCTGATGCCTTTCAAGTTTAAGAAGACCATATTACTTAGCAGAAGCTAAGACAGAACTCGGGGTGGGGGGTGCGGTGTCCCCGTAACTAGATAACTTCTGAATTAGATAACTTCTGATGTTTCCATTTCCCTCCCTGAACCACCCCTGGGTCAAACTCATCTGATTTTCCTGCCTCGTATGACAGAGGGGCTGCCAAAGGCCATCTAGCAGATCAGGGCTCTGAGCTGAGTTGGTCCAAGCTCCTTACAAACAGATGGATAAAAATAGGAAAGAGCTCGGGTCACCTGGGTGTGTTAGGCCAACATTTTCACAGTTTCTTTTGATGGAAAGACTGACAGTTTCAGAGGTTCAAATTCAAACCACATCAGAAGTAGGTGATTCCCCCAGCGCATTATATAAAATGATCTGTGGGTCCATAGTGGGAGTGGAGGCTGAAGCCTGGACAGTTGCCAACAGCTGTGTGAGCAAAGCTGCTTATGCTGAAACTAAGACTCCATTCACCGGGTCCCATGTAAGAACTCCCATCGCCTTTCCTAAGGAGTCAACTTGCTGTTCATTCTTCTAATAGTCTTACAGTCTTGTGCACAGATCTCTTCGCAGTTCCTGAGATAGCAACTTTACCAGAACTTCTGAATGTTTACTTTAGAATAGGCCTGGGATTTCTGAGTTGCTTCTTAATCGTAAAAAAAAAAGGGGGGGGGGAGATAATTTCCTGTTTGTTTCAGGTGTGGACATGTGACATCTTGTTTAAATTATCAGCTCTGTCTTAAGGGGAGACTGCTTTTATAGGGTCACAGGATTAAAACGTTTCTTGTTGCAAGGAATTTCTTCATCTGCATGTGGTGTTTTGATGAAAAGTACCATTGCAGTTAATGGAAACAAAAATGGTACCTGTTCACAGTGTGTGTGTGTGTGTGTGTGTGTGTGTGAGAGAGAGAGAGAGAGAGAGAGAGAGAGAGAGAGAGAGAGAGAGAGAGAGAGAGAGAGAGAGAGAGAGAGAGAGAGAGAGGAGAGAGAGACTTCAAAAATCTCATTGATTGAGTTCATTTTTATGAGTAAAAAACCTTCAGCTTACCTGGCTGTAATTGAATAATCACAAAAGGAAACTGGGTCAGTGTTGAAATCTTTCTTCACATCTGTATTAGAATCCATCTTTTGGGATTCAGCTGAGTGTGTTCATAAGCTCTGCACCATGACTTCCGTTGGCACCTGGGAGGATAGGACCACCTTTATTCACATATTTTTGGGATGCTTTGCATCCAGAATAGAGGCTGAGCAGTACATTCCCAGGATATTCACCTGTCTGATGGGATATGAGTTTTCCAGTTGGGAAAAATGTGGTGCTTCCTTGCATTTTTTTTAAAATAAAAATGTGAGATTTGTATTTCATGGATCTTGAAGGAGAAAGGGGGAGTAAATTCATCCCCCTTATTTGATCTTTCCATTTCTGTCATGTTAATATTTTTAAAACAAAACAAACAAACCCCTTTGGATCCATGGCAGTAACCCAAGTCACATTTCCTTGGTAACAGTAGTGATACACTGGAGTTATGAAATAGCAAGGCAGAAATTTCTAAATGCATTCAAAATAAAATGCCGCCCAGTTTAGGACTATCCTCTGGAGCATTAAGACTGACCTCCCAGTGTTCAGTAAGAGTTGTTTCTCTCCAGATCAAATACAGATAGTCAGGATTAGTCTATATTTTTTTAAATTTCTTGTAGGATTTAAGAATCTTATCCCTTTGTTGTTGTTGAAGGAGGCATGTCATGAAACTAATCTAAGTTGGTATTTCAGATCCATTCTCGGGGTTGGGTATGTAGAGGTCAGTGTTAAGTTCAAGATCAAACATGGTAGTGCTGACATGGACTCTCAGCCTATTCTAGACTAGCAATCACATTTCTATAGGGTTTCTGTTTGTTCTATGTATTAATGTAATACATCATAAAACACAGCTTATACATAATATATCATCTAATATATGTCCTTGAGTTGATAAATTCCAACAACTCCTTTATCTGTCTAGTGAGTTCTTTGAAAGCCCTTCCCTCCCCCCCCCCAAAGAACTACTGGCTGCTAGGTCAGTACATTTTGAAGGCTTTGATGTGTATCTTGAAAAGAAAGAGACCGTAGGTGACAGTATGCCTTTTCCCAGTTGTGTGATTTTACTGTCCCCAAGGATGGCAGAGCCCATTTAAGAAACTATGTGGTGGATTCCAGTCTAAACTACGAAGAACAGCTTAGCACCATGGATGTATGAACTCTCCAAACTGGGTGAGCTTGGGGACACCTGTCTGACTGTTTAATTGGACAGATGTGGAAACGAAAAACTCAGGGAACTGACTTGGAGATGCATCCAACTACCATCTTGATTACTCCTCTCAGAAAGAGATTCCAAGTTCCCTGCGGGCCATGACTATGGCGGCACCGGGATTGATGCCATGTGCGCCGATCATCTCTGTGAAGATAACGATGAGTTGGAGATTATGGGGGGGGGGCTCCCACCTCCACTGTGGTGCTTGGAGAAGCAGGCTTTGGGAATTTATTACATTTTCTCTTGGAGACACTGCAATATTTACCCAGCAGACATGATTAAATTTGTACAAAGTCATGGTCTGCAGCCATCTCCATTAGTGTGCATGCACGGTGAGGAACTGCCCAGGCACAGACTTAGACTTCTATTTTAAAAGTCTCACACAAAGTCAATAAAGTAAACAAAGAGATTTTCCAAGTGTTCACAGCTCTAGGAATCCATGGGGGGAAATCTTAACTCTGCTTTAAATTAAAGGTCTGTCTAAAATGAACAAACATTCTCAAATGTTGCTCTCATGTATCTGGTTCAGAACAGAATATATCTAACTACATCATTCCTTTTTTTTCTTTTCTTTTCTTTTCTTTTTTTTAAGAAAACTAGGGAAATTTTCCCTTGGAAATATCAGGGGGGAATACAGCATTTCAATCGGACCTTGGAAACCTTCTCTGGATTAAAATGTATAGATTAAAAGCCTTCCTTTTTCAAAGATCTAGCCCTTTGTGGCCCTAAGTATTGATCCTTGAAGGAAAGGAGGGGCAGAAGCTGGCTAACGGGAGCTCTTCTGCAAGCCTTCAGGGGTGCCTAGTCCAAGCAGGGCTACAGAGGTTTAGCATTAGAGTGGATGGTCGCTAGAGGGCGCCGGAGCACCGGCAGAGCCCACCTCTGGGGGACCATGAGCCTTGCTTCTAGGTTCAGGGAAGTGGGGTGATGAAGCTTCAGAACTGTATCCCGGTGTGAGGCATAAGGTTTCTTGACTCCTCTGTCCTTTCAGGCCAGATTGCCCTGTGCCGTGTCTACTCACTTGCTTAGTAATAGGGAGCCACAGGCTGGGTTTCAAAAGCCATATGTGAGGAAACCCAGGAAAGGTACAAAGTTTTAAGATTCACCAGGCTGGAGAAACATTCAAACCCAGAGAGGAGCAGGAAGAGATGAACATATAATCCAGGGTGAGAGAAAAGGAGTGTTATTTTGTCTCTAAAAACCTGGAAGGGGTTCTTTACAAAATCCACTACTGTTTGGTGTTCTCATCTATCTGTGTATCAAGGAACTAGGTCAGTGGAGGGGTGATTCAGAGAGGTAACAGTGAGTGGTTGAGTCTCACCTCACAGGCATTTTACTATCTTTATCTATCACCTATCTATTTACCATATTTGCCTGTCTATCACCTTTATTTATCATCTGTCTATCTATCTATCTTCCATCCATCCATTGTCTACCTATTTTTGTGTATGTGTGTGAGACACTGCCTCACCGTGTAACCCAGATTATCCTCAAACTCTTCATCCTTCTACCCCAGCCTTCCTAGAGTTAGGATTGTAAGTGTGCTCCGTCATGCTCAGCTAGTCTTCCGTACCAAAACGTGTGTTTGCGTGTTTACATATGTATACCCACGCACACTTGCATATTTAACGATGTTTATATTCCTAAATCCAATAAAGTTGTATTGCTGCCTTGTATATACTAGTTTCATCAAGACGTTAATAAAATAAATGCTTAAGTAATGGGCCTAATGCATTTCTATGGAAAATGATTTGGAAGGAAATGCAATGGAAATGTAGCAACCACCCGCCAAGAATCCTAATCACTGAATGGTACATCTGAAACCATCAATCAAAATGCAATTCCTATTTTAAAATATTTGAAGGTAGTGCTGGAAAAGAGATGGCTCCAGTGCAGGCTGATCTAGAGGACTGGAGTTCGACTCCCAGCACCCACAGAGCTGCTCATAAGAGTCTGTAACTCCAGTCCCAGGGAATCAGATGCCCCACTTTAGCACCTGCAGGTACCAGGTGTGCACGTGGTGCACAAACAGGCATGGAGGTATAACACCCATAAATATAAAAGGAAATTTCTTATTTTTCGATACTCAAAGATAAATATTTTTTCAGTGCAGATGCTAATAAAATAAAGACAATATGAACAGTAGAATGCAGAAACAGTATCTCATGATCATCATTAAAATGACAAAGCAAGCTTTGACTTTGTTGGCCAACACCAGGGTGCAGGACACTTCCCTTTATGTCTTTGTTTCCTTTTGTGTTGTTGACGCAACGGGTAACTTGGAGGCAGAAGTTTAGATGTAAAACGGAAAAAGCCCGCTGGCTTGCACCTGACACTGTGTCCCTTAAGACCGGATACATGCACCTCTGACCTCATGGGTTAGTGCTTTCTAAGGAGAGCGCTGAACTCTAGCAAACACCTTCTGTTTTTCCAGATGAGGAAACAAAGACACAGCAAACCAAAACCAGAACAAACAAACATGGCCAGAGTAATTTCACATGGTGCCTCCTCTGTTTTGTGATTTATATTGATTGTGAGTTGTACTGGAGAAAAAGGAGGAGAAGAGGAAAATCTGGAAACAGCAGATTTGGTGGCAACTATTAACATTGACCATAGCACCTGGCCTCATTTAATTCTTTCTATTATTTCTTTTTTGTATGTACTAGAAATTGATCATAGGAGCTCATATATGCTAGACAAGTCCCACCAAGCTAGAAGCCAAGTCCTTCTTGTTTGTTTTCTGTTGTTGTGTATTTGTTTTGAGACAAAGTTCTACAATCTGACCTTAAAATTGTGATCCTTCTGCTTCAGTCTTCCAAATAGCTGGGATTTCAGGACTGTACAACAAGGCTGGGTCTGGCCTGGCCTGATTTAATTTTAAAGCTATAGGAAAATAATTTCTATGGACTCATGAAATATGAGACCTGAAAACCCCATGAACTTAAGAATACCCTTTGTCTTAATCACTGGTCTATTGCTGTGATGAAGCACCATGCCATGACCAAGGCAACTCTTATAAAAGAGAGCACTTAATTTGAGGCTTGCTTATAGTATCCGTTATCATTATGGCCCAGCTCATGGGGGCACACAAGCCGCCATGGTGCTGGAGAAGTAGTTGAGAGTTACATTCTGATCTCTAAACACACACACACACACACACACACACACACACACACACACAGAGAGAGAGAGAGAGAGAGAGAGAGAGAGAGAGAGAGAGAGAGAGAGAGAGAGAGAGCCTGTTGTAAGCTTTTAAAACCTCCATCAAGGCCATACCTACTCCAATAAAGCCATACCTCCTAATCCTTCTAATCCTTTCAAAGAGTTCCACTCCTTGGTGACTAAGCATTCAAATGTATGAGACTCTGAGGGCCATTCTCATCCAAGTCACCACACCCTTCTCATTTTATACACGAGGAAGCAGCTTCAGCAAAGTACAGAGACACAGGAACCAGTTGGTGCCCAGGTCACACCAGAGGGAGGCTTCCTCAACCCTGGCCCTGCATTCTTCTCCTATATTTCAGTCCACCCTTCTGTCGTCTGTAGTTCTCTCTGATTGAGGGTAGGACCTTCAGTCTTGTTCAGAGCTAAGCTAAAAAATGTCAGCCATTTGCAGTTCCTTCAAAAACGTAGTAGAATTCTGTGTGCATAGAGTACTCTAGGTTCTTTCTCTATTCTTCTCTCTTGTTTAGAATATGTGTCACAAAGTCACTGTATTGTGATATGGTTTGATAAGGGCAAATCACTAATTGTGGAGTTTTATGATAATAAAAGATTAGGACAGAGGAAGACAATGCAGCCTCTCCTGCTGAGACCTGATAGATTATTTCAGAAGGAAGGGGAGGAGGACCCCCCCCCCCATCAGTGGACTGGGGAGGGGCATGGGTGGAGAAGGGGAAGCAGGGTGGGATTGGAAGGAGAGGAGGGAGGGAGCTACAGGGGGGTATAAAGTGAATAAATTGTAATTAATAAAAATTAAAATAAAAAAGAGTAAGGGTGAGATTGGGAGGGGATGAGGGAGAGGCCTACAGCTGTGATACAAAGTGAATAAACTGTAATTAATATAAAAAATAAAAAATAATTTAAAAAAGATTAGGCTTTGACACTAAAAGACTTAGCTTCGATCCTGGCTCAGCTCCTCTGTGGGTGTCTGGATTTGGCTGAATTGCAGAGCCTCTTTATGCCTTTTTCTTTCATTTGTAAAAAGTTGTCAGACTGAAGGTAATTAAGAGAGAGGTGGGCCCATACTCAGTATGTGCTGAGTGTTGGTTTTCTCCAACTTCTCTACTCTTGGCTTCCTGAGTTAGTTTAAGATGATATAGTACTATTTGTGTGAATGTGTGTCCATGTAGAGATATGTGTCCATGTTTCTCTTTCTGTATCTCTGTCTCTGTTTTCTCTCCCTTCTCTCTGTCTCTGTCTGTATCTCTCCGTAGGTGGGTCTGTGTAGGCCAGATGTCAATGTTGGGTGTCTTTCTCAATCACCCTGCACCTTATTTTTGCAACAGTCTCTCACCAAACCTGGAACTCACTTATTTGGCTGGGCAGACTGGCCAGCTAGCCTCAGGGATTCTCCTGTGCCTTCTTTTCCAGTCCTGGGATTGTAGATGCTTGCTGCTGTGCCTGCCTGTTTCTTTCTTTCTTCTAACTACGGGATTCAAAGGATCTAAACACATGCCTTCATGCTTATGTGGTAGCCATCTTATCAACTGAGGCATCTCCTCAGTCCCCAAATAGTAGTTTTTTAAATCAATTTTATTACCTGTTGCTCACATTTACCATACATAAAAGATGAACTCTTTCAAATATGTAAACATAAATATGTATAAAGTTAGTAAAAGTAATGTTGTATGGGCTAGTTAGTTTTACTTTACAAATAATATTTTTAGAGTCTGGTCTAGCTGGGGAGGAAAAGAAACCAAATATGAGGGGCTGAGGAGATGGCTCAGTGCATGAGATGGCTTATTGCTGTGGTAGAAGACCTGGGTTCAGATCCCTGCATGTACATCAGATGGCTCACAGGCACCTGTCATTTGAGCTCAGGGAGCCCTCTGGTCTCCGTGTGCAGCTGTATGCATGTGGTGCACATTAACTCAAGCAGGCACACACACACACACACACACACACACACACACACACACGCATACATTTAAAAATGTTGAGATGTCCTTCTTCCTTCTATCCCTTTCTTCATTCCTCCCTTCTTTCCATGGTTCTAGGGTTCTTTCGTCCTCATTCCATGGTACTAGGACTTCAAAGCAAGACTTTGTACCTTTTAGGCAAAGCACCCCACCTCTGAGGTAGATCCAAGTTCCCTCTTCCTTTTCTCTCCCCTATGGCATCATTGCTTTTCATGTGGATGTGTGTGGATGTATCCACTCCCAGGGTACACAACGCATTCTTATAGGAACTAACTATATATAGAAGTTTTAAAAATACACATTCAGAAGGCATTCCAGAATGGCCAGGGCCACACAGAGAAACCCTGTCTCAAAATATCCAAACAATTAAAAATTTTATTTTAAAAATCCTCATGCCTTGGTTGTTTGGTCTAGTTTACACGATAAGAATAGATTTGTAAAGTTCTATATGTCAGCTTATTGATCTTGAAGGACACTGGAAATTTTTAAAGGCTGATTTTGATCCTCCTGAATGTTCTGCTTTATCTCTGAGCTGGTTACTTTTGTTGTTGTGGTTGCCAACACGACACAAGGCAGGGAACCTTTAATTCCAAAAATGCCTCTGTCTTATTGTGAAGTCTGTGGACCCTGATGAGGGAGGGGCCCAGCCCATGGGGTTGATGTGCCATGGCCATGCCTGGACAGGTGATTTGGGGTTAGATAAGAAGGTAAACTGAGCATGCCATGGGAGCAAGCCTGTAAGCAGAGTTCCTCCATGGTTCTGCTTTACTTCCTGCCCTGGCTTTCCTCAACAATGGACTATGGCTTAGATGTATTAGCCAAATAAACCCTTTCCTCCCCAAGTTGCTTTTGGTCATGGTCTTTATCATAGCAATCGAGGGCACACTACAACAGCCTGCAGGACAATGTTCCATATAGTCAGATAGGATTGCTTGAGGGTGATGGTCATAGCTGAGTGAAATGTTCCTGGGTTTAAAATCCTGCCTCTGCTTGTCCCGTTGAAGTGCCATAAATGTAAATGGAAGATAATGACGGTTCCAGGATAGCCGTGAAGCTTGCACTAATTCAGACTGTATCTATTCTTGGATGTGGACATCTCTCAGAAAGGTAGCCTGACATGATTTCCTAATGGTAGTGGTTTTCTGGGTTGCAGGGGAGTTGGAGAAGTTGGAAGTGTGTTTATAAAGCTGTGATTGAAATCAGCAGCAAAACAGACACTTTTCCCAGCTTCTCACCAGCCAGTTATCCCCCTCTCCTTTACCTCTCCTCCCTTTCCTCTGTTCTCAACCTCAGGCACAAAGATGACTCAGCACTCCAGCTGGGGCTTCCGTAAGTTCAGGCTTCCTGTTTCTACTGGTTCCATTTTATTTCGGACACAAGGCCTCGGGATCACAGCCTGAGCACAGAATTAGGCCCTACAATCAACAGGCCAGGAACAGACAGTCATTGGGGTAGACTTCAAAAATCTTAACTTGTGTCCAGAAGTACTCTAGGCCACCAGCCATAGTAAGGACGGTTGGCATTCTCTTGCCGTGAAAAGTCCGAAATGGGGCCCGGAGAGATGGCTTAGCCATTAAGAGCATGTGCTGTTCTTTCAAAGGGCCTAAATTCAGTTAGCACCCGTGTCAACAGCTCACAACTACTTGTAACTCCCAGCTCCAGAGGTAAGTACGCATGCATACACATACTATTAAACATAAAAGAACTCATTTCTAAAGGAAGTATAAAACGTTACTAGAATAAAATACTATTTTCAAGCTGCAAGTCTCACAATTGAGCACGAACAGGAGTCTTCTAGACGGATGCCTGAGACACAGTGATGGGCTCTCCACCCTGGGTTTCTGATTTAGTACACTCAGTGCAGGAGCAAAATACTTTGTGTTTCTGTTTCCCAGGTGATGTGGAGCTTCTGGTTTAGAGACTGAGCTTTCAGAGCTGGTGCCTTAAATATTTACCTACTGTGAACCAGCTATGTGGCTTTCTCTCCTGTGCTTCAATTGGGAAGAACGTGTGTGTGTTTGTGTGTGTGTGTGTGTGTAAAGGATCTGGCATTTACTGAGCACCTATGGCATTTGCTGTGTGCCAAGTACCTTCCAGGGTACTGTGTGTACATTATCCTATTCATTCTCAGAGCCACGCTGCTGGGTGGTCCAGGATTATTTATCAAGTATCACGCAATGTGCTGTGCAAGGCTCTGGGGGACATGGAACAGAGGAAAGGAACACAGCTCCACCCTTGCAGTTGCTATGAAGACATACAGAGACAGATAATCATGGGGCCATTGGTCTTATCTGCACAAGATGGAAGATCAGAGATGCTGGGTAACTTGGCTGTGACTACACAGTGAGCACTGGACACATGAGACAAGGGCAAGCACCATTTTATTTCAAAACGTACGGCCCTCCTGTTAAGACAGTGCTGCTCAGACTTTTGCATTTCAGGGCCCCTTTCCACTCTTAAAGTTAGCGAAGATCTCAAGCAAGTTTTTTCATGTATGTTGTATTAATATTTACTGTATTACCATTGAAGGCATGTTTGCCCTTTGGGGATTGCTGTATTCAACCTTGCTTCAAAGGTTGCATAACATCTTTCCTAGATTCTGAGTCTTATTTTTTTTTAATGAGTTTTGGAACTGACAAAAATGAAAATTGTCTCATTTTCCTCCAAGGGTTTTTTTTTTTTTAATTGATGTATTTGTTTGTACAAAGGGAAGGCAAGAGTTTTAAAGTGTCGATCATGGGGCTAAACTGGGACATGGCTTTGTCATCCATTGAAGGGATTCAGTTCTAGCTGAGGGCCCTTAGAAAAGTGACACCCCATGCAAGTTTGTGACATGCACCCATGTTCCCCAGGGTACATGCCACTGCAAGGGAAGTCCAGGGTGGCTGTCTGAGGGATCATTTCTGCTGCTCCAGCACATTGAGAGGAATAGACAAATGACGAGCCTTTAGTGGGCTAGGGGCTTTTCTGCATTGCTGCCAACTGATTTGTGTTTAATCGTGGGTTAACGGCTGAAACGCTGCATATCCTCATCATTTTAATTCCTTATCTGATGGCAGTGAGGGAGTCTAGCAGACACTTTCCTTTGACGTGTAATGGTCCATGGTTGTTGAGTTGAGCCGACCTTCTGGCTGACTCTGAATGCTTTATGGTGTCATTAAGTGCTAGTGAGTAAAACCAACCCAATCAGAGCTGACATAATTTAATGTGGTCCTCAATCGATGATCAATGAATTCAAATCTCCTTCCATCTTTATAGAGACAAATGAATGAAAGGGACTCCCGTCTCAGGGTCATATGATTCTTTACGTGTAATGCCTCCTTGGATGAAAAATTAGAGAAAAAGAGAAGGGGGCAGTCATCTGACTATGATCTTTTTAACACCAAACATCTGGCTTGCGGGCTCCTGGGCAGCTTTTAAAATGTTTAATCCAGATGTTTTATGTCACAAGGTACCATCCATCACTCAAATAAACAAGCCCACAAAGGGTGATGCTATGTGGCTATTTGTCATTGTTAGCGCAGAAGCTGAAATTTTCCAGTTGACCCCAGGCTGTTCGGATTCTTTGGCACGGTGCCTGTGAGTACAGAAAATACATTTCTAGAGAGAAACGCTTGCAGGAATATCCAAGCACAAGTGATCATGCTGGCAAGTCACACCTCTTTGTCATGTCACATCAAGCAGGGGTCTACGATTTGTCCCACGAGGGCCAGCTCCTTAGAACTCTTTTAGCTGCATCTCTTGTGCTGCTTTAAGCTACTTGCTCAGAATTCTAAAAGTCTTGAATCAACAGGCTCAGGTGAACAATATATATCCTTGCGTTAAATGATGTGCCCTTGTAAGTTTGCCTGTGAGAACCCCCTTTCTCCTGCAGACACAATTAAATATGCTTCCTACCTTACATAGCCTGTCTGTTTGGGGAAGCCTGGAAATGAACTTGGAGCCTTCAGCAGGAATGAATGGGAGTCATTTTCTGTGGAGAGGGACAGTGAGCAAGAACACCATTGTCCCTAAGCTGAAAGAAAGAGAGTGCTTAGTTACTTAGAAGGCAGTCTCTTTAGCTGTAGGCCTGGATGGCCAAGGGCAATCTCTTCATGATTCCCACTCCTTTCCCATATTTAAACTGAATTCCAATGGTTGGCTATGACACAGACTCTCTAAATGTTCTGTTCTGGACCTAGGAGAAGTTTGAGATGAAATAAGACTTGAAGGCAACCGGAGAGCTACTGTCCCCGGAAGTCATTGTCAAATGTGATCTATTAAGACATCGGCCAGCAAACTATAGCTGGTGATCAAACTGAATTACTTTTTTTTTTGTAGAGATTTTATTTTTTTGCTAATCAGGTTTCAAAAGAACATAGTCATACCCACATAGCTCTCTTCCCTTGACAATGGCAGGGCTGAATTGCTGCAAAGCACACTGACCTACCGGTAAAGCCTGCACTCTAGAGGTCTACAGAAAAAGTTGGTGAAGCCCTGTACTTAGGTATCTGGATTTGGACATCCCAAGACAGGAAATATACATTTTCAAACATCCAAGAGAATATTATACTGTAATAATATTCAGAATAAATAATAATAAAATAGTAGATGATGGGCCAAATAGCTACGTGCCCAAACTTGGTTGCAATGTGTATTTCTTGCACACAGTAGTTGCTTGTGGCTTGGGTGACTATCTGGTTTTTGATTAATGATTTGTGTTGCATGTTTTATCCTTAAGTTAACGAAACTACAGTATCTTATTTGCTCTCTAATGGGATTTTGTGCATGTCTACTCTGTATAATAGCGACGGAGGAGATAAATAAACAGGAGCACCCTTGGTGCCTCTGTGACCTAACGTGCCCAAGCAACAGCTACGGTCTTGAATCACCATCAGTCCAATTCACTTAGCATCAATTTGAATTATTATGTATATGGGTTATTATGTGGACACAATAGCTGTGAGCATCTGCTGTCACCGTGTCTCACCTGGAGAGAAACAAGGCAATTTGGTAATTGTCACAATCCTACCTGATGTTTGTTCTGAGCTTCTCCATAGAGACGGAATTGGAGAGCACACTTATTGCGTGTACTCCGCAGTTCTCTGGGTTAACAGCCCCCTGTAATCACATACTCAGAGTGCCTAAGATCCCTTCGCTTACGTGTCAAACGCACAGGTGGAAATAGCATTCTCCATAGTTTCCAAAAGTCACAGGGAAAATGACTGTTACAAATTCATTCCTTGTTGGAATAGGCGTGGGACGGAAGTGACAGTAAGGATCTCCTGTAATGTGCTCTGCCCTCCAGAAAAAAGCAAGACTCGGCCTTCTGGAAGACGGGCTGGTGTTCTGTGGTGAGCTCAGGACAGCTGACTCCTAATTCAAAGATTATGCTGTACCCCTTTCCGGAACTCGAGTTCCCACTGCCCTCTCTCCCAAGGAGACAGCGGGGGCTCCCATCTGTTCAGCTCCACAGATTTGACCATGGTGTTATCATTTATTAATTCAGACATTGGGGAGGCAGACACATTGGCTCAGCCGAGAGGAGAGCTGAGCCCTGGCCTCTGCACCACACTATGAGGCAGCAGGGTTTTCCTCATATGCACTCCGACCTCCGGAGCACTGAGTACAGACAGAGCAACTCAGCCTGTCTCCCCTTGGTGGTAAGTGACTCATTCCTTGTGTGGGCTGGATGGCTGAGAACAGGCATACTGTGAGGAGCCCTGGGCTGAGGCAGGGAAGCTTGCTGCTAGGCATTTGGCTTGTTGTATAAGGACCCTCGCCACCTTTTCCTATTTGGGAAAAGAAACATAGAGAGGTGCATTTTGACTCTTGGATTCTTAGGTTCCAGTTTGCAATTGGCTTACTTTAGAGAGGCATGGTGGTGGTGGAAATGTGCTTAATGGTTCCAAATTCAAAGGGCCTTTTCCACATATGCTAGAAATGGGCAGCCACAGACATATACACGCAGACAGACAGTCAGGCACAAGGTGTGCTGCTTGAATAGACTGTCTGGTCTTTCCAGTTGAGGGGCAGCTTTTGTTTAGACTTTTCCTATCTGAGAATTCTTGAACTTATTAGAACTTCTACACACTCTCAGTGATGGGACTAGAGGCAGAGAGGTGGCCTTTCAGTTCAGGAAGAAAAGCATAAGGAATGCTTGCGTGATAGCTCAGTACAGTGATACCACTGTGTCAAGGAGATGATGGTGAATTTTTCTGACCCACCCGCCCACGTTTCCCATTGTTGCTTCTATCATTTCATTTTACAAGGTATGAAGAGAAGCCCAAAGCGTCTTTAAACCTTGTCTTGTTCATCTATAGTCCTTAATTATGAACACCTCATCTAATTTATTTTTATTACATCACAGGCAGATGTAATATTACTTTGAATCACAATCTGGGCAGCTTCTCCCAGGGATTTATGACCTAAACAAGATCTTACTTTGAATCACATTTGTTTAAATTTCTGGCCTCACACAGCTATATGAATACATCTGTTTCCCACCACAAAGGGCCGTAAACTTTTCACTTATGATCAAGGTAAAGCCTTGGGTGCGGGAGAGATTGCTGTTATTCTGTAAGAGCGAGGATCACTTGGAAACGGCGGTGCTTGTGTTGGAGCTCACGGTGCTGACCTTGTTTGTCAATGTTGATCCTGGCATCATGAACCTCAGAGCCCTCTCCTGATTCTTGTTTCACAGTGCTGCGTACAAAAAGGAAGGTAATGGAAGAAAATCTTTTCAAGATAAGACGCGATTCATAAAGGAGACAGCCATGCCATATGTGAGCAGTGATTAACGGAGTCTGCAAACTACTTTTTAAAAATAAAGCGATAAGGCAGATTTTCCCATTATTTCTGCTGTCGGTGCTTGCTCAAGTGCATCGTCCTGGTCTTTCTCAGTTTCGTTTTATTCTGTAACAATCGAATCAGTCTTCATGTGCCCCTCGGTGCTCCCGGGGCTTAAATATTTCAGAGACTCCTGGTTAGTCTACAGTTTTAAGATTCAGGACAATGGGGTGGCACATGAAAACCACAATCTTCTTCTACAGCTGCTGGGATGTTTGTAAGCCAGTATTTGCCAGGCTGGTCCACCAGGGAACGGTTCACTTAATTCAGAGAGTAGGGAACCAGCTTAATGAAGGCTCACAAGTTTGAATGGCTTTCCCTAGCAGACAGTGGCTGTGGCTGTAGGGACACTGAGCACAACCGGCCAGCCAGGCAGACAGACAGACAGGTAGGCAGACAGGGAGACAGACAGGCTTATTTCTGAGATGAAGTGGGTAGATTTTAAAATTGAGTTGTTCTTTTAGCCAAAACAGTTTAATTCTAGAAAGTGCTTTAAAAAAAATCAAACCAAACCAACAACAGCAGCAAAAAAAACAACAACAACACCGCTGTGTTTGGAAAAGTAACCATGCATGGTTTTCTTTGCTTGGTTGAGAAGCTCCGGCAGCTTACTTTACTTCTGTAGAGGGCACAGAGTACAGACTCTCGGACCTTGTTTGGGTCAGAAGCCCCTTGGAAAAGGTGCTGAAAACCAGAGACACATATTTATACTCAGGGGTCCACCTACCCACGTAAAGCCTCTTTCCATCAATAAGCGCTCTCCATGAAAAAAAAAAAATCTCTTTGAAAAAAATGTTCCAGCATACCTTATGTTGTGGCACTTGTTAGAGAAAAAGGGGGTCAGTAGCTGAGGACACTGTGGGGAGCCCGAGCTCTTTTAGATCAATACAAAGAGCCGTACCCTTGTAAGTTTTGGGCACCCACCTGCTTTACCTGTCTTTATTGGGCATTCTCGTTTCTAGTCACGGGGTCCTCATGGGGAGGTAGAGGAGGCATGCCACAGAATGGGGGACTTGGCAAGGAGGGAGCCATGGATTCGTGCCAACGAGTATCCTCAGAGGCCCTTACCCTGCCCACCCCATGGAGCCTCGAAGCCTGGATTCCCAATGGGCTTCCCAGGAAGCCAGTGGACTGAGGGTGTCATGTGATTCCTTGGAACAAATAAGGGGAGAGGACCTCCCATCACAGCTCCTGGTGGAGGGCCAGTAGTGCCCTGGCTTTTGCCCACACAGCCTTCAGTGCTCTGTACCCGGGGCCATAGAACACAGCTTCTGAGGGCTG
>CM053749.1:16236441-16448479 GCA_028658305.1 Pachyuromys duprasi | reverse complement strand
CGGGGACCACACTGGGGGCCTTGAGGGTTCTGGGAAAGTTCCCACTCCTGAGCTACCCCTGTAGCAGGCGGCTGTCTGCTGGCCTAACATGTGGGGTACTTACATTCTGCAGGCGAGTTCTCCTGCTCAGACTTGCCTGCATCCGGGTGCACCCACCAGATCCCATATTGTCTAGGGCTGCCTTTCTGATGGAGCCATATTGCTCTCAAAGCCCCAGAAAATACTGTCTAGCCCTTCATAGAAAGTTTGTCTTGATACTTAAGGACTAGACATTTGATCATAGAAAAAAGAGGGGGAAGTTTTTGTCAGGGTAATTTGGGGGCAGAAGTCAATGGGGTTTCACAGATAGAGGTATTCAGAATATGAAAGGATGGATTAGAATAGAAAGGTGCCCTGTAGAAAACGGAATGGGTGAGCATCAACCACAAGACTTGGGTCGGGATAAAAAAGCTGCTCTAATTCTAGTTGAATTTGTCCCTAATAATATGCCAAAATTTTTCATCACAAAAGTCACATAAAATAAAATACTCCAGCGACAGGGAGCCAAATAGATTTCTTTCAAATAAAGCTCTGTTCTCCCACAGCTGGGCCATGCTGGCTTTTCACAGTTTCAGAACAAAACCATCTTGTGGGACTTGACCTTGCATTTTTAAGCCTTGATTGTGAACTAGATGATTAGATTCCCCTGCAGCAGCAACCAGAATATTTTTTAACCACTTTGCATGTATTACTTTTTTTTTTCTGGGCAACCAGTATTGTGTAAAATGTCCCTATGGAACCCACAGCCCTGGCAAGCTCTTTGTATTACCCCCTCGGTCATTAAATAGACCAAAAGAATGAAGATTATTGACAACAAAGGGTAAATTTTGGCCAACAAATCCTGTTTTATAAAGTTATAAAGCATTAGGCACTATTTGTTTTCCATAGGCGGCTAATGTTGTCTGTATTAAAAAGCTATTAGTGTGAGCCCAGCTCTATGCCAAGTCATTATCATCATTTTGAGCAAGCCTCCATTGTGGTTGCAAGTGTGAAATGTCTCCTGTAGGCTCACCTGTTGGAAGGCTTGGTCACCAGCGGCTGGTACACCTTTAGGATTGTCAGGAGGTAGAGCCTCTTTGAAGGTAGCGGATTACTTGGCTTGGTGGGTCTTGAGATGCGATAGCCCAGCTGTAAGTCCTACTCTTCCTCTCAATTCCCAACTGTGGATACAAGGTGCTCAGCTGCCTCCTGCTCCTACCATCACTCCTTCGAGCCAGGCTAGGAGAGCAAGTGCCTCACTCCCCATGTGAATGTAGCTTGGGGTTATCAGTCTCAGCACTGACATCTCAGGTCACAGAAGTTACTGGAGGCTTTCCTGAGCATCCCACAATGTCTGTGACACCATTCATGGCCTCTAATTCCTTAGGTGCCAGTAGCAGGCACTTTTCCCCCTAACACTATCACTCACTAATAACAATATCCAAAGTCTGCAGACTTTGCCAAATCCCAGCCTTGCTTCAACAAAAACGAGAATCAGTTACATGATCCACGTGTACACTTGCTATCAAAAAAAGATGTGCACATTCATTTTAATTTTCTTTTTACTGTGTTCTGTTTTGTTTTCTTTTATACCAAAATTCTGTTGCTAATGACTTAGGCCCCTCTCTTTGCCTGGCTGAGATCCTGGTGTGTGTCATTGGGAAGCCTTTGCCTTGTTGGCAGCCTCCCAAATCTCTCAAACGCTTTCTCTTTGAAGCCTAGAGAGAGCCTCCTAAGGAAGTATTAAGAGCCAACCGACTATGAAAGCGGTATGCTTCTCTCTGGGCTCAGTGCTTCTGCTTGGGCAGTAAAATGCTTCAGTGGCATGAACATATGGCATCAACGTGGCCTCTGAAAGCCATGCTGGGAGGTTAACCAGCATGGGGGGAAAGGAGACAGGCTGTGCTGTACTCTGAAAGGCAGACAGGAGGACTGGGCTGGGAGTCCTTGGGGTACTTGATTCTGTGCAGTTCATGCTGTGTGTGCAGTAGGGCTAGTGCCTCAACACTCTCATATATTGTTTCTTTAGTAAGGCTTGCTCCAGATCCTGACATCTACAAAGAGGGAGACCTGGAGCATCCATGTGGCTCAGCGTTAGTCCTATGTCTGAATCCAGGCAGACAAAAGGACGCAAGCAGTCCAGCAGTGGCCCACTGCCCTCCGTGTGCACAGGCTCTTGAGGGTGACATGCATCACTTTGCAGACTCTAGGCAGATATTTAGCTGAGAGTATTGGTCAGAGGTCAGCCATGGAGGCTGTACACTGTCCCAGCTTAATAACCCCAGGACGAACAAGGCTAGGCAAGGTCATTAGCATGTTTTATCCAAAAAGCATATTGACTATGAAGTTTCACAGTCATACCAAGAGGGAGACATCTCCCTCCTGGGTGCCATCATCAAGGCATGCTGGTGATGGGTATTTTTAAATTAAATGTATTTTATCATGTCACCACCAGGGGCATCATCATCATTGCATGTGGGTATGGTGACAGGGGATGTACACCATGGTGTTTGTGTGGAGGTCAGAATGCCGCTTTGTCTTTCTTTTCACCTTTATATGGGTGTTGGGAATCAGAATCAGGTTATCTGCATGGTAGACGCTTTTACACACGGAGCACCTCAGTGGTTCTATAATGGACACATTCCTGTGATTTTTTTTTGAAAAGTAAAAGTAAGTAAGTAAGTAAGGCTTACCTAAAAAAAAAATGTTTCCTCTTCTTCATTTCTATTTGAAATGGGGTCAGTCTCACATAGCCCAGGCTGCCCTTGAACTCTCTAGATATCTGAGGATGATCTTGAACTCTTTGATTCTCCTGCTACCATTTCTGGGTGTTGAGCTTACAGGTGTGGGCTACCATCTTTATTCAGTGCTGATGATTTGACTGAGGGTTTCATGTCCTCTGCCAACTTAGCTACACGCACAGCTTTATCTAGAAAAGTCTACCAAAGGCAAATTTAGTGGGTTCTTCATGAAAGAATATATGGGAATGCCCTGAGCTGTAGTTGAAGATGGCACTGTACCAGAGACTGAGTGCATCTATGCCTTGGCACATACACAGGATGAATGTGTGGGTCAGATGGCCCGGTTTTATTTCCAGCTTAGTCACTTCCTGCTTATAGTGTGTGGATAAGTTACTTAATGTCTCTGGACCTGTTTCTTTGTGGCTACAGATAATGTATTAGGAGTTGGAAAGCACAGGAGGCTCTGGATGATAATTATCACTTCACACAGCATCCCCTTATCAGTGATGAAAGAAACAGGCATCATGTCTCCATTTATACCACACACACACACACACATGCATACACACATATACATAAATATACACACACATACATACACGAAACATATTCACCTCATTTCATCCTCAGGACTGGGTGAGGATATTCTGCATGTTGAGATCCTTTCTTTCAATAAGAGCAGAAGACCATTATTTCAGACAGCTGAATTACTTTCACATTAAGTCTCTAGGGGCTCCAGCTTTTCATTCATCTCACAAATATTTATTGAGTACCTATTGTGTGTGCCAGGCACTCACCTAAGGGCTTTGGATTCGGCAGTGAAAATAGACTATAATCTTACTCCCCCCTTTTAAATAAAGTGTTTTTAGATTTGATTTCAGTGTGTGAGGGCCCGCGTGCGTATGCAGATGAGTATGTGTTAACTCGGCAGTGTTCCCAATTGCTCTCCACCTTTTTATGTTTAAGGCAAGGCCTCTCACTGAACCTGGAGCTCACTGCATTGCTGGGTGGGCTGGCCAGCAGTCCCCCCGCTCTATATTCTCTTGCCTCCACTGCCCCAGTGCTAGAGCAATACCATCGCACCTGCCTTTTACATAGGGGCTGGAGGTTCGAACTCAGTTCCTCATGGGTGCAGAGTGATGACTTCACTCACTGAGCCATCTTCTCATCTCCCTCTCTAGGCAGTTATGTGCCAAGCACGGTTCTGCCATGCCTTCAGGAGAGAAGCCTGGTGTTCAGCAATGGTTAGAGCATTTGTGAACAAACTGTGCCCTGCTCATTCTGTACTAGGTGCTGGAGGAAGAAGGGAGCACCAGAACAGAGATTCTGGAATTCGACCTCAGTAGTGGGTGGACTGGATAACTGGTACATGAGCAACTAATTCGAAGACTGAAAATGCAAATGTGTGACAAGTGACATGACAATCCAGGAATTTTTAACTACATTTCTGGCTTCATTTTTAACTTCATTAAGGCTTACCAAGGGGTGTCAAGGCATAGTGCTTGGAACACACTACGGAAGCATTTGCATGAATGAACACTTGAATGGAGGAAGGAGCTTCCATGGACGGTTGCATGGGCGTTGCACTGAGCATCTCCAGGGCGCCCCATTCAGATTGTGGAGCTAGCGTATAGGCCACGGGGCCAGGCGCAGCAGGTTTATTCAGCGTCTTGTTCACATAGTCCCATTAAATCCTTCCTACACTCTACTTACTGTTTCCGTGGTATATTCCCCACACGGTAGCAGCTATGGAATCTGGAGCCAGAGAGGTCAACTCTTCCCTAGGTTCACAAAGTGTATCAGAGAAGGGTTCTCACCCAGAATACAGATGCATCCAGGAGTTCCTGCTTGGAGAACAGGATGAAACAGCCTCTTGAATGTGATGGAGTCTTGGAAGCATTTAGGTCTCTGGGGGTTAAACAGAAAGACACTGAAATGGTGATTTTCCAGGTCTTGGGCTTCACAGTGTAAGTGAGCAACTGCTGCTTTGTCCTGTTTTCTCTCACTGAAATGCTCCATCCCCTGAACTCCTCTTCCTCCTTTTCTCAAAAGACTGGAGAAAGATCCCAGGGAATGCCAGCTGGTCGACACAACAGTCACTGTTGGAAATTGAAGGGTATCAGCAGAAGCAGCGAGATTAGCGTCAACTCCAGTGAGCTATTTCTGTAAGAATTCCCTTTGAGAATCTGCCCGTCCTTGGAGTCATCAATAAATGAGACATGTGATATATGCTAGGCTTTGCTTCTCTTCCTAATTCTGGTTGACTGTGCTTATACAAGGGCTTTGACACTTTTTGACCTCTTCATCCTCCTTGGAGAAGACAGGAGGAGCGAGGGAATGACGTATGCCGCCGTGCCAGGTCGACTTCGTGTCTCTTCCCAAAGCCCTGAAGAGGAGGCTGCCTCTGAGACATGAGGGTGCTGAAGCCAATGAGACTGTGGGAACCCAGACTCCAGTGATGCTCCTTACTATTCAAGACCGTTTAGTTAATTCTCAGCAAACACTTGAGCACTTAGTGAGGCTTTTATCAAGCTAGGAAAAGTGTGGCTAGCCAGGGAGATGACCTTAAACGTTCGGAGGAAATGAGATCTCTGAGCTGTCTGATCTCAGGAGGCTGTGGTGTACCTTCTGTGGACATACCCTGCTCCATGTTCTGTGACCATCTCTTCAAATTTCGGAGCCTATAGAGCCTTAGAGATAGTCTAAGTGGTGGTGAACAGGTTTCATGGTGCTCCTCCCATGCCCCGATCTTCCTAATGAAAATGGAAGGATGGAGGCAGAGATGTGTGTTGGTAAGTTACATGCTGGACCCATGAATCTTCCCAAAGGGAGAGATTATTACCTCAGGGCTGCAGCTGAGGAAACCGAGGCCTTCAGCAATTCCATGACTCAAGTTGTTAGGTTTGTGATTTTCCATTTCCAGACTAACTTCGTGTAACGTGTGCTCTTATACAGTAGGAGTTTTCATAGCCAGCGACAGGGATATTTCCTCAAATATGAGAAAGGCCATGCTCTGGTAATGATGGCCACACTTCCCACAAACCGGTAAAGACACAATGATTAGTTAGTGAGCAAATGCTCTGGTCAGGTGTTGGGCTTGATTTTATGTTCTTAGAGCCCTTTCCCCCCATCAGATAATGAAGCCTTGGTCCACAGAGACAAATGGCCTCTCCAAAGTCACACAGTTGTTGGAAATGCCCTCAACCTTTTGTATGCATTTGTGTGTGGTGGGATATGCACACGCGTGTATTTGCAGGTGTTCATACGGAGGTCAGCGGAGGACTTCAGGAATCCTGCTTTGTCATTCTCTGCCTATTCCCTTATGGTGAGGTCCCTCACTGAACGCTGAGCTAGGTTAGCAGGCCCAGTGACCTTCCGGCCCCCCCCCCCCGAGCATTAGTGTTTGAGGCATGCAGAGCCATGCCTGGGTGTTTACATGGGTGGCAGGGATTCGAACTCAGGTCCTAATGCTTGAACAGCAAGTGCTCTTACCCACTGAGCCATCTGTCTACCTCATACTCTTATGCCTTTCTTTTAGATTTTGTGTTTTTAGCAGGAATGAACCACAGATAATTAATTTCTCCATCCCTCAAACCAGCTGTAAAGCAATTTTCTCCCTACTGAGGCAATGCGGTAGCTTCCCACATTTACTAAACATGGTGACTGTCACTGAGTCTGACATTGGCATCTGTGGCATGTTTTTGGCCTCTTCCCGTCTCCTGTCCATCAGACAGACAGGTGAGAAGAAGGGTGTCCAGCAGATTACTGTCTTGGTGTTAGGTATAGCGTCTCATAATAATTTCTATCTGATCAAAACGCTGCACTGATTTATTTTGGGTGGCTTTGTTAGTTAGAAGGTCATGTTACCTTGACAAATAACCTCAATGGCTCAATACAGTGGAACAACACTGCAGGACAGTTACAACATTGTCTTTTAGCCAGAGACGGCCTTGGTCTTGACAGGGCTATGTCATTATAAGACCTACTTCATGGTTAGTGCAGCTGAACAGGGCACTGGACGTGTTTTGTGACAGCTTTTGAAGAGACATCCAACTTCTTTTCTTTTTTTAAGATTTATTTATTTACTATGTATACAATGTTATGCCTGCAGGCCAGAAGAAGGTGCCAGATCTCATTTTAGATAGCTGTGAGCCACCATGTGGTTTCTGGGAACTGAACTCAGGACCTTTGGAAGAATAGTCAGTACTCTTAACCTCTCCAGCCATCTCTCCGGCCCCGACATCCAGCTTCTTATCTCATGGGTCTGGTAGGCTACAGAGGAGGTGGATGAGGGACTATCTATAAAGCCCTATTCCAGCAGGGCTGACCCTTATTTTATCACTAACATGGAGAAGTAGAATTTGCGGCAACCCTAAGATTTTCCGAGAAGGATCTTATAGGTTGGCTGTTGGATTAGATGTGTGGTATTCATTTCACATCCATGGTCTGCCATTGTGAATAGTGACTCCTGACCAATGTGGCAACTTGAAGTTTCTCAGCATTGGTTATACCTTTAGCTGCACTTGCTTTTCTTTTTTTTCCACTTTTCATCTTTTAGAACTGTTTGCCCCAAACTGTCAGGAATGCTTTAGTTCAAGAAATTGTACGTTTCCTTCATACTGTCTCAGAAAATGACAAGCGCCTGCTTTTTTTAAAAAAATGTCAGTGTAAAATGTTACCCATTAGACTGCTAAACTTCTTCACAATAAATGCTGTGTGCTTTACGAAAAATATGATTACGTATGTTCAAACATCCAACTTGTCCCTCTCTCTCTTGCTCTTCTTTGCAAACACACTCACATCAAAATGTGAACATCCATTATTCATGAGCTTATTTTTTGTTTTTATTTTCTTCTCTCTGTAACTTTTCTAAAAAAAAATTAAAGTATTTATGTGGAAAATACCATACAAATTGTGTTTAACCAACCAACCCTGTTGCTTAAATACGAGACGATAAACAAGGTACATTTCACACATCTGTATTATCTGTTTGCCCTGTTTCTTTTCTTCTTCTTCTTTTTTTAATCACTCTGAACTTACAGAAACTTCTTAAAGAAAAGTGTACCATCCAGGAAGGGAGAGAGATGCCACTCAGAGGTGAGGAGATCATCATTTTTATCATAAAATCCAATTTAATTAGGGTCAGCCAGCCCCTCATCACTCTCCTCTTGTGCTTGCCCAGGTTAGGTAATTCCAGACATCTGCTGATGATTGCCATCTTGCAATTAAAATGCCAGGGCTGACATGTTTCAACATCTCAGCTTCCATGACCCCTACTGTCAGCAGTTGCATCTGTCTAATCAGGACCCCTGTCGCTCCCTTCCATCCGTCCACTTTTAACTTTCTCAATAGGTGTGGGCGGAAGAGAACGACATCAGTTGAATTTCAATTTAATCTTGCCACTTAGAAAACATCCCGAAGAAGGTGGCTTAGGATGGCTTGCCGATGGAGGGATGTGTGATGCAGCTGCTGGGGGTCTGATCGCCACTATCTTCTCATCCACAGCGGGATGCTGTGGATTAGCAGAAGGCCTGGTACCTAGAAGCAGTTGATGAAGAACAGAGGAAGGGCCCTTGGCTGTAAAGCTCATCACAAGCCTTGCTATCCTGGTCATGAAAGGAAGGAGATATGACCTTCATTCACATGTTGCCCAGGAATAAATTAGTGTGATTCTCATGTGGGCTTCATAAATAGACCAATGAGACCAGCGTCCTGAAACCTCCCAACAGGAGAGCATTACCCCAAGCAGGCTGTGAAGTTATTCCCTGTGACAAGTTGTCCAGATACCAGTGATTTCTTTTACTGCAGAGTTTCCCTACGGTGGAAGCCATGATGTCCTGTATTAGCATGTGCTTCTGAGGGCAATGTGTGTGCACATATGGTCACACACGGAAGCCCTTCATGTGTATGCCTGCTAAGGATGAGTCAACAGATCAATTCAGAACCCATAGTTCATTCATTCATTCAGTGCTTCTTTGGTCGTAATGGGCACATGAGGTGCTTGTAAACATGCAGATTCTCAGGCAGCATGGCTGGAGTCAGAAGAGTCTGCATTTCTAGCAAGTTCCAGGTGATAGAAGGAGGCTGATCCAAGGACCACACTTTAGTGGGAAGTATGTAATCAACAGCTTGTTTTCATAGGGCTCATCAGCTTTTTAAAAGGACTTTGGGGAAGACTGGCTTCTTCCTACAATTTTTCTTACATTGTTCTATCGGCGAGGATAATTGTTCCTATGTACACTTTAATATGTAAATAACTCTGTTGGTTGGTTAGGTGGCTTGCTGCTCTGAGAAATGTGTGTCTCAAGGCACCTGCAGAGGTCAGAGGACAAGCTAAACTATTGAGCTGTTCTCTCCTGTTACCTTGTGGGAATCAGGGCGTCAAACCCAGGTCATTGGGCCTCCAGTAAGTAAAAAGTGAGGAGCCAAGTTGTGTTTTATTTTTTAAACTGAGATTGGATATGTCCACACTGGCATCATTGACCTGCTTTGTACAGGCTGGGTAGGCACACATGCTCATGTCCTTCCTCCTCATCCCTGTGAGCTTCCGGAAGAAGACAGGCAAGGACTGGATCAGGATTTGCCATTCTCCACATGCTTTACCATTTTTATTGTGTTCTGTTACGGTGAACTTGGAAAAAAAGAATGCATTTTAGTAAGATGTGGCATGAAAACGTGTCTGAAACTCCACCTGAAACTTTCTTTGCTTTGTACCCCTGCTCCAACCAGTTTGGTTGGAGCTCCAACCAAAATGTTTGGTTACATTCAAGAGCAGTCAGGGAACCTAGTAATGAGAGTCTCACCCCCCCCCCCCATCTTATCTTCCCCTGAGGCTCTCTGCCTTGGTGTGGTTTAAAGAAATACCCCCTTCTGGAGCTGTTTGTCTTTGGTGCTGAGACTCCTGTAAAGGCTGTAGTGAGCTGTTGGGGGTAACTGGGTGGGGCAAGGAAGAGAAGACAAGAGAGCAGATTCAGGTGCTTGTCCAGCAGTGGGTACAGGGCAGGAGCTTATTTGCTACTGGGGCTGTGTTTTGAAGACCTCATCCTTCATGAAGGAGCTCACTAGGAATAGCATGACCTGGGTAAAGAGAACAGAAGCACGTGGAAAAGCCTACAGGGAGATGGTGAGTCTCTTCTTCATCCGTGGCTGATAATGGGGAGTTAGAAATGTGAGTGTGTTGGATTTGAGCTACCAGAGTTCAGGTGGAATGATGGCAACGATCATTTGGGAGCACCCTAAGTAACTTCCTTTACAGCCACACACAGAGCATTTGCCTGGATTCAGCCTGGATTCCTGAAAAGTCTTTCAGGAGTCTTCTCATTTTGGGGGTAATAGAGGAATAAGAACTACCTGACCTACTTCACATAGACTGAGACAATTTCATGACTCAGTGCTTTGAATCTTATACTCAGTATGGTTTTTGTTTATAATTATTCTATCATCCATCCATCCATCCATCCATCCATCCATCCATCCATCCATCCATCCATCCATCTATCTACCCACCCACCTACCTACCTACCTACCTGTGGATGGTTGTGGGCATGTATATACCATAGGGCACATTGGAAGTCAGAGGACAACTTGCAGGGTCAGATTTATTCCTTCCAGGTTGGTCCTTAAGGTTGGTTTGGCCCCCTGATTCCCACAAGCCCTTTCTCACTGAACTATCATGCTGGCCCATTATTTTTGTTTGCTTTCATTTTTATTGTACTGGGTATTCAACACAGGGCTGGCACACACTGGGCAAATGGTCTACCACGTATCTGTCTCCTAGCCCTCTTTTTACTGGTTCCCTTATTTTAATTTTGAGACAGGATATTACTAAATTATTTAGGCTGACTTTGGACATACCCTTTAGCCAAGAAAGACCTTAAACTTGTGATTTTTCTTTTCTTAGTCTCCTGAATAGATGGGATGATAGCTCAGACCTGCATCTATCTGTCTGTCTGTCTATCTATCTATCAATGCTGAAAACTGTAAGACTCAGTCATTTCATAAAGTCCAGCCTAGTTTGGGGTGGTTTGTCATTGTTTTGTTTTTGTGTGAACATTGATGTGTGCTTGGGGGCTGCATGAAGATATGTGTGCACATGTATGAGGAGATGAAAATATAGCCTCAGTGACATTCATCACAGGGGTGGATACTGTTCCTCAGGAGAGAGCCACACACCTTGTCTTATTTTTAGAAATTTTGTTTATTTCGGTGTGGGTGTGGGTGTCATGTATGTTCATGTATGTGTATGCAGACGCTTGGGGGCCTGCACATATGTCGAAGCCAGAGAAAGATGTTGCCTGTCCTACTGTACCACACTGCACCGTATTCCCTTGAGGCAGGGTCTATCATTGAACCTAGAGTTAGACTGTCAGACAGCAAGTCCCAGTGACCCTTTTGTCTTTGCCTTACTCCAGCACTGGAGTTATGGGTGCACGTAAACACCGCCCCCCTTTTCTTAACAGGAGTTCTAGAGATTTGAACTCAGGTCCTTATGTTTGTATGGAAACACTTAACCAAGGGAGCCATCCCCACAGTCCATGGCTTTGATTTTTTTTTCTTTCTTCTGGAAACAGTGGCTGTCCATGTTTGCCATGCTTTTGTGGGTTTTCTTTGCAGCCAGATCATTTCATCTGTGGTCTATTGATTAAAATAACCACAGTGCTGACAGTATGCATTCATCATAGCCGGGTAAGAGTTCCCCTCTGCCCCTTCTGTGAACGTGTTTTATTTCTGCTCTTCCGAATTAAGATTAATGATGCTGCTCATCTGTTTCAATTTTCAAATCTTGTGGTGGACCTGTTAGACCTTCTTGCCCCCCCCCCACCCCCCGGCCAGCAGATGAAATCACTTGCTAGTCAGAATTCAACCGAATGAACTTTGCTGGCATGTTCGGGTCATACTGTGGTGACAGCCCTCCACTCCAGCTCTGTCTTCCCCTTAAAGCATTTGTCTGTAAAAGAGAAGAGAAACTAGAATTGCAGGCTAGAGCCACTTTGCTTTGAAGTGGTGGTATAGAAGGTCTGGTTCTGGGTGGATCTACGTAAGGGCTGCCACATTTCTATGCTTTAGTCTTCCCCACCTGAAAAATGTGGTGGCTACAAGGTTAGGCATCCAGGCTTGAGGGGAATAAAAGCACAGGGTGGGAAGGCCTCACTCATGGTTTATGCTTTCTTTGAGTAGTCAAGAAGCTTCTGCCTCAGGGCTTTTTGAAACTTTTCTGTTGGCCTGGAATTCTTTGCCACTGACTCCCAAATTGCCAACTCTCTTACCCAAGAATTTCCAGCTCAATGAAGATTTGATTTTTTGTAGAACGTTACTACCTCCATTAATACTCTGCCTCTCCTTCCTGATCCATTATTTACTTATCATCATCTAATAAACTGGGTATCTCTTCCCTATGTGCTGCTGTTCCCCCATCCCCCAGAATGTCATAAATTCAAGAAATTGTGTGCTCTGTTCATATCCCTAGTGCCTGGGGATACAATAAATATTAGTTAGATTAATGTACTGTGCTTAGCACATCTTAGCATTTAATAAGCATCAGCCCCTGCCTCGGTGATTTCGCATTGCCTTCTCTCCATTTATTACCCACGCTCCATAGCTGAATTTACCATATAAACACTTTCTACATTGACTCAGAAATTCCCCATGGCCAATCTCCTTCGCCTGTCTTTAAATCCCATTTTACAATAGCATTATCCCTTCTGCTCTCCAATCTTGTTTTCTGATTATCTCACATGAATGAATCCCATCTTCCCAACTTATTTTTGCAAGCTTCTTGTTAGCAGGAATAAATAGTTCATTACCCCATTTTCTTCTTCATGCTACGCTGAGCACGGTGGATGTTCGGTGGCTGCGGAAGCTGCCTCAGTTTGCATTGAGGCTGTGTGGTGTGGCTTCCAGCTTTATCACTTACTAACCAGAGACCTTATGGCCAGCTTAAGGGAGGAAAGGAAAAGCTAGCTAGAACCAGCGCCCACACGAGTGAAGTGTATTTACATGTGAAAATGCTTTGAGCCATGCCTCGCTTCATCACTCTAGGATGCTTGAAATGCTCTAAGAGCCTTCTTTTCTTGCCCAGAATTTCAGAGTGAAAAGAGAGAGGGGGAGGGAGGGAAGGTGAAAAGTTTGACTATCAAAACAGTGTAAAGAAATTTTACAGTAAAATCCCATGGACTTATCAATCAGCTTCTAATGTTACAATTTTAATTTGATTGCCTTTCGTAGACCTATTTGTCTGCCCCTTTCGGCATTAAGCCACTTTTGTAGTTGATGCATTTTGAAGTAAACTGCAGATAGTGTATATTTTCCTCTGATCGGCATGTGTTGAATCAGAGTCCAGCACTGTAACTGGCATTCTGATAGTTTTCCAGCATAGAATTCTCTTGCCTTTTCTAGATCTTCATGTAAATGAGAGCCTGTGGCAGGCACCTCCTCTGCAGAATGTCCCTTCTCCAATTTGCATTTCTGAGCTCCGTCCATGTCATTATGATCTTGTTCCTTTTATCTCTAAGTGAAAGTAGTGTTCCTGGGTATGGAGGCACCACAATTCCTTTATCTCGGTGAATATGATGAGCAAAGCTGCTGCTAGTGCATAATTGTATGTAAAAGCTACCTTTTACATCTTAGATTCTTAGGGGAGACTCCCAGGTCAAAGACGGCAATGTTCCCACCACTTGGTAAACTTGTCCACGTTTCATAGCGTTTATATATTTATATATTTTACCTCTTTTTTTTTTTGCTCTAGTTGTTGTTATCCATATGTGAAGCTTTATGTAACATCAAGTACCTTTCCCTTTCATGTTATTCAGAGCTCAACCTTCCCTGATCACTATTTCAAAGTAATCACACTGCGGCTCTGTAATATGCCAGTATTTTTAATCATATGCATGGCATCATGTTTTTAGACACCGTCTGACTTGTCTGGGAGGATCCACCCAGCAGTGGATCAAGACAGATGCTTTCAATATCTGGATGCTAAATGGATCACAGCTGGGTAAGAGGTATCCAGGAAGAAAATACTCGCAATGCATGCACTTGGCTTAATTTCATGGAATGGCTTACTTGCCATTTCAATGGTGCCAAATGTGTCTCCATGTTTGACTTCTTGGGATTGTTCTAACTCAGGGATTGGGTGGGAAAAAAAGCATTTGCCTTACACATATTTAGGATGCATAATGAGATTTGTGATTGGACATGGCTTTCTTGCCTTGAGCATGAATTGGTATCCAGGATACCTGCAACCACAGCATCTTTGCTTCAGATCTAATGTGGAAAGAAGGGCAAGAGAAAGGATGGGTGGAGATAGAGAAAGACAAAAGAAAGAATGCCTAGAGATAGAGAAAGGAAAGAGATAGGATGGCTAGAGATATCTACATCTAAGTCTTTGCTTTCTCAACATAACTGATTGTTCTGTGTAGGATCTGCCTACCATAGGAATTAAGAAGGAAATGTTTCAGTCATTCAACATCTCATGGAATAGACAACCAGTAAGGCCACTGGCAGATAATCCTTCCAAAATCAGCTCCTCCTTGCACTAACTGCAAATATACATGCGGTCAAGTCTTGTAAACAGGCATGACAAAAGGCAGCTGCTCCAAGGTAGAGGGAACATCAACATGGAAGCTATGGCAGAAAGAATGTAAGAGCCAAAGGAGCGCAGGGTTTTGTGGGACACTGTCATGAACATGGCATGACCTTGATACCCTTGAACTCACAGTAGTTGTCATCAGTGCACAGGATCTGTATAAGGCTGAGCCTGTGGACCATTTATCCTTGATGGGGAGGGATCTGCGAGGCTTCAGGAGGTGGAGGCAGGGGATCCAATGTTTAAGGTCAGCTTTCTGCTTACACGAGGAGGTTTGAGGCCAGGCTGAGCTATGTGTGTGAGACCCTTACTCAAAAAAGGAGAGAGAGAGAGATGGTGGGAGAGCACCGAGGTACGGCCATGGGAAAACAAGAAGACTTTCTGAATTATTTCTAGCTAGGAAGCGTCCGACCCTGATTCACGAAGAACCAGTGGAGCCTCCTCTCCTGAGTAACTGTTAGAGTTATTCCAAAGTCCTAGGTCTGGGCACCACTGATGCCAGCAGCTCTACTGGCCCTGGTGTGGGGGTGGGGTGGTGTTACTCTAGGAGGGTGAGAATGAGCAGGGGTGGCTACCTGTTCCCTTCAGGCCCGATTCGGTGGCCGCTGGTTCCATTGCATGCACGTTTCCTTCCATCTAGGAAAGCTCTCATGTGGGAGGAAGCAGGCAGGAGGAATGTGGAGAGCCTGTAAGTTCTGCTTAGTAAGAGGTGTAGTCAGGCCACAGGCCACACAGAATGCTCAGCGCAGACATTACTTTGTCAATCTGATACCAAGGCACAAGATGACAATAAGAGTATTTGGGAGATGGCTTTGTGGATAAGCACTCACCATGCAACTGTGAGAACAGAGTTGGGACTGCTGGAAGTCATGTAAAGGCCAGATGTGCATAGCAGCCCTCCTGTAAGGACAGCCTCTGAAGGCATAAATAGGTCATCACTAGAGCAAGCTGGCCATCGGAGTGCTCTGGGTTTGACTGAGAGACCTGTCTCACTGAGTAAGGTAGGTCATCAAGGATGAGTCTCAATATCAACCTTGAGCTTCCACACGCATATACACCCATACATGTGTACTCACACCCATACAAAATATGTATATACCACACACAGAGAGAAGCACATATACATATATACTGACATGCACACACACTTAGACAAACAGACATGCGCACACACAAACACACAGAGAGACAGACAAACATACATACAGACACACACAGAACAGACACACACAAACACACACAGATACATGGATACACACAGACACATACACAGACAGCTACAGAGACATACATTCACATACATAGACACACATACGTGAAAATGGAAGAAAGAAAGGGGTGTTTATGAAGATTTGTTTACAGCATAGGGTGCCCATGGTTGTATCTGACATTATTTTTAAATGTGATAGCACAACTGCAGGAGAAGAATGACAATGAAGAATTAGATGACTGTCCTTGGAGACAAATGGGAAAATGTATTTTAAAGTACAAACAAGTGATGCAAATATTAAAATAGTAAGGGAGGCTCAGAATTTGGGACACAATCCTGGGACCCTAACAGTAATTCTAGAAGGCACAGATGAGCAGATAGAAGACAGTTATTTAAAAATAATAATAAAGGGAAATTTCTGTGGTTTGAGGAACTCACATCTATTGTCCAAAAGTCAACTCTGTGTAGAAGTAAAAAAGAAAGAAAGAAAGAAAGAAAGAAAGAAAGAAAGAAAGAAAGAAAGAAAGAAAGAAAGAAAAAAATGAAAACCCAGAAAGGGTCAACATGTTCTTATATGCAAAGTCTGGATAGAACACACAGAAGCTTCCAGATGGTCAAAGGCCACTGGGAAAAGAAGAGAAGGCATCAAGAATCACACTGACTCTAAATTTTTGATCTTCAACTTTGGAAGCTATAGCCTGATGGACAGAACACCCATGAGAAATTTGGAGTTTTATGCCTCATGTTAGCCTTTCTGAAAAAGAGTCAAATGATGCCTCGTAAGCTACTTCCTCATTGGCGTTCTCATCGCTCCCCGGTCACAGACAGAACCAAGCAAACAACATGGAAACCTCAGCGAATCTTTGAGTTCCCCATCCCTCACCATTTTCTCTGCCATCCCCAGGGACCTGGGAAACAGAAACATTGGAAAATCACAAATCATACATGGATTTCTGTTTTGTCTAGTCCAGAGAGGAAAGAAGCAATAAGTTCACCCATGCTTCATAACCAATAGAAAAGCCAGGACAGGAGCACAGAGCTGGCTTTTAGCAGAACAGGTTTTCCAACCAAATTGAGATAAGTTGTCCAACTCCAAGATGAGCTCCTCATCTTCCCAACGGATTCCTTTGCTGAGAACAATGGGGTAGATTTCTGTTGTCTGTAACTGAAGAACCCTATATGGTCCCCATGCCTCAAAAGTGGTATTTTCTCTACAATCAATGAGTGGATCTATCTAGGGGCCTGGCTTTTCTTCACAATGAAGTACCTCGGATTTCCTCAAAAGTGCTCTCTGAGTATGGCTTGTCCACCTTTTAGATATAACAGGGCAGCAAATGGAACTCGCAACGTTGTTTTCAAAGTGGCTGTTTGCCTAATGCTCTCTCCTGATGTTACATCACTCCAGAAATACAAATTGCTTGGTAAACAGCACTCTCATTTTGCCACTTTGCTCAAAAAAAAAAAAAAAAAAGATCTTTTCCTCTGCTACTACTTACAAGATGCCATCTACACTGTGGCTTAACATTCAAGTCCCTGTTAAAAGTGGCAACTTCATTGCCATCAATCTAATTTAAAAAGAAATCTGTACTTGCATTCCATCTACAATGCCGCCTCCTGATGTAAAAATGTCTCCGTATTGCATGCGATAAAAAAGAAATCTCTGGCTTCCTGCTTTAAATGAAAGACACGGGGTTTGATGTTTATCTCACTCACAGCGCATTGGTTCTGAAAGCTATAGTTTAATTTTTTTTAACCCATGAAATATCTCTGTTTGTCTGTCTTTCTCTGTGTCTCTTCCCCTTCTCTCCTCTTCCCCCTCTTTCCCTCCTCCCTCCTTGTTTCTTCCCCTCTATTCCCACTCTCCCTCTCTTTTTCCTGGGATAGTCCTTTGATTTTGTTTACATAAACAATGTAAATGGAGCAAATATAATGACTTGATTAATGTTATATAGTTTCCTAGTAGTTGACTGAGAACTGAGGGGAAATCAGGGAATTATTAGCCAGACTACACTGCTCCCCTCCAGGGGTTCCCTTGTCTGCTAGTGTTTGTAGGATTGTCTTTGGCTGTGG
The DNA here is from genome assembly GCA_028658305.1 of Pachyuromys duprasi. Lineage (NCBI taxonomy): Eukaryota > Metazoa > Chordata > Mammalia > Rodentia > Muridae > Pachyuromys > Pachyuromys duprasi. The sequence goes on along the minus strand of CM053749.1, from coordinate 16,430,856 downwards.
GGACCAAGCCATGCAAGGGAGAGGAGTAAGGATTGGTTTGGCCAGAAACTGATTTACAAAACATGTCTTTGTGTTTGGGGTAATAGTAACTATTGGAATGTCTGAACACCTTACTCCCCAGAGGTCTGCCCTTTCCATTGTTGGATAAAAATAGGTTTTACTATTGTCTCAGTTTCGTTCTCTGTTGCTGTGATAGAAACACTCTGACAAAGGCGACTTAATGGAGAAAGGGTTTATTTTGGCTCACAGTTCCAGAGGGACAGAGTCCGTCACAGCAGGGAACAGGTGAGAATAGTCAGTAAAGTCATGGTGGCAGTAGCAGGAGGGTGGGTGGCCATTTCGCATCTGCATTCAAGAAGCAGATGCTGAGCAGGAAAGGGCTGGGCCAGAAAGCCTGAAGGCCTGACCCAGAGACCTGCTTCCTCCAGTGAGGCCACAATTCCAGATAGTACCAGCATCTGGGGAACAAGTGTTTAAAACTTAAGAGTGTGGATTCAAGGCAAGAGCCTATGGGAGGGAAAACATTTCACATTGAAACACAAGAAATATCCTGGGAAACACACACACACACATAGGCACACACATAATTTTCAGGCAGATGAATTACGCAGAGATAAGTCTTTCTATAAACAACGGTTTGCATCAAAACCATGATGGAGAGACGTGTTCTTAGTATAGTTTTTCTTTCTTCAAAATAGGGTTTCTCTGTGTATCCCCTGGAACTCACTCTGGTGTCCATGCTGGTCTCAAATGCAGAGATCTCCCTGCCTCTGCCTCCTGAGTGCTGGGATTAAGGGCATGTGCCCCCACCACCTGGCCTTCTCATACCTTCTTGATATAGCCGGTTGCTCTCACCATCAACCTTGCAGGTTTCTGTAATTTTTTAAGCAGATACTTCATACATTTTGGAATGTTCTACAAATGCGGGTGCAAACTTTCTAGCACTAAAATTCCAGGCTTTTCCATTTCTAAATATTTGTTTGAAGTCATGTAGCCGTATCCTCTCTGATCCTCTTCTAGCTCACAGACCTTTCAGGCTGTCACACGCAGTCCTGTGAGCCTGCGGATTCCATCCAAATCCCAAACCCACTGAAAGCTGCTCATAATAGTAACCCTGAGGCATAGCTGATCATCCCACCTCCGGGCTCTGCAAGCCGATGGTAGCTGGGTTGAAAGGCAACCAGTAAAGCGCCAGTCTGCATTAAATACCCTTACTCCACTCCCCCGGGTGTGGCGAGCCAAGGGTGAGCTTAGGTACCTGTCTGTGGGTTCTCCTTCCTCCCCGCCCTTAATTATTTCCTCCACTTCTCTCCGATAAACTAGAGGTTCTTCTCCTTCTAGGTAGCACCTTCCTCTGCTTCAACGATGTGTTGATTCCTCTCCCTCCTACTTGTTGGCTTTTTCATCTTCAGTCCCTCTGCCTTCCTTCCTGAGTTCACCCTATTTTTAATGGAATTTCTTCTCCGGTTCTCTCCAACTCTCCGCCTACTCTCTGTGTGCCTCCACAATACCCCAGCTATAAACAACCCAAGGCATCCAACCTTTTGCTCTCATGGAGAAATGAATAATTAAAACTCCAAAGGAAGACACGTGGATTAAATCAGGCTCTTGATTTCTTCAAAACACAGAGAGCGCTTTATGGCGTCTGTGCAAATGGATGAGTCACAGCCAATTACTTCAAGAGGGAATAAAGTTGAGGTTTGGTTCCATCAGCAGCGTGTTTAAAAAGGAGCTTGCTAATGAATGTCAGCTATTAGACAAGAATGACACCTCCAAATTCAGCAGATGAGCCACAGTGTCCCAACTGTGACACATGCAACTGTGGCAGCTCCCTGACCAATGGCAGTTTCTTTCTTTCTATTTATTTGTTTATTTATTTATATCAAAATGATATACTGCAAAGTCTCGGTGCTTGCTTTCTCAGAATGCCATGAGGACAATTCATCTCTTAGGGATAATCTGGTTAGGAACTGGGGAGATGGCTCAGTTGGTAAAGGGCCTGCCATTCAAGCATGAGGACCTACACGCAGAAGCCCAGAACTCATGTTTAAGAGGCAGTGAGATGGCCTGTGTGTGTAACCACAGCACCATGAGCCAGAGGCCACCACATCCTGGAGCTCACTGGCCAGTCAGTGTAGCTTAAACAGTGAGATCCAGGTTTACTCAGGGTCCCGGGTGAGATGGCTCAGCTGGTAATGGGTTTGCTGCCAAGCCTGATGACCCAGGTTTGATCCCTGGATCCCACATAGTGGAAGGAGAGGACTAATTTCCAGAGCTTGTCTTCTGGCATGCACACACACACACACACACACAAGATCTGGATGATGAAATTTGATAATTGCATTCCTTCACAGACTATATGGAGATAATGAATTTGTGAGACTAATGCAAGCTTAAGCCACTGGACTTCATGTGGATAATGTCTCAGGAAATGCAGGAGTTAGGGTGTGGAGTATCATGGTCAGACCTGCTGTTTTGGGAATGGACTTGCTGGAAGAACTGTGCAGAAACGTTTTCCTCCCGTGTGGAGTTTGAAGAGCCTTATATCAGAGGGAAAAAGGCCTTTCTATGAGCCATTGATGGTAAAGCAGCAGTTAGTGACACAGGAGCGAACAGAAGTATTCCGAAAACAGCTACACACAAACTTACAGAAATATGGATAGTTTTCTGATATAACACCCAGTCTCCTATCCTCAAAAACGACAACCAGTAAACTAGCTAAGAATGGTCAGGGGTACATGCCTGCATAGATGTGTGAGTGTGTGTTTGGGTATCTGCTTCAAGAAAAATACGATAAAATGCAAAGTCCACCTTAAAGGAAATTGTGGTGAGGTGAAGTTTCAGGGAAAATGGCATCTTTGAACAGAAAAGAGGACACATTATTAAACAGCCTGTGCATTTGGCTAACTCATTCTTGGTCTTGTCCTTTTAACATTGATTTACTGATTTAATGTACAAAGGACAATTTCATTACATACCCCTCAACTCCCAGTAAACATGTTACTGTAAAAATTTAGTCCCTTGGGGCAGAGTCTGTGCTAATTGAAGCTAATTACTTGTTTTAACCTGTTCAAACCTTAGAGATGGCTGTAGGGTCTCGTTCTGGGATGCTCAAACATGTAAGCTGTCAAAGGTATTTAATTACTTTTCTTTGCCTGAACTTTGCTGCCTGAAGGAAGGGAAAGTCTTTGCCTAACAGCAATTTGTTTTGAGGAAGGGCTGAAGAGAAAAATCACACCCAGCCCAGCTCTTGTAAAGTTTTCAGGAGAAAGGAAATTGAAAGCCTGGGAGTCTGGTTAAAGGAATATCATGTGTCATGTACCATGTGTCATGATATGCCTTTTAGCCAGACTCCCGGGCTGGGTATGGGAATGAGTGGGTCTCTGAGTCTTATGCCTTCTCTTGGGCTCTTTTCCTTCTGTTGGTTTGTCTTGTCCAACTTTGATGTGATAATTTTATCTTCTTTTTAATTTTGTCATATTTTATTATTATCCCTCAGAAGCCTGCTCTTTTCTAGTGGGAGATGGAAAGCCAGTGGATCCAGAGGGAAGGGGAGGTGAGAAGGTGCTGGGAAGAGTAGAGGCAGATGAAACCGTAATTGGGATATATTATGTGAGAAAAATTATTTCAATAAAAGGAAAAATTTGCATATTACCTGTTAGCAGGTGAGGGGGCAGCTGTAGGGTAGAGCTGCTGCTGCTGGCCCACCAGCCCCACTTGGAGAAGCCAGGGGTTGGCATTTCAAACTGTAATCCCTTTACGCTTGGAACTTGGGGTTATCTTTAATTCTTTTATGTAAGGTTACACATTACAAAAAGATCTAACCGCAAGCTCTTTGGTAGTTTTGTTTGGGCTTGCACGGAATCTATGCAAACATTAATCCTTCAGTCTGCAAAATTCACACCTGTACCTCCAGTTACATGAGTCTTGATTTTTCTCCTTAAAATTTTTCAGTTTTCAGCATGCAAATCTTGGCCATATACTGCTACATTGGACTTTCACCTAGTTTTTATCTCATCGGCATCTACCACAGACTATAATTTAGTACGTTATAAATAGCACTTTTGAAAACTTTTTTAAATTTCTAATTCTATGATTAGCATACAGAAACACTGTGTGTGTTCATGAGTGGTGTATGTACGTGTGTGTGCGTGTGTGTGTACATGTAGGTGTTTGTGTGCGTGCCCATGAAGACAAGAGTCTGAAGTTAAATATCTTCCTCAGTTGATTTTAAGGCAGATTTTCTCACTGAACATGGAACTCACCAATTCAGCCAGCATCTTGGCCTGGGAGATCCAGGTCTGTGTTCACCCTCCCCCACCCCAAGAACCCAGGTTAACTGAGAATGCAACTGTTTCAGGCCTGGGCTGGGGGTACAACACACACTCAAGTCCCTCACAATCTGGGGCAAGCCCTGTGCTGACTGAGACATCACCCTAAACGTCTGGTACTTTATATTGCCTTGTATGTACCTGTTTGTTCTGTTTTGTTTTTCTGGTTTTTGTTGGTTTGTTTGTTTTTTGTTGTTGTTGTTGTTGTTTTCTTGACAGGTCTCACTGTATTGGCCAGGCTAGCTTCAGAATCTTGATCCTCTTTGACACGAGGATGGAGGGCCAGCCGTGTGGCCCAGTGTCCAACCTGTGTCATATTGTTTGGCCGCACTTGATTATTATTAGTTCCTGAAGCTTCCTCGCAGACTTATCTGCAGTTGGGGATAACACGATCTCTTTCCTTGTGATCTGGATGCTTTCCCCTGCGGTTCTGCGTTAGCAAGCCTGTCAAGAATGCTGTCGAATAAGAGCGCTTGACTGCTTTTCGCCCTAGAAATATTTGACGGGCACTGTTACAGAAGTGTGAGGGTCACAGCTCAGACCCAGGGCTTGTTACCTGTTAGCACAGTTGGGCTGTGACTTTCGTACTTGCTGTGCTGACAAAGGTAGTTTGCCCTTTGTGAGAAGCCCTTCCAGAGTTCAGCTTTAACTGGGATGCTTTGTTTCTGCTGCCTTTCCCTGGGTGGCACCTGCCTTCCTGCGTCCATGAACTCATGCTAAGGAATGAAAGAAGTTGTGCCTTCTCCTTACCCATTCTTCCCTCAAAAAAAAAAAAAAAACTGGGTATTTTCTGCTTCAGTAATCCATGCTTAAATATTAACAACATTTTTCTGTGACCATCTGCTTCTTGGGAAAAAAAAATGCTGATCATGAAATACAAATTGCAGGTGTCCTGTGCCCTTCTTTAGGATCTTGATCTGGGCTAGCATTTATAGATCTGTCTGGCTTTGGGTGGAGGGTGGAAGCACTTCCAACAGGCCAGCTCTTCCCACTCACTTTCAAAGGACACAAACGAAAATGATGGGGTAAAAGTCAGGAAAGGCTCTTAACATAGCTATGTTGTGAAGATGGAAAGTACACACTTTGGCCCACCTTCTGGGTACCAGCATGAGATTAAGCTTTAACTAGAGAAAAAGTTGGACCAGAGAACAAGAAGTGTGCATAATTTAGCATTCTGACTCTAAGTGTTGTCTAGTTTGTCATTGTCTCAGTCCTGGTTCTGTTCAGGAGCCCAAGGTCTCTTGATTAAGGGGGGAAGCCAGTCCTTATAAGACTATTGCACCTGCCTGGAGTTGATCTGTCTGAAGACACTGTTCCTAGAATCTCAGTTGGCAGCAGGTTTAGAGCAATGACTAGAGACTTCAGAAAGTTTTGTGAGGGGAAGGGGTCTGGAAAAGGACACTGTAAAAGGTGATAAATGCATCAGTTACTTATATCTCGCCTTCAGTCTTGAGAGAGGATAAGGTGTATTACTCACTTATAGACAGACACCTTGCAAGAGTAATACGCCTGTGTGTAGCCTGAAGCCAAGTAAGGAAGAGAGGTATGAAGGAAGGCAGCAATGCCAGGTATTTGTTCTGCTTACAGTGGCCTCATGATGTCCCTGCCCAAATGGGGAATTCTCTCTTCTTTCAGCTAAAATAGTTTTAAATATTTATTCTACTTTCTTTAGGGTGTACTTTTTACAGCAGCGAGTGAAAGAGAATGCAACTTGAGTGTGCATGTGTGCGTGCGCGCGTGTGTGTGTGTGTGTTTGTGTGCCTACAATCTTCTTACCATGTGTGGCAGCTCTTTGCTCTCAAGATCTCTTTCAAAGAGTGCTGCTCCAACCTTGCTTGCTTTCTCTCACACTATCTCTCCAGCCTCTATTTCTGTCATTCTTAGCATATGTACTGGATGAATTGCATTAGGACAGAAAGATAAAAGGACAACAGTGGTTATTCTAATCTGTTTTTGAAAAAAAAAACATGGATTTCCAAATTAGATATTTATTTTATCACAGAAGATCAAAGTAATTGTAGACCTTGTTCTGTTTCGTCCTACGCTTGCAGTTTGTCTTATAAGCTTGGGTAACATGTTTCTTACATAGATCGTTAAATATATCCTTGAAAGTTTTTGTGCAATGCATTTGTTATTTGTTTCTTTGGAGGTCTTAAAGGAATGCAAAGAATGTAAGACACTTATTTTAAGCATAGCAAGCATTTGTTTTGCCTCTGTGTAATGGTGGCTATTAGGACTTAGTCACTAAAACACTGAGTAGGACTCAAAACTTGATTCAGTCTTAAGCAAAGAAATTTAGGGGCTAATGAGCTGTCTCAGAAAATAAAGGTCTTGCTGTCAAGTCTGCTGTTCTGAGTTCAATTCCTAGGACCCACATGGTGGAAGGAGAAAACCAACTTCTCTAAATTGACTTAGGTACCTGTGGCATGTGTTCATCATGAGCATGTGCACACTCATGTACATACACACCTCAGATGCATAAATATATTTATTTCCTTAGGCTTTCTGGAGCCTTCGGGAAGTTTTTTTGGGGTGGGGTCAAGAACAAGACATTGTAAAAGCTGTCTGATGACTCATCTCACTTTCAGTCTTGAGAGGAGAGAAAGGAGTTAAAGAAAGCAGGATTGCCATGCCTGCATGAAGCCTGAGGCAGGTGACTGACCCAAACATTAAAAAAGAAAAGGGAGAGAGAAAGAGAGAGAGAGAGAGAGAGAGAGAGAGAGAGAGAGAGAGAGAGAGAGAGAGAGAGAGAGAGAGAGAGAGAGAGAGAGAGAGAGAGAGAGAGAGAGAGAGAAAGCAATTGTTAGGGAAAATTTAAAATAAAACCTTCAAATGCAAATCACAATTAGAGACTGAAATTATTCTTTCACAAAACTGAAACTACTGATTGTGTTCTGCTTTAGAAATCTGATTAAAGAAAGTTGTATAATTTATAGAGGTCTATAGAGAGCTATGCATTGTAAGCAAGTTGATTACTAAAGGTACACAGTCTTTCAACACATAGTCTTATTATGTAGTCCTGGCTGGCCTACAATGTCTAATGTAGGCCATGCTGGCCTCAGACTCACAGAGATCTACCTGTCTCTGCCTCCTGAGATCTAAGATTAAAGGCATGTGCCAGCACATGAAACAAGATATGTTGTCTTGAATGTGTCTTTGCTTATACATAGTCCACACTGATCATGAGCATCACAGTTCACTTGGGGAGAAACAGAGGTGTTGACTGAAAGTGTACCCACTCTTAAGTTCTCCACGGCCCAGCAACTATTCTCTGCTGATCTCAATAGCCACTAAAGGATTTCACTTCCTTCAGAGGTGTAGTAATACATCCTAGATTCTATGAGGTCATGTTCTGTACATGCCTGTCTTTATAGGGCTCCTGAATATAATCAGACAGGGTGCTCTAAATACAATTTTAAAACCCATTACCCTGGAAAGTAAAACAGTGTTTTACTTTTACACCTTGTTCCCTAAGTTTGTATTTCTGTGCACAATACTCAACTACTAGTTTGAGGGAAGAATGATTTGGACTCAACCTTTGAATTTGGGGGATTTTATGTCCATGTCAGGCTTAGTACTACAGTGACCCAGGGTTGGATGAGTCGGTCTCTTCCAAAGCTATGGGGACTATGCAAAAATAACTACAACTGCTACCTAACACATTTTTGTAAATTTATGGATTTACTTACAGGAACATTCTTATATTTGGCAAACTATGTCTGCCAGGGAATATATTTTCATAAAACTTGGGCTATTCTGGCAAAACTAGAGAATGTACAAACTATAAGCCCCATGTTCCCATTTTTGTGACTGATAATACATTTTTTACATTAGTGTAAACGAGTTTCAGGTTCTCTGCAATACCCCCATACTCAGTCTATACTTATCTATCAGATGCAATGTAGAAAATAATGGTGAAGGGCAGGAGAGTGATTTATTAACTATATTAGGAACATAAGTGGGTCGATAGTCCTTTATCTTCTCTTTGGGCTATAAACTTCAAGATTACAACATGAAGAAAGGCAAAAAGTGTGGATAGTCAGGAGGTCTTGGAGAAGCTGCGGTCTGGTTTGTGAGGCTCTGAGGAAGTCTTAACTATCACTTGGCAATTCCATTCCCATCATGAGATGGGAATGTCTACAGGGACAGTCTTAATATAAGGGGAATGCCCACAAGGCTCTTTGTTCTCAGCAAGTCTAGGGAAATGACTAGAGACACTCAGATAGTATCCTAGTGGTCTGAATAAGACTTCGTAAAAGATGGCACTTGAGAATGTTTTATTTCCTCTCATCTTACTGCCCTACGTCTTTGAGGAGGGAAGATTACAGCCCCTTAAGCAATAAACACCCCCTGTGCAGATTGGGCAGGAATCTGACCAGATTCTGGCAGAAATGCAAAGCTCTATCCTGCGCTTGGTTATCTAGTCACCATATTTGGTCTCAAGTGAACATCCCATGATTCTAGAGAAGCAGCACCCCAGTCTGACAGTCAGTATTGCAGTCAGGTTGCATTTTAAGTATTTATACCCTAGGTCCACACCAGTCTCTTGGGGAGTTAATAGCATCCCTCTGGACTTCTAGCCAAGTCTGTTTTCTGGCCACCATCCAGTAAGTTCTCCACACTGTGGTTAGAGTGATCTTTTTAAAAATGTAAATCTGATTATACCACCACCCCCTGCTTAAAACCTTTCAAAGGTTTCCCATTGCTCCTAAGTTAAGAGTTCTTACTGTGGTTTTCCCCAGACACGACTTTCTTTGCCCCTGCTTGGATTAGCAACCTTTTATTTTCTTACTGCCTATCATGGTTCCCCTCTCTCCAACCACACCAGCCTTCATTCAACAGCAGCGTTTCCCTTCTCTTAAACCACATAGGTGAATTTGGTTGAATAAATAGCTATTTGCTTTATAGTCTAATACTCAAATAGCTGGGGTAGAAAGGTAGTGAGAGGCTTCCCTGACTTCTGCGCGCCTTATTTTATCTACTTGTAACATACGGTAGAGGCCCACTGCACTATCTGTAATCTGTAGTCTTTATTATATTATTTATTTGATTTCAGTATTCTATGGCTTCTTGAAAGACAGCATACAAGCCTGCAGAAACTGAAGCACCAACTAAGAACCACGCATGGACTAAATCTAGCGCCTCCCCCAACTTGGTCTTTCTGTGTGTCCCCTAGTAAGGGAAGTGGGGGATGTTTCTGACATGGACTCTGTTGTATGGTTTTTGATCACTCTTCCCCAGCTGGGCTGCCTTGCCAGGCCTTGGTGGAAGAAGATGTGCTGCTCAGTCCTGATGTGATTTGAAGTGCTGGGGTGGCTTAGTGGGGGGGGGGATCCTCCTTTCCTGAGGGGTATGAGAAGAGGGAATATGATTGATATATATATATATATGATTTGATATATATTATTTATTTGGTTTCTATTGATTATTGAGTTCCGTGAGTACAAATTCAAGACTTTTAAAGGGCATTGTCTATGTAAACCAACAGGCAGCAGCCATCCAGGGCTAATGTTCTCAGCAATAAGACTATAGAGTCAAATCTGTTTTTACATCCCAGCTCTTTTTCTTCTTCGGCAATCATGCGTCAAATACAATGCCTTTTAAATTCCCTTTATCCCCATTGATTTAATTACTTAACCACCTTACAGCCTGATACCAGCCCCTTCCCTCCTCTCCTCTCAGTCTTATCCTCACACCTTCCTTCCACAACCCCCTTTTTCTTCTCAGAGAAAGGGAAGCCCCCAAGGTGTACCAAGCCACCCTGATGCTTCAAGTTGTAGCAGGACTAAATGCATTCTCTCCTACTGAGGCCAGACTAGGTAGTCCAGCTAGGACCATCCAAAGGCAGGCAACAAGTAGAGACAGCCCCTATTCCCATTTTTAGGGAACCCACATGATGACCAAGCTGCAAGTCTGCTACATATGTGAAGGGGGTCTAGGTCCAGCCCATAAACCATGCATGCTATTTGGTTGGTGGCTAAGACTCTGCAAACCCCCATGGGCCCAGGTTGATTTACTCTGTAGATTCTCTTGTGGTGTCCTTGACCTCTCTGGCTTCTCCAATCCTTCCTCCCACTCTTCCACAAAACTTCCAGAGCTTGGCCTATCATTTGACCATTGATCTCTGCATGTGTTTCCATCCACTGCTAGATGAATCCTTTCAGAAGACAGTCATGCTAGGCTCTAGTCTGTAAGCAAAGCAGAGTATTATTCATAGCATCAGGGGTTGGCTCTCTCCCATGGGGTACCATGATTCTTATTTGAAAAATGAGTGTTAAAGCATTTGTGAGTTTCTGGTGGTTATTAAGATAAAATGACAAAGGAAGTAAGCACCAACCTAATAGAGTAAAAGAGTGCCTTAAGTTCTGCTTCAGGAGCAGATTACAAACCCAGAATGTGGGTACAAATAGTTTGAGGAATTGTTATAGACTTAAGGCTTATGCTCCTCCAAATTCATGTTTAAATCTTGGTATTCAAGGTATTGCAATTAGGACATAGAGGTAGGAAGATTGTGAGGATAGATGAGTGTAGGTTTAGTGCCTTTAGAAAACACAACCGCAGTCTTGAGAAGCTGCCTCTAATATATAGGACCCTGGGAACTGTTTTGTATATTTGTTCAATTGCAAGTATCTAAAAAGGAATAAAACATTCAAGAGCAGAAAAAAAAAAAAAAAAAGAAAACACAACCGAAGGAGCTCTCTAGCTCTCTTTTGGACAATTACAAATCAAAGAGAGAGAGAGACAGAGAGACACAGAGAGAAATACAGAGACAGAGACAGAGAGAGAGAATGGGCCTGGTAGGACTATAACCCATAAGATCTGCCTACAGTGTCCTGGTTCCTTTAGCTAGCTTCTACCTCCTAAGATCCCCTTGCTTCCACAAACAGCTCTCTCTCTCTTTGCTGTGCAGCGTCAGCCTGACACAAACTACAGTGACCCGGAAGAGGGAGCCTCACTTGAGAAAATGCCACAATCAGATTGGCAGACTGGCCTTTAGGCATTTTACTGGTTAACTGTTGGGGTTAGATGGCTCAGCCCACTGTGCGTAGTGCTCGCCCCGGACAGTTGGTTGCTGGGTTGTCTAAGAGAGCAAGCCAATAAGCAGCACTCCTCCATGGTCTCTGCCTTCATGCCGACATCCAGTTCCTGCTTTGAGTTCCTGCCTTGGCTTTCCTTGATGATGGACTGTGATATGGCAGTATAAAACCAAATGAACCCTTTCCTACCCCAAGCTGCTTTGGGTTGTAGTGGTTTACCATACCAACAGAAAGCTAACAGAGGGCGAGAATAAGTACCACATGTTCAAATGCACGAGCCTATGGTAGACATTTTACAATTAGTAACAGACATCTAATTCATCAACTCCTGACATTCACTGTTAGGCACCTATTGTCATGGTGTCAGGGGGAAGAACTCAGGGCTTTGTACATGCTTGGCAGGGCCTCAACTGCTGGGCCGCATGCCCTACTCTAATCACTGGTTATTAATAAACCATGGCTGCAAGTGTCTGTAGATATGAGCAGAGCATGAACCGATGGCCGTGGGAAACACTTGGCAAAGATCTGTGGATAGATGGTGGCTGTTGGAATGCTGTTAGGGGCCAAAGGGATCCAGGCAAGCACTGGCCTCTATGCTGCTCAATAAACGAGTAGCAGCTATATATATGGAGACTTCCCATCAGAGGGAATAGCGGTTTTGCCTCAATATGCCTACTGCATTCTGAATTGTGTTTTACTCCTAAGTATGGCACTGACCTTGAGATATTGAGCTAACTTATGGCTGGGTAGATATTTAAGCAGAAAACTTTGAAGCTCCAAAACTTGTGTGTGTATTGTCAACCTTAAAGAGCTCTTCTTCAGGGCTGGTGAGATAGCTCAGTGGTTAAGAGCACTTGTTGCTCTTGCAGAGGACCAAGGTTCAACTCCCAACACCCAAAGAGTGGCTTACACCATCTGCAACTCCAGTTTTGTGAAATCTTGGGGCTTCTCTGACATCTGCAGGGCATGGACATACGTGCAGGCGAAACACTTACAATGAATAAATCTGATTTTTATAAATTTAAAGAGGGCTTCAATATATTAGGCTACCCAAAATAAGTCCTATGGCTTCCCAGAAGAGCAAAAAATTTGTAGTGTGCGTATTTCATAGATGCAGTGTAGCATTCTAGCAACTGAACAGTCTCAGAATGATGTAAATGTAAATTAGTCCTGCCAAGTTTTGTGTTTTAAATTGAAACACAAATTTTATACATTTTAGGACCATCCTACTTACAGAATGAAATAGCTTCATCTCCTTTTCTCCCCCTCATAAATTTAGAAAAATCTAGAGTTGACCAGAATTTTCTTTTAACATTCTAAACCCAGATGCTTGAGAACTTAGATATTTACAGGCTAATGTCTATTAATCAGGAAATCTAAAATTTACCCAAAATGTTATTTAATTTTGTATGCTTTTAGTATATCCTGCCTGGTTTTCATATTTAGAAAGACAATGATGAAGTAGCTTGCAAAACAAAAGTGGTAAGACAATTAAGACAGGAAATAGTGAATTTATCTTTTACTTTTATTTGAGTATCAGGTAGTACTTTGACAAAATTATAAACTTTCAGAATATCTACAAAAATAATGTGACTAGAATATTCCCAAATAGTGTACATACATGAAATACATATATGCATATATATGAAATAATTTGACCATAAGCCAGTTCAAGCTCACTGAGTATTATAAACGTGCATAAGAGAGTAAATTTTGTTTTTTAAGCAATGTGTTTTTCTGAGTGGTGGTGACACCTTTAATTCCAGCATTCAGGAGGCAGAGGCAGGAGGAACTCTGATTCCAGGCCAGCCTGGTCTACACAGTGAATTCCAGGACAGCCAGGGCTACACGGAAAAATCTCTGTCTCCAAAAAACAAAACAAAAAAAAGCAATGTATTTTTTAAAAATGCACGACCTAAATATATTGATATGACTAAAACAATATGTACTATCTGTGATACCAGCAACAAAGAACTCAATGACACCAAGACTCTGTGTTAGCCATAAACTCTGATCATATTAAAGGTTAAGAGGGGAAAGTTGTTTGGCTATAATAAGTAACAAATAACAATTGTATGGGGGAAACCAGTTGTTCTCTTTATGTTATTTCATTTTCTAAAGGCAGCGTTTCATTTCCTTAGGTTAAAGGACCTGGCAATATTTGTATCCTGTGCTTAAGAAGTATACCATGAATAGCTGCAGATTGACTAGACTCTTGTGAATTCTGATATTTTTATTAACTTACCTCTCAGGACAGACTTATTTGTGTGTTTCTAACTGCTCTTGCTGAGTTATATTGTGTGCGTAAGACACTTGACTAGCCTAAATTGCCCCTTCCTTAAGAACTCTGAATGGATACATTTTTAGTGGTAACACGGTTTGTTTTGTAAGCTAGATTGAGTAATGAATCTAACTGGGGTAAATGTAGGAAAATTCAAGGCTTCCAGCAATCATACAAAAGATACATTAAACCACTTTTGACTGCTAAAGATTGCACATGTTTGTAGTCATAACAGGTAGCATTTTGATACATATGGACTAGTGATGTTTAGCGCAGGACTAACAGCTCTCTCCTCAAATATTCCCTTGTGATGAACACATTCACAAGTATTTTCTCACAACATTTTATTGATTCTTTGAACATTTCTAACACATGTACAAATCTTGGTCATACTCACCCCTACTGGTCCCCTTGAGCTCCTCCAAAGTTTTCCTTAACACATCTTTCTTCCTTCTGTCCTTTTCATCTTTCCTTCATTTCACCCTTCCTCCTTCCTTCTTTCCTTCCTTCCCTCCTTCCTTCCTTCCGTCCTTCCTTCCTTCCTTCCTTCCTGACTTCCTTCCTCCTTTCCTTTCACCCCTCCTTCCTCTTTCCTTCCTTCCTTTCTTTGAGTATTCATTGAAACATGAGACCCCTAAAAAAGACCACCATTGACCACCCCTAAAAAAAGAAAAATGGCACTGCCTTCCCCAGCTGCCGTCACCTCCCAGGAACTTCTCAGCCAGGGGAGGGCCTTGGTAGACCCCCCCCCCAACCCCACTTCCCATCCATGCTGGCATTTTTAACTGGCTTGATCTTGTGTGGGTCTTATGAAGACAAATGTCCTGTTTCCCCCCAATAGCTTATTAAAAGAACTGTCTTTTGATGATGAGACGCAACACATAGCTGGTTTCCGTTGGTGTACAGGGTGGTGGTAGGAGGGCTTAGATATTATCAGGTGCGGATGACAGGTACATTGATGGGTTTCCAGCCTGGCACGCCACTTAAGTTTCAAGTTCTAGTTGAGAGGTGAGGTTCTCTTATCTTGTGCTGCATTTTGCAGTCCTGAAAGAAGGGGTTGGGAAGCTAATTAATACTGTATTTTATCTGGCGCTGTAAAGAGGAATCTGTGTCTCGCTTGGATGAAGCATCAGCCAGAGTTCTAAAGACTTCCTCCCAGGGACTCACTCCACATTGTAGGGCAACTTTGGGCAATGTGTGCTTTTCACTTGTTTGTTGCTGCAGCCAGGCGTTTGCTGGAAGAGGCTGATCTTCATATTCCTCTTACGGAGTCTTCTTCATGTCCCTCCTTTGATTCCAAAAAAATATGTTAATGATTTTGCTTAGAAAAACCCATTTGCATTTGACTTGTATTTCCACAAAGATGATTAGAGAAAAGTATGAGAAAAATTTTCCTTTCTAAAGTGGTCTTAGTAAGAATAATATTTTCTTTTAATATTTTAGTGGCTAATGTGTGTGTGTGTGTGCTATTGTGCATATATGTACGTGGAGGCCAGAGGTCAATGGTGGGTACCTTTCTCAGTCTCTTTCCACCTTGTTTTTTTGAGACAAGGTTCCCTCACTGAACCTAGAGCTCACTTACCGAACTATCTGGCTAGCTCTCCTGCCCCAGGTCTCTTCTTGTCTCCCCAGCCGTAGGATTACACCTGTGTGCCACTGTACCTGGCATTTCCGTAGGTGCTGGGGATTGAACTCTGTTCCTCCTGCTTGCATGGCAAGCACTTAAGTGACAGATCCATCCCGACAGCACACCTAGTGTCTAGCGTATCTCAAATATTTTAGAAGCCATGAGCAAGTCCTTCCCCAGCCACTATGCAGCCAGGTTACCTCAGGCGCTAACTCAGAAGTAATTCCCTCCATCGCCAGTGTGTTTGTCCCTCTGAGCTTGCTTCACTTGTGTTTCTCCTTGGGAATGGTGCGGTCTCAGTCCACACAGAATTTTTTCATCGTCACCTCAGAGAGAGCTCAGGAGGAGACTTGAGATTCGCTCTTTCCATCTTCTGTCCCCCTTGCTTCAAACCTTCATTGTCTTGAGAAAACAAAACCGCTAATGTTTGCTTCTCTGGTAGTCTCAGACCCACAGTGTCGCCAGTGCAAGCCCTTCGAGGAAAAGTAGGTGGGAGGAATTTTAACATAGTTTCCTGTTGCAATTGCTGGGTGTTCATCATTTGCCTGTTTCTCTAGAGGCCAAACCTTTAAAAGCAATTTTAAAATCAATCACGGACATAATATTAAAAACATAAAACTGTATGAAAGTAAGTAAGTCTTCTTCTAACTCAGACAGCTTCCTGTGGTGCCAGCATCCAGGCCAGTCAAATGGGAAGCTTGAGAGCTTCCAAGTGGAAGCTCAGGGAAAGGAGTACTGGAGTGTTCCTGTAGGTTTGCTTGGTTTTGGTTGTTTTTAGGTTAAGACTGACAGACTGTTTTCCACTTTCCAGCCTACGTCATCCTCTGTCACAGCTGCATCACGTGCCTGTGTTAGCATCTCTTTTAGTGGATGCTGCAATGGCTTCCTTTCTGGGCTTACGTGTCCTGGGGTCATGAGCCCGGCTGTGATACTTACTGAACGTCATTTCCTTATAACCTGGCGTGTGTGTTGGATGAGTTCTATAGACACGAGACAGGCATGTCTATGCTCTTATGAACCCCCCTGCAGACACACAGGTCTGTTCCTTAACTTCCTTTCTTTTTATAGCTTCTTAGGGTAGTGACAGGTATAAAACACCACCTCAATCTGGGGGGGTGGGTCACCTTTCATTTCCTTTTTATAGGCGTGTACCTGCAGTGTCTATTCATGTCCCAAACATAGTTTTCTCTGGATATAAGACAAGCTGGACGGGGGAGACTGCAGCCGGCCACACAGGTAGTCCTACCCAGCAGTTGAGGCTAGTAGCAACAGGGGTTGCCCGTGAGTAATGAATGCAATCCTTCATCCTCAGGGTAAGGGACTGGGCATCTAGAAGTAGTCAGTCTCTAGCTTGGGTGCCTCAAAGTCAACTTACACAAAGGAAAGGTTTTTGTTGTTTTGTTTTTTGACCCATAGTTTTGGAAGTTTCAATCCATGGTCATTTGGCCCCATGACTCTTGGGCTTATGGGTAAACAAGTACATCCTGAAAAGAGAGACTGCATCATCCATTCTCTTCAGGCCCAACCCACCAAAAGAAAAAGGTTGTGGAGGCAGGGGGTGGGCGGGAAGCATGGGGGGGGTGGAGGGGCAGGGCCCAGCTGTGACCTCCAGAGCCTGCCTCAGTGAGTCAAAGACTTTCTATAAAAACCCCACCTCTCAGAATTTCTTTCGCCCCATTAACACCAAGTTGGGGCCTATTCCTTTAATATATGGGCCATTGGAGGCTTCTGAGATGAGGACTGTAGTCATCCTTCAAGTAGGAGGCAGGGACCCCTCACTTACCATTTGCGCCTTCATCTAATCTCCTGTTAGGGTCTTCCCTGCTTATAATTTATTCTTTTCAACTTGACCAGGTTTGCTTGACTTGAAGACCCAGAGTTGAAAGGGACATGTATAAACCATCTCATTCAACCTCAAGAGCCTAGTTAAAATCTGACAAGCTGCTCCTTCTCACAGGAGAGACCTTTCCACCCCTTCCAAGGCCCCTATTTCAATTGTTGACGGCTTCAAAGCCACAGCTAAAATTTAATGGTGTGATTTTCCTTCAGAGGGATACCCATTCCAGTATTTCTCTTTAGCAGTCCTTTTGGTCAGTCAGAGGAGATTAATAGGTAGACTGGCCCAGCCCAATTAGCATAGCACCGGGGAGGGGGAGAGCAGGCAGATCATTCCACTTAACCCTTTTCTCTCTAGAGGAAGAAAGAGAGATTCTGCTTTGGCCTTCTGTCTCAGCTAAATCGGCTTCCAGATGAGCAGCATCTCTGTCAATGCCATTTCAGCTGGGAGTCCTGGAGTGAGGCGAGATCAGGAAGCTGGCTCCTACGTGTGTTAGGTGTGTGAGTGTGCAAGTTATCTATATATGCGTATACTACTATATATGTGTATACACCTATGTTCATCTGTGTGTATATACATGCAAGTATGCATATAAACAGATGGGCGCATGTTTGTAGACACAAGTATACACATAATAGATTTCACAATGTGCAACTGTGAAAGAAAGCAGAAGTTAAGGACTCACATAAACCTCTTTTGTGTAGAGAAACAGAGAGCTGTATGAAGGCTTGCGGACATAAAGTTCTGGGAAAAGCAAGTGTGTTTCTCATCCTGAAATGATAAGTGTTCAATGAGATAATTTCTTTCCATATACCCCCTTTCTTCCCTAATGGATTTTAATGACAGGCCTTCCCCTGTCTGTTTACATGGGGGCATCTCCAATGAGGCTGGTTGCCATGGTGATTCAAGATCAACTGATCCAGTTCTACGGTTTTGGATAGCATGCTTTGAATAGTTGAGGTAAGGAACCCAGGAGTGTTGATTTTGTGATTTGGTGCCTTGCTGACCTGTGCCCAGTTCTTAGAGTAAAAACATCTGTTGCTACACTTGGTGAAACCAGTTTTGTTATTTTGTTTTTTGTTACAGGAAAATATTTTTAAATCTGTATTTTGTGTGTATATCAGTATATACATGATTGTGTATGTGTGTGGGAGCATGTGAACATGTGTATTGGGGGGTATGCTGGACATCTTCCTTAATCTCTTTCCACTATTGAGGGAGAATCTCTTGATGAATGGAGAGATTGTGGGTTTGACTAGTCAGGCTAGCCAGCTTGTCCTGGAAACCCCTTCTCTTCCTTCCTAGTGCTGAGATTACAGCTGGCCACCATGACTGTCTGACCTTACATAAGTTCTGGGAATCTGAATTCTGGGGAGCACGGGCAGGTACTGAGCCATCTTCTAGGCTACAGGAAAGGTGTCTAGCATTTGTACTTTTCTCGGGTAATTGCTAAGTGGATACAGCAATGAAAGGAAATCAACCTTAGAGACAGAACTTCATGCTGACTCATCCCTCCTTAGAGCTCATCAAAACATCCCATCCGGATTACTTCACAATCGGTTACCCCATGTGGGCGAAGCCATTAGTTAGGCTGGACCTTCAGCAGTATTGCTGGAATCACGTCTCACGGGTTTGAATGCCTCCTTTGCCACCAGCTCTGCTGTGAGACTTTAAGAGAATTACTTAACCTTCTTGACCCTCAGTTTTGTGTTCTATCCTGAGGGCACTGATATTATAGTAGCTATTGTTTAGAGCTATGCCGATGAGGAAGTTGATGTGTGTGTGTTGCTCAGAACCATGCCTAATCCATTCTATTGGCTGCAACTATTTTCATTGATATTATTACAGTGATTCTCACTGGGTAAAAATTAATACCCTTCCCATTTCCTACCACTCTTAAATAGACTCTGGGAGAGTAATAACAATTTAGTCCATAGAACACAGGGTGGACAGAACGTTGAAGTTTTGAACATATCACTTTTTGAGCTCACCTCAAAGTCTTCTGAGACTTTCCAGTTTTTCTTTTCTTTTTTTTGTTTCTCCTGAGTTCAGGGTTTAGTTTTGGAGGTGGTGGTGACTAACCAGCTATATGGAATTGCTTTTCCCTTGGCCACCACAAGTGTTATAAGTCTGTGTCAAGTTACCCTCTGCTGTTGCTACTGAGAATTTCGGAGCCATAAATGAGTTGAGGAGTGTGAATACTTTGATGGGAAGTGACCTGAGAGTGACCCTGGAGTGCAGATTTTTATCATGACTCAAGCATTGGGAAACACATACAGTACCCTACAAATGGATTCTTAAAACTCCACCCACAGGAAAACAGATGGCTTCCATGTGCCAGTCATTTTCCAAAAAAATACGAAAAAGCTGGGAGCTGCCAGGTCTTGGTCTCACCTTCTTGATTCTTGATACTGATAGAGGATAATTCTTTTCCATAAGGAATATGAGAGGCAGCTTCACATGATACCCAAAGTTTGCTTTTATTTTGGAACTCAAACAGAGTTTGAGAGCACAGGGCTCTGTGCTCTCAATGACTATATTTATTTTAAGGGAAATGAGTGGTCACTGAAGATGCTGTTTGTCTCAGCTCTGTGTATTTCTTATATGTTCAAGAAACGTTTTCTCTTAATACCGGGATGAGCCTTCAAGTTGGCTGTCTTGGGAGAGTCATCAGACACAAAGCTGTAGACATTTCAGTCTTGGGCATGTTAATTGGGCGATGAGATTCTGATATGCAACTCTCAGCATGCTCACTAGCTTCCAAGTTTCTCTGAGAACAGAATTCACTGTGTTCTGAGAGGCTAGGCACTATCCTTTCTGTGTTGTTCCTTGTTTTCAACCCCCGGAGAGAGAGGATCAGAAGTTTTTCTAATCCTAGCTTTTGTCCTTGGTTGTCAGGCACTTCCTTCTCTCTTGAATGCATGTCTTTGGCCACCGTCTTACCCATATGGTCTTCTTATTGTTCCTCTATAACCTTGTACCAACTGCTAAACAAGAGCTAAATACAAAGTGAGCGCAAGCAAATCACAGCTGAGCCTGAAAGAACAAGAAGCACCAAAGATTATTGGACTAGAGGAAGTAAGTCGTTTTAGAGAAGTCTGCCAATCAGGAACTTTGGTGTCAGTTCATCTAAGTGAACATGACTACCACAGTGACAGAGAAGGTGAATATGGAGGGAGGGGGG
Source organism: Pachyuromys duprasi (assembly GCA_028658305.1). Taxonomy (NCBI): domain Eukaryota; kingdom Metazoa; phylum Chordata; class Mammalia; order Rodentia; family Muridae; genus Pachyuromys; species Pachyuromys duprasi. The sequence goes on along the minus strand of CM053749.1, from coordinate 16,410,559 downwards.
TCAGGGTGAGGAGTTGACTTTGCACATGACCCTCTTGCTATTCATTCTGCTAAGAGGACCTCTGATTGACCGCACCCAACTGGAAACCCAAGGGTAAAAGTGTCACTGAGGTGGCCCAGAGGGGTCCCCTAGCCAAGGACCATAGAAAAAAAGGAAAGTACAATGGGAAAGCAAAGAAAATACCTAGAACATTAGGGTTTTATAGATGAATCCCAATAGTCCACTGTGGCTGAAAGGAAGACATTTAAGACTACAAGGGGTAATGGGATTGCTGTTTTCTCCTCAAAGCTTAATGTAGTTGCTGAGGGCTTTGGTGTCAATGGTGCCTTAGACAATCTGAAGATCAGTCAACACTTCATGGCTCCATATTTTAAGAAAGACGACTGCAAATAGTTTTCTACTCCTTCTATGGAGACATGAAATTGTTTCCCTTTCATAAGACCTGGATAGTGTCCACTTGGTTTGTTCTTGGCCAAACAAAACAAAACAAAAAATGACAAACAAACAGCAATAACAAATACTTAATAGTTGAATAGTTGTAAAACTTTAGTACTTCCAAGCCTACATTAAAAGAGATCTTGCATATTATATCTTAGAAAAGATTTTCTTGGGAAATCCATCTACCCTATATCAGGAAATCATCTATCAAAAGACTACCATCTTGGGACTCGAGGTTAGAGACAAAGCTGAGCCTCTTGTTTCAGATGTCTCTCACAAGTGGCCAAACATATGAGTAAATTTCTAGAGCAGCCTAGCTGCCACACGGAGCAGAGGGACCATATGCAAGATTCTTCTCAAATTCCTGACCTCCAAAACTTCCAAGATACAATGAGATAGCTGCTGTTTTATTCCCTTCTGTTTTGCAGGAAGTTTTTAAAAGCTGCACTATGCAATCGAAACGTGCTTTAACGGTTTCATTATTTCCATTCATCCTATCATCCAAATGTTTAATGGGGAGTAACGCCAACTACCATTAACCCATTCATACATATCTATTCACACATACAGCTTTACCTGTTTGATTCTGTGAAAAAAAATCTAGCCAGATAATTGGCTCTAATGTGAAGCTTTTGAAATCTAGAGGCATTTCAGTTTGTGGAAGTAGAGAAATCTGTAGAGTTAGTGCTGTACAGAGCTGTGACAGAATCTAGAAAATGAAGCATAGGGAAAGAATATAATTCTATATCCTTTTAAGTTGTCTTGAAATAAATATTTAATTTAAAAAACCATTTTTTGGGGCAAGGTTTCTCTGTGTAGCCTTGGCTGTCCTGGACTCACTTTGTAGACCAGGCTGGCCTCAAACTCAGAGAAATCCACCTGCCTCTGCCTCCCTGAGTGCGGGGGTTACAGGTGTGGGCCACTATGCCCAGCTTAAAAAAAAACAAAAACAAAACTTTAGCATCTTCTATGCTCCTTGCCCAAATGCTTCATCAAGACAAAAACATTGGGGGCTGGAGAGATGGGGCAGGAGTTAAGAGCATGTACTGCTCTTGCAGAGGACCTGAATTCACTTTCTAGAACACACAGGGGACGGCTCACAACCGCCTGCAATTCCACCTCCAGGATAGCCTACACGCTCTTCTAGACTCTGCGGGCACCTGTACTCATACACACCCACACACAGACACACACAGATCCACAAGTAAACATAAAATAAACATTAAAACCAAATGTGTTTACATTAGGCTAAGTGGTGAGAGTAGACCATTTTTTAACAGAAGGTACAACTGGCTTATGTGCAGTTATCGAGATTTAATGGAAAGCAAACTTACTAAGAACATCAGTAAGCCTACTACTGGTCAGAGAGCTAGGGAGGTTTACTTCCCAGTATAACAAGGAAGCACTGCATCTCTGTGACTTAGGAGAAAAACAATTTCTCATAGTGGCTACTAGTACATGTATAGGAGGGAAATCTCCACTCATTGGACTTGCTCAGACACACAACATAACTGAGACTTCACAACAGCCTGCACTCTCGAGGTCTCCGGAGCATTGAGAAAGCATCGTGATAAACTCATATATGCTTGAAATGTCACTGAAAATAAAGTAGGCAACTTGTATTCCATTCACTGGGCAAAGTGAGTCACAAGGCCCCACTTCAGTCTAAAGAGGAGAAGTTTGCCTGGAAAGGAGGAATTTGAAAACCCACAGGACAGTAACAGGTACAACTGCATGGCCCTGTTATAACATAGGCACTTTGGTGAGCATGGAGACCTAAGCAAAAACAATGCACACATTTTATGGTGTTGGCATGAAAGGCAGGGTCATACAGGCTAGGCGAGTGTTCTACCACTGAGCAAAACACATCTTACAGGTAGGAAACAAGCCAATAGAGGCCAAACACCCTTTCACACTCACACAACGAGAGAAGGAGCCTGCAATCCAAGCTCTTACATGCAACATCAAAGTGCATGCTTTTCTTTCCACATGATGCTCATTTAGAATACCCACACCCTTTAGGAATTAGCAAGGTCAGAAGGAAGCGAAGGGAATTTAATAATTGTGTTTGCATTCGGGGGTCACTTTCATCTTAATAAGGCATTTTGCCTCTCCCTAGACTTGTGCTCTGAAGTGTACTGGGATGATTAGTGGGTTGCAGAGTCCCCACTGTGTGGAAAGAGGAAACAGCTTCCAGTGTCCTTGTACAGTTTGGTACACTCGAAGAAAGAAGAGATAAATATTTTAAGGAAAGGCCTACAGGCACTTGAAGGGTATACTTATAAATTAATACACAGTGCATCTCTTGACACTTGAATAAGGTAGGGTTTTTTTTTCAAAAAAATAATTTCTTTTATATAGCCAGTAGAAAAATCTTGGAACTTGTCCAGATATAAATATGTGTTATCCCAAGCAGGATTTGGAACCACTTAGAATGACAATTTTTATTATTTTTTTCTTTTTGAAACAGTGACTCTGGGAAGGTGCCAAATAGCCACTCTTATTTTCAGAAATGGGAGGTCTTTTTTTTTTTTTCTTATATAAGGTTTCAGTATAGATGCATTCCTTACCACAAGACTATCCATTTTCTAAAGATTTTGTGGCTTAGGTAAACCTTCAATTATAAAAGCCCATGTTCCTGTAATAGCCTCCCCCAAACACAGCTGACTGAATGAATGGAAAGAGGAAACATTTGAGAGGCAGCCATCCTATGATCTTCATGGCTGTCACTCACAAAAGTGACTTTTGTTTTGTTCTGGGATACCAGGACAATTTTCCCTTCTTCTTTATTTTTTATTATTTTTTTTATGACGCCGTTGTTCATCCCATGTAAACTGATCCCAGAGGAACTGAGAGAAGACCAAATACTGAATGGAAACAAAATAGGGAGCTTATTATAGCTGAGACATCTGGCCCCTAGAGCAGTGGCTGATACATGCAACCACTTTAGAGGGAAGGGAAGTTTGCCTGATTGTTTAGTCCTGATGGATCCCCAGACTCTTGCCAAGCACGAAGAAACGGAAACCACCCACCTCGTATCCAGAAGACAGCGTTTCTGTCTCCTAGTGACCCTCTCCTTCCTCTAGTTCTTAAAATATTTCCACCTCTTTTTACTTTGGTCTTTGAGGGGCAATATGGTTATCCCACTCAGGGCTGACCACTGGTCATTTATTCTTAGCATCTTAGCCAGTCGAGCCTCTGTATTAATTGTCACCCATTGGATACAGAAGCATCACTGGCCAATGCACATGGCAGTGCTAGTCCAAGGGCAATACCTGTAAAGCGTTTAGAAGACAGTTTGGCTGCATAGCCATTTAGCTTAATGTCAAGTAGATACATTCATTTAAAGTTTTATAGATACAATGTATAAATTGTTGAAAACTAAATTAAAATGAAGGGACAATCAACTTGCTATGGAATTGTAGAAAAAGACAGAGCAATTTAAGGGATCCATAGGACTTTTCAGGGTTAGAAGAGGGATACGGTCAGAGAGAAAATGCATGGGTAGGTTGTGTGCCTATGCGTGACACTGAGAGAACTTCAGAGAGGCCACAACTTTTTTAAATTAAATTTTTATTTTTTATATTAATTACAGTTTATTCATTTTGTATCCCAACTGTAGCCCCCTCCCTCATTCCCTCCCATCCCCACTCTCCCTCCCTCATCTCCTCCCATGCCCCTCTCCAAGTCCACTGATAGGGGAGGTCCTCCTCCCCTTCATCTGACTCTGGATTATCAGGTCTCATCTGCATTGTCTTCCTCTGTGGCCTGGCAAGGCTGCTCCCCACTCAGGGAGGAGGTGATCAAAGAGCCCATCACTGAGTTCATGTCAGAGACAGTCCCTATTCCCTTTACTAGAGAACCCACTTGGGCTCTGAGCTGCCATGAGCTACATCTGAGCATGGGTTCTAGGTTGTATCCATGAATGGTCCTTGGTCGGAGTATCAGTCTCAGAAAAGACCCCTGTGCCTAGATATTTTGGTTCTGTCGCTCTCCTTGTGGAGCTCCTGTCCTCTCCAGGTCCCACTATCTCACCCTTCTTTCATAGGATTCCCTGCACTCTGAGGCCATGGCTTTTTATTGTTTGTGGTAGAAGCTAATACAGCGTTTCATGAAAGATAGATTCCGGTGCATGGGAATAGCACCAGAGACCTATTACATAGCTGCCAACAGGAACATCTTGAGAGCCAGGGATATTTTCAAATGAACCACTACAGACATTGGTACCTACTAAAGATGGTTAGTAGAGTTAATGAGTGAATGACTAGCGAATGAGAGAATCTAGTTTGGCCAGTTGGGATGGAGACAAGCAAGCAAGCTTTAGATATAGTATGGGGAAGACTTGGTGATAGGGATCTAAACTCAGGTCTGGGCTAAGGAAAAGGGAGATGGGAGAGAGAAACATGGCCAGTTGTTCTGAGATACTTAGTTTGTGCAACTTGCGGATGTCCCCGTTCTGGTTCCTTGCTCTGTCATCTGACAGTCCTTCTTCAGGATCACATTTTGAGGATTATAGTGAGGGATCATGGGGTTTATTTAGCCTATGTGTCCTGCCTTTCATCCTCAGGGTGTGGGTCTTGAACATGAGGAACAGTCAACAGTGATGGGATAGGATGATGCATTTGGGAGATTGGACTTGTCCTGTGACATCCAAGTGAGTTTGTCTCATCTGAGTATAAGAAGCCACATGCCACCTCCTTCTGTCATAAATTATGGCAGCCAGGCTGAACCAGTTGTAGTCAACTCTGTGGATTGAAAAACAATAACTCAAATTCGTCATTAAAATGAATATTATCAGAAGGCAGTGTAAGCATTTTCCAAGCAATAAGAATTTCTGAATGCGATTATAGATCTGTTTTGTGCTAATTAGCATAAATCAATCCCTCTCTCCTTCTCATATGCTTAACACAGCATGTTGTAGGGCACGTAATTCTTTTAATGCTTTTTCTCGGCTATTTCAATGACTTGCATTTTTAGAAGAATTCAGTAATATGAGTTACTACTTGCATTTGTGATAGGCTATAATAACTGAAATATATATAAATATAAACATATATATGTACACACACAGTTTGTTTGACATCACATGGGGAAAGAATTTCAAGGAGAAAGTGTCTACCTCAGGCTGACCTGTGGGAACGTCTGAGGACGTTGATTGTATTGATTGCATTGAGTGAGGACTGAAGACTTACTCATTGTGGTTAGCAGCATTTGATAGGTTTGGGCCCTGGATTGTAGAAGTGTGGAGGGGATCGCATACAAGGCATCAATTCATTCTTTTTTATTCTCAACTGTGGCTGTGAGTAGATACTTCAAATTACTGAAATGATCTCCTGTAACCTGGAATCATACGCAACTTAAACCTGTCCTCTTGAAAGTTCCTCCGTCAGGATTTTTTTTTTTTTGAGGTGGGGCCAAAGTCTCACACTGTAGTCCTAGTTGTCCTGGAAGAGGTTATGTAGAGCAGGTTGGGTTTGAACTCAACTCACAGAGATGCACCTGCTTCTGCCTCCTTCCGAGCAGTGGGATTAAAGTCGCACATCACTGCCAGCCCTTCTCAGGGAATTATCACAGCAAAAGAAATGAAACTAGGGCAGGCACTTGCTGTGAATTACATTTTCTGTAGAAGAGAATGGATGCTCAGATCTGGGCAGAACTGACCAAGGTCACACAGCTGGCCTACATAGAGGTTGAAGCAGCTTTCTAGATCTCTTATTTCAGAGGCTGACAAAGTGCGGTGCCTCTCAAACATCGATTGTACCCAAGTCACTTGGAAGCCTCGCTGAAGCAGCTTCAAATGTCACCCCCACAGTGCTTCTGAATCAGTAGTTCCGGTATGGGGCCTGGAAATGAACATTATGGGCAGACTCTTACGTGAGGTTGGTGAAGCTGGTCTGAGGACCATGCCATGACCCCACTGTGCTGTGGAGAGGTGGGTTTCTAATCAGGCTGCTGGGATGCCAATACTGGCTTCATTACCTACTATGGACCAGAGCTTGGGGAAACCCACTTTATCTCTGAGCTACTTATTACTCAGTGCACCCACCTGCAAGAATTGTGGTAAGATGAGGTGGACTGAAGCATCTTGAATGCTCCCGAGAAATCTTGGAGCCCAGAAGTGAATGTAAATTTCCTACTTGTTACCTTTCTTACCAAATTATACTTTCCAGCCTTTGTTAAGGTTCTTCTGTGCTCTGAGACCTTATACGTTTCATCTCTGAGGCCTCATTATATTTTTTGTTCTATGCCAGCCATGTCAATTTTAAACAACATCCAAGGTACTCATTTCTTCCTTCTGGAGCCTTCATTGCCCCTAGTTCGCATCTTCCTCTGACCAAAAGCGAACCATTTCAAATCTTCTACTTCTACATGGAAGACAAAACCTAACCCCCCTCTCTGGCTTTGCAGCTTTGCTTATTCAGCTGTGAGCCAAACCACCCTTATGTGTCTCTAGCATGCGTCTCAGAAGACAGAAGACGGAAGACATAGTTGGAATCATCCGAGGTCCCCCTGTAGAGGAAGCTCCGAAAGGATTGGGGCTATGTGCGAAAAATCTCAGCTCCCATTAACAGGAGTCTAATCAATCCCTAGTGAGGTGAATGACTACATGACGGAGCTGGAGGCTTGGGGCGGGACGAGCCATGCCACCTGGAGTGAATGACTTGTTAGGAAATTTCTTTTCCCTTAGAGATAGCCCTGCATATGAATTATGCATTTAAATTTATTATATACCTTTTCTGTTTCTGTCAGTACGCATCCATCAGAAAATGATCTCTTTTCCAACCATTTGATGGTGATGCTGGTAGCCCAAGGTGCCCTGTGTACTCTTCTTTAGCTGCCTCTGTCACAGGGTCCAGGCCTGTGACCCTGGTGTGGAATGGATGATGGGCGATGCTGGTGTGTGCTGTGGGGAATTGGCTTCTCCTAAAATCCCTTTGGCTCAGTCTGAGGAGCTCCGTTTGTTTCAGGAACTGGTAGGTAGGCACAGAGACACCATTTATCCTGTGAAGGAGCTGCTCTTCCACAGCTTGGAGGATGCCCCAGATGCATTCTGACAGCAGTAGGGTTCCAGTGTTCTTGCTCGGAGGCCGTTACAGATGTCAGCAATTTCTCTCTGACTTTGTTTGTGGAGGTACTTTGCATCCAGCTCAGTCTAAGTAGGACGTGGCATAGAACTGTGAGAGAATGCATTGAATGTGAGCTGATCTAATACCTTGTCCTAGCAAAATGTGGCTTGAACACGCCTTTGAAACATTAGTGACCTTTAAATAGGCTTGGAACATGTTTGGCTCCTGATGACAGGAGTGTCCTCATCACCATGATAAAATTCTAATGAAAAATGTAACAAGGCTAGAACTTAGGGCCCTGGTATTCTTTCCATTTGCTACAAAATTAAGTGATAGATTATTGAATAGCTTTTACTTGCTAACAACAATTTTCTTCATTACCTGAAGAATATTATTTGTTTTGGATATGCACTGTTCACTTGGGTTCATTTAAAATACTTTAAAAAACATATTTTTGGATATTGATATAGTTCCTTACACTTATAGGTATTTTAATAAATGTTGCGTTGAACTTCTGTATGCACATATACATTTTATGTACGTTCATGATAATTTCAGTTAGTGTGATGGCTAGATTCTTAAAACCTTGGCCTTAGCTAGAGTCACTTGGGAGGAGGGAACCTCAACGGTGAATTTTCTCCATCAGATCGGCCAGTAAGCAAGTTTATGGGGGGGGGGATTGTCTTGATCACTGATTCATGTGGGAAGTCTCAGCAGTGCTGCCCGTGGGCAGTGCCTCCCCTGGGCATGTGATCCTGAGTAGTTTAAGAATGCAGGCGGAGCAAGCTGTGGAGAGCTAGTCAGCAAGTGGCACTCTCCCACTGCGTCTTCTTTAGTTCCTGCCTCTTCCTCCTGCCTCATGACCCTTCCCTGGCTTCCTTCAGTGATGGACTCATAAGCTGTAGGATGAAATAAACCCCCTTTTCCTCAAGTTACTCCTAATCGAGGCATTTATCACAATAGCAGACAGCATATTAGTCCAGTTAGGAACTGCATAAGACAGTATTTTTTTTCTGGACCATGTGGAAGGAGTATGCTTTACTGTCACATAGATTTCAAGCTATATTTTAATGTAAAGAGATCTGATTGACTGATGGAGACATAGGAAACCTCAGCAAGCCAATTTCCACTAAAATTGACTTGGTACTAGAACATATGTTTCCTTCTAAAATTACAGTAGTATGTGGTTCTTAACAAAAATGGTCTTAAATGTATATATATATATATATATATATATATATATTTCAGAGAACACAGAAGAAAAGCAATTAGCTCAGTTTACAGAGGCATTACTTTGATACTAAAATGAATAGTGATAGTAAAAGAAAAAATATGATGGTTAATTTAGTTAAAGATCACAAATGAATAGTTCCTAAATAAATGACGAGCATTAAAAAACTTAGTATAGAGTCTGGAGTGATGACTCAGTAGTCAAGAGTGCGTTTCGTTCTTACGGATTGCTAATTCCCACAGTGGCAGCTCACGGCTGTCTGGAACTCCAGTCTCAGAGGATCTGACATCCCCTTCTGACCTCTGCTATCACCAAGAACACACCCAGTACACAGGTACACATGCAAGCAGAATGCTCATACGCACGAAATAAAAATAAAGGAATCTAAAACTATAAAGTAAAACACTGAGTGTAAACGAGAGTTTATTTCAGGCGCAAAGGGGTGGAGGATAGCGCTGAAACCTATCAGCATATTATCTGGAAGGAAATGGGCGTAGAATACATCCTCAGCATTGTCCCAGTGCCCTAACCTGGCTCTACGCGAACACAGAACCCAAAGCAGAGGCTATAAAGCCGACACTTTGAAAAGTACTCGTTCCAGCAGCAAGTGGAAGGAAAATGGGGACTATGAGGAAGAGACACGTGTTGCTGTATTGGCCTTAACTTCCACAGAAGTGGCAAAGATGTTCAGCTACGAATAAACAGTCATACTCCCCCAGATAATGGAAATGTCTCCAAAAACAAAACTCTTCTTTCATTGGCTAAAACTTGTGATGCAGAGACTTCATGCTTTATATCTCTGGCAGTGCGATGCTGTTTAATAGGTAGGCTGTATAATGTGGCCAACGCATCTATTGAAAAACCATGGCAAATTTCATATTGACATAAGTTTAGATTTAGCCAAGTCTAAGAAAAGTATGTCCACCCATTCCGCCCTCTACTCAAGATTTGACACTTAGAAAATGAGCACAGAATCTGGGACTGTTAAGTCAGTGGCATAGTATATGTTTGGCATGTGTAAAGCCCTCGTTCAACCCCCAAAACTCACTCACTCAGTCAGTCCGTAGAGAAAATAAATGGAGGACTTAACCAGATGAATACAAGAGAGACAGAATGTGCCATTTGTAACTGGTGGCCATGAGCTTACAACGAAAGGGGGTCTGGTGTGAGGGAGTCTCCAGTGAGAGAGGGATGCAGTGAGGGAGTCTGCAATGAAGGGGGGGGTACACTATGGGGTAGCCAGGGCAGAAAGGAATGTTCTCAGTCGTAACAAAAATGTGGCAGTCGTATGCTATGATTATAGCTTCTGCCATATCTACTCGGGGATAAAAAACCAACAGAATCAGCAGTAATTAAAAATAAAAGCTCAGGGTGCTTCAAGATAAAATATTAAAATTTCCAGTAGTGAACCATATACTAACAGCAATCAATTAGTAAAGCTATGGTTAAACATATAATTATAGTCACACAAAATTATAGAACATCTACGAATAAATTCAATCCCCACATGTACCATGTTCTTACAGAGAAGATTACAGGACGGCTCTTAAAGACAGCAACAGAGAAGATAGTAATTGATTCTCAAAGGATGTTAATTCTATCCAGATTAACCTGTCATTTTAATGTGGTCCCCGTAAAAAAATATTCCAACAGGTTTTTAAAAATTACAAATGGAGGATTTGCTAGTACCTAACTCTGTCTGTCCCCCAGCAGCAGAGGTTTATGTTAGCAGAACATAAGTCATGCATTTACTGAAATTATCTGTGTGTGCCAATGAGAAACTCAGGAGGCATTGTATGAAAGTGCATGTTTTAATGGTCACAGAATGCATATAGCCTTTACATTCTTCACGAAAGGAACTGGATGAAAACACATGTTCATTCATCAAAGTGATGTCTTCAGTTTAGCATTTTAGGGAAGAACATACAATCGACAGCAAAATTATATGTAGTATATTCTGTGTTAAAATGTGAAAAATTGAGTGGACATCCAGGTGTGATGGTTCCTGCCTGTAACCCTAGAGCCTGGGAGGGAGAGAGACGATAGCATCATCCATGGATTCAAGGCCAGCTTGGTCTGTAGACCAAGAAAGTTCTAGCAAGCTGAGGTTGCATAGCAAGGCTTTGCCTATAAACAAATAAACAATCAAGAGAAAGAAGATAAATGTTGACTCCTGGGAGGATGTTGTTTTGAAATTTTGATAGGCCATGATATGCCTTCTTGTAAAGATACATATAACGTGATGGTCTCTTACTTCATAATGTCTAGAACTTACTAAATCATAACGGCAGGCTTTTAATTTTTTTTTCCTGATTCACAAACTAGCAAATAGTTTGTGGTGAATTAATGTTTACTGACTGAATGCGTTTCACTTATTTCATGTGTGTGGTTTCAAGAAAGGGTTTCTCTATGTAGCCCAGGTTGTCCTGGAACTCACTCTGTAGACCAGGCTGGCCTTGCACTCGGAGCTCTACCTGCCTCTGCCTCCTGAATGCTGGGATTAAAGTTGTGCACTACCACACCTGGCTTCATCTTCATCTTTTTTTTAAGTGTTATTTTTCATTATTCCATTCCAAGTCACCATAAGACTTGACTCAGTAATCATAATCACGCCAGATGTGTTATGTTATTTTAGTCCTCCAAAAACCATGGGTCAAGGTAAAATTATTCATATACAACATAAAATATGCTTTAAATAATTATGCTTAGTATATGCTCGTTCACCTGCTAGCACTATAAGACTATATGAATGAAGCACTGCGTATTTATCCTTTCCCCTCGGGAAGGATGTAAGGGTTCTATGTACTTCGTCTCATTGCTGTGACTGTAAAGAATAAAGGGGGGAAAAAGCAGTGTAGGTAGACAGAACTTTAGACTGAAGCAGGCTTGCGAGGAGGGAGAGGAAGGGGTTGTGTGGTAGGGACACACGATTAGTTCTCGTCAGGTGGAAGGTGAAAGGCCAGCTTGACCTTTTATCAAGCACACGCTTAGATAAAAGTATGTTTTCTTTTGGAGCTGTGGACTCCATGAACTCTATAAAATTGTCCACAGAGGCGCATCTGCCAGCCCATGGTGTGCACATACGCGGGCTTTACTTAATTTTCTCATTTCTGACTTTGCATCCGCACACCACAGAGAAGTGCCAAGCGGCTTCTCCCACCATCAGATGAAAATCAGCATTTGGAGCTTCTGGAAGGCTGGTCACAGTTTCGACACTGAAATATTCATCCTCGAGAAACACTATCTTAGGAGGGAGAAAAATTAAGATGTAAATTGGTTTCATTTACATCTCACCACTTCCATCGCTCAGACCCGCTAAATTGACAGAGCCAGGCTGGAAAGGGCCGTTTCCCTCCGGCATCCTTCCTCTGGAGAGAGGCTGCTTCTGCCTGGGGCAGGCTGCCAGCTGCAGCCGAGGAGAGCTCCGGGCTCCCAAGGCTACTGCTGCTGTTGTGGAAAGTGAAACGCCGGCGTCATTAATAAGCCAGAAGCAATCTAGGAAACAGGGTGGACCCCAGGGTCACAAGGCACCCTGTAGCCTCTAAGCCGCTTATCTCACTTGCTTTCCGGAAAACAGCCACCGGGTTCCTCCCCTTTTCAAAGTGCCCACCATCCACCATAGAGGGGATGACACCCACCCAGCTTCTCCAGGCTTTGCCTGGGCTGATTCTGATACGGAAGGAGGCAGAGGTTTCCTGTTGAATAAACATTCCAAAAGTCTTCTAAATGCACAGTGACCCGAAATGAACTCAGAATTGAACATGCGTCCCGCGTTGAGGTATTTCTGGCCACACTTGCCTGTGTGGCAGAGTGTGACTTCACTGCGGCCTTGGCTCTGAATGCACGTGTGTAGTTTTCATTCCACACTGTCGTACCCTGTGGCGCCAGTACCTGCTGCCTATAACCCTTCTGCTCCGATCTGAGAGCGGGCTGGCTTTCCCGTACATGCAAAGTTTTCTGCTCCTGTAGAAACGAAATGGTTTCCTGACTGAAAGCAGAGACTCTGTGTGTTTTCTGAGCATGGGAGTTAGCAGATTAGTGTGTCTTGGGACAGTACTGTGCTAGACAAACAAGATCTGTCACATTAGTGTGCAAGCTGGCTTTCATTTTCAGCAAATGGTAAAAGTATATGTATCTCAAAAATTGTTTCAAAAGAAATTTCCTTATGATTTGTTGACAGTGAGTGGTTGATTTATATACCTGTTTTACATGCTTCTGTTTTGTGACATCACGTAGAATTTTCAAGGGTGTGGAGAGATGAGTCAGACGTTGAAGAAGGGTCAGATAAGAACTGGTTTTGTCGATGATGCCGAACAAGTTAGGCTTCATGAAGTCTGTGATGGAAAAACAGTGGAGAGTAAGGGACGCTCAAGGTCACACTAGTGCAGTTCAGGGGAATCCTTTGCTGACAGGGGAGGTTGGTACCCCAGGCTCTGAGAGGTGGAGTAGAGGGCCCATGGAGGAGATCAGATAAGAGACAGTGAAGAGTAGGCTGGGCATGGTGGCTCATTCTTAAAATCCCAGCACTCAGGAGGTAGAGGCAGGGACATCTTGAACAACCCATTGGATATAGCCCCAGCATTTAGGAGGTAGTGAGGTATGGGACATTCAAAGCCAATGTATTTAGTCTATGTAGCAAGTTCCAGGCAAGTTCCAGGATGACACAGAAGACCTTGCCTTAAACAAACAAACAAACAAACAACAACAACAAAATCCAGCCCCAAACAACAAAAATTATGAAGATTGGAATTAATGCAAATAACAGCTACAAAGAGAGAAAAAGCTGCCTGTATTAGAGGTAAGAGAGCCTGTGGTAAGAAGTAACCGCAAGAGTAAGCAGAAGCGTGTTGGAAGTGGGATTGTAGTTTGGCTGCCTCTGGAGTGCTATGACAGGTAAGCTTTCCTTTCTCCTGATGAGCTCTTAAAGATTCCCAGTCCCTTATCCATGATGTAAACATTCCCCAAACCTTGAAATTGAAGGTTCCCAAACTGCTCTGCATCAGTGCTTGACAAGATTTTTGGACCCACTCATTGGAAACTCCTGACCTAAAATTATAGGAGGGGAGTCCTAGCTTTATTCATGTCACCCACAGTGGGTCTTCATGCATTTTGATTTAGCAATATTTATGTGTTTGCATGCTGCTGCCAAGACGCTTCCAAATATATAAATGTATCTTTCATGATTCATTGTCATCTTTGTGAGCTGTGGGCATTTGCATTTCCATAGCACATCTATCCCCACCAGTTTCAGGCAAGTGACTCTTGTCTACAATCCCGTGCCTCACTGCAGAAATGGAGGCACAGAAAATTATGTGTAGACACACAACAGGGGACACACAACCAAAAGGTGGAAGAGCCAGGGTGAGAACCCATTGTTTAGGGACAACAGAACGTGCATCCTCAGCCCTTCTTTTTACAGCCCCCCCTCCCCCTTTATCTTTATAAATCCCATTTGCCTTTGGATACTAGGAAGTTTAGAAGTAGTTTTTTTTTCTTTTTCAAACTTCTTGGAATGATCTGTTTTTGGAAATATTTTTTTCTATTTTTAAAGCTATATTTGTTCATTATACTGTAGTAAAACTTTTAAAAAGGATGTTTGGGTTATATTGATCTATTTGTTTTGTAGAAATAAAATTCGTAAAGTAACATTTCAATGATATGAGAACATTCAGGAGGCCTTTTAACATTTATTCCAACATCATTTCACACATACGATGTTTTATATATGTTTTATTAATTGTGTGTTAATGTGGCCCACATACTTGTCCAGGTGTGTTGTGAGCACAGGTGCACGCTTGTGTGGAGGTCAGGGGTCGAGTTTAAGTGGCTTCCTTAGTTTCTCCTAATCTTACCTTTTGCAGTTGAGCCTGTAGCTCACTGACTGGCTAGGCTACCTGACCAGTGAGCTTCAGGGGTCTGCCCAGTCTCTCCCACTCCTTATCTCCAGTGCTGGCATTTCAGACATGTGCCCAACTTCTATGTAGGTATTGAGGGTCTGAACTCATGTCTCGGACTCAGACAAGAGGTCCTGTACAGACCTAGCTGTCTCCCAGCCCTGAGCAGAGAGCTGATTAAAGAAAGAGTCTTTTCTAGTCAAGCACAATATTGTTTTTCTTATTGTTGCTGATTTTTTTTTTCTTTTCTTGATTCAGCATCTTGCTATGTAGCCCAGCCTTGCCTAGAAATTACAGTCATCCTTCTGCCTCTGCCTCTTTAGCGCAGGGAATATAAGCATGTACTACTATGCTTGGCCAGGTGAAATTATTACTATGCTGTCTGGTGTACATTAGGAGTAGATAGTTTTCTTTAATTGAACACCTAAGATTTACTTTCTTCGTCTTATTATTTTATGTGCATGAGTGTTTTGTTTGAGTGTATGTAAGTGCACCACATAAATGCCTGGTTTCCATGGAGGTCAGAGAGGGCGTAAGATTCCCTCGAGTTGGAGTCACAGATGGTTGTGAGCCATCACATAGGAGCTGGGAATTGAACTCTGAACCTCTGAAGGAGCAACAAGTGCTCTTAATGGTGGAGCCATCTCTCCAGCCCTAACACCTAATTTGTATCAGGTAGAGGAGGGGACTTTGAGAAAGTCACTACTTTAATCTATAGATTTAAGATACTGTCTCACCCACCAGACCAAAAGTTGCGACTTTCTTTAACCTCTCAACAAGATGCCGTGATGACGTTAGCACTGATGTAGTATTCAATAGCAGAAGATGAACTGAATTGTTGTTTTGTTTCTTTTAAACATGGTCACTCTTGTTTGTCTTCAGTTTCTCATCTGTAGCCAGAGGGCCATGCCTGGTATGGGGCTGTTAAATGTTTAACAGCCACCACCAAAAATGAAAACTGAAGTAAAAAAGAGAAGAGCCCTGACTTTTAATTTACCTATCTTATGTGGTATAAATATCCCAGAGTGGCTGATTTCAAGGGACCAATGTAACGTCAAAGTATAATTGTGTAGCGTTTCTTCCCTTACTACAAAGATAGTAGAAGCGAATAATCTTAAGAGCACAAATAAGAGTAAAATGTAGTACAATTGCTGGGAAGTGGTGAGTTTTAAATACCTATAACCTTAGTTTTTAACATAAGTTAAATTTATATAATTTAATAATAGCTTCATTTAGTAACCAATTTTCAGAATTTCTGAAAATTCACCATTGGCTCTCGGAACCAGCCCAGCCCAACTCCAGCCTGGCAAAATGAAAGTTACAAGTACCCGAGGGTGCCTTAGAGTATCTGAAGTCCTCCTTAAATCCTTATCTCATCTCCTTTCCCTCTGTGTTTTGTTCAGATCTGCCTTCTCCTCACGGGTCCTGATAGTGTCTCTAGTTTTACCACAATGTCCAAACAAACTGGACTGATGCAATTTGAGACATTCTGGAGAACATGCTGAGGGCCACTGGGAAGGGTCATGCTTGCACACAGATATGTGCTTGTGCGTGCGCACACACACAGAATTGACGCAGGCATCCTTTCTTGGCTCCTTAAGGTTTATATTTCATTTGATTCCCAAGTGGAGAGTCAAGTGCTATTCTTTTGCTCTGGTTTTCTTTTACCTTCTCATTAAGCCATTGATATTTGTCCCCATGTATTTTTTTCAAGACTAGTCCTAAGTGCAACATAGCCTTCATTCTCATAAGCTCATAAAAATCAATGAGTGGCACTTTTACCCAGAGGAAAATTTAACTTAAAGTAGTTGACTTATTGTTTCAATCCTTGGACACCTTGTTGGTGTCACTGTGTTGTTTTCTGCTGTAAAATGTCTCAGTGGGAAGCTCTGAGGTTAGTCTCACTTATCTTTCATGGTTTTGCGTGGTTGCCCAAGTAAGTCTTTAATGGGTGGTGAGGACGTTTCCTAGGGATAGCCCAGAGCTGACTGTCTCTGCAGTGTTTGCAGATGGCTGTTCATTTTCAGCCGGCATGTACAATGTTTTCACATCATGAGAGATTTCTCGCTTTTTAGTTACGTTTCTATCTCATCTTATGTTTTAATTTAGCTGCATTCATTGGAAATGGATGAGCAGATTGAACCTCGTTTGTGTTTTTTGTTGACCCTCTCATCCTCATCTCTATCGCCTTTACTCTTTATACTCCTTTCTAGTGCCTCATCTTCACTATGCTCTCTGTCACTCCCCCCTCTTTGAGCATCCTTTCAAATTTCCTCTTTGTAAAGTTTTCCTTCTGTTGGTTCTCTGGGTTCTACAAGCACTTTCCTTCTCACTGTTCACTCTCAGCCTGGTCCTTGGCTGATATCTTTTGTTTCTTTTCTGTAGTCTTCCCTAGCAAATGGGATTATTCGTTCCATGCTTAAAATTTGTGCTAAAGCATTTTGATCACAGTTTTTACGGGCTTATGATGTTCTGTAATGACCAAGCTTTGTACGTATTTTTTTTCTGCTCTCTTCAACATTTAAAAGGTTATTTTTCTTGTAACACGTCTTTACTGGTGCACTCTTTCCACTTGTCACTGACAACTTGGATTTTTCTTGAATTAGTTATTGCAGAAAATGTCTCTTTGATGTGGGGAAGGTCCACAGTAGACTTTCCTTGTCTCTGCAGCTGTGCAGACAAACTTGCCCTAGCTTCTGTGTAGCCTACTCACATTTTCTCTGGATAGGGCTTTGTCCCCCACCCCCCGGGTCCCCATCCCCCGCCACAGCCCACCCACACCTCTTTGACAGATCAGAGACACCTTTTGCACTTAAGGGGATAGCTCCGCTTTCAAGTGAATTTTGCTGATCTTTTCCAAGATCTGCCAATGCTGAGTTCTCTCACCCATGCTTATTTCTCTCTTTCCCAGCTCAGAGCAGCTTCTGCTGGCTCTCAGCTGCTCTCGGCAGCTCTTTCACATGTTCCGAGGCTCCGAGGATTAAATATGTCCCCTAGTCTCATGAGAAAAAAATAGGAATTTGACAGTTTTCTTCTTTATTCTCTTTGTTACTTTTATATGATTTTCATGAGGAGAAAAAAAAGAATTTGACTTATGCAGGGTGGTAATCATATCGGGAGGCTTTGCACATTAGTTCTGTCAAAACAAAATAAAACAAAACAAAGAAAGAGGAACAAAGCAAAGCAGGAGGCCTGCAGTCTTGGGTAGTACATTGGCTGCCAGCCTTCATCATTCTCGGGCCTTTCTTAATATACAAAAGGCAATCTCTACCCCTTTGTCAATCCACGTTTCCTTTGCAGATCCAAAACAAACACCCCCGCACGTCTACTTGCTCTTCTCAAGACTTCTCCAGACAGTAAATTTCTTTGGATGTATAATTTCGACCGTTATTGGACCCTCTTTCTTGTTCAGAGCACTGTCTGGCTGATCCCTAAGTAACATTTGCTCTGAAGTCTCTTCAATCAGAGATTTTTGTTGTTGTTGTTCTGTAGGTGCATGTAGGCATGTGTGTGTGTGTGTGTGTGTGTGTGTGTGTGTGTGTGAACATGTGCATACTACAGCAAATCTATAGAAATCAGACTAAAACTTCAAGTGCCAGTCTTCACCTTTCACCTGGTGTGACACAGTCTCTTGTCATTTGTTACTTGCTGGCTAAAAGCCTCAGATATTCTCCTGTCTCCATCTCTAATCCTTCTATAGGGTGTAGGGATTACAGGTGCATGTGTAGCACTTCATACAGCTTTTAGTAGATGCTGCAGATCCAAACTCGGGTCATCAGTCTTACACAGTGGCAACATTACCTACTAGGCCACCTCTCTAGTTCCAGGCATCCTTCCTTAAAGCTATATGATCCGCCCCCACTCGCATCTCCCTTGAGCTCCTTGTCACACCTTTTTTAGTCACTGAGCACCTTTTCAGTGAGCCTCGGGCCTTACTTTCAGCTACCATCTGTGAACGTTTGGCATCTACTTACACATCCCCAGGAGAACCCTGTCTTCTCTCTCCATTGATAGATTTTCTCCGTAAGGACATATCCCCTTCTTCCTGCTTCACCCCTTCTGTCTTTCCTGTGGTTGAGTCAGTTAGTATGCTATATCTCGTTTCTAATACTGCTAGTGTACCTATCCCACTTTCCAGCCTATTCGCTCCATGGCGCTAGAACAATGAAATCTGTGACCTTGTGGAGATGCCCAAAGCGACTGATTCTCCCAGTTTCTTCTCTTGAGCCTTCTTGTTTCCTTTCGTTCGTCTCCATATTGCATCCCATGAGCCTTTGTTTTCATGGTTTCCTTCCACAAATATTTATAACGTGTGTTACTTTTTACTGAAGAGATGATTAAAAACACCTAATTGCTCAGATAGAGATGGCAATGACAGACCAAAGAAACATGTTTGTTGTTGTTGTTGTTGTTGTTTTTCATTGTTGGGATGACTTAGAGGAGCACAGCTGACTCTCAGGCAGCTGCATAACCAAAAGGTCCACCCACCATGGGCATCCACTCATGAAAGCTGCATCCCTGGAGCTCCCTGGACCACTTCCAGGTTGGCTGCTGCATTAGGAAGTTATCTCCCTACCAAGCAATTCTTCACTGCTCATGTAACTTGGAGGGAAAACAAAAAACAAAACAAAACACAAAAACAAAAGACGTCTTTGCTCTCTCCAAAAGGGAGTGTCTCAATCTACTGGGAGCAGCTGCACATTTGCTCTTCTCGCTATTAATTTCGACTTCCTGATCCTGACCCAAATGATTCCAAATTACGTGTTCACACTTAAAGTGCTTGTTCAAGGTTCCAGGAGAGAATCAAACATAGGCGACATTCACAGGCACCAACCCTCAAGATGCCGTATTTATTTTTGTTGAGGTTTTTCTTCATCACTAAATACTTATTCGGCACATGTTCCCATCTCCTAAATTGCTACGTTCCTTCTCCCCACCATTATCAAATGCTGTTGTTTGGTTTTGCTACAGGAATAGAAGACATCAAAGTAGGAATGCTCTTTTTTTTTTTTTTTACCATCATCTGCACTTTCCTTCCATGCCCAATGAGGGCAGAATCCCTGTTGTCATGATCAGTTTCTGGAGGTACTGCCTGGCGTCCCTTCCTATTCTTTAGTTGGCGTCCCCTCCACCCTGTGCAGCTTAGCCTCTGCTCTGCCATTGGATTCATCTCAGAAGCCTGTATCCTGTCTCCATTTACTATGTCTTTAGAATGTTCTCCCTAATGTTATGTCTCTATGTGTTTTGCCACAGACAGCCCCCCCCCTTTAAACTATTGCATATATGGTGAACAACTCCCTCACTTTAATCCTGTGCTTGCAGTTTGGCTTACATTGATCTTCAATGGTCCACCTAACACTGAATAGCCACTTTAAAATCTTCATCTCAAAGTAGCAGCATTTAACGTGGTTTATGAAATCAGAAACTCTTGATTTCCATCTTTGGTGTCTATTTCTTCCTTTTCAGTGTCTCATCTTTCAGAACATATTTGCATGGGTCTAATTACTCACAGCCTGAGCATAGACATGGTTTTATCAGCTCTTTCACATTTTGTTCACAAATTCACTTTTGTTGAGATAGAGTGAGCCTTGTCTGATCCCCAGCTCAGTGTGTATCTCAGTCTGGCCTTGGTCTTGTAGAGTGATGGAATTTCAGGTGTGTAGAGCTGTGCCCTCTCATTTATCCTGAGTTTCACAAAGCTTGTGAGGTAATCAGTTCTTTCAGGGTTGTACTTTGCAACCTCGTAACCAAGTCTGTTCATTTTGTGTAACGAGTCCTTTCAAATTGTAGGCACTCCTGTTTCCATTTCCAGCATCTGTCTTGTAGCCCTCTTGCTATCCTGTCCAAATATATGATCTAACATGTGAGACAGCTCGGATAAATACAGTAGCATCATTGAGCAATTCTTTCAATCTGTCCTGTTCCCTGATGTCATGTGTGCCTTACACATTGCCTACACAGCTCTAGCCATGTCTTCCCAGTGTGTATTTACGTCATAATGGTAAAGTTATAGTAGAAAAGTGCCGAATTTTCAAAGCCAATAGGCTTTGCTATATAAGAAATGTGGAAAACCTTTTCCTTTTTCTTAGAATCACAGGCTGTCAGAAGTAGTCCACACCTTACAGTTATAATCCAAACTCCCACAGCAAAGTTATACAATTGTAAGCCCAGGGAAATGTAGCCGTTTCTCTAGGATCACACAATTTGTGACCTCTTTGTCGGCTGCATTGTGCACTTCTCTTAGGGACAAAAATATGCCTGCTGCTTTGAGATTGCTTTTCTAGACTTTTGTTTTTCCTGATCTGTAAAAAGGTTAGAGGAGGTGAAGATAAGAACTAAATGGTGTTGGAGACTCTAGTGTTCTCCGTGATCACAGGGGAAAGACCCTCATTGCTCAGAGCTGAAGGCATCTGCAGAAGTCACATCAACCATAAACAAAGGCAGTCTCCAGACCCATGGCTGTACATTGGGAGTGTCCAGACCCATGGTTATGCAGCTTAACTGAGGAAATCAGGGCTGAAGGTTGATCTCTTACACATACATTTTGTTTTCAAAGAGTGATGCAGGTGAAATTACAGTTAATCTAGCCCTTCTCTTACCTGGGGAGACTCTAGCACCATCTTGACTGTTCTAATCAAGTGGGGCCACTTTTCATTCTTCATTCAAGCTGCCTTTCTTATACATCTGCTGCCTTTATTCTGAGCCTGGCTTTTGTCAGAGGTGGTAGGATTTCAGGAGCATATTAAGAAAGATCTCCCCAACCCCCAAGCATCAGAGCACATTTCATTGGCAGTCCTTTTCACCATGACCTAAACCTGCCTGCAAGGAATCAGGAGCAAGTGCAAGATGCTTTTGCTAAAATATCAGGTAGTGATATTTCCTGTATGAAGCACTGGCTGTGCGCATTGATTGGAAATATTTCTAATCAACACCCTTAGCATCCTGTGTGTGAGCTCATTCTTTCTCACCTTCCGTTGGTTCATCTGCCTCATCTCACCTTGGGAGATGAGATGGCAAAGCTTTCAGGAGGGAACCAACATTTTGAAAGCACCTGTTTGTGAAAATTCTGTGAATAGTCGGGCTTGAGAATCTGTTACCATTCATCAAATTCTTTGCTTCTTAAGGGGATGAGCTCATTTAAAGTGCGGTTTATCTTTAAGTTCCCATGTGTGAGGAGCCAAAAAGCCCAAATGCCCACATACAACCGGCACAGCCAACTGAGCCTGTCCCAGTTAAAAGAGGAGAGGGAGTTTGTGTTCGTGCAGCATTTGTCAAGTATTGGGCTAGGTGTTTAGTAGGATTGCCCTATAGGGAGTATCACTAACACTGAAGTCTGTATGAGATGTACAGTTTAAAGTTCTATGCTGAGATAGTCTTACCTTTATTTTTTTCAGCTATGCAAACTACCTTAGAAATTATTCCACCAATCAGTAAGACTTTGGGCTCTCATTTTTTAAAAAACTGAGATCATTAGAAGGAGATCAAAAGAAAGGGGGGGCTTGTGTCCCCTGGATTAATTTTTTTCTGTGAAGTTACCTTGGACTGCTTGTGCCCTGATCTCAAAGCAACTACACACACACACACACACACACACACACACACACACACACACACACACACACACACGTCTACTCACAAGTTCTCACAGCATGTCTTTGGTAGCCAGTGAGTATATGCATCTCATAGGTGATGCTGAGACACAGTAGACCAATACTTTCTCTGCAAAGTGTCTCCCAGCTACCAGAACCTCACTGGGCGGTCAGTGACATTATTAAAAATCCAGTCAAAAGCAGGAAGGCACTGCAAATTGAGGAGTGTTTAGTAGAAGGCAAAAGCCCTTGTCAGGAGTTTATCTTGACAGGAAAGTGAAGTAGTTGCCGAGTTTAAAACAACAACAACAACAACAAAACCCAGCTGGCCAGGAAGCAAGGGGACATAGAAGGCACCAGGGTCGACAAGTAAAGAAAGACATGCAGAATAGGACTGTCAGACGTGGAAAACAGGTAGATCTGAGACATGGGACAACAATGAAGTTTCCCATAATCTGGTTGACTAGGAAGCCTCTAGATCTCTCTCAGAAAGGATCTTCGGATTCAGACCATACTCTGCACACATTATTATGAAGGGTCATCTTAATCCTAGTTATAGATCCTAGCAGAAGTTCAAAGCAGGCAGGTTATCCGAGAATCAGTCCACACACCAAAGATTCCTGGGAAAGAGTTCCTGAGAATTGGAGGGGTTGAATTTTTTTTTAGGGTGTGTATCCATTCTTTATCAAGTTATTCCTTAACTCAATGCTTCTTAAACCTCATTCCAACCTCATATAGGTTCACCACATAATTGAAGGTGGGGCTTGTGTAAACTTTGGCCCACAATAAAAAGTTGTCTGGATGTAGAGCAATGAAACTAATTTAAAACCATGCACAGAAGGTGTTTGTGACAATGTTTCCTTGGGTTACATTGTACAGTATCCTTGCATCCTTGGTTCTGAACCCATGTCACCAACATTGTGTTGTGTTGTGCAACACTGGGCTGTCATGCTATGCAGCATCGTGAAATCCTGTGTGAGGCATGGCAGCTCAGATTCCTCACTACTTGTGTGATGAATTGCAGTGTTTCTATTGTACAAAAAGTACTGCTCTTGCAAAAACATAATAAATTAATTATAGAAAAAAGATAATATTTTCCTATCATCTTCCCTCAGCCTAGAAGTATCGCATTAGTACGTCTGTGTATTGTATTGTGTTGGACATTTAACTCATTAGAATGCAAGTTTGCTTTTGTGTTTAATAAATGATAAAATTATATGTACATCAAAGTTGTCTTTTGAAATAAATTTCTTTATGGTATGTTATCAGTTAACTATTTTATGTGTACACCTCTCTCTGGGATGTATAAAAATTTCTCAGGTAAAAAATTGATGAAGATTAAAGGCATGCACCACCACCACCTGGCTAGCACTTGGGAGGCAGAGGCAGGTGGATCTCTGTGAGTTTGAGGCCACTGTTGTCTATGAAGGGAGATCCAGGACGGCCAAGGTTATGCAGAAAATCCTTGTCTCGAAAAACAAAAACAAAAAAAACAAGAAAAAGTTTAAAAAGCCTTTCCATAAATTAGACTCAGCATTATTATAAGAACACACTGGATCTTGAATCTGTGCCGCCTCTTTGGTTTCTTTAAAAACACAGAAATAGGACTGGAGAGATGGCTCAGAGGTTAAGAGCAATGACTGTTCTTCCAAAGGTCCTGAGTTCAATTCCCAGCAACCACATGGTGGCTCATAACCATCTATAGTAAGATCTGGTGTACAGGAAGAATGTTGTATAAATAATAAATAAATCTTTAAAAAACACAGAAATATTATAAGAATATAGTTTTGTATTAATCCCAGGTGTGGGGAAAAGAGGCTGCTTTATAGCAGCTGACTGTGATTTGCCTCATGCTCTGGCAGGGGCATGACTTTGCCAGCTGCAGATATTTTCTGTGATTGTGTGACGTTTGGGGACTTTTTAGAGGGTATGTAAATACTAGATCCCTGATGGGTGGGTTGTTGTTTGGTTGTTGGTTGCTGTTGGTTGCAGGTTATTAAGTAGCTGTGTGCAGAGAAGAAAGAACAAGGAGAAGAAAGTAGATATTCTGACTGCAAAGATCAAACTTGCCCCAAGGAACTCAATGCCCCTAACCAGCAGGAAGTAGTCAAATGATAACATTGTCTCCTCTCTGACCCCTGGCTTTATTCGGGGGTCTCTTTTTTTCCCTTTCCATCTTTTTTTCTCTCATCTCTAGTGTTGGGGGGTTAAAAGAGAAGAGGAAAGGGGGTAGAGAAGGGTGGAAGAAAGAAGAACCCACAAAGAACCTATGAGCTAAAATCTTTGTCTACTTTCTCTGCATAAAGTAAGGTTAAAAGAAGAGTGCCATAAGAAAGACCACATGCAGTGAATGGGAGCCAATAGCTAAGAGCAAGCCTTGGAGTCCAACCTGACTACTTGGTTGACATCTGTCATTGTCTAAGTTTCATAACCAGGTGAACTTGAGTTTATTTTCTATCATTAGGGTTGTGTGACATATGCATACATTACAGGCTTTCTGTGAGAATTCAGGAAGTTAATCCGAGTTTGGCATAATTTCTTTCTCATGTTAAAGGCCCCCTCTATATTCGACATGAGCGTTATTGCTATTAATGCAATGAGGTGCGGAAAACACTGTTGGCAGTTGGTGAGATGGTGCCAGGAAAGCCTGGCTGGATCTTGGGTTTGTTGGGATGTGTCTTGCTGCATAATTCAGAACCATCTTGCAGTTATTCTTTGTTATTTATTCAGCTAACAAATATTCCTTGAGGGTTTAGAGCATGCTAATCACTAAAAAGGGCGATGGGTCTATGAGAGGGGGCAAAGTCTTTCTTCTGGGTAGCTTTCCTGAAAGTGGAGAAGACAAGTTTGGGAATAGATGATTAAAACACAGGATGGTGTGTAAGGGAAGAGGAAGGAGATGGGAAGTTTAGCTTAGTTTTGAGTGTCAAGTTAGACTCTTTGCTGTTGTTCACTAGCGTTGACTTAAAGAAAATGGTGGATAGAACTATAAAGCCAAAGTTATATTTACTTTGATTACTAAATGTTCTGTGAACATTTCCCCCCTACCAGGCATCAGACTAATTACTGTTCCATGGGCACAGACAGTATCCTTTCTGTTTATTTCTCAGTAAACATCTCTAGCTTGATAGAATGGCGATGTGAAGGAGTTTTGATACCTAGATGGTATGAAGATCATTTGATCCATGGTCTTTATACTTGAAATCTCTGTCCCACAGTGAGTGGGTTTAGTGTTTATTCTATTTGGCAGGAATGAGTGAGCAGCAATCAAAGGCATTCATGATCTCAATGGAGTTTTGCAGAACAAATCTTTGTGTACACGTGAGGATTTCTTGGGGGCTGGCCATTGTGACGAGAGAAAAGGGTGACAGGACAGGTGAAATCTAAGTTGGGCCAGCTTGTGAAAACTTACCCACCCCAGGAGCTATACGAGATATCTTCAAGGCATTTTTGACAAGCATGCTAGAAATCACAGGGGGAGTCCTATGCCGCTGTGAGAAAATTCTCTGGTTTCCTTCAACAATCGTAGGATTGACTCTCTCTTCTGGACTGTGTCCAGAAACTCATTATTCACTGTCAGTACCAGAAGCCAGGCTTCAGGGCCACAGTAGCCAGCTTACCCGCAAGCCTTACACTTTCCTATATCTTGACAGACATGTCAAGGAAACAATAGCTTCGATTGTCAGCTACCCCAGGGTGATGACTCAAACTGTGCATTCCTCCGTCTATTCCAGGCCAGTCTTGTCTGAGAGTGGACAGCAGAATGGCCACTCAAGGACATTTGTATTGAAGAGTGTATCCAGGTACAATGTAGTCAGAATTTAGTTGTGTTTTCTAGGCACCACTCACCGGAACACAGCTTCTGGTTTGGGGAAATCATTTTCATGGGCTGTCCAGATTGAAGTCATTGTCCATTCAGACTTCATTCTGTGATAGACAGGGCACTTGTATTGTCAAGCCATAAGAAAAACTTGCACTGAGAGATGCCTACTTGAAAGGTCTGCTCCTTCCAATGGATTTGCTTCGCCTTCATACTGGATTTCTGAGATTCCATGGCCAGGAGGATGTGAGGAATGAATTAGGATGCTTTTGCAATAAGTCTCGTCCTCAGTTATGCCTGCAGTCTTTTCAAGAAAAGCAGACTGTTAAATTTTTAAAGACCATTTTTAGATCACTGTTATAATCTATTAAATGGTGAATAGATGATCATTTTAAACTTGGACATCCAATATTATAAAAGAACTCACACTTTAAAACATAACCATTGATTTTTTGTGTGTGTGTGTGTGATAAAACATAAAACCTATATAGGTCATTGCCTATAATTTAGAAAATATCAAAATGCATAACAATAAAACTTAAAATCACCTAGAGCTATGAGTCTGAGGCAAATTTTATTAACACTGTGATATGTTCTTTCTTGGGTATTTATCAAGTGTTCAACATTGTTTATGCATAAAGCTCACGACACCACAAGCACACATTTAAAAAAAATTGTTAAAGTGTTTTCTTATTTATGTGCACGGTTATTCTTGGATGCCTCTTCTCTTGATGTTATAGAGCTCCTTCTGCCTCCTGCTACAAACACAATACCAGGATGCCAGGGTTGCAGGGGAAAGTCAGGACAAGTAAAGCAAATGAAACTCTGGCTGATGGGTAGGAAAACACAACTGTACCATGTCCTTGCTGGGAAGGCTGTTTTCCATTGGTGATCACTCCGATGGGACACAGTTGAGGAAAGTAGGGTTTGTTTCCTCTAACTGAAACGTGGATGTCCATCTCCTGTTCTATTGCCAGGCCCTGACTCTAAAACCTTCAGATTCCAATCATGGTTTACCCTTGGCCTCTCCATCTTTAGACATAGATTGGGACCATCCCCCTGACACTTCTGGGTATATGTCTGGCAGAAGTGGACTTCCCAGCCTCCTTCATAGTGTGAATCCACTCCCCACATCAAATATTTTCCTATACATGTACGCCTATAAACACATACATAATTCTGATATGTTCTGCTTCATTAGGGAAGCTCGGTTGATACACATGATTATATTCATATCACTGAAATAAAGAAAAACATGTCTTATAGTAAGTTTAATACTTTGATGGACCTATTGGGTCAGGGCCTTGCTGGCTTAAGCTATGCTGTGGAATTGACGCTAACAAGCTCACAGCATCATTTAGAAAGCCAAAACAAGGAGACTTTGAGAAGAAACTGAGGGAAAGCAGAGCAGAGGTCACAGCTATGGCCCTGCTGCTTGAGCCCCAGAGACATGTAAATGTGTAGGTTGCTCTTGTGTAACTGATCAAGAACACCCATATGTACATTTATTGTTTGTCCCGGTGTTCAGTCTCCTTTATAATCCCAAAATCTAATTTCTGGAACCATTCTTTCAACAGAGTCCTTTCTAAACAATGGAAGCACAGTACTGATCTAGACACATCTTCCTGTAACAATCTCTATGCATACTGTAGTCACCTAATTCTAATGCTCCAATATCACGCCAGTGAACTCTGAATGTCTGAGGTGAAGCATGGCTGTCAAGCTCTCTGTGAAGACTCCCAAATGATTCCTGGTGCAGGAAAGTTTGGGAGTCATTTCTCTCCCTATTTTACATAACAAAATGGTGTTTCTTTTGTATTTTTTTTAACTTTTCAACCTCATTGGTGGTTTTGTGGTGATGATAATGGTATTTATGGAAGTATGTGAGTTAATGTCATGACTGAATTACGTGGTATAACTCAAGGGTCTACCTCCTTTGCCTTATCCCTCCATGTTTCACTTCCCTGTCTGATAAGCTGGAGGTTGGGGAAGAGGAAGGAAGTGAAGAGATGCCCAAGGAAAGGAAAAATAAGGATTTGGAGCTATGAGGGAGACAGGCCCCTCGCATAGATATGTTGCTACCCATTTTCAGATGAGATGCGTTCAGGAAACTTGATCTCTAGGAGTCCTTGGTGGGACTCTAAGGGACATGTGGTAGGAAAGATACAAGGCCTGCCATGGACCTGGGTTCTTCTCAGATCTCCTCCTCTGTTGAGTTGTGCTAGACTGTAGGAGTTGGTAAGCTCTCTTTGGTCTTTTGAGTTGAGAGATGACTAGAGTCAGACAACTGACCCTTTGGTCCCTTTGACCTTTATCTGGTGGAGAAAAAAAATGATTAGAAAGAAAAATTTAGGACATGAGGTTCAGACATCATGAGCTACTCACCCATGGAGACATCCTTTTGTCCTCCAAACTTCTTTGCTCCTGTTAGATTTTATGTACTGATACCTTGGAGTCTCTGCTCCAGATGACCCCTGATCTCCATCGATAACCACAAAGCAAAAGTGCTTAAAGCAGTTGCCACTGTGTGATATTTCAAAGCTGATACCCAATATATCTTTGGGACACTGATGAATATAAATAATACGTGTGCTATTAAAGTACATTTAAGTAGCAGCATACTGAAAGCAAAAAATAAATGTATAAAGAAATGGGTTAGTTGAATAAATTTTATGTTAGCACTAAGGAATATTAGCTATTCATGTTCATGTTTATAAAATGTGCTCTTTAATACATAATTAGGTTAAAAAGCAGTGGGAAAACTACCTACAGATCCAGACTCCTTTTAAAATGTATAAACATATTGTACATTTTATAATAATGAAATATACCAAAATAATAACTGGGATTTTTAATTTAAATATAAAATGATAAATGATCCTACTTTCTCTCTTCTTTCTAAATAGTTCCTGTTTTTCAACCCCAAGCTTGATTCCCCCCCCCCCCCGCAGAGGAATACTGTAAAATATAAATTGCATTTAAAGGAATGTTTGGCTCTCTGTGAGTGGCGCTTGAGGTAATATCCAAGTGCAGATGGTACCTCTTTGATGCTGAATGACAGATGCTTAGCCACTGGCTGCAGAGAAGCCTTAAGAGAGATCAGAGGGATTTAAAGTGTGGATTAATGAAAAGTAAGAAGTGGATTGTAAGGCACACATCAACTTCAAAGCCTTTCTAGGAATGGCCGCTCATGAGCACTTGGTTGTCACTATGGGTGATGGATCCCAGAAGCCCCTCACCTGATGTGGCTAAGTGACAGAGTTAGCACATCACCTATTCATTCTCACCACAGTGCTTTCCTTTGTGCACATACTTAGACTTCTTCTTTCATACATTTCTCTACCCCAAGTACATTTTGCTTGATTCAGAAAAAGAGCGATGTTATCATTATCGGGAAAAGGTAAGCCACGCTGGAACAGCATGCAAGACCAAATCTCCACAGATTAATACACCTTTAAGAATGTTTTATTATATCTTATTTACATGTGTGTGTATCAATGTACACAGATCAGAGGACAGCTTCCAGGGGCTGGTTCTTTTCTTCCACCATGTGGGTTCCAGAGATCACACTCAGGTTGTCAGGCTGGCAGCAAGCGCTGCTACCCACTAAGCCATCTTGCCAGCCCGCATAAAGCCTTTGATAAAGCCTGATCCTGCTCCAGAGATACTGTTCTCAGCAGCTCTTCACTAACTACAGCTGCTTTGGTGCAGCTGGCATCGGAAGGGCAGCCAGAGTTCACGCCTGCGTTTTCTACCTTTCTCCCTGAAGCACTTTGCTCATCGGAAGGGGTCTCCTGTCTGGGCCTCACTGTCACTGTGCTGAGTGGGCAGATGAAATGTTTGCTGAGAGGGTTTTATAGAGACAGTGTTCTCCTCCTCCTCCATGTTATGCTTTAACCTTTGCTTTCTTCGTCTTATCATGGGACGTAGGAAGGGCTTTAATGAGCAAAATATTCTCTCTCTCTCTCTCTTTATTAAGAAAAGGTTTATTTGTTCATTTGATATATGAGAATTTCACACAAAAGTATATACAAAAGTGTGCATCAATAAGAATTAAAGAAATTAAAGCAGATATTTTGAAAGTTTATTTATTACAGTTTATTCACTTTGTGTCCCAGCTGTAGTCCCCTCCCTGTTCCTTTCCCATTCCCCCTCCCTCCCTCTTCTTCTCCTATGCCCCAACCCCAGTCCAGTGATAGGGGAGGTCCTCCTCTCCTTCCCTCTGACCCTAGCCTATCAGGTCTCATCGGGACTGGCCGCATTGTCTTCCTCTATGTCCTGGTAAGGCTGCAATTGAATTAAATTCTGATCCTCAAGTAAGAATTAAATTAACTAATCTTTTATAACGTTCAAAGCTAAGTTTTTATAGAAAAGGCACACATATCCAATGAACCACTTTAACTTATAATTGAATCTTTTTGTTCCAAAATGTTTAGCCTAAATTAAAATACATTAAAAGCTTTTAACATTAATGGATTTTAAATTTAGTCTTACCGTATCACAATGATTTATTCTTAAACCATAACTCTCATATGATTTGAAAGCTATAGACATAAATCGTTATTTGTTGTAATCTGTACCACTGTCTCAGAGAGATGAAAATAAAAATAATGTTTTTACAAGTCACTTTGTTGATTGTTATGCTTTGTTTTACGATTGGGCTATTATCTCCTCTTATCCCCACAGTAGGCCGAGAAGCAGATTGTTATCGATGCTGTTTTCAGAGTGAGAAAACTCAAACCAAGGAAAGTTGGATTATCACTGGGAAATCCCAGAAAGAATTAGGGTCTGTCATTCTGTAATGTCCTTCAACCCTATCATACTTCACCAAGCAATGGTAGTATAGACAGCTATAGTAGATATAGCATGTTGTTTGTGCATTTGTAAGTTGACTTTCATATGTGTTGTCATCTTCTGATTCTTTGGGTCTTTATGGACACTTTATGGTCTTTATTGAATTAGTGATGTCACTAATGAATTAGTGATGTCTGCATCCCTGCTTACATTGGCAATGTATCACGTATCTATTATTTAACTCTTTCACAACAGCACTAGATCTCTCATAATTAATTAGTGCTCACTGTACTCTTTGTGTGTACATCATTACTCATTGGACCTTCATCGTAGTGCTGAGGTAGATCCTGTTATTAGTTCAGTTTTCACAAGAGGAAGCCAAAGTCTGTAGTGTGGTTAATAAATTTTGTACCCAGAATGCAAACATAGTGTCCTATTCAAATGCCTACATATTTTAATAACTTACCCTAGTGTTTTCCTCAAATAAATATTTCATCTTATTAGCCACACTATAAAGTTCTCAAAAGGTGATGACCATATCTTACATCAGCACTTCTCTTGGCATGCAACAGTGCTAAGGCATGTATTGGACACATGTCCAATAATCATTTGGTGAGTTAGATATTGGAAAAGATATTCTCCTTTAGAAGTTAAAGGAGAATTGTCTATAACAATTTCATTTCATTGTAAAAATTTCATTATAAGAATTTTCTCTAAGGGAATTAGGGGTGTAGTTCAGTTATAGAATGCTTGCTTACTACCTATGAAGTCCTAGGCTCAGTTCCCAGCATATACCTGTAATTCCAGATCAAGGGAGGCATAGAGACAGGAGTCTCAGAAAATTAAGGTTATCCTGAGCTGAATTGAGAGATAGCCTGGGTCATGTGAGACCTTGTTTCAAAAACAGAAAGGTGACAACAACATGACGTATTTTCTTCATATGCTTCTCAGGGATTTTAGCCTTCAACAAAAGCAAGCACCAAGTCCAGAGCATGAAAGACCTAAGAGTTAAGGGATATACTCAAATCTTCTAATCCAATTGTTGGTAAAACTAGGAACGGATTAGATGTCTACTACAAGTAGAATCACTTCTTGTTGGGGAATTTTACCTCTGAGATGGAGATATTAAAATTTCACTTTTGAAGTCCACATCTTTTGGTGTAGTCCTCTGAGGTTAAAGATACAGTGACAATAATATCATCCTATTAGGTGTGAGCAGATGGTCTTTCTTCTTAGCTCTCTGAACCCAGCTCTTCTGTCTTCTTTGGTTTTATGTATTCACCAGGATGATCTGCCTTTGGGTTAGGATCAGTGAGGTGACACTTAATGCAGGGAGGAAAGAGGTCACAGAAACAAAGCGCCTTCCTGCATAGAAGCTCATCCCAATTATAATACTCTGTGTGATTTATGGCAATAGGTATACCTGTAATTCATGGTCATTTGATATTCTGAGGTTCTGGCTGGCTACCTCACATTTTCTTCTGACTCTAGAAATCTCTTCTTTGTAAATAACTAGGGCTTACTGATTTTAAAGTTCTCTCAACCAGAAAGTCTTTCACTGCATGAATTAGGAAGCTCTGATGCTAGCCTGTTCTGCTTTGAATCACTGGAGGGTCTTTGATCTTTAACCACCAGGACTTTTATAGTCATGGAGGCCAATAGATCAGGTATGTAATAACTGGCTTGAGGGGACTATAGCGAAGAACTATAGGAACACAGATTAACCAAAGCCCATCAAGAGTAAGATGACTTTGTCACAAGATGAACACTGGGGCATGAAGTATTTATAAGTAAGAATTTTTCATATAAACAAAGTTCTTGATGATAATTTTTTAATCCTATTAACATCCATGACAGGGTTTAGAAAAAATTGGAGTTTCTTTGTCTAGTGGATGGTACTTAATGTAGAAACTCACAGCTGGTCAAACTGTAATAATAAGTGTCTGCAGAGGGCTCAGCCACAAATGGGACATTTATACCGTAACCTTTCCCTGCATGGCTTTGCAACCAGCTCAGAAGAGGGGCCAGCCATTGTGACACATGGGTGCCACACCCATGAACTTTAATCCTGGAACTTTCCATGCAGAGGCATAGCAGATCTCCATGAGTTGGTTGCCAGCCTAGTATACACAGTGAATTCAAGCACTGCCAGGGCTCCATAGGAGGCCTTGTCTTAAAAACAAAACAAACAAAAACCCCCAAACAGAGATTGAAGAAGACCAGACGGGAACAGTGTCTTCTGGACATGACTGGATCACTGCACTTCTGAACTCTTGGCAGGTGAAATGATCTCCGAAAGACCTGCACAGGATCAGTCAACATCCCAGCATGGAAGCAGGATGGGATGAAGACACCTACCCCTAGCTGAGGGCCTATTAACCGTTGGTGGCTGCTGGGAGAAGGGGAGTCAATTTTCTTTAAGAATGTGGCTCCTGATAGGTCTACCATGCTCCAGTAGATGGCCTCACCTCCCTGAAAATAAGGGCATCTCAAAGTGGACTCTACATGTTATTCCTATATAAATGCATACAAATAAATCAGAGGAGAGGAAGTTTGGGGGGGTGTCTTAGTTACTTTTCTGTTGGTGTAAAGAGACACCATGACCAAGGCAACTTATAAAAAAGTTTATTGAGACTCATGGTTCCAGAGGATGAGAGTCTATGATTAGTCATCACTGTAGGGGTCAAGGCAGCAGATGGGAAGCCATGGCTCTGGAGCAGTAGCTGAGAGCTTAGCTGACAGTCTCCTCCACAGACACAGGGAAGAGACAGAGAAAGCTAACTGGGAATGGCATGAGCTTTTGAAACCTCAAGGCACACCTCTAGTGACATACTTCCTCCAGCACAGCAACATATCATACTTCTTCCTAAGTAGTTTCACCAACTGGAGGCCAAGTATTTAAATATATGAGCCTGTGTGGGCCACTGTCGTTGAAGCCACCGCTATGGGGTTGGGGTGGGGTATGGTAGAAGGTGGATCTGGGAGGAGGTAGGGGAAAGAATGGGAGGTGAACATTATCTGTCTGCATTGTGTTCATGTGTGAAATTCTCAAAGAATTTACAAAAATATTATATTTTTAAAAAGTACTCAAAATGTGAGTATTCTTAAATACAATATGCCTCTGCCCATTACCACTCAAACTCTGCTATTTTTTTTCAAAGTATTTTTCTCTGTGTCTAAATCTTTTACATTATAATGCATCTAGTGGATTTTTTCAATGATTAAACAATTTGCAGAATTTTATATACCACACTGTTTTTAGAGGCTCACATACTGATCTATAGCAATATCCTGCTCTGAACAAACCTATCAACTCTACAATTTTCTTGTGAGAATACCCCTTGGTACCTCTCACAGCATCCATTATGTAGCTGCTGTGCCGGAAAATGGGGAATTCCATATGCATCTATTTTTCCTTTGCAGTGTTACAGCTGATTTCTAAGTCTCTCACTCTCTGCTTTAATGAGAGTGTGGCAGACGGTGGAGCAAGCAAAATTTATCTATTGTAAATATTTGTTCTCCCGTCATTTCCCCCACCAGCCTGTGAGCACCATGAAGGTGTAGCCCTGTCTTTTTATCTTTGTGTCTCCCAGCACTCAGCGTGGTTCTCAGCACATACTTGAAGTGTTCAATAAATATTTTATGAATGAATGAGCTCTAACATTCTAAGACTTCCAGCATTGACAGACTCAAATGGAACTATCATCAAACCTGGATGTGAAGTCTGAGAAAAGGAAGGGTAACATCGCAGACAAAGATCCTGAATGGTTGAGTTTTTAAAATGCGACTGAGTCATAACGCATTTTTTTTTTTTTGGCTTGGGACTGTGAACATTTTTTTAATAGATTTTTCTGAGTCCCTCTTTTGTTCTCATTCATAGAGTAGAACTATCAACAGCTTGCTACTGTAACTCTCAGAATTAAATGTGATAACACCGCAAGGATGGGCATGCAAGCACGGGGGAACAGTCCAGTTTGATGTCACTGTTGCCTGTTGTCACGTTCCTGGGCCACTTGTTACTCTAGTCTGTCTGTGCCCACATGGGAGACCGTGGGATTCCGTGGACATTTGAGATTTCTCTTCCTGTTTAACGAGGATTAGAAAGCTGCAGCATTTTCAGCTGCCCCACATGACATAGGCTAAATTTCTTCCTCCTAGGCTGCGTCACGTAAAATCACGTTCAGGTGCACAGACCTAATCAATTCAGCCAACCCTTGTTCCTGCTGTCAGAGGCTCCTAAAATTTCTCTGCGCTAGTTTGGAATTTCCTTCCTTTTCTGTTGATCCTGCTAAATGCCTCTAGTCACTGTACACTTCTCACATTGTTCCAAGGCAATGCATATCACCAGGTCGACACTCCTGTACTGAGGAGGTCACGTGTCCGTGTGTGCTCACCGATGAACACGTGCCCCTCTCTTCATCTTCTGTGCCTTTCCTCTCATCTGAAAGTGACCAGGTTTTCATGAGACTGGTGCTTACTTGATGGATCAGTGAGATGGTGTGATGCTGGCCTCCAACAATCCTTCCTTTCAACCCTTCTTTTCTTCCACTCCAGAACCACATGCTCTTCACACAGTAGCTATACATAAACCCCATTGTCCGTTTTAATCCATAAATCCTCTAGGAAGTCCACTTGACATGAACCTGCCATTCTACCATTTTGAACTCGTATGTATGTTTGGGAGGGGGGTCTGTGGGTGTGGTTTGTATATATGTTTGTGCATGTCTGTATGTGCCGGTGTACTCAGTCATATGGTTGAATTTAGAGGTTAAAAAATGTTCATAGAGAATTCTTCAATCACCTCTCCCTCTTACTTCGGAGGGCAGGGCCTCTCACTGAATCTAAAGCTCACTGTAGCAAACTCCCAAGATTCACCTGTTCCCGTTTCACAGATCTAGGGTTTTATATGTGTTACCTGGCTTTTACCTGGTGCTAGAGAGCCAAACTCAGGTCCTTGTGTTTGCACAACTAACACTTTACCCATCAAACCATCTCCCTTAGACCTACTTTTTGACAGAAACATCACTGCCCATTGGCACTTAAGGTCCAAGGAGGTTCATTTCAATGTTATTTCTAGTTCTTTCTGCATGAGCTGTCCCATCCATTATTTCAATCACTGTGAGTTAATGAGATGAGGTTTGCCCATGCAGCTATCTCCATGTAGGACTTTAGGCAATCAGGATTAGACAAGGAAATGGCAAGAACCAAGCTTTGCCCATGTCTTTTAGAACTTCTGAATCTGATTTACACAAAATAATAAAACAATGGTGTCTCTCATGAGTCTTGCTTATATAAAGGGGGGAGAAGGAAAGGAAAGGAAGGAAGGAAGAAAGAGAAAGAAAGAAAGGAAGGAAGGAAGGAAGAAAGAAAGAAAGAAAGAAAGAAAGAAAGAAAGAAAGAAAGAAAGAAAGAAAGAAAGAAAGGAAGGAAAGAATGCCACAGTAGCCCCAAATGCTAAATACTGTACATTACTGATATGGTAGTCATTTAGTCATTAGCCACAGGTAGTAATTTAAACTTAAGATGACGTAAGTCAAGACTCTATTTCCTCAAGTTGGGCAGTAGTGCCATACACCTTTAGTTTCAGTAAATGGGAGGCAGAGGCAGATGGATCTCCAAGTTCAAGAACAGCCTGGTCTACAGAATGAGTTCCAGGACAGCTAAGGCTACATATCTTGTCTTAAAAAATATCTATCTATCTATCTATCTATCTATCTATCTATCTATCTATCTATCTATCTATCTATCTATCCATCTATCTATCTATCTATATCTCTCTCTATATATATCTCCACAGCTGCAATATCTACCCTCCAATCACCTACAGATGGTAGCCACTGCACTGATCTGCACAAATTATCACATGCATTTTTGTTGGGCAGCACCAACCTGAGACTGTGTACTGAAAAGGCATTTCTTCCTGTATTTGGAGGAAAAAAAAAACTACCCAGTTTCTTCTCTCCCTAAACACTCCATGTTGTGCTCTGCCTGCAAAGCAAAAGCTCATTAATGCTAGGATATAATTAAAAGCAGATGAAGCAGGTCTTAAACAAGACCCAGAAGTTGCAGTTTTTCAAGGAAATTGGCTTCTGGCTTCATCTGCTTTCGGTAACGTCTCTTGTTGAATACAAAAATAATCTTGTTCTTTTTTTTTCTTTTGAGTGTATCTTGTGTCTGAGACCAGACGCCTCAAATCCATTTTTTGAGCCCCCAGCTTCCTGTTGACATGACATTTGTGGAAAGACCCAGCGTATGCTCATATTAAAAAGGAAAAGGAATGGAACAAAAGAAAGGCTGTGGTTTGATCTTCCTACTGGGGAGTAAATTTAGTTGCCTGAGAAACAGGAAGGAAATGATTTTAAAGCTAGAATACTGAAACATCACTGGAATTTGCTTTTCCCCCCCTCATTCTGGAACTAGAGTTGCCTTTGACATAATATGAAAGGAGGGGCTGCGGTGGGGTGGAGAGACATTCATTCATATTATTTCCCTCGGTGTTTAGTTGAAAATTTACTTTTAAAAGTTTCTGTCAGCCTTTATAATTATCTGCTTAAATTTATACATGCAGTTAGTTCTCCTAAGAATGGCTGACATTTAAGTGCTACAAAATTAATATGAATGTGATGCAATGGGCATAATTGCTTTCTAGAAAAATCTCATCTGTATGACTCATTGCTAGAGCCAAAATTATGAGCCCAGCATTTCCTGAGAACATCAACCCATCAGATCCCTTTGGAACATTTCCCCTAGAGTTTGGTTTTTCAGGAAACAGAATACACATTTCTCTTTTGTCCCTGTTTCTTCCCACTAGAAAGTTCAGGAAACAGCTAAAAAACCAATTTTCTCTACATGAATCATGTGGGTGTAGTATATTCCAGAAAAAAAAAATCACATATCCATGTTGTCAATTTTGAATGCCCATAACAATTTCCATACTGTCATTTTGTGTGCATGTGCTGTCATGGTGTTTATTAAAGTCATATCCTTGTGTGACTCACGTGGCTTGTACTTCCCTGTTTCTTGGGCATTGCAGAGTCTGCACCTGTAATTTATCAAGCACTTCATTCCCTAGATTTTCATTTAACTTTTTTTTCAAGGTCTTTTTCTCTTTATTGATCTATCTATTTATATCCTGCATTAGCTTCATTAATTTCTTCAATCTTTTTTTTTCTGTTTTCTTAGAATTTTTTGATTTTTTAAAATTATTATTTGATTTTCCTTCTGCAGACTTTCATCACTTCTAAATTGTGGCATGAATTGCTGGAGAATTATGACTTTGAGAGGGGTCATGGTTTTGACTTGTTTTTCACATTTGTGGTTCTGTGGTGAGATTTACACATCTTTTGGGTTCGATGCTCATTATGCTTTTGAGAGAGAACTTATTTAGGGACCATCCTTCTCTTGACAGTGTATCCTAGGGTATAAAAATCCTTTTGAAGTGTCAACACATTACCAGTTTTTGAGTGTTCTTGCTGTTTATTTTTTTTTTGTTGATGATCAGTGTATTTTGAAATAGTGCATGTCATACCATGTCGGTATCACAAGGCTGGGGTACCTTTCTGAGATCAAGCAGATGTGTTGTCAACAGTAGGGCGCATGGGGTCCGCTCTCTGTGACATCTCCCCTACTTGAAATGGTATATAGTGTGAAAGGGTTATTTAGAAGCTACTTAAAGCATTTATTCTTACCAACAGGAATGATGGAGAAGATATGAAATTAAAAAAAAAACAATGTTTTAAAAGATGGTAAGTAAAGAAAGAAACAAAGATGCAAAACAAAAATCCAGATTGTTAGAGACCAAAAAGGGAAAAGGCTGAGAGGCCATGGAACAGAGTGGGCTGGAAAACACAGACTCTGGCCCTGAATAGTTCCTCGGCTTTCACTCTTATTGCTTTGTGGCCAGGTAGCTATGTATAGGGTTTATCCTTTTCCAAAGTGTGTTTTCTTCCCTGGGAAATGGGCCTCCTACATAGAAACCACCACGGCATTATCCTGAGGATCTGATGACTTAATTGCTGAAAGCTCGGCAAATATGTAAGGGTTTGATAAATGTTACATGGGTTTAGCGGTGTGATTAAAATCAACAGTAATCCTATTAAATATTAAAATAATCCCTATGGCCCAGGTACTCTGCTGAGAACTCTATGTGAATTCATTCATTAAACTCTGAAGACTACAAAGTGGAATTGTTATTACTTTCATCTAAAAGATGGTAAATCGGAAGCCCAGCTTCAAGTAAATTGCTCAAGGTCACACAGCTAGTGAATTACCTGAGCAGGGATTCTAGCCCCCCAACTCCCCCACCCCCCCGTCTAATGTTAGAGGCAAGCTCACATCTGTGCCAGTCAGTGTATACCTCTTGTGTGAGTGTTGTATCTGAAGAGAAGCAACCTCTAAGGCAGTTTGCTTTGCTGAATAGATGCATGCTTTGGAGAGAGAGAAAGGGAGGGAAGAGTGAGAAAGGGTGGAGAGGGGAGATGTTCGACAGGAGACTGGAGACAGGGTGGTGTTGGGTAGAAACAGAGGCACATGAATGTGGGATGTGTGTACGCCTCTCTCTTCTCTCTTTCTCTGTGCATAGTTTAGATGTTAACAAGTGCCTTTCTCAGTCATTCTGTACCTTATTTTCTTAAGATAAGGTCTCTCAATGAACCTGGAGCTTGATGATACAACTCAACGGGTTGGCCAACAAACTCTAAGTATCCTGTTTTGTCCAATAATTCCCTAGTACTGGTACTGGAATTACAAGTGCTTATCATAGTGCCTGGCTTCTCCACATGGGTTCTAGGGGATCAAACTGATGCTATCAGGCTTACACAACAAGCACTTTACTAACTGAGCCATTGCCCAGGCCCTACAATTAAACTGATTTTCTATTTCTTTATTTTGTGTGTATGTGTATGCAAGCATACGTATGTAAGATCATGGAGTGTGGAGACTGTGGGATTTGAAATTTGGTTGTCTTCCTTTCATCATGTGGGGCTGGGAATCAAACTCAAATCAGGGGATCAGGTTAGGTCTGAGAAGCATTGTTGAGAATGGAGCCTTCAGACACATGGATTGCTTCATCTTATTCATTCGGCTGCCTCTTACAGTGTCCTCCAAAGCACTTGCTTCCTACACTTGAGAATAGATGTATTATTGACTTGGCTGACCTCTGGGTAGCTGCATAGATGATCAACTGCCATCAGACACAGCACCAGGTTCCTAGAACATGCTTCATAGGGTCCTTGAATTGAGACTGAAAGGTTCCCTGGCGGCGACACCCCGCACTGCCGCCTCCCTTGGATTTGCTGAGACATTTAAAAGGCTGGATAACGCTGTGGCAAGCAGAACAGTGATTATGCACTTATTCACAATAGTCTTGGGACAAGCTATGCTCAATTGGTTCCCCTGCGGAACTCCAGCTGATTTTCTTCCCTCTTGAGCTCTCCATTGTCTTGGTGTTGTTTGCAACTCATTCGGAAACTAATTAAGTTTCAGGATCAGTGTGTCCTGAAAGAGAATGCGGATATGCTGAAGTGGTAGTTTTTCATACCTTAAATTATCGGAGTGAAAGGACAATTATAATTTACTTCTAAAATTGGCCAAAAGTCAGCTTCCATCAAAATCATTCTCAGCAGACATTAGTCTCTGTAAACCGGGGTGTTGTATGAAAGGCAAGAAAGAGGATTTAAATAGGCCATGGAAAATGTATTGATAATCTGGCCATATTAATCCCGGTCTCTAACAGAGTGTGAAATTACTTGTTTATTCCACTTATCCAGGGCCATGGCGGAGGCTGGTCACTTGTTGACAGAGCTACCCTTTGTGACCACCTTTCAGCAGTGAGCTTCATCTGGGCCGAGGCCAAACAGTCTGACTTCCTGGCCTATGTCCCATCTCTAGAGTCAAGGTCAGGGTTGCTGCTCCCTGTAAGCAGATTTGGGTGTTCGTTAGTCCATTTTATCTGGCTGAGGCTTACATTTGAGCATAGGCAGAGAGAGAAACTAGAGACTCTTAGTAGAGCTATAAAAACTCGGGAACTTTGTCATTAATACTCCAACATTTCTATCCCAGGAGGAAGGCGGGTTGAACACCATCAGGGATGCAGTAAGATATCAAAAATAGTTCTGGACTCCAAAACCACGCCTGTACGCACTGGTTGTGTGTGCATGCACGAACACACGAATACCCTAGAGTGCCTCACTGATCTGCTCGTGTTAGTTATCTGTTAGTGCATAACAATATTACCAGAATCAGAGAGCAATTATGACTAGACATAAGATAACAGCCCTAGTCAGCCTGTCAAGGGAGCTGACACATTTCTCTTCAGTGAGGTTTATTAGAATGAGAGGGATTCAAAGCCATGACTGGGTGAGGAGCTTCATTAAGAGAATAAGACAGGGAGAGGAAGAGTGAGAAAAGGAGATAGCCAAAATATGTGGGATGACCTTGGAGGCCAGAGCAGCCTCAAGCAGTCTCTCTGGGAAGTACTGGACCAATCCCTAGAATGAAGGAAGGGCCTGATTACGTATAAACTTTTAGGTTAATGTGACATTGCACACCATGTGATTTCGTGTCACTATCACACCTGGTCTACTGCTGTAATGTAGTTCTCTCCTGAGGAGGAAATGGAACCATCTCTGTTGATTTAAGAGTGCTTATTGCAAAGTGCATTTACAATGATGTGTCCAGCGTTGAGGGAACCAAAGGACAGGCTGTCAGAGACCGATCGCCATGGTGAAATAGGCTCTGTGGTTACTCTGCTTGGACCCTTTGTCCAGTTAGTGTGCTTAGCCCCCGTAGTAGTAAATGTTGCTTCTCATATCGCTCAGCTCTTCTTTCATCAGTTTACCAAGTTTACCCGTGTTTCTTACTGTTTCTAAGCTACCAACCTTAAAGTTCACAAGAAACCATTGCTAACCCATTAGTCTGTAAGAGCAAGGGGATGGATGACAGTGGGAGCAAAGACCTTGGAGAGTTGCCTGAGAGAAACTGTGTTCCTTAGTTTGGGTCCAGGCAGGAGCTGAAAAGAAATATGCTGTGCACTCTCTCCTCATTTTCTCAGTTCTGTTCCTCTTTAGTCAAGCATGGCAGAACACTTGCCAGATATCAGTGTTAGCAATCTGGGGAGGTCGTCCTTTTAGGACCCTGAGCAAGAGGACTCAGGAGAAAGGGGGATGATAGACAAGAGCCTGCACAATGACCTTTCTCTCCTCCGATACAGCCAGACTAGTGCCAGACTGACCTTCAGATTTTTTTTTTCTGCTGTCCCTCACCAGCTTCACATCATCCAGGGATCTTCTGTAGCTTATGTGTGTGATCCCCGAAACTCTGAATTAGATACTGATCCAAGAATTCTGACCATGTACAAACAGGTTGTTACTCATTTATAAACTGTTAAATTTACTATTGTTGAGCCAGAGGTTGTAGCTCAATTGATAAAAGTGTTTTCCTAGCCTTCAGGAAGCCCTAGGTTTGAGTCCAATCATGGCATAAATCAAGCATAATGGGGCATGCTGCTAAGCTTAGCACTTTGGTAGAGGCAGGAGGAATAAGGAGTTCAAGTCCATTTATGGCTAAATAGAGATTTTTGAGGCCAGTTTGGACTGCATCAGACCCTGCTTAAATAAAGTAATTAATAAATTTAATTAATAGATTGATTTACTATAGCTATATGATATTTCGGCATATGGTATCCCTTTAGTTTAAGATATACCACATTGTGTGACAGACTTTTCCTGGGGAAACACAACACCCACGTTTCCTTCTGGTTAGGGAGCCCAATACAGACCAAAGTCCAAGTTGGTGGATCAATGAGTATGTTTGTGAAGTATGGATGAGGGATTATTTACAGGAACAGAAATGACTCAAAGACAGCTGCATCACCAAGGACCACCCCTGCACAGGTGACAACGCACAAAAGCTAGGAAGCTGAAGCACCCTGCACAGGCCGCAAGTAGCTCAGTGGGTTGGAGAGTGTTAGTTTCAGGTGGTTCAGTTGGTCTGAGCCTCTTTGAGGCAGCTCAACTGATCTTTTTTTTTTTTTCTTTTAAGCAGTTTGACCGGGTTCCTGCTTCTTCTAGGCTGCTCAGCTGATCTCTGTTTCTTTTAAGAGGCTAAGCTTTGTCTGAGAGTCTTTGCAGTTTTTCTTGTCTGACAGTGACTTGCAGCGGTATATTCTATTTATATATTCCTGGGAGGGAGGGGCCTAGTGCATCCCCTCTGTTTCAGGGACTTCCTGAAGTTATTTTAGGTTGTTTCTTTCCTGTATGAATGAACTTCCCTGGAGAGTGAATGTATCAATCTTGGAGAAAACTTCTACACAATCACCATTAATTATCTTGAAAAAAAACCTTATAATTTTCAGTTGTTCTGGACAATTTTTTGGCATAGATGACTATGTCAAAGACCAGTTTCAACAGGTCAAGGTAGCTTGTGGTGGTGGGCATAGAGTCAATGACTGATCACCCAGCAGACTTTTCTCTGATGGTAAAAAGCTTGATTCTCTAGGCTGGAACTGCTTGTTTCCAGCAAGGGGACTTTGTGGCTGTTGAAAAAAAGAAGAAAAAAGGAGGAAAAGACACATACACACATACACTAAATGAACGAAGCAAGAGGAGCTCCAACTAGCAAATTCCAACAAACTGCAGCAATTTCACATATATACATGTACACACATACATATATATGTATATACATACATATATACACATTCATACATTGGGTTGATGAAGCAAACTCCAAAGAGCCAGCTCCAACAATTTCATATTTTCTCCCACTGCTTATATATCCCAGCAAAATCTTTCAAGCAGCACAAACTCACAATGTGGTCACATTCTATTTTTCTTTAAGTGAACGATTATGATGAGCATATGTAGAGAAAAATATGTTCCCCTATACCCTCACATGATCAAACGGTTTATGTATTATAAATGAAAAACAAATCTTGAAAAGCAAAGTATTCCCAAGAACCCACATACATTTGTAATTAAGAAACTTGTTATAG
Organism: Pachyuromys duprasi; assembly: GCA_028658305.1. Lineage (NCBI taxonomy): Eukaryota > Metazoa > Chordata > Mammalia > Rodentia > Muridae > Pachyuromys > Pachyuromys duprasi. The sequence goes on along the minus strand of CM053749.1, from coordinate 16,366,735 downwards.
ATTAACAAAGTCTAAGCGAGCAAGGTAACTTTCTCAGCCAGTTTCTCTTTACTGGCAGGCTGCAATTTTCAGTTACAAACAATCAATTATTTTATTATTTATCTTGAAAAGTAATCATATAAAAATCTTAAAAGAATCACAAATTTAAACTTTTATATAAAAAACAATCCATTATTTCTACCTTAAATCCTCAAACTGAACATCTACTCAATAACAATTTTTATTAAATTTTATCAGGAAGCCGAGGCCAAAAATGGGTACACGAAAGTAATCATCACCTTGATTACCAGCCCAGCTTCAGTGAGAGAGTCACATCAGCCAGTGCTAATTTGAGCTATTGTTCTTGCTCCCTAACCTCAAAAAGTCCCTAGCTTTTTGAGTGTGCCTTTGTTGAGTGTACCTTTCTGAACTTCAAATTGTTCCTCACAATTTTCTACGTCAGAGCCACTGACAAAAAATATCTTAACCTAACCTTATTAAACAATCTATTTTTCCAAGTTCTTTCTAAGGGTGGTGGTCAATGCTAACAATCTACATCTCTAAGTTCTTTCCAAGGGTTGTGGTGGAATCATTCATCTGCTCCAGTAGCAATGCTTGAAAAAGATCAATCACTATTACTATAAATGCCAATGATACTGTCCAGTGAGGGGCTGGAAGCCTCCTTAGAGCTTTCATGCAACCCATATATTATGAAGGATGTGTTGACCACAAGAGCAACAAGTAGAGTGACGCTCTGTAACAACATAAAGTCCTCAGGACACACAGTCCTCGGGGCTCTGCCTCTCTGAGGCACATCCATCAAAGCTGTAACTGACTAGGGAGCTGCTTCCATGAGTTCTGAAGCTGTTTTGCAGTTCTTCTTGCACAGCCCTCAGAATGACTAGATTGCTGCCATCTTAAAGCAGGTAAAATGGCTGATGGGAACCTCATATAGAAGCAGATGTGTGCCACCTCTGACAACCCATGTGGTTTCTCACCTGCGTAACTGCATTATATCAATCTGAGGTTTTTATTGTTGTTTGTTTGTTTCATTTATAGAGGTGGGTAGTTGAAACTATTTGTTGCTGCTTGAAGCCTACTGGACATGTGGGGGGAAATGTGGTGTAGTAATCTGCAAATGGAAAGCGGAGGGAAGACAAACCCATGGAACCATCTGCACTGTGGAACTCATGCAGTTCCTATCAGACCCCTCATGCACACAAGGCACGTGGCCATCTGTCATATGGCCCAGGAGATGATTTCTATGGCATATGTGATTTCTAAGAGCCAGCTGCGGCTCTAGAAAGAACACCAATGGGAGGATAAATGACCTGTCCTATCAAGCTGAAAATGCAGATCCACAAAATTAGAAGAGCAGACAGCATAGTTTTCTCATTGCTTGTGAACCTATGAGCAATTATAGCCCATGCTATGTGTGGCTTCTCTGGTGAACTACTGAGTGGAGAAGTGGCTGTGAACTTTAAGGGAAATAGGCCCTGATAGCATGAGCTCCAAAGGCAAAAGGACTTTACAGGAGTGAATTGAGCTTTGCTTTTAAAATAATGGGGTGAAATCTCAGAGATTCCAAGCTGGCAGCAGAATGATTTTGTTTTGCAAGAAGCCAGACAATGAGAATAATAGCTGAAACTTTGAGAGCATTTACTATGGGCCTAAAGTTGTACAAACCATTGGATGTACATTATTTCATACATTCTTTACAGAACGTTTTCTTGGTGGGTGCTACTACCAGACAGGTTGGGGGTCCTGTTCAGTGTTTCACGGTGAGTAGAGGAGCTGAGATTTAAGAAATCCAACCTGGAACTACTCTTCTTTTTGATAGAGTCTTTTGCATTATACATCATCATTAAGACTGGCATTAGGGGAGTTAGCAGAATAATCCAGGGGATAAGAGCATTTGCTACTCATTCAGAGGACCTGAGTTTGGTTCCTAGAACCCACATGGCAGCTCACAATTGTCCGTAACTCTAGTTCCAGAAGATCTAGAGCTTCTTTTGGTCTCCATGGGTAACACACACACACACACACACACACACACACACAGATTGGCACTTACATACATGCAGGCAATAGACTCATACCTGTAAAATAAACATAAATAAATCTTAAGTAGAAGACTGGCATTAGAGAAGATGATCCATTCTTTGGGAGAAGCTTGCTTATTCTTTGTGGAAGCTGCACATCTGGAAAAGGACAGGTGTGATACTACGAAGGAACATTGGGGGAGGTTCCTAGAGAGAGGAGAGGCTACCAGAATGGCAGAAGAATGCTGTGGACTGGAAGGAACCCATGAGTGTATTGGGAGAATCAAGAGTTCAGGATGACTCTGACCTCCTAAAACCTGGAAATGTCCACCGCACACTCCCCACCCTGTGTATGTACAAGCCACCTTCATCCTAGACGGTTCTTTCCCCATTTTCTTTGTCAGAGTCTTCATTCAGTTCAGGCATGCTTTGGCACTCCTGCTGCTCACAATTTGTACCAATATGGGGGTCGTAATTTAGTAAGCCTTGGGTTTACAACCTGCTCATTTTCTATATTTGATTACCAGTTATTTTGAAACAGAAAGGAAGTATGAGTGTGGGGGCTGACACAAGCCAAGGATATTTGTCATGTTCATTGTGCCTTGGTAGGCTTGGCTGTTTCCACAGAGAAGGTTCTGCATATTTTGGGCAAGGAGAGGGAAAGCTGGCACTGAAGCTCCAGCCCTTCCATTAGAATGATTCTGCGACATGGGCAAGCAGCCAATCTTCTCTGAGCTCAGCCTCTCTAATATGTAAAAAAAACAAATGTCCCACAGTCTTTATTACTATTCAGTTGGTAGAAGACAGAATTGCTGCCATTCTTGAACTAACACATTTAAAAATAATAATAGGATGGCAATTCCCCTCCATCACAAGCACACTTCAACCTGACCTTTTAGAGATGGGGATGGCACATATTTGCTGACTACATAGTAAATATTTCAGCCATTTTTGACCCTGCAATCTCTATTTCGCCTACTCAGTTCAGTTACTGGATAATAATCACAGATAATAAGTAAGTAAATATGTGTATGCCTGCATCTCACTAAAACTTTACTGGTGTGTGTGTGTGTGTGTGTGTGTGTGTGTGTGTGTGTGTGTATGTTTAAGGCTGAGGTGTAATCAGCACCCTGTGAAAGAGGTGGCCCATTGTGCTCATTTGAACTATTATGGCCTTAGCAATAGGCGGAAACTAAATACTTATGGTAGAAAGCAATGAGACAGGGAGAAAGTGTCCCAAGTTTACAGGAGAAATTTCACTGTAAGACACGAAGATCAGGAAGCCATTGTTGGTTCTCCTGCTAAGAGCAGAAGCACAGAGCATGCTATCAGACTGTTTTCTCTAATGTGTCTTTCAGCATCTTCACAGGCTTGCTCTGTTCAGAGGAGGAGAGAGTGAGCACCTCCAGCCTGAGCAATGCATGGTGTTACTGTGAAAGACATCGAGTTGAACTGGATGGAAGGCACGTGCAGACAGACCCATAGCTGACATTTCCAGGCATTCAGAATCAGGCTTTGTGGGTTTATTTGTTTTAGTTTTTGTTTTTGCCTCCTCATTTTCCTCTTTTGGTTTTGAGTTCTGATGTGACAACCGAGAGTCTAGAAGGTAAGGAAAGAACAGACTTAGTATGAGATAGAGAAACCCACGCTGGCGTTCCCTTGGGTGCTGGCTTGTGAGGGCATCTTGGGAAAGAAATCTAGAGTTTCAAGGTGAGAAACTTAGATTTTTTTTTCAGAGACAAGCCTATGGACTTCTCTGTAATGGAGGAGAGTTAGAGTTTAAACAACAGAGGGGGCCGTGAGATGGTGTAGTGGATAGAGGTGCTCACTGTGTAAGCCTGGTAATCTGAGTTCTCCTTCTGGAACCTACACAGGCAGAAGGAGAGAACAGCTCCACAAGGTTGCCCTCTGACCTCTAAACGTGCTGCGTGGTACACATGCGCCTGTGCTTGCAAGCACACCTGATATATAACAATAGTAATTAAAGATAATAAATGAGATGTGATAAAAATTAATTAGCCAACAGATCAGTAAGAAAAAAATTCACATAACTCTTATACTGAATATACATTTAGATTGCGTTTTGTGCTCTGTTTCACCAAGTTCATTAACTTTATTTCACAGATTAAAATTTTTCCTATGCAAATGATACAGGAGAATGGTGTTTTTAGCCAAGTGTGCCGGCATCTGTTTGGGAAGCTTTATTTTGGTGGTGGTGGGGAGGGTGGTTTGTTATCTGCTTCGCTGAAACTGCTAGTCAGTTGGAAAGTGAAATAATAAAGACTTTCAACATCCAAATCTGTTTGCTGAACACACAGATCCATTGGGGAGCGGGAGGGGAGCTTTCTCCTTTGAAAAATATTGCAGTGACTGGCACGTCTTTATTATTTTTTTCTTTTTATTTCCTAACACAGAATGAAGAAGATGAGCAACATTTATGAGTCAGCTGCCAACACGCTGGGGATCTTTAACAGCCCCTGCTTGACCAAAGTCGAGCTGCGTGTGGCCTGCAAGGGCATTTCCGACAGAGATGCTCTGTCCAAGCCGGACCCTTGTGTGATCCTCAAGATGCAGTCCCACGGGCAGTGGTTCGAGGTAGGCTTGTCCTCGGAGCCAGACAGAAACCTGGCTGAAGGGTCCGTGCAGTTAAACAAAACATTTCCTACCATGGGCTGGTTTATTCTAAAACAACAGAAAGTTCCAGTGTTTCTGTTTATGTCATGAAGTTTTGATATGGCTGTTTTGATACTGGGATGCTTTGGCAATCTGTGAGCCTGGAATTTTCAGGATGCTTTTGATAACTCCTGAGAGATAGCTATGATGCATTCTGTCCTTCACCCCATCATTGACAAAATATTAACAGGTCAGAAACAGACCTGCATCCCGAGCCTAGGCTGGCTGGGGGGGATAAGACAGATGCTGTAAAAATTGGTTCCACAGTGCCAAGGTGGAATTTGGGTTATATTTATTAATGACCAGGCGCCTGGGCAGGATAGGGCAGAGTCTCCTCGTTCTGAGGGAACCCATTTGGGAGGAGGAGAAAAGTGATAACTCACACAGAGTCAGTACAGGATATAGGGTTGTTCTAGATGGAGAGAGGAGTCTGGGGTGACTGGTATGAGCAAGCCAGTCCTGTGAGGGCAAGCTCTGGACCTGGGAGCTGGGCTGGACATCCAGGGATGTTGGTCAGAATGAGCTAAGGCTGAGGGCTGATGAAACTGTGAGCAGAACCATAGGGAAAGGAGCTGATATGGGTCACATCAGAGCTCTGTGAGAGACAGCACAAGTTTTAAGGAGTGTTACTGATCTCAGAACCAGGTGTCTGAAGGAACCCAAGTCTCAAGGCCCAGGGGAATTATCCCCAGACCCATGGCATTGGGGTTCTTTGTTGGATGTATGACCTTAATCTGAGTTGGTTGGGGACTGGAGAAAGAGAAGCCTGTGTGTGTGGTAATCCTGAGAAGTATGACAGTGAAGAGATACATTGGGGTGATGGATATGGGAGGAAGAAGGAAAGAGCTGAGGGCCTACATGTTCATAGTGCTTTAAGTGGTGCTGGAAGGAAGCAAGCCATGAGAAACTCTAGAGCCCAGTGGATCATGGGTAATGGCATAAATGAAAGGGTATTGCTATGAATTAGCCTTCAAAGAGTGGTAATTTCCAGTTTGTCACAAGAGGACTTGGTATTTTATTATATTCATTTGAGGAAGGATTTGATCTTTCGTTCATTTTTGTATGTTTGTTTGTTAGTTTGCCTCTTAGACTCTAGCCCATCAGTGACCCATGGAAAAACCACGCTGTAGGGAAAAACAGTGGGCTCTCTGCATCCCCTGGACTAGCTTAGCTAGAAGCTATGCTGACAAACACTCCTGTAGACATGATGGTACTTGGGGAAAGGCAAAGGTGACTGCCACACAGGGTATACAATATTTGTTGTTTTGAGTTAAAATTAAAACAACCTGAGTTACATTTTAGCAGTGACTTATCAAGGCTATAAGTGAACTGATATAGTAACTCCAGTTTCTGATTGGAAAAAAAAAACAAGGATAAGAAGAGTATGGTGGCTTTATTCAATATTATTCTGCTCGTTTGTGTGGAAGGCAATATTTAAACCAGGTGGCTCTGTAGCCTGAACTTTTTATTGCAGTTTCAGACTTACTGTAGTAAGTGGTACAGTCTTTGATGGTTTATTTGGAAATCCTGCAGGCTGAGTTCTACAGATGGGCTTTTGTTGCTATTGTTTATTTAGAATCAAAATGTTGCGTCTAGGCACCTGTTTTAAATAGCATTTTTTCTTTTTACTCTTTTATGTTTTTCAATTAATGATCAAAATAAGGGCATCATTATGGCATTTTCACATATATGCCAGAGCTTCATTGCTGTGAAGAGATGCCATGGCTCTCTTCACATTTAATTTGGGCTTATTTACATTTAGAGGTTTAGTCCATTATCATCATGGTAGGAAGCATGGTAGCATGCAGGCAGACTCAGGGCTGGAGAGGGAGCTGGGACTTTTACATTCGGAGCCATAGGGAGCAGAAAGAGCACAAGACACTGGGCCTGGCTTGGGCATTTAAACCCCAAAGCCCACCTCTTGCGACAAACTTCCTCCAACAAGGCTACATCTCCTAATTTCTGTCAAGTAGTACCACTCCCCAGTGACCAGGCATTCAATGCTATGAGCCTATGGGGGCCATTTTTATTCAAAGTACCACAATATGTATTACTGTATCCGTTTTAGTGCTAGGGACCTCTCTAGTCTCTCCTCACCAATTCTTAGGGTTCTCTTCCTTCCCCCAAATAGTGCTCCTTCTGTTCTGATGGTGTGTCTGTGTGTGTTCAAGTGCAAATTTTGCACACGAGTGAAAACATGCTGTGTGAGTCAGGGTTTCCTAGAGGAACAGAAACTAACAGGATGGATATGTATTAAAAAGAGATTTTTAGATTGGCTTACATGTGTGGTCTGGGTCACCCTTCACACTGGAGACTGGCTCAGAACCCAGCAGCCATTTGGCAGCCTAAGTCTAGACAGTCCCCACCTGACGCTGAAAGCCTGATCTTGGAGAGACACTGGCGTTCAGTCCTCCAAGGACTGGAAGGACAATGAGTCTGCATTCCATCCTCAGCAAACGATGACAGCCCAGGCAACATAACAGAGGTACACACAGTGGCTTTAGGAGTGAGGGTAGGTAGCTGAAAATAAGCATCCTTTGTCCTCTTTCCTGTCTGGGCTGCTACTGAAGGATGCTGCCAGCCAACCCTGGGGCGGGACTTTCTCCCTGAGTAGATTCTTGCAGGAAATACCTGCCCAGCACTGGTGTCTCTTGAGTTAATCCCAAGCCAACTCCTTTGCATCTGTTAGGATCTGCCTGGTAGGCTTCTCATCTGTTTATGAAAAGATAGGACAGCCTTCTCCTCCATGGTGGGAGGGACTATCATAAGATTTGAGAGGCAACATGTTTACTCATGTAAGCCTATGATGGCAACCATTTGTCTGAGTGTTGATAGCTGTTCAGGAGTAGATGGGTTCAGGTGAGGGGAAGCATGCCTGGAGAATGAATGATAGGCAGATTGGGATCCTAAATTAAGTCTTACATTATAAGTGTGAAACCATCTTTCACTGAGGTTTATGGGTCAGAGCATGTTTTCTCCTTCTAAGCAAAGTTCTTGTAGACTTTGTTGGTGAACCTTCTAAAAAGTAAATCTTGGCTCACAACAAAAGAAAATGAAAGGAGTACAGTATGGAAAAGTCCCTTTTTGAAAATTAGCCAGAGAATAAATTGTTTTCTAAAACACCTTTCATGCTATTTAACTATTGTATATATTGCTTTTTTTTCTGACATACTTTTTTTCAGTTTTTTTTTTTTTTTTTTTGAGACAGGGTTTCTCTGTGTGTAGCTGTCCTGGAACTTGCTTGCCTCAAACTCATAGAAATCCACCTGCCTGCCCCGCCCCCCCCCACCCCCAGCCCCCAAGTGCTGGAATTAAGGCTTAAACCTTCTCTTTTTCTAACTCCATTTTAAATATTTGTCTATTTAGTACGTGCTGAAGATGAGAGCCGGTGTGTGCCACAGTGCATGTGTGGGGTCAAAGGGTAACTTGCAGAAATTCGCACCTTGCACCATGTGTGTTCTAGTTTATAGAAGCCAAGTTATCCTTTTGGTGATAGTAGCCTTTACCCTCTGAGCTACCTCATAGGCTCTATTTTAACATGGTTCTTATGCGTGTAAAATGTTCTTTTCTGACTCTATTGCCTAGCGGTATATGCATTTACCACATTACTATAATTTTGATACAATGTAAATTTCAAGTTGTATAATATCTTATCAAGTAGATTTACTTAAGCTGCTGTTCTCTTTTTTAACTTCGAAGCTGCCTTTTAAAAATGCCTTAATTTAAGTAATACCAGGCTGAACATCTTCGTGCACAAAATTTTTCAGTTATTTTTGGATGGGTTCCTAGAAGAGATGCTGTCGAAATAGAACTGGTGGGATGAGGCTTGGACGTTTTGTTTTATTATTATTATTATTATTATTTGAGGACTTCACACATGGGCATTGCTTTTATATCACTCCTGCTCTTCCAGTGTCTCCCCCTCCCTCCTTCCCCAATTCATAGCCTCTTCTTTACTATTGTTTTGTATATACACACACACATTCAGAGCTGGGCACTTAGGATTAGATGACCTGTGACCAAGCATGTCCCTGGCAGAAACAGATTCCTTTCTCAGCAGCTGTGGCCCACCTGTATCTCCTCATCGAGAGGTAGAGCTTGCTCCTAACACTTGGTGGAATTTTTCCTCTCCACGTTGCCACGTCAGCTGGTATTGTTCTCACACTCAACCACATTGTTGAGCACCTTTTACCCGTCATGTCTAGGGGACGTTAACTATCAGGAGGCAACTTGATACACTGGCTCATGCAATCTTCTGCTTCCTCTTCCATGATTTCCCCTGAGTCTCAGATGTATGGGCTGTGCTGTCACAGATCAGTTAGGGTTGGACACCTGTTAGTCACTTATTCTCTTCATTCTTACCACTTGTTGATTTCTGTAATTGTCTCAATATGTTGCAAAAAAAAAGAAGCTTCTTTGATGAGGGATGAGAGCTACACTTATCTGTGGGTAGAAGGAAAATAAAATACAATCACAAATCACATTGATTTAGGAAAAACGACAGTACAACTACTACTACTTCTCTAGACTCTGTGACTGATCTCTCTGGCTACAGGTAGCTAGCTAGGATTATCAGGCATGACTTCCCTCCCATTGAGATGACTAGGAAAACAGAGCCCCATGCCAGGCGGCTGCCAAAAAGAATTTATTTTGAGTGATTATTGATGAAAGAGTTGAAACCAAATAAAGACTGTGAAGTAACTTTGAGATGAGAACCAGGAAATCTGTACTTTGCTTAGAGCTGGGAAAGTGAGGTGTTGAGACAGTCTTGTAAAGCTGGCTGAGATCTAGATTTCAAATACTCAGAAACTGGGACAATGCGTCTTCATTGCATTGATGAAACGGAGACCCAGTTACTAAAGCTGTGCCAGCCCACCACTGGACAAGAGGGACAAAAGGAAGAAGAGAGTATTGAAGAGCAGCAGGTTGCACTACCTAGGAGAAGCTCCATGGAGTGGAGTTGGGGGAAGGACCGACCTGCTGGGAGGGGGAAAAGCTACAGAGGACTCGAGAAGCTGTCTTGAGGTCAACAGGGATAACCTGTCATTTTCCTTCCTGTTGTTCTCCCATCTCCCTCCATTTCCTCCTATTGGACAAACTTTGCTGGAAGTCTGCTGGCCAAATTTGCAGGGAGAGAACGCAGAATGTATTTTAGACCAGAAAGGCAAACAGACGACACATAGACCCTCTAACCACCCACTTGGAGAATCATTTACAGTTAACAAGTGGTGAGCATTTATTTAGTGACACCGCCTACTTTCTGATGCAAGTTCCAAAAGCGACACTTACATCCTCACATCTATGCTAGAAGTGAGGAGTGATGTTTTCATTTATTTTTATTTTTTATATATAATTTTTATTTTTTTATACTAATCACAGGTTATTTACTTTGTATCCCAGCCATAGACCCCTCCTTCATTCCCTCCCAATGCCACCCTCCCTCCCCCATCTCCTCCCTCTCCCTTTCCAAGTCCACTGATAGGGGAGTTCTCCTCCCCTTCCATCTGACCCTAGCTTATCATGTCTCTTCAGGACTGGCTGCAATGTCCTCCTCTGTGGCCTAGTAAGGCTGCTCCTCCCTTGGTGGGGAGGAGGTCAAAGAGCCAGCCACTGAGTTCATGTCAGAACTCCCTTACCAGGGAACCCACTTAGATACTGAGCTACCATGGGCTACATCCGAGTAGATGTAGAGGGCCTCTGAAAGACTCTACCTAGCAGTGTATCAAAGCAGATGCTGAGACTCATAACCAAACCTTCGGCAGAGTGCAAGGAATCATACGAAAGAAGGGGGAGTTAGTATGACCTGGAAAGGACAGGAGCTCCACAAGGACTAAACATATCAGGGCACAGGGGTCTTTTATGAGACTGTTTCTCCAACCAAGGACTATGTATGGATATAACCTAGAACCCCTGCTAGGAGTGATATTTTTAATGATGGCCATCAAGCATGAGACACAATTCAGTGGGGAGATGTACTGAAGGGTGAATTTTTCTGTACCCATCTCCTGTTGAAAACCTTGGTGACAAGAGAGATTCCTATGTACAGAAACACAGAACTTGAAGAAATGCTTCTCTCCAAGGTTTAAGACTGTTTAACTTTCTCAGTATCTTTATCATGTGAAATCTGAGATGCTAAACAAATAATGAAGGGATTGTTGAGGAGCTTTTGGATGAGACTCAGAAAATCAAAATAAGCTTACGTTTCAGCAGTGAGAGCTTTAAAGTTTAGGGGGGGAAAGGCCATATCCAATCTTTCGACATTTCAGCATGATGCTGTGGTTTATGATCATGCTGGGCCACATCCCTAGCTATCTGGGAACACATTTGGGCTGTGGGCTGCAGGTTGGACTTGCCTGCTGGCATGCCCAGCAGAATTATCTGCAAAGATGGACGATGCAGACTTGCTCTGTCCAATGAGTGGCAATTGAGCAGGTTGACAGTGGCTAGCATAACTAAGAATTAACTTCTGAAGTACTTACTTTTAACTAATGTTTAAATTCATTGTGATTTTAACAAGCTAGTTTAGGCCATGAACATTCCTGGTAAGGGGGCAAGCAGCCAAAAGTGGAGCATGAGAGAGGAAATTAAACTTTGACATTTGTTTGAATACAGCTTCTAATTACTGTTTGGTTTTTTTCCCCTTAATTTATATGCGTGCATATTTTGCCAGCATGTATATCTGTGAACCACATATATGTGTGGTGTCCAAGGAGGCCAAAAGAGGGCATAGGATCCCCTAGAACTGGAGCTATAGATGGTTGTGAGCAATTTTATGGGTACAAGGAGTCAAACCTGAGTATGCCTAGTGTACTTTATTGACATGGCTTACTGAAGGAAGAGAAAACTTGCGAGTTGAATGTAGTTTCCAAACATTGAGTTTTACGCCATGCTCAATTTCCTTAGTTTGGGGTCATATCAATCATTTACAATCTCTTACGTACCCCCTCTTGGCCACACAAAGATGAAAGTATATGGTTAATGAGAATGTAGAGCTTTCAGCTTCTGAGGAGGCGTGGGAATAGTCCCTTCTTGTCTCTTGTGAGTGCCAATTCATTGATTAATCTGGGAACTGGACAGCTCAACCAGGTGTGATAAATGAAGGCTTCCTAGAGAGCTTGGCGGCAGACGCTTGTGACCCAAAGGCTTTCCCCCTGTTTCCTGGAACACAGGGTCTCCTCCATGGCAATGCTGGATGTTTTCCATGGATCAGAGCCAAGTTGATGATTGTGTGGCCTTGGGCCCAGATCCTGTGAATGGTGAGAACTTGTCGTCATGGGGAAACCCAAATTGCATTGCAGGTTTTGAAGATGTTGCTTCAATCCCTGTTAATCTCACTTTTATACTTAATTTTGAGAGATGATTATTGGGCTCATAGGACATGCTGAACAGCTTAGGGCTAAGCACTCTTGGAGTCATTCCATATGAAAATACGTGTTAGTGAATCTTGGGCTTTGGATGTGTTAGCCATGAGTAACAGTTATTAACAATTATGATTATTATCTTTAACACATTAGTGGTGAACTCTGATATAAGGTTATTATTAATGATGATACTATATGCACATAGCGAGCCCTTTATATTCATAATCTTGGCTTATGTTTTTTATTTTCTTCTCATACTAGTCCTATGAAAAGACATTAAAATTAGCTGCAAAGTGCACTGCACTCCACGAAGAAAGAACGATCTATGTCCCTAAATGTGTCACTGTCAAGCAGTACTCACTCTGTCTTAGAGACAGAGGACTGGAGGCTCAGATAGTTCTCAAAAAAGAGCTTAAACGGTTCTTGATTTAGACCTTTTTTCTTATTCTTAAACGTGTAGTGGGCACAGTGGGGTGATGCCAAAAATTAACCCGTATCCCACTGCTCTTTCCAATGAAGCATGGACGGAAACACACCTATACACGGTCCCTTGACACAGCCTGGGGAGTTCTTTTTTAGAGACTTTGACTGAAGCCAACCCAGGCTTCCTTGCTTTAACACAGAAAAGAATTTCAGGATGAGCCAATGTAACCCGCAGTTGGGAGTTTATTAAAAGGGATACAAACAAGGGTTAAGAGAAAAGAAACGCCAGGAGAGCAGTAAGACACCTACATGGGTGGGAGTGAGCTTCTCAAAGAAGAATGATACTTTGTGATCTTTACGATAATCATGTGTACTGTTTTGGTGCCTTTTGAAGTCATTAACATCAAAGGCTACTCAAGAAATCTAAGTGAGATCACAAGGTGGTCTTTGAGCAGCATCTGGTGTGACCACAGTGGAGAAGGTTAGACTCTAGAGCACAGGCTTGTAGCACATCATTGTAAGCAAGACTAATAGTCTTGTTTGTTAGAATCCTGGAAAATGTCTGGGAGAGGGCTGAGTTCACATACACCAAGCCCTAAGCCTAGTTTAAAGCTATTTTAACGTCATCCACAACATGTGTTAGTTGTGCTGGGATTCTTGATTCTTAGATGATGAGAAGCCTCAGCCAGACTCCTTGGGGAAGGGCTGGTTTCCACTTCCACATCCATGTAACATTTCCCATCCTTCTAACCTGCCTCAGTGCCACTATTTCCCTTTTTTTTCTCCTCCTTTACTCTACCCTATCCAGATCCAGGCTTTGGTCCCCATATGCTCTAGCGTTCCTGTTAGCACCACAGAAAGGGGTGGCTATGTGTTCACATATGTCACAGAGAAGCGTATTATGAATGTTGACTGGTACATGAAGAAATGAGATCTATGGTACATGGCTCTTTCATGCTTAGAATGATTACGAACCATGACCGTTTTGTAAACAGAGCTATGGTGACAGATCCCAAAAGAGTAGTTTTGAGAACAAAATTTTTTTTTTAAATTGTGTTTTTTAGTGAGACAATTTACATATAAAACACATCCTCTTTTAATGTTCTGCTGGGTAAAATTTGACAAATGTATGCACTGATGAAAACATTATCCCAGCTGAGATATAGAATATTTCTTAAAATATTCAAAATTTTTAAGTCAAAATATGTTAATCAAGTGTGATTTTTATTTTGAAGCCCACGTTACTGAGTTTAATTATTATATAAAAACTTCATAAATCAGTATTACACTTTGATAAGTTTAGACACATATATGTACATATGCTAATATCTCCAGATCCAGCTAATGAATATATTTATCGCCTCCTTATGCTTCCATATGACTCTTTGGTTTGGTTTGTTTTTCATGATGGCAAAGACACTTAATATGAGATTCATTTTCTTAAAATTTTATAAACATCATAACTTATTGCTAACCCCAGGCATTATGTGATAGTGGTCACCTCTGGAACTTACTTTATACAGCTGTTACTTTATGTAACTTTAACAAAAATTTACCATATTGTCTCTGTGTACCCTGGTAATTAGCATACTAATGTCCTTTTTCTATACCTTTGACTACATAAGGGGAATCACACTGTTGGTTCTGTTACTGGCTTATTTCACTTAGCCCAGTGCTGTACAGGTCCATGATGTCTGAGCCACAAATGCTAAAAATGTCTTCCCTTTTACAGATGAGTGATATTTTATTGCATGTATATGCTATACTTTATACTCATTTATTTGAGAAAATTTATATAGACGTTTCCATGCCTTGTATCATGAATAGGCTGGAATAAACACAGGAATGCAGAGATCTTAGGGATGCTTGGGAAAGATATCCAGGAGTGAGTTTCCTGGATCATCTGGTAGTTCTATTTTTAGAATTTAAACTCCATATTCTTTTTTTTTAGTGGCTGTTGCATTTCCCATTCCTAACAACATTGTACAAAGACTCCAACTCTCCCCAACCTTATAATAACCTTGGTGTCTTTTTAGAAATAGAATAGTTACCCTTCCAGGTGTGATGTGATATCTCACTATAGTATTGATTTTCATTCTCTCATGATTATTGATATGGAATACCTTTTCACCTGTCCGCTGACCATTTTCATATCAGCTTCTAAGAACTGTCAGTTCATGTACATTATTTTTAAAATTAAGTTATTTTTTCTGTTATTAATTTGTTCAGCCACTAAGTTTAGGAATCGCTAATCTATTTTGGAAATCAATTCCTTGCCAGGTAAGTGGCATGCAAATATTTTCTCCCATTTTGTAAGTTGTGTTTCCGCTCTGCTGACTGCTTCCTCCGCTGTATAAAAGCATTTTAGTTTGCTGCGATACTGCTCATCTCATTCTGCTTTGGTTGTTGATGCAACTGGTGTCCAAGCCAAAACAAATTCTTGTTGTGGTTAATGTCAATAAGCGTTCCCTCTTAAGTTTCTTGTAGAAACTTAGAGTTTTGGATCTTAATCCATTATGAATTGCTTTTTCTTGTGGTGTGAGATAATGATCCAGTTTCATCCTTCTGCTGTAGATGTCCAGTTTTTCCCAATATCATTGGTTGACAGAGCCATTCTTTCCCCATTGTATATCAATGATCAGTTCACCAACACAAATGCTTAAATTCCTCTACATTTGAAGCCACTGACTCTCAGATTGTGTGCCCACTAGGACATTATAGTTAACTGACAGGAATTCTAAATTACATTATTAAAACATATTAAAGTATTAAGCATAATGGGATTCTATGTGAGATTTTGGTTTAAGGAGAAAAGATATGGTCCCATTTCCAAAACGGTATTGGAGCACTCCAGGAAGAAACTTACACTTGCAGCTGATTCAGCTACTTATGGCATGGGCCACCAGACTTCAGGGACCGTTAGAAGCCTTGTTACTAGCCTGGTGGTAGTAAGAAATAAAGCATAAGTCTACCGCAGGTTCACTGTGTGACCTTAGAAATGTCCTCCATCATCCCTGAGCTTCTTATAAAGCCTCATCTCTAAATGGTTGTGAAGGTGGAGTAAGTGGCTGGCAGGATAATGAAGAGTCTGAAGATAGTCTGGAATGATATCACTTCAGTTTTCCACATGAGCTTATGCCTACATTTTTCATCATCCACACAATGGAGATAGTAAGGTTTACTGTGAGAATGAGAGCCAATGATGCTTGAGAATTGCTTAACAAAGTACCTGGTACACAGTGGGCACTGCATAAATATTAGACACGACTCTGTTCAATGGAGACAATTCATGAAGACTAATATCATATGACAACCATACCACAGATCCATTGGTGTTCAACATGTATGTATGTATGTATGAATATCTATATCTGTATAGACATATGAAAATCTTATCATGCCATGCTCACATCTGGATGTGTTTTATCGCAGAGGCAATGTTTTGGTCTGCTGTCTAGCCCAAGGACTCTTGGTCCTATTGTCTGTAGAAAGAGACTCTTCCTTACATAAGAAGATTTAACAGATCTGTACATTTCCATCACGTGAACAAACACCTGATTGATGGGTTTCAACTCCCTTGTGGGGAATTATCTGACTCTCCTTATCCCCTCCACATTCTGCATTTTGAAGAAGATGAATTGGTGTGGAAAAAGTTCACTCTGCTGGTCTGTGTTCTCTAATCTGTAAGCTTGGAATCTCAGGAGAGGCCATGCTGATAACCTCCTTTCTCATTTCTGCTTTTTTTTTTTTTTTTTTGCCAACATGGTCCTCCACTGTCTGACAGACTTAGCAGTGACAAGAAAATTTCTCGCCTTCTGAAAGCTCTAGATGTTCTTGGGGTCAGTTTATAGGCTAATTAAATATTTTATCTTGACTGAAGCTTGGAAATCTTCAGTTCCCTATCTTGGATCCTGTTTTCAAACACTTGACTTTCTGAGCGCTCCCTCTCATCTGCGACTTAGTCCCACATCTTTTCCTCTTGAATACCCAGATAGGTCTCTTGGTGAAAGATCACAGCTCAGAACTGTGTATCAAAGGAGGATCGGACTTGAAAGACTAGGCATGATTTAATGGTCAGTGTTTCAAATTATCTACAAGTGTCTTCACACCTCAGGCTCGAACTAATAGATGTGGACTTCCACTAACGACAGTCCAGGATATGGGTATGGACCCTCTTTGTAACAGGAAATGCCCACCTCTCCCACACAGTGGAGTCCTGGACTACACCTGGATGCATCAGTTGTCTGAGGTTTTCGTCTTATTGGCATATGGAGCACAGTTGCTTTGAAGTGTGTGGGTATGAGGAATGTAGTCACACTTAAGATCGCAGTCCTTATTTAGAGAGCCCTCTAGAAATCTCCAATGAGACAGTGTAAAGTTTGTGAAAGGAAAGACACTCAACCCTGAATGTTCGACGTAGGCAATGGATAGCTTCAAGGAGTATGAAAGGAAGGGAAGATGTAGAATAGTCTCTCTCCTGCTGTTAAGAACGTGTACATATACATTACCACTACTAGATATGAGAAAAATGAAGGAAGTAAACCAGTACCTGCGGAGCTCTTTCCCACTTCTTTTGTTTTCTCATCAGTTCCGCAGACTGACCCTCATGGCTAGTAATATAATTTCAGTTACTCATCACAGAATAAGAAAGATGAGTTCTGAAATGCCATGATGACTTCTCCAAAAAGGTGTGGTCATTGTGATGGAGCCTGCTCTCAGAATCCTCTGGCTTCAGATTCAGAACCCAGTCACTGTAAGAGTCCCCTTCTGCTGGTGCCCACAATGCCGAGTCCTGGCGTTGATTTCTTACTGGATCAGTGGCTTTGGAATGATGATTAAAGCTTAATCTGTCCGAGTCTTGTTCAGTAAACCAGTGAGGTTATTGGGCTTACTTATAGGAGATTAGGTGACTCACAGGCAGCTGCATTACTGAAAAGCCCACCCTAGGATATGTGTCTTTGTTACTTTGCTATTGCTATATTATGGGACAAAGCAACTTAGAAAAGAAAATGTATATTGGATCTCACAGTTCCTGAGGGTTAGAGCCCATGATCATCATGGCATAGAGCATGGCAGCAGGCGGTCAGACGTGGGACTGGAGCAGTATCTGAGAGCTTACATCCTGTTCCACAGGTGTTAGGCAGAAAGAGAGAGGGAGGTGCTGGGAATAGCATGGGCTTTTTAAACCTCAAAGGCCACCCCTGGTGACACAGCTCCTTCAAAGAGGCCACACCCCCTAATCCTTCCCAAACAAGTCTATGAAGTGAGGACCAAGTATTCAGACATTTGAGCATGGGGATGGGGGAGGAGGAGACAGGGGTGGTTGCTAAACCACTACAATGGGTAGCAACTCACCAAGGCTACATCCCTGTAGGTGGCTACATGACTGGCAGACAGCTCCATCAGTTGTACTGTCTCTTCCCCCAGCAACTGTTACTGCTTGTACAACACCATGTACAGGGGCCTTGTAAATCCTGCAAGTTTCTTACAACTTTATAAGAATCTCCTTGAGACTTGTGAGTTGTGTTTACTTTCTGGGCCTCAGCTAAATACTTCAACTTGCTGGAAATAGTTCCACAACACGAATGGAATGCTTGGAACAGAAAAGTGGCTTGTACTTTAGGAAATAACAGCACTTGCTTGTGATAGACAATGCACAAAGACAAATTTGGATGCTGCAGAGGGCTCAGGCGGCCACTGGATTTGTTCTTCTGAGAATTGTGATAGTATGGATAGGAGGTTATTATGGGGAAATCAAGAGTAGTTGAAAATGAGCTTCATTTAAAAAGTAATCCTCGCACTTTTTACTGAAGGATTGGATACTAAACACTTAAGAGCTAACAGAGATTCCAGAGCTGTGAGGTTGGGCGACTGAGAGACGTGCTGAGGGGAGGAGTTAGTCACTTCCAGATTGGAGTCGCATCAACAACTCTGAATATATTTTAATGTTGGAAGAAATACAGCATATGCATACGGTTCAACTCTGGCAGAGGCGGTCTGTATTTGAGCTCTAGAGCTATTGTTTATTGTCTATAAAATCTTGTATAAATAAGTTACCTATATTTCCTCATTTACAAATGGAGATACTAAAATGACCTGTATCATTTAATTATTAATTTATTATTGTTATTAATATGATTGATTCTTAGATGATTTCTACATGATTCATTCTTAGAAGTCATGTCAAAGAGTATATTCACTTTTGTAAACTTTAAAAATAATTCAAGTTCCTATCTGAAGCAACCATAGCAATATATACTTAGATGAAGGAGGGTAATTTAAAGAATATTTAAAGTGTTTCCAGGGTAACAAATACTCTCGCCCCAGTCATGGAGTGCAGATTTCCTTGGTTGTTTTTAGTAACTTTTTAATTGCTGTGATCACATACCAACAGAAACATTAATGTAAGGGAGAAGTTGTTGGCTTTGGCTCATGGCTTCAGAAGGTGCGGTCCAGGGTCACTGTACTCCGTGTCTCTGACCCCATCATGAAGCAAAGCATCATGGCAGCAGGGCCTCATGATGAAGGAGCTTCTCCATGGCAGAGTGCCAGCAGACATGGGCAGGGAGGGGAGGACAGGGTGGATCCAGGTGAGATGCAGCCTCAAGGACACTCTTTCCTTGAGTGCGACCTCCTTCCTCCAGATAGGTCTGATTTTCTTTTGCCATTTTTCAATACCATCACATACGGATCTGTCGAAGGATTAATCTATTGGGTAAGTCAGGGCCCTCAAGCCAGAGTCTCTAATCACCTTCTAGACACACCTGGTTGAGGTCTTTCTTGGTTCATTCAGTCAAGCTTAGCTATCATATCCATTTGACACGATTTGAGCTCACCTACATGATTCTAGCCTATTTCTGTCCTTTCTAAAAATTTATCTGATGTCAATAACTGTGCTATTGATACAACATTATGACTAGAATCATAGTAAAATTCTGATATACTTAGAATCTAACCTAACGTAATATACAATATGTATGAGCCAACATGAACAGTGTGGGCTGGGTCTATGTGTGTGTTAGAGATAAATGACGGATCCAAACATTTCTAGGTTGTCATCTTTGATTCTGAAGCATTGCTGTGTGTGATGCTGTGTGTTATTTAAAGAGAGGTAGAGAAATTGATTTAATAACCTGTCACATTATACAACACAAGAAGAACTTGAGAAGAAAAAGCACTCTGGTATTCTTAGTGGGAGGAAAAATATTGTGACAGCTCTATGGAGACATCCTTGTGTAGGAACGGGTAGAAATCACGGTGATGAGTGAGGATGTGTGGAAAATACATTGCTTTCTATACAATGCATGGGCCACTACACTATAGAGCTCTACGCGTAGATGGCTGTTTCTCTCTTGTGTGAGGAGAGTAATGAAGCAGAAAGCCCAATTGTTCCTAAAAAATAATTTATTCCATTTTGTGTTGGCCATGTACTCCTGGATATGGGTTTGCCAATAAATGTGGTTTATATACTCAGTGGCACTCTATTAGGAAAAAAAAAAGTCTTATTTTCCCTTTCCCATCAGGCATCAATTGCAAACAACTTCTTGATTAGGGTTGGGCCTTTGGGGGGGGCATGTTTTCTATTGCTGCATTGGTATTTTGACTTTTTTATGTTTATTAACATTTTTTCATTGTTCTATTTTTGGGGTGGGGAGGAGAAAGAACCTGAAGTTGGGTAGGTAAGGAGGTAGAGAGGATCTTGGAGGAGTTGGGGGAGGAAAAAGAATGTGATCAAAATCCATTGTAAGGAAAAAAATTTTAAATAAAAACTAAAAATAATCTTTACATCATCACTTCTTCAGGGAATTTTTATGGTACTCCATTTTTTAGCTGAGGTGGGACAGGAACATAGCAAAAATTAGAATATCTTTCCTGACATTTTTTTCCCTAAAGAATTTAATACTTTTAATAAACTCTGACTTTGGTTTTTTTTGGGGAGAGGCAAGAGATTTTCTTCTTGATTGAACATAGTTGCTAAAAAATTGTCCATACCTTCCAGTGAACAACTATAGAATGTTCACCTACTGTGGGCTAAGTTGGATTTGCTGCTTGTTGGTACAGAGAAGATAGAGCTTGTGGATTACTCAAGGCTCCTTACTAAGAGAACTCAGAAGAGCTCACAGAATCAGCAACAGGCACAGGGAGAGGACTGATCTGGGGATGGCTTTATTCTTGATGGACTGTGGTCAGGAAGCCGGGACAGTTCTGCCAGCACCTTAATAAGCGCTAT
Organism: Pachyuromys duprasi; assembly: GCA_028658305.1. Lineage (NCBI taxonomy): Eukaryota > Metazoa > Chordata > Mammalia > Rodentia > Muridae > Pachyuromys > Pachyuromys duprasi. The sequence goes on along the minus strand of CM053749.1, from coordinate 16,346,027 downwards.
CAAGGCACAGAGAATAGACAGTGGCTGAAGACAAAGAAATAGATTTCACTCATCTTATCCATGATAGGGAGATCTTTGGATGCATCTGTGTCTTTGTGCCAGGCATGGTTCTGAAACTGTCTCAATTTTGTCTTGCCCTATCACGGGCACAGAATGACCTTGTCTTGTGTTAGTGTTTTGTGAAAAAAAAAATCTTTGTTTTACAGAGGACAGACAAGCTCAGCTGTGGATACCAGGTCAGCTCCAGGCTACACCAGGCCAGGTGGACAAAACCAAGTCAGCTCCTAAATATCAGCAGCTGCCTTTCTGTTGAATGAAGTGAAGCCCAGATGCTATGCGGCCACACTTCTAATGTAGCCTAACCTCAGGTCACGTGTTGGCTAAGTAGAGGGGGAAAAACCAATCATGACAAGTTCTGTGTCCAAAGTATCAATTTATTCCCAGTTTTTTTCTTTCATATTTAAAAAAATGGTTATGATGCTTAGAGCCATCACCTGTAAATTTTCCTCTTATTTAATGCCAGTTTTTCCCTCTGTTCTTCCTCTACCTTCTTGAGCATATGACGGAAAAAATCTCACAAATTCTTTGGAAGATACTCGTCTCTTTTCATTTTTATTTGTAGCTATTTGAACTTAAATTTATCCATCATATGTAAAGTATACAGTCTGATTGTAAAGGAAACACATAGGTATGAGGAGGTTACTATAATATGAGGTAATTAACATCTCTACAGTGTTACAGTTATTCCCTGCTTTTTAAAAATTATTATTATTATTATTATTTGGTGACAAGAGTGTTAAAATCTACCTATTTCACACAAATTCCAAATACAGTATAATTTTATCACCTAAATTCCTTGTGGTACATTTTAGTTAGATTTCTAGACTTACTCATCCTATGTATCTCGTCACTTTTTCACATTCTTTGACCTAAAAAAAAAAGAGTTTTGCCAGGGATCTGATGAAGAGGGTGCCTCAGTCTTCCAGGTGATGCAGATGGCTCCATCCCTGTGTCTCAGATCCTAGCCATGCTCAGGACACAGCTGGCCACTGACTGTTACTGTATGCTGTATGCCCTACACCCTCCTTGTCACTTCCTGTGAGAAACAACAGTTCCATTCCTCAGGAGACAGAGAGATGTATGAATCAAAATGTTCTCTGTAAGCTTGGATGGGGGCGTCAGAGAAAGACACATTCCACGCTAAGAGTAGGAAGGGGAGCCAGGGAAGACTTCATAGAGATGATGCGACCCGGCTTGATCTTAAGAGGTGAGTCTGGAAGGAAGAAAGTGCAGAAAATAACTCTGCTTTCAATGGAAGAGTGAAGCTTTGTGCAGAGATCTCACTCCAAGAAAGGGAGAGCTGCAGTCGGTAAGCTTTGATAACTCAGTGATGAATAAGTCTGACGAGACCGTATGAAGGGAATAGCATCTTCTTGGCTTGGGCCTTAACCCCCCAGAAAAAAACAGTCTCTGCTCTCTTAAAAATTGGATTGGGAAGAAGAGGCCTGAACCATCCTAGGGCCCCTGCTGCTCCTGAGTCACTGTTCAGCACAGATGGTTTTCAGAAGTGCGCAGCTGGGGAGAGGAAGGGACTTCCCAGGAGGGACTGCTGCTTTTGAGGGCTAAGTCCTTTGAATAGAGAAATACCCTGAGGTGGTCTCCAGCTCGTGTGAATTCATTCCGATGGTGGCCTTTTCTATGAATCTACCCAGGAGACAGGGTGCAGGTATGTCGGAGCTGGCAGCCATCGCAGAGTCTTGAGAAAGAGTGGATAGCTGGCAAGCTTCTGGAAGGAATGCCCTTAGGTTAGAGCAGCTGCTGAGGTTCAGCCTGTCACACATAAGGTCACCCACTTATCTCACATTCCCCACCGCACTCTACACTTACTTCATGAATGGCTTTGAGCCCCATTTGTGTTGGATGATCTTACACACTCTGTAGTCATCACTCCTGGCAAACTACAGCAATCACCCCCAAGTATCCCAGTCTTGCACATGCACGCACGCACGCACACACGCATGCACGCACACCCTTAATACATTGTTGTATCCAGTACAGAGCTAAGTATTGGGGCTTATCAAATAATATCAACCCAGGAAGGCACAGTGAGAGCACACAGTTTCAGTTATAATTTTGGTGACGTTTTCTAGAATAAACAAACCTATTTCTATACTATTATGGATTCAGGAAATAAGGGCAAAGTACAGTAATCCCAGGAGGGCAAGCCCTCTGTCACAGATTTGCTACACTAGAACCACGTCTGACACTAGGTTATCACAGTTTAGTATATGTGTCTGTGAATGAAGTCGGTCCCCGCTTGTTGCACTTGAGTGTGCAAGCTTTCCTGTGGAGGAAAAGCCTATTCTATACTTGCAGCATGTTTCCGTAAAGTTACATTTTATTTGCTCATTTTTAATCAGCATGCAAAGCATAAGGTTTCGTTATAGAATTTTAAAACAAAATTTGGTTTTGCTCTCTTCTCTCCTTTCTTTCCCCCTCATTCCTCTGCCCTCTCTTTTTGTGCCCTTCCACCCCATGAGCCTCCTTTTCATTTTCACAGGGATTCTGTCGTTTGCCCGTCTTTCCTCAACACACCCTATCCCTTTTCCTGGACCCCTTTCTATGTCCTATCCTATGGCCTCACTCACACCCACTTGTACACATACAATACATTGAAACATTAAAAGTTAAGATTTACAAGGCAGTGAACATGTGATATTTGTCTTTCTGACTCTGGATCACCTTGCTTACTATAACACCTTCCAGTCACATGCAGTTTCCTGCAGATTTCATTTTACCTTGCAGCTGGATAAAATTCCACTGTGCCTATGAGCCACATTTTTATTGTCCCTTCATCTGCCGGTGGACACCTAGGCCAGTTCCATTCCTTGCTGATGTGGATTATGGATACACATCTATTATTAATAGAATGTCTTATTTCTCGATGGCTAAGTGTTTGAGAACTTGATTTCTTAATGAGTCATTCCATCAATGAGAAATTTTACCCAAATCTTCCTTGGCAGCAATGTCTTCTGATACACATTTTTAGACTACCTTTTCGCATTTACCTTAACTAGTTAGCTAACTCCACTTTAATAAAGGGAACACAACTGTAACATAAGTACTCAACCAAGAAGGACACCAACAGGAACTCACACATCACTCTCAGAGCTTCCTTCTTCTCTCTTCTACCTGTGTGGAGCAATTATAGTGTTGGTTTCTAACAATGGTTCGGATTGCATTTCACTTTTCTATGAACATATATCATATACGATTTCCTGCTTAGCTGTGGTCTCTTCCAGTTAACAGATTTGTGAGTTGATGGTATTGTATGGAGTCTACTTGATACACATGGATGTGTTGTGTAGCCATGACATGTTGGTTTGTTCTAAGGAGTGTTTGGGCTATTGCTGGTTGAGGCCTATCAGGGATAATGTTGCCTGTGGGCACTCTTATAGATCGATCATTTTCATAAACATATGGATTCAGTTCTTTATGCTACAAATATTTAGAAGTATGATTGCTGAGTCATAGAATGAGGATATGCTGCACTGTGGTAGATATTCTGAAATAGCTTCCAAAAATGTTTATACCGATACATACTCCTACCAGTAATGTGTGAGAGTTATCATCATTTCTCCTCTTCCCCAACGATTGCTGTTATCCATTCTTTGCCTTATAGTCTTTCTGGTAGGTCTGTATTTCACTGGGAACTAAACCCAGGTCCTCATGCATGCTAGCCACACTCTCTTCCATGAAGCTGTATTCAGAGAACTGCCAACCCCCTTAGAAGGGATATTTTAATACACATTGTTCATCATGAGTAAGAAGATGGATCATCTCATACATTTTATGGAACAGTTGATTATATTATTTTGTCATTGCTTTGTTTTGCATTTTTAAGACAGATATTTTAAATTTTGCATTTGCATTATGACAGAGACTTAATTTATATCCCTTGCTGTCCTGGAATGTTCAGTAATCCTCCTGGTTCAGTTTCTTGAGTACTGGAATTACACTTGTGTACCAACATGCTGGAATATCTTATTTCTGTTCTGTCTCTTTATGATAAACATTTTACTTAAAGTTTCTTTTCAGTTGGATTCAAGTCTAAGCATGTGTCCCTAACCCAATGACTGTTCTCTTTCTAAACTACTTCATTCCTCCAACAACCATTATCAGACTCATGTTCCATGGATTTTTGAGTTTTTACTGTTGTGTTCATGTCCACTGACATTCTTGTGTTGTGAGTCTTTATGCAATTGTATTTAGTATCCGTTATCTTTCCGTTCAACTGTAAAATCAATATGCGATTCTTGACTCATATATATTGTGATTATTTTCCAAATTGTTTCATGGGCTTCACTGTAACCAAAACTAACCCTCTGTGACATTCAAATCACAGTTACTTACAATAGGAAAGTGGGCCAGACAGTCATAAATAAGATTATGTTTTCTCATTAAAAAGAGATGTTTCTCGTATTGGCCCAGAGCCTCTGTATCACTACAGATTTTTTTCATGCGTTATTTTACCACATTCTTAGCAAGCTAAGTCCTTGCTCCTCTCCATAGCTATTCCTGGAAACAGACTGGTGGTTGACTTGCCAGATACCTTGTCTACATATCTTGTCTACAGAAGAAAAAGTGAATGGACAAAAGGCTCTTCCAGTTATGTTCAAAATTCCATCCCTAGTAGTCTATCAGCTTCTCATATTTATGGCTTTTAAATATTTTTATTATTTTTAAATAAATAATTTTATTTATATACACTTACAAATATTCTTTAAAATAAACTCAAAATATAATAAACATATAAAATTATATATAAATATATTTATTTTATATTCTATATGTTTATTTTTAAACATGTCTCTGTATAAGTGTATGCCTAGTGTGTGTGAGTGCCCACAGAAGCAAAACCAGGGCATCAGATACCAGAAGCAGGAGTCACAGGAGGTTGTGAGCTGCCCTATGTGGCTACTGGCAACAAGACTCAGGTGCCCTGCAAATGCATCGAGTTCTCTTAAGGACAGTCCTCTCTCAAGCCTGCTAGGTCTCTATCTTTACGACCACTAAGTAATGGGTGAGAACTCCCTTCTGGGGAGGTTGGAAAATTAGTGGTTAGCTTTCAAACTCCTAAATCAGAGCAAGGGAGAAGGTGTTAGTTTGTTGTCAAGGCAGAAATAAAAATGATGTCTACTGTAACTGTTTGAGAAAGACACTCCAAACAGTGCAGCTAGTCAAATGCCTCTTCAGCCACTGGAATCAACAGCGCCCTCTGCTGGCCCAGGCATCCCTTTGGCTTGATGCACATGCACGTGGGCTTAGTCTGCACTAACTGTGCCTTCCCTGGCTGTTTGTTCTAAGGGGTAATGTTGTACTCATGCCTCATTAGACTCAGCCACCTTTCCGCCATTACCATACCGATTGACCTTTAGTAAAATAGATGATAGCACACACCACTGCCAACACACTCAGTGGGAAATGGGAAGGTAATGTTTTACAACAAACATCCCTCCTCCCGCCATGGATGGCGTGCCTTCCACTTGGTTGGCTTGGAACTCTGTGTAATTCATATAAACATTTGTTTTTTGTTCTCTGTTGGTAAACACGGGACCTTGTTTTTCTCTGGCAAGGTAGCCATTTTTATTTTTTGAAAGGACGAATGAAAAAATAAAAATACCAACCAACGAAAAACTGCACAGGCCCAGGGAAATTTCTGACGGCGAAAGGCAGACAGCAGACTAAAGGTGGAAACCCAAACATTCTAAGTACTGGCTAGGCAACCCTAAGTCACTTAGTGTCCCCACCTCTGGTTTCTTTGTTTATGTAATAAGGATAATGTCTAATTCATTGCTTTCTTGTGACTAGTAAGAGCTATCATACTGTCAGATCTCTTCAGTGAATGTCAAATAGCAAAGGCCCCCAATGCCAGTTTAAAGATCTTATGTCACCCTCTGTAGATTTTGGTGTAGCAACTGATGTGTGAGTCACAGCTACTACGCATGCGCGCAGTTTCCCCTTTTCTTTGGTTTGACTTTAAGCCAAATTCTTCTCAACTACTCCTACTGTGACAAGGAACACCAGATGTGAATTTTAAAATCGAATTATTTACCGTAAAGTAGTAATTCAATCATTTCAGAGAAAAGGCTTCGCAGATTAAATGAGCACGTTGAGTATAACAAGGGAAATGAAGTGGATCGTTTTCCTGTAAACTCATCCAATTTGTATGCAGAAGTTCCAAAGCACAGCCTTCCCCAACAACCTTGCCACATTGTGGCGTTTAACCTTCAGTTGTAGTTGAGGAAACCAAATCTCAGGGCTCTCTTGTGATTTACCATGGTTACATAACAACAAAGGGAGTCTTGGTACCCCCAAATCTAGAGCAGCTTGTGTACAGCAGGAAAGGAAAGGACGAAGAGGTTTTTTTTTTAAATACCCATTTATAAAGGCATCCTGAGGGCTGAGACCTTATCCCCGTTCCCTGTTTTATTTCCAGTGTTTGGCCCAAAGCCCGGTGGTAGCTGCTAATATACATTTGTCAAATAAACACTAAAGGGGTGGATAAATGAGTCCTAAATCATAAGCCACTGAAGTGCTTTTCAATCAAGATTAACTGGTCGGGAGGTACCATCCAGAGGAGACAGCCACTGTGCTGCTCATTCTAGAACCTCAACGGACAGAAATGACTTGGGAGTGGGAGGGACTGGGATACCTCGTTATCTTCTCCTTCGTCTGTCTCTCTGACAGGACTAGCCTCTACCCCAAGTGTGACCTGATGAGTGAGAAGGAGACAGTGAGAAGTGAGAAGGAGGCAAGGAAAAGGAATCCAAGATTCCCAGTCCTTCAAACTAACCTCAGGGCCCTCTGTGTTTCTTGCTGGGTTGAGCTGAGAAGGCCTGTTTGTGGGTCAACCGCTTTTTAATTTTTAGATTGGACTCCTGGTGTGCACAATTTGACGACTTGTCATTGCTAAGTTCCCACCCTTTAGCCCTAAAGTCAGTGTTGTATAGCTATTTGTGGACACAAGTAGGGACGCCAGTGGCCTAGAAGAAATGTTTCCCACACAGCAGAAGCCTGACCCCTGCAAGTGAAGTTCCAGGGATAGCAGGTGCCTCCATTCCTCTATTCGGAGTCAATAAGGCATGGCTTGAAACAAGAAGATAAGGACAGGCAGGTCAGACAGTAGTACTAAGGAGGAAGGACTACAGCCATCTCCAAGATCAGTTTCCCCATCTGAATCTAGAACTGAGCTTTGCTAGGCTAGTCATTTCCATCCTCACCATATCAGTCAGCGTCTGTCTGGTCAGAAGACAGAAACCCTCCATTACCTTGAAAGAGAAATTTTCATCAGGAGAATTGAATAGTAGGAGCTGAAGATGTGATGACGTTAGGGAATGAAAAGGACAGCAGCTGCAGGAAGCAGCTTCCGCCCTGGATCTGGCAGTAAAAGGAGCTAGGGGAAGGGCTGTTAGCAAAACTCAAGACTTTCAAAAAGGGTTGTGCCCTCCCTAGAGAGAAGGTGTGGTTGGTGTGGATTGTCATCTAGATGGGAATATGAAGTCACCTAGGAGACTTACCTGTGAGGGCATTTCTGGTGAGGAAAAAAGACCTACACACTGAATATGAACAGCACCGTGCCATGGGATGAGCTTAAAGGCAAACACGAGCTGAGCATTGAATTCCCTTCTCAGCATTTCTTGGTTGGTAACATGACCCAAGTTACTCCCAGCACCATGCCCTCCCTGTCAAGCATCTCAATGAGGTGTGAGCTAGTACTCAATAAACTTTTCTTTCCTTAAGCAGCCTTTCTTCCGGGCACAGAAAGATAACTAAGCAGGGATCATTAAGGCTGGAAAAGTGAAAAGCCAAGCTCAACAACTGCTGGAGGAAATAAGTGCAGCCTCCAGGTGAGGATCTAGCTGTGGGTGGGGAAGGCTGAGGATGCTCATGGGGATAGGAATGAAAACCGAGGTGGATGAGACCTCCTTGCCTCCTTTTCTTCCTTCTGCAGCCTTGCAGTTTTGACGAGTGGCCTGCAGAGGCTGAGCCCAATAGAGATCTGGCAGCAAGGCAGAAACTGGTTTTCAGAGCCAGTGGATCCAGCAGCCCAAAGCAATGAGGGATGCGAGCTTAATAATTATCATACCCCGCACTTGTCCCCAAATGCTCTGATGGTCACAGGCATGAGCTGTCTGCTGTTATTGTACACAGTGGCTAAACATTCTTGTTGGCGATGACTAATATTTAAATCATGTTATGTTATCTGCAGATTACCAGCTGTCCCAGATAGGGGAAAATGGAGGTCCTATGCCTCAACAGTTTTTGCCTTGACTCTGCCACTGACTATTCAGGCAAGATTCATGGCTCTCTTTCTATTTTATTAGTAAAAGGACCATCCTATACAACTGGAGAGGTATGTATTCATAACAAATTGCAGCCTAGTATTAGTAGAAGCTCACTAAACAGTAATCCATCTTATTCAGCTTTTGACTTCATTTTTCTTTTCTTCTTTTTTTCGGCACATGTAGCCTCATGTAGCCCTGGCTGGCCTGGAACTTACTATGTACCCATGGCTGACCTTGGACATCTTGTTCTCCTGCTTTCACTCCCCATGTGTAGGATTATAGGTCAATGGCACCATACTGAGCTTTGCATTCAAGCTGTACATGAAGAAGTGTGACAAGGGTTGATAGAGTGAATAAGATGGATCCTCTGTAAACTCACTTATCCATCAATGTCCTGAGTGCTGTGTTCTGGGACCTGGAAGAATATGGGCAAAAAGACATGGATCCAGCCATGTGAACGTTCCCAGTCTTGTGATTCTGAGAGCAAATGGAGTAACAACATCAAGAGTGTGATAGGAGCTATGATTTATTAAAATTGGTATCAGAGAACCACATGAGATAGAATCTCCATTCATTTTCTATCGCTGTGCAAAGCTTTACCTCATACTTAATGCAAGGGAAATCCTGTGTTATCTCTTTCATTTTTATGGCTCTATTATTAAGACAAAGTACATCAAAGATATCTTGTCTCTTCCTTGGCTAGGAAAGGCTGAAAGCTGAAATTATCCAGTGTTTCATTTAGTCATGTGCATGGTGTGGCCACTTAAGGTGACTGCTAGTGTTGGTCCTCAAAATGCCTATGTTTGGCCTCTACATGTGGTCTAGGATAACTCATAAGATAATGGGTGGGCCTCCAGGGCAATTACTGGAGGTAGAGGTGTCTGTGAGGCACACCCCTATAGCATTTTGTGATTTCATCATACATGATAAATTATTTTATGTGACAACTTGACTGAACCAGAGAGTAGTCGAACTTTCTTTGTATGATGTTAGTGCTTAAGTTTGTAGATAAAAGAAAAAAATTACCTTCCTAATTTAGGTGGTTCTCATCTGATCAGTTGAAGGCTTCACCTGAAATACTAACACTTCTGTGGTTTTAAGCCTGCTGGCTTTCAGTTTGTAATGACACTGCGGGCTTTTCAAGTTCTCAGACGTCTGACCAGAGCTTCTCCATCATTGGCAACCATAGGTCTTTCCAACTTCCATAATCAATGGAGCTAATCAATGTGTGCCTAGCAATGCACACACACACTCACACACACATGCACATATGCACACATTCATGCACATGCACATGCAGACACACATCAACTAACACACACTCACACAATCACACATACACACTCTCACACACAAAGAAACATACACACACACACACACACACACACACACTGTTAGTTCTGTTTCTTTGAGAACCCTCACTAATGCATTTCAGAAACCTCACATCTGTCACACTGTATTGATTAGAACAGTTACAAAGGACCAGGCAGTTGATAGCCTGGGAATGAAGACCTCAAGTCTTGCTGGAGATGCATTGGCACCAAAGTATAAGAAGAACTTGGGAGCACGGGACATTAATGCAGTCATCTTTGGAAACTGTAATCTGTTACAGCATCTTACTAAGTCCGGGGATGGGGGAGGGGTGTCTAAAAGAGATTCATAGCAGTGACATTGTCTCTGTTGGACTCTGAATGCCTGTAAGGGGTTGGCAAGTGAAAAGTATTTCACTTTAGAGGTAAGAAGATATTAAAGTTAGGGCATTAGAGTGATTCCATGTATACATTGCCATTGTGTTTTCTTTTCTTTGACTGGTAAGGGTATGGATTTACCAAGCTCCTCAGTTCTCATAAGAAAGAAAGAAAGGCTCTACCCTAAAGGGTATCAGAGCAGATGCCAAGACTCATAGCCAAACTTTGGGCAGAGTTCAGGGAATCTTATGAAAGAAGGGGGAGATAGTAAGACCTGGAGAGGACAGGAAATCCACAAGGAGAGCAACAGAACCAAAAAATCTGGGCACAGGGGTCTTTTCTGATACTGATACTCCAACCAAGGACCATTCATGGAGAAAACCTAGAACCCCTGCACAGATGTCAGGCAGTTCAGTGTTCAAGTAGGTTCCATAGTAATGGAAACAGGGACTGTCTCTAACATGAACTGATTGGCCTGCTCTTTGATCACCTCCCCCTGAGAGGGGAGCAGCCTTACCAGGCCACAGAGGAAGACAACGCAGCCAGTCCTGATGAGACCTGATAGACTAAGATCAGAAGGAAGGGGAGGAGGACCTCCCCTGTCAGTAGACTTGGGGAGGAATATAGGTGGAAAAGAGGGGAGATACAAAATGAATAAACTGTAATTAATAACAAAAATTAATGGCAAAAAAGAAAGCAATAGCACCAGCCAGGCACACTAAAGAGTTTATGCCTCAGGCCAATGGTGTCTTGAGGCAGAAGCCACTGAAAAACTAGCCTAACCAGTCCTCCTACTTCATGTTAACCTGGACCGCAGAAGGGGTGCTGAGTAGTGAATTTTCCCATGGTGGCAAAATAATGGATGTGTCCAAATTCAGGGTGGAAACAAGTGGAACGAAAATACTAAGGTGTCAACAAACTGCCTTCAACATCTTCATTTAGCTGCTGTCAACATTTTGATGATGATTTTTCACTAAGAACATCTGAAATTACAGTCTTCTTTTAAAGTTTTCCATAGAAACTCTGCCACCTTCCTTGATATATTAGATTCTAATATCCATCAGTTGTAATGCTTCTTATTGAGACAAATCCCAACTGAGTTTTCTTCGCTACTAAGCTTACCTCACTCTAAACAGAGAATACGCACCTATGTTCTGTTTTTACTTGGTGGCTATTACTTTTGCATCACTGTGACCAAAATATGTAACCACGCAATGTAAGAGGAAGGATTTATCTCAAATCATGGTTTTGGAGGGCTCAGTCTTTCATGGTGGAGAAAAGTGTAGCTCAGCTCATAGGAATAAGAGCATGTGCCTGGAAGGCAGCTGTTCACATCCTAGCATAGCAGACCAGGATGTAGAAAAGGCATGCTAAGAACCATAGACTTGACAGCTTTCAAAGTCCTCCCCTAGGGACCTACTTCCTCCAGCCAGGCCACTGGCTCAAGGTAAGGAACCAACATTCAAAACTTGAACTTGGAATGGGGGCATTTTCATGGCATACCACAGCTGTAGAATTATAAGACATTCGCCACCACCTGCAGAGCACAACCAGTTACAAATAATTAGATCTTGCAGGTTCTTTCTCCCTTGCTCTTCCTAATTGAGAATCACTTTATATCTAAACAATATATTTTTCACTTTTCAATTTTTTTTTCATATTCTCTTTTCCCTCCCCACTCTAGATTTTGGAACATTCACCATAGACTATTGAAGCCACATAATAATTGGTATAGCAGTCTGTTGGCTCTCTCCATTCCTTCTACACTAATCATCAGAAGGACCTCTTCACAGAGGGCAGTGAACAAATGGCTCCCTTGCTTCTCTAGCACGGCTTCATGTGATGTCTCTTACTTGGAGTCAAGTGATTCCTAAATAGAAACCTTCTGGTAGTACTATCATTAATTAGCATCCTTGCTCAGAACATCTAAAAGAAGCTTGTTGGAAGAACAATGTGCTCCCCACAAAACTAATGAAGTTGAGAAGTTGGCTGGTTTTAAAAAGAAGAAAACATGCAATGCCTGCTGTTTAATTTTTCAGTTTTCACTTTTCTGAAGTTCTTTTGACTATCCCTCTATCCTCATTTATTGCTGCCTTGTTTTTCCCCGCAGAATTATTGTTGCTTGTCATTTATTGATTGCACAGTGTGCCATTTATGCCTTTTTATCGAAGCTGGAGGTAAGCACTGCCTTTGCTCATAAGACTGGCTGCTCACTGAAGGTCATTACTGTGTCTTTCATACTTGAGCTTGGCAGTTGTAGAATACAGAAAGCGCAGAGTAAGTGCTCAGAAGTCATATATTGAGTGAATGCATGGATGGCTTGTCCTTTTGGGGGTAAGGCAGCCAGCTATGTAGGACCTGCCTGAGATGGTGTTCTGACAGAACCTCCCTACGGTACTTCTGAGGAGTTGTCCATCTCTTTCCTCTTCCCATCTTCATCAGGACATCTCCTGTTTGTCATGGATAGGTTATAACTCAGCTCTCATTTACTTGAGAAACTACCCTAAGTCCTCATTCCACACTCTGTTCTCCCTTTCTAATGAGGTGGAGAGCTCATATCCCCTTATATCCTTCACAGCATAGAAGGTGACATATTTTATGGCTTGCTTCTTAATCACAGTCACTTTCAAGGCTCCAGCCCCATGAGAGAAAGATGTACATGATCCTAGCTTTCACGTTACTTCTTATGTCAAATAGACTGCCTAGGCTCCTTCTGCACTCAGGAAGGATGAATAGAAGTCTGTGTGAGTGATTAAAACAGTCAAAACCTTTCTTATGCATCTTGGAATAGTCTTTTTCTTCTTATCCCAAGATGCAACTATAATCATCTAGGAAGTTATGACAGCACCATGAAAAGACAGTCATAATAAAATACAGGATATACAATGTACTGTTCAAACACCCAGGAACATTTTTTATTTATGCTTTTGTCTAAAAATATTCCATTACTATAAAATATGCAAAAGCAAAGGATACATGGCCGGCAGTTTTCCTTACATTATGAAAAGCTGAGTTAACTAATGGGCCCCTGATGCCTCTACTGTTCATTTTGAATGGGCTGTCCCAGCTATTTTGAGAATTATCGGTGCCATCCATCTACTTGTTGGAGGAGAATATCATTATTGTGAGAAATATGGAAGAATTTTATCTTAAAATGACAAAAGAAATTAATAGTTCTAATACAACCTATTTCTGGAATGATATTCCCTGTTCTTTATACTTCAGTTCCCATGAGCATCAGAACACAAAACAGCAAGACTGACTGGCAATGTTAAAGTGTGGGCTCAATAAACACAATGGAAAACAACACCTCTTGTGGAAATTGTACAGTTTATCCTATCCAGATGTCTTTTTTCCAAGACTGGCACTAGAAAAGAGGGGTTGAGGAGATGAAATAAGAAACACTATATTTTTCTACTTTCCGAAACCTTTTTGAATCTTTGGTTTATGTCACAATAGCCTTTAAGATGTACCTGTCATACATATAGAGTTTTTTTTATTATCTTTTTGTCAATAAATATTCTGAGGCTGTGTCCCCATATATCCTCCTAGACTTCAGATACTTTTCGTAGAACTGGAATCCAGCATCTCTTACTTAATTCAAGAGGTATGCTTGTCTTCTGTGTTCATCACAGGAGTATTTTTCTATGTGGAAGCAGCACAAGCAGCTCTTAAGATGTTCTAGTCCTATGTCAGAAGACTATCACTTTACACACACTAATGGTTCCTTTTATTTATTTATAGAGAACTGAGAGATACAGTCGGTGGTCAAAGGTGTTGAAACTGCCCTGTGATCAAACGCTAACCCCATGGAAGTTTCCAGCAAAAGGTTTCTGTGCTATGAAACACAGTAATCCTTGTGTTTATTCTTGTTGGGCTTCATTTAGGCTGGGCTCTATTTAAGCATAGAATGTCCCCTATGGGCTTGGGGGATCGAACACTTGCCCCCCACCCCAGCTAATTCTGCTATTTGTGAAAGTTGTGAAACCCTTAGGAAGTGAAGTCTCACTGGGGGAAAGTGAGCCACTGAAACAGGTCTTGAGGGTTTGTAGCCCTGCCCCAAATCCCATCTTTTCAGATGGTAAGAATGAGGAAGGAAAGAAGTGTGTGGCTGCTTCTCATTAAGGACACTGCTTTCTGCCAGGTGTTTGGTGTTGGTGCCACACCAAACTGCAGCATGAAGTTGGAAACGCATGCCCCTACTCATATAGGCATGAGGCTAGATGGACATTAAGAACTGTCTTAGTCTGAGTTTTGTTGCTTGAAGAGACACCATGATCATGGCAACTCTTATAAAGGACAGCATTTAATTGGGTCTGGCTTATGGTCCAGAGGTTAAGTCCACTGTTATCATGGCAGCTTTCAGGCAAACCTGGCACTTGAGAAGGAGCACAGAGTTCTACATCTAGATCCGCAGGCAGCAGAAGGAAACTGTGTGACACACTGAGCAGAGACTGAGCATGTGAGACTCAAAGCACACCCCCACAGTGACACCCTTCCTCCCACAAAGTCATACTCCCTATGTGCCAATCATTCAAACCCATGAGTCTATGGGGGCCATACCTATTCCTAGCACAGGAACTTTTTCTTTCTGAAGACAAGAAGGATGCATACTTGGGGCCAGGTACCAAGAGAGACACTTTATGAGAATATATTTTGCTTACTTAAGTCATTTCTCCTTGGCAGGTTTTTCACGAAAATATTATCAGTAGTATTTTTATAGTAGGGATCCAGGAAAAAAAATAAAGGAATTGGGGTTGCCTGCTTTGCAAAGGGCAATTATTAGGTAATGTTTTGTTCTGGCGAACTACTGTTGAGATATATTTCATGAAGGATTATTAGAAGGAAAACACATCCTTCATTATCCATTTACATAGAGGATGAGGGAGCCAAGAGACAGATGGTCTGGCTCATTGAGCAGATGAGGAAATGAGGTCTGGCAAAGGAATGCTATTTTTCTGAAGTCTTGGAGCTGGTTAGTGGCAGAGCCAGAATTAAACTTGGGATCTCTTCCAGGACATTCAGTGTCGTGTCCACTGCAGAGGCCCCACCTCCCCCAAATAGAAATCAATTCTAAAGTGAGGGGATAGATTTTAAACTTGCAAAAGAAGTTTGTGGTCAAGAAGTTGCTAGGATTTCCTGAGAATGGACAGAGCCACCATTTTTCATAGAGGGCTGCATTAACTGACGTATGTAAGTGACCCTAACGAGCAGCCTTCTCCAATGCCTCTAGTGCAGATTCATAATGGCTCGCTCACTATTTCTGCATATCCTTTCTTTCCTGGCTATAGAAATGGCCCTCCCTGGCGATTGCACTACCCCGTGACTCCATCCTCACAGGCCCTGTGAGGGCGTCTGAACGTTTTGTTGACACTTCATTGCTGCAGCAATGTGACATCAGGGAGTCCTCGTTTATCAGTTCCTGATGATTTTTTTAAGGTACCTGCTCTTGTAGCAGCTGTGCCAGGGAGGTGGTGGTGGTGGGAGGGACTCCCTTACTCTTCAGTATCACAGCTCTCCTTGCAGTTCCGTCTCCACATCAAGGAGGCCTATTTCTATCTTGAGAATGTGACCTTTAACTTCTTTTATGAACACTGGCAACCAGCTCCAAACACACTCCCCGCATCACCAGCTGTCTTTTTGACTTTTCGCTTGAAGTTCTAAGGAGACGAGTTGCTGACAACCTTCTGCCTTTCACTCCACATTTGTTTTATTCTAATGCTAGGAGGTATCACATTCCTGTTTTGCCCTTTTCTTCACTAGTCCTTTTCTTTGCCTCTTTAATTTGAGCTGACTTTGATCCTTCGTCGTGGCGATCTGTTTCCGCTGTTAGACTATACACCACTCTCCTTTCCCTGTCTCTTCTAGCAGGCCTTATTAATTCATATAATTCTGTTCTGCTAAGTGGGAAAGAGTCACTCTACAAAGCAATTATTTTGTGCACTGGCCAGGTCTCCATATTATCTAACTGCATTGCCTGTCACTTGTTTTTCTCTCAAACTGAATTCCCAAATCTGCATTTACTGGCAGAAATTCCTGCTTCCTATGTAATAATCATTCTATGCTCTTTTCACAAACAGGAGTCTGCCTTACATACATTACAGGCAGAGGCAGTTGGCCCAGCTGTAGGAGTCAAAGCTTCCTACCTTGCTCCTATCTGGGGGCCTTTGCCATGAGACAGTGTTCTTACCAGTAAAGTCTGGGGGCTTCTGGAAAAGTTTGGTTTCTTGTGGATGACAGCATTCATTCATTCATTCATTCATTCATTCATTCATTTGTTTTTGTTTGTTTTGTTGTCTTTTCATATTCCAGCTCCCTAGAATCTGGATTCAGTATCTAGGGGTTCCATAACTATTATTCAACTGTTAGAGTGAGGCCTAGAGAGCAGGGAGGCCTCAGATCTGGAATTTGGACACTACACAAACACCAGCAACCTGCATTTCCAGAATTAAAGTTCAAAGAAATAGGCCTCTCATGAGTTCACCAATGTTATGGGGAGGGGGAGGGTGGATCAGTGGCCATTTTGTGCTAATTGCAATTCCGAAGTCACCAGGTTGCATTCATAACAAGGTGACCCAGCCTCCATGATGGATTCTGTACTCAACCACCCCATTTTGTGAAAGGAATGAGTTGTTGCTGCAACAAAACTTTTCCCAAGGAGACACAACCCACACATATCCACTCACTCCGGATAAGGATCCCAGGGCAGACCAAAGTACATAACCACCAAAGCCCAACGTGGGGAACCACAGGTTCTATTGAGGTTACTTACAGGAATATGGGTAAGGAGTTACATAAGTAGAAATGACCCAGAGACAACTGCATCTCCAAAGCCCACTCCAGCATGGTGACAGCTCACAGAAGGTGGGAACCTGGAGCACACTGAATAGCCTGCAGGCAGCTCAGCAGGCTGGAGGATGTCCTTTCCAAGTGACTTAGCTGTTCTAAACCTCTTCCAGGCAGCTAGTCCAGTCAGACTCTCTTTGTAGCTCAGCTCCCTAGCTCTTGAGCTAGAACCTCAACTTAACATTGTTTACTCTTGCAGGGAGGGGCCTAGTGAATCTAGTCAGTTTCAGGGACTTCCTGATGCTATTTTAACTTGTTTACCTTTCTGCTTAAGGAGCTTTCTATAGGATGGGATGTTTTAATCTCAGAAGAAACTTTCCAAACAACATATGAAAAGGATTTCCCTTAATGACCTAACTTAGGGCAGTGCCAAAAGACAATGTAGATACACCATAAATGCACCAGTAGTTGGTCATTGATCTGAACATCACAGCTTTCCCTTTACCCCAGCTGTTCTCAACCTGTGTATCATGACTCCTTTGGGGTTTGAATGGCCCTTTCACAGGGGTCACATATCAAATATCCTGCATATCAGCCATTTACATTACAATTCCTAACAGTATAAAAATTACAGTTATGAAGTAGCAGCAAAATAAGTTTATGGTTGAGTTTATGGTTGAGTTATATTAAAGGTTTGCAGCATTAGGAAGTTTGAGAACCAGTATTCTGAATTCTTTCTTTCTTTTCCACATGTTCTGATCCCACACCCTTATTAACATCCACACCATATGAGCAATTTCCAGGTCTGCTTCCTGGAAAACCCAGCTTCTTGTGGTCTCTGATAAGCTGGTTTCTACACGGTCATCAGAATCTGATTCAGGAACAGATTTCCTGCTGTGCTCAGATGTGAGCAGGAGCACACAGGAGAGCCAGGCACACTCTTGTTCAAATGCGGCCCTAGTCTAGTGAGAAGTCAGACGCGTAAACAAGTCAAATTTTCTAGGAAATTTTCTGTTTGGTTTTTACCATAGGTGATATGTGCGACTCTAAGGGACACAATGAAAACCTACCTGGAAAAGCAAAACAAAGCCTCACAGGGAACTTGAGGATTTAAAGGATCCCTAAAGGATGTGATGGTGTTTGCCACACGAAGTGGGAGGAAGGGAACACGGAGACATTTTAAACAGAAACAGCATGGATTTCCTTTTTAAATGGAGAAGCTTGAAAGGACACAGAAAGACTGAAAGCACGCGTGAATGGAGAGCAGATTGCGGGAGGTGTTAGGACTTTTGGAAGCCATTGATCCCTGCTGGGATTAGGGCTACAATTGTTTGAGCACTCCAACATTACCGATAGAGACATTTTGGCCATGTAAAATTAGAGTGGATGAACAGAAACCGTATGTGGGTTATAAAAACCATTGAAGAGCCTGGTGGGATGTTTAGGTAGCAAACTAGATGCTGAAGTATGGTAAGGACTATCAATAGAGACAAGATGTGATGGATTTAGGAAATTTGATAGCAAAACTAACAAGCCCAGGGTCTATTCTGACATGCACAGTGAGATGAAATCTGGCTGTTATCAGGAATCAGACAAAGATATTGAGAGATGTGAGCTATCAAAAATAACAAGAAAACTTGAACAAGATACCCTGTGCCCATGTGTAGGTTTATAATGTACTGAAATGCTTCTTTACTTGAAGGCATACGTTTGTGTCCTGGTTTTCAAAGACAAGAACATAAACTACAAAAAAAAGCAAGGTAAAGAATCTCTGCGAAGCATCTGTGCCAAGTAGGACTTGAATAAATTCTGCCTAATTTACCAAGTGGCACGTTGATGCTAAACTCTTGGTGTCCTCGCTTCTTTTCACTATTGTGTGGTAGAATGTCCCTTTCTCCTGGCGCTATATTTACAGTTTATCATCATTCATCCTCTAGCCTGAACTCAGCCGTTCTTGGTGCCTATGGCTCTCCTTGATACTGTCTTAAAAGGGATGTTTCAGTTTTCCTCTCACAAGGTAGGATGTCCTAGACAGCCAATAGATCATAAGCTTGCATAAAAATTTTGAGGTTTTGGTACCATGATCCTAAATTTTTGAACACAGATAGCCTTCTATGGGAGAACAAAAGTTAGTCTTGTGCATTTGTCGTTGAAATTCTGAAACAATAGATTTTGGGCTAAAGGACAAATTGTAAGTAACCTTGAGTTGAGGTAAATCAAAAAGAACAGAACCATGCCTCTAGGAATGTGTTCACTAAGTGATGTCATACAGTGGTGACCGTAATCCTAAAGTGTAGTTTCCTGCAAAGGTGAGGGAGAATATCTATCTATTTGTTCATCTTTCTATCTTTATCTATCTATCTATCTATCTATCTATCTATCTATCTATCTATCTATCTATCTATCTATCTTATCCCTATCATGTGTCTGTCTATTTGTCTGTCTGTCTCAGTCTACCTGGCTTTCTAATCACTACTGCAGCCAGAAATACTTAACAAAGTAACTTAAAAGGGTGATTTATTTTAACTTGTAGCTTCAGAGATTCATTCACACTTCTTGGATTCATTAATTCTGAGCCTGTGGTGAGGCCTGATCTCATCACAGTAAAGGTTACTGGAGGAGGAAACAGTTCACCTAGTATCAGACAGGAAGCAGGGCTCCAGAAAGAGTAAGGCATGCTGTCAGTGACCTGCTTTCCTAGCTAGGCCCCACCTCCAAAAGTTTCCAGAACCTTCCAAAATACCACTATCAGCTGGGCAGCCAACATTCAACACATGGGCCTATGGGTGAACGTCACACAGTCAAACCATAATTTTCTATATAATAGAGATAAATGTAAATATATTTGTATTCTATTCAAGATTGAAATCTACAAATGTTTTTGATCTTAGACATTCTGATGGGTGTAAGGTGAAATCTCAGGGTCACTTTGATTTGCATTTCC
This sequence comes from Pachyuromys duprasi, assembly GCA_028658305.1. Taxonomy (NCBI): domain Eukaryota; kingdom Metazoa; phylum Chordata; class Mammalia; order Rodentia; family Muridae; genus Pachyuromys; species Pachyuromys duprasi. The sequence goes on along the minus strand of CM053749.1, from coordinate 16,326,261 downwards.
CTGATGGCTAAGGATGTTGAGCATTTCTTTAAGTGTTTCTCTGCTATTTGATATTCCTCTATCTCTCTTTAGCTCTGTACCCCATTTTTAATTGGATTACTTGATTTGTTGCTGTTTAACTTCTTGAGTTCTTTATTAATTCTGGATATTAGCCAACAGGGTATTGAAGCAAATGCTGAGATTCATAACCAAACTTTGGGCAGGGAATCTTATGAAAGAAGGGGGAGACAGAAAGAACTGGAGGGGATAGGAGGTCCACAAAGAGAGCAACAGAACCAAAAAATCTGGGCTCAGGGGTCTTTTTCTGAGACTGATACTCCACTCCTACCAAGGACTGTTCATGGAGATAACCTAGAATCCCTGCATAGATGTAGCCCATGGCAGCTCAGTCTCCCTTCTCCTAGTAAAGGGAACAGAGTCTGTAGCTGACATGAACTGATTGGTCTGTTCTTTGATCACCTCCCCTTGAGAGGGGAGCAGCCTTACCAGGCCACAGAAGAAGACAATGCAGCCAGTCCTGATGAGATGAGACCTGATAGGCTAGGGCCAGATGAAAGGGGAGGAGGACTTTCTCTATCAGTGGAATGGGGGAAGGGCATGGGTGGAGAAGAGGGAGGGCAGGATTGGAAGGAGATGAGGGACAGGGCTACAACTGGGATACAAAGTGAATAAATTGTAATAAATGATAAATTTTAAAAATCGGTATTTCAAAAAAAAAGATATCTACAAACGTATCTGCATGTGGGAACAGTATACCATGTGGAAAAAAACAACAAGAGAAGCTACATACCAAGGGATGAAGAAAGACTAGTCCAGGTAAGGGACATGAATTAGGAAAGGAGATGGAGAGTTAATTGTTTATCTCTTTCTAATTGTGTTGTGGATTTTTCACTTTTGGTGGTGGATAAGTACATAAAATTATATTTCATTGTGAAAGTGCAAAATCCAATGTGAAGCACCACGGCTTCAGAATGGCTCTTTTAGCTGCATAGAAGTTTTTTGAGCTATGTGCTCTGTCTAAGCTATTTCCCATCCCATATCTCAACATTTTCCTTAAGTGGTTCATAAGAATAATAAAAATAGGCTCAAGTAAGATACAAGGTTGCTGGTGTCTTGTCTCTCCTTCCATTGCCTTCCACAGAGCAGTAATCCTTGGTGTCTGAACAGTTTCCAATGCTTTATTGCAAGCTATTGGTACATCGAGCTTTGTAGATGTACGCCTTAGGAACTGTAGGCTCTGGTAGACAGGCCCTCCTTGTGGTAATCATTCTGACCCAGGAGTAACTCCTGTGGCAGTTGCTGCTTTGCTTTGCTGTGTGGTGCAGCAACATTGCTTTACAGGTACCCAAAGGTTAACTGATGATGACTAGATAAAGATACAGGTGCCTTGATGTGTTGGAATAATGAGATTGTGCGTCTCATGATTCCGTGCATAGAGAAGCCAAGTGGGAATTGGGAGAAGTTGATTTGAGATTTAAAATAATAATAATTAGGAGATTGGGACTGGTTGAGAAAGTGTGGCATGGTGGAGATATTCTGTGAATAGATTTGTATCTGCCTTCTTTATTTATTATTCGTTCCGTTCATTTCTGGCAGCATTGTCGTCTCTTTAAGCCAGACAGTGTTTCCCTTTGCATGATGCTTAGATAGATCATTAGCTAGTCCCTTCTAGAATTTGATTCTTGAGAAATAAACAAGTTTGGGCCTCAGCAGACTCTTCAGCTGAATTCAGATACCCTTGTAATATGAATCAGTGATGCTTAATGGAATCTCATGGATAATATTGTTTCTTGGATAAACATTCCGATTACTTAGAGGCCCTTAAGATACCTATGTGAGACTTCTGTTTTGAGATATTCTACATTTATTAGCATGGATTGTGCCCTGACTGTTAGGATGTCTGTCTGTCTCTCTCTTTCTCTCTCTCACTTTCACTCTTGCCTCCTTCTTCTCTCCTTTCCTACTATGCTCTGTGTGTGTGTGCCTGCCTGCCTGCCTGCCTGCGTGTGTGTGTGTGTGTGCCTGTCTCTGTGTGTGTATGTGTGCACGCACACCCGCAAATGCAGAAATCTATGCACCATATGTGAATGTGGAGCTCCAAAATATCTCCCTCCATTGCTTTCTACTTTTTAAGACAGAGTCTCCACCTTTTTGGCTATGCTGCCTAGCCAGCAAGCCCCAGGAACCCATCCTACTGTTCATCCCTGGCACTGTAGTGACAGATGCATGCTACCACACACAGCTTTGTCACGTGGCTGCTGGGGATTTGAACTCAGGTCCTCATGTTTATGTGGTGCCCTAAGGTTTCTATTGCTGTGAAGGGACACCATGACCACAACAACTCTTATAAAAGGAAAGCATTTAATTGGGGCAGGCTTACAGTTCAGAGGTTCAGTCCATTAATGTCATGGCAGCATGCAGGCAGACACGATGGTGGAGTGGCAGCTGAGAGTTCTACCTCTGGATCTATAGGCAACAGGAAGAGAAAGCCGCAGTTGGCCTTCCCTAAGCTTCTGAGACCTCAGAGCTCAAAGCCACCCCCCCCCCACACACACTTTCTCCAACAAGGTCACACCCACTCCAACAAGGCCACACTTCCTAATATCTCGACTCCCTATGGTCCTGTGTGGGCCGTTTTTATTCAATCCACATGTGGTAAGTGCCTTATTGTTAGAATCATCTCCTCAGTTCTTACAATTTTCAGTTTTAGGTGCACATAGAATTACTTAGAGAATTTCCTAAAGGGAAAAAAAAAGAGCCAAAACACATTTGTTCATCCCCCAAGATATTCTGACTTGGGACTTGGGTAGGTTGATTCCATTTATAGCTATTCTCTTGAAATTTCCTAAGCGATGCTAATTTGCCACTGTGGTTGAGAACCACTTCTTAAGGAGGAGAGGATGTTTGCATTCCTTGGTGAAGAGTTGATGGATGACAAATGGCTGCATTGCAAGCTGATTCTGGTGGTTTGTATGATGACACCTATTGCTTTAGGGTCGTAAGTTTTAAATATAAATTACAGACAAAACAGAGACCCTTATATGGTGGTTTAGCTAGGCTGGGGAGATGGCTCAGTGGTTAACAGCACTTGATACTCTTTCAGTGGACCTGAGTTCAAGTCCCATCACCCATGTTCGGCAGCTGATAACCATTTGCAACTCCAGGTCCAGGAGACTTAGTACCCACTTCTGGCCTCTGTGATGATCTTCACATGTGTGCCTTGCAGATGGACACTGACATATGCATACATAGATAAAAATAATAGTAAAAACAAATTCAACTACCTTTCCTTTAATGGGCCTGGTGATAGGGTAGGATGGGAGAAAGAGGGGATGGTAGAGGAGTATGCAGTTGGGTTGGATTACATGCATTCTCATCTGAAATAATAGTGGGTTTTTAAACTTTTTATGTTGTCTAAGAGCATATAACTATGATTAAACATTTAATTTTTTTGACTTAAGAGTTTGAAGGAATTATAAAAGAACAGTTGTGTGAATAACCTCAGAAACATAGAAAATTGAAATTTTAAATTTAATAAAGCATCCCTAAAAAATGTGTTTAGCTGTTCAAAAAAGTTGAGCCGTCAGGAAAAAGAGACAAATTTGCATAATTAGGAGAACTTACCCCCTCCCAACACCTGTGTGGTAGTCTTTATATGGGCTACATCTGATTTTTTTTTCTTTCTGTTTTAATTTTTTTTAACCACCTAACACCTGCCAGAAATTGCTGTGCTGTTAGGAGAAATGAGGGTGGGATTCACTTTCTCAGTGGAAGCCGCAACACAATTAGCCCAGGGTTGATGGAGCAGTAGAAGCCTGCGGATGGGGGAATGAGGGACCACCGCAGGGTTTCTCTCTGCCAGTTCTTAGAGTGTTTCTTCTGCTGACCTTCCTCAGACAGTCAGGACCAAAAAGAACTTTTGGTCCTGAGGCCAACTAACAGCAATTATATGGAACTATAGTATGCCATAGCTGAGACCTTAGAGAATATCTAGACACCCAAACCGTTTTATAAAATGAAGACAGTAAGACTCAGGGAGACTGAAAAAAAATGTTCCTAAAGCCAAGTTAATCAAGTCTTGTAGTCTCCAGCTTATTGCTCTTTCGTGGCACCCAAAAGTTTAGATAGTTCCCAACGCTAGTATTGCACTGACTTGTTTGTGGAACTCTGCAAAGGAGGAAGCCTTTCTGGCATCTGGCAGTGAGGGATTAAATGGTTGCTGAAGGACCAGCTCTCCATTCTACTCAATTCGTATTGCAGTGTTTCTGCTGAAGTTTGTGGGGTGGAAGCAACTGCCTTGACTTTGCTGCTAAAAACATGAGAAGCCCATTAGCCTTCAGCTCAAGTTCTTTCAATGCAGGCCTAAGACCTTAGAATATGACGGGGGTCAGAACAAGGTATGTGTCCATGAGTTTTTGTTTAGAGAATATGGGAAGGAACACATGGCTTTTAATCTTTTTTTTTTTCTCCTGTCCTTGAGGCAGAGGGTTGACACGTGGTTCAAGGTGGATGGTACTTCTGGTGTATATCAGGAGAAGGTGGTATTTGTATGTGAAATCTCATGGTGGAAACAGAAATAATGAACATTTCCACTCCACTGAATGAATGCAATCATAGACCGTCATAGAAAAGAACGGGGGTTCCTCAACCAGGTTAGGTTCAAATCTCAGGCTTGCCATTACTGCTAGCTGTGTGGCAATGGGTCAGTTTTCAGTGCTTAACCTTGTTCATGTATAAAATGGAGACAGGAATAAACATCTTGTAGAAGGAACACAAATGTTTGTGTGTGTTGGGTACACTAACATTTGCTTTTGTTATATCTATTGTCTTAGGGTTTTATTGCTTTGAAGAAACATCAGGACCGTAGCAATTCAAAAGGAAAACATTTATCTGGGGCTGGCTTACAGGTCAGAGGTTTAGGAAGCATGGCAGCATGGAAGCAGACCTGGTGCTGGAGAGGTGGCTGAGAGTTCTACGGTCGTATTGGCAGGGCACAGGAAAAGAGAGGATGATGTCTCCAGGTCTTTTTTTCAGTGCACTCTTGAGACCTTGGAAATATGTTTGATTCCTGCCTTGTGCATCTTATCTTTCAAAGCCCACCCCCAGCGACACACTTTCTCCAACAAGGAGACACAGTGCTACTCTCTACGAGGCTATGGGGGGGGGGCATTTTCACTCAATCCACCACCTCTGTCTGTCTGTCTGTCTGTCTGCTTATTTGTGCATTTGTGTGTGAGGACAGGCTGCAACAAGTATGTAGAGGTCAGAGGACAACTTTTAGAAGTCAGTTCTCTGCTTCCATCCTTTGGGTGGCTGGGATTAATCTCAAGTCATCAGGCTTGGTGGCAAGTGACTTCACCTGATGAGGCCATCTCACTAGACCAAAAAACATTCGCTTTTAGAAAAGATCATGTTTGGAAAGCCCCTTCATGGACAGATTTTTCCAAGCATCGTTTTCTGGTATGTTTTCCTTTCTGTTACTTGGGTTTTTCATCTATGTGTGTTTTCTTGTCTTGATCCCATACCTTAGTGCAAAAGCAGAATGTCACATCACACCTTCCAGGCAAGGCCCAGGTTCATCAGGTTCTGTACAAATACGGAATATTGTGTTTTTGCCTTAGCTTCCTGGCATGCACATTTTGAAAGTGTTTTTTTTTTCTGTTTTTCTAAAACTTAGAAACTTGAATAAAGTAAATGTATGATCATTATGAAAGAGATGATTATGTAGAAACCATATAAAGGACAATGTGTCTCCTTCAGGCTCTGTGCGTGGTGTGTGCCCCACAAATGTGCGAAGACTTGGATGCACTTTACAGATCAAACTTCATGGCTGGTCACTTGGGTTTTAGCTATGTCATATAGTGGATCAAAATCCACTTCCTGTGTAGGAAGAGAACACAATAGCCCAGCGAAAAGAAGAACTACTCTAAGCAAGCTATGGATTAGCTTTTGCCTCAAATATAGTTAGTGTTTTTGTGGCCATTCGTCCAGGAGAGGACTGAGAAAGGCAGATATATGAAATTGAGTGCAGGAAGAAACATAAAAGTTTTATTTCGTATAAAACTGTTTATTAGAAATAATCTGTTTATTAGAAAGGATTGGGCTTATTGGCAGTGATAGCGATGGTAGATATAGCCAGGGAAAGAATTATGGGCTTAGCTAAGTCAGGGCTGAAAGTGGAGGTCTTTATAAGTGAAGGACCAAAGAAATTCTTCAAGATGAAATAATGGGGTTTAATAATATACAGACACATTGTCCTCAGCCCACCAACACACATATATGCAATCTGAAGGTACAATTATGAAGACAAATGAGAACTCACATAAAAATAGAAACTAAGGACTCTTGTTATTTAGCTACCTATATAAATAATGACTACAAGATTAACAATGGAAATAAATTTTTAAAATCAATCCAAGTTGTTAAATAGAGGATAGAGTTACAGAGAGGAATGAAATCTTTTCAAAAGGAGCAATCTCTTTTTTTTTTTTTAAGAGAGGGTTTCTCTGTGTAGCCCAGGCTGTCTGGAACTTACATTGTAGACCAGGGCGGCCTTGAACTCACAGAGTTCTACCTGCCTCTGCCTCCTGAGTACTGGAATCCAAGGTGTATGCCACCAGGCCAGGCTCTGGAGCAACCTTTCCGAAACCTGACAGAGACCCCTTTGTAGTCATAATTCGGTGAATGATGGAGTAATTATTGACAAGGAACAAGCCAAAAAGATTTGCTTGTGGCCAGAAACTGTAGCTGGGCAGCCTTACACCTCTGTTCTCTGTGTGCCAACCTTGGTGGGCCCAAAGCCATTTCTGCTGCTGTGGTGAGGCAACAAGCATTGGCCAAGTCCACATTCCTCATCACAGGCCAGCCTTTGTCCAACTGAAGCGTGGCAGTCATCAGAACCGTGTGGCCATCAAGGACTGTGTATCTTGAAGTCCAAGAGAGGAAAAACCAGTAACTTCAAGATGCGTCAAGGTTAAGGCTTTCTTAAGTAATGACGGATCAAACTCAGTAAAAGGCTCGTAGCAATCACACTAATAAAAGGTACAAGTTGGTCATCTCCCTTGAATTGATTCTTTCATTCCTTTCACTAGACTCCCATTTGATGGCACTGTAAGAGCACCCTGACTTGATTGGCTTGTGTTGGTCATGGGGAGAGATTTGATAGACAAGTATTTGGTTCTGTGCTATGCTGTGGTCACACGTGGCTTCAGTTACTGGATTATACGAAAATGAATTCTCTGATGAAACTCATCCCATGCCTTCCACAAAAGAAAGAAAGGTTGCAGGGGCGGGGGGAAATAAGGAGAAAAAAATGGAAGCAAGGAGAAAAAAAAGAGAGGAGAGACAAAGGGAAGAAGAAAGAGTGTATGGAAGAAGCCAAAACATCTTTCTATAACAACATTGACTACTTTTCATTTCAGCAACAGAATGAGAATTCCTTACTGACCTGGCCCCCTTCCAAGCCCATCCTCTCCAAGAAAATGCTCTATATTCAGAGAGCAGTCCTCTATTTTTTTTAAATGTATATACATCTTATTCTACCCAGCTGCTTTCTCTCAACATGGTGCTGTAGAAATTTCTTGAGTGTCTGTACTTTATCCCAACAGTTCATCACTTGAATATAAAATATTTTCATTTCTTCCTCTGTTTTGGACATTTATGTTTTTATCAGTTTTCAGCTATTAGGAATATTCTTATACAAGTATTTAATTAAATATATATGTATATGTATTATTCTCTTATACCAGTACATAAATATGAAATTGCTAGATCAAGCAGTAAATGAATGTCTAGCTTCCTGAGAAAGTTCAGGTAGTCTTCCAAAGTAATTACATCATTTGCACTCCCAGCGGAAGTGAATGAAATCTCCATTTGTTCTGTATCCACGCCAACATTTGATATTGTCAAACTTTCATTTAAAAGTCCAGTGGTCATTGAATCTTGTCTAATTTAATATTACAATACTGTGTTATAGTGCTTGTCTTTTCATTTCCTAAGATCCCTCTGAAAGGAAAAATTTAAAATTTGATTAAATCTAAATGTCTATGGAAAATTAATCCTATCTCAGAAATCACTGTCTTTCTATAAGTCACAAAAATACTCCTTTCTGACATGTAATGAAAATATAAATTGCATAGTATTGGGTACCAAAAAGGACTTCATAGTTAGCAGTATTGGTTTCTTTCCTTAGGTGACTGGAAAAAGCTTGTGGGTATTTGTGTTATTACTGGTGCTATGATTATATAGGTATTTCTATTTTATATTAGAATAAAAAATAGAGATAGTTGACAGTATATGACAAAGAGAATGCTGAAGCCCAGAGTTTCTCAGGGCCCTTTTTCTTCTTGCCTGCTCCAGGACAAATGTTTGGAACCTATTGGATTTTGCTGTCCTGTGCCTTCCCCATTTTAAATAACATTGGATTAGAAATTTAATATATATGTATGTATCTCTCTCTCTCTCTCTCTCTCTCTCTATATATATATATATATATATATATATATATATATATATATATATATATATATATAACCTGTTTTCTGATAGATGGCTTAGAATCCTAGCTTTTACTTAAGCCTAGGATCCATGTCAATTTGATTTTTATTTATAGAATGAGTTAGAATTTGGGATTTTTAAAAAATAAATACACAGATGTCCAATTGTCTGGTGACACTTTTTTTTAATGGTACTAAGAATAAGCCTCAGGGCCTCACGCAGGCTAGGCAAGTGCTTTGCCACAGAGTCCCCTCCCCCCACCCCCCTGCCCTAGTTATTACAATGTTTTAAACATTCTTTTCCTCATGAGTTTCTGTGGCTCCTTTGTTGCAAATCAGTTTAAAGTGCTTATGTCAGTTTAATTCTGCGCAACCTGCTCTATCACCTTTAAAATATATTATTATGTGTTCAAGATAAATCTTAAATTTAAATAATCCAAGCCTGCCAATATTCTTATTTTTTTCAGGGTTATTTTAACCCTTTTACATCATGTAAATTTTTTAGAGAAATTTTAAGTTCAGAAGAACAATTTCTTTAAAAGGAAAATTCTACTGGTATTTGGGTTGAAGTTGCTCTGTCAATTTAGAAAAAAAAAAATTAACACAAGTAACTGGCTTAGCATGATAAATCCGTATTCAAAAACAATGTAAAGCATCTGGAGAACGGTGCGATGGCTCAGTGGCCAAACGCTCTGGCTGAGGCCCAGTGGATGAGGGTGCGCCTCATCCTGATTCGACTTGATGTGCCTGGGCCTGGGTTTGGGAGAATGGGCTCCTCTTTTCTGAGGAGAAGGTGGGGGGGAGAGTGGAACCAGGAGGAGAGGCGGGAGGGGCTTTGATAAGGATGTAAAGTGAATCAATAAGTATTGAGAGAGAGAGAGAGAGAGAGAGAGAGAGAGAGAGAGAGAGAGAGAGAGAGAGAACTGGCTGCTCTTTCAGAGGATCCTGGTTTAATTTCCAACCTCCACTTGGTAGCTGACAACAATGTGTGGCTCCAGTTTGGGAGAGCTGATGTCCTCCTCTGACATCCACAGGCACTAGGCACTCAGGCAGTGCATAGACATATGTGTAGACAAAGCACATGTGCACATAAAAAGTAAACAATTTAAAAAATATTGCTTTAGCTATGCAGGAAGCAGTAGAGGGTAACACGTAACGCCTTCTATGGCCTCCACAGGCATACATAGCTGCAAGCCCCTGCACATATACATATGCACACATGTACTTCACACATGAACATCACCCCCCACACACAAACACAAAGGTAAAATTTGTTTTGACAATTTTAAAGTTTTCAGTATATAGGTTATGCATGTTTTGCTAAATGTATTCCTAAGTGTTTAACTTAATGTTGCTTAAATATTTAACATCATATTTTATTATTTGGAAAGTGCACATAATACAGCCCAATCACATTCACTTCCCAGTCCTCCCAGGTCCACCCCCATCCTGTGACCTCCCCCAAAAGAAAAGAAGAAAAGAAAAATGCCAAGTTCAGTTTGGGTTTCTTATATACTAACTAGAGCATAGTCAAATTCCCAATGGCCAGTCCCTTAAAGATAACTGATTACTTGCTCTACCCCACCCCACCAGAAGCCATCTACTGTCAAGAGCTACATTTCAGCACACCTCTAACATTTTTTTAAGAGTTCTCTTCAATGGCTTCCTGTCTGGACTCGCTTCCTCTCTTTCTTTTTTCTTTCCTCCTTGCTTCCTTTCTTCCTTCCTTCCTTCCTTCCTTCCTTCCTTCTTTCCTTTCTTTCTCATTGGGAGTGGGGGATGTCACAGAAGCCTTCCAACTCTCTTGCTCTCAACTGTGAGTTCTTCGGTCATTGACACCACTGCAAAAGAAGCTTCCTTGCTCTTCACAGCTAGAGGCAGTCTAGTTCATGCACTTCCATGTGGTTTCTGGCTTGTTTTATATCTGAATTATCTACTATATAAAGTACAGTAAATTATATATTTCCCTTGTATCATGTAACCTTGCTGACTCTATCAATTAGTTTAACTTCTTTGTTTTTTAAGTTACCTCTGATTTTCTGAGTGTTCTGAAATATTGTGTCAGTAATGACAGTGGCCTTGTGGATCTATAGAAATTTTTTTTATTCATCCAGTGAGCTGTTGAACAGACATTGCATGAATAGACACATTTGCTTTATTTTTGATCTTTGGAAAAGTGTTTAGTGTTTCACCATGAAATATGGCATCAAACCCAAGACTGTCCATTCCATTTTCAGTATTCTGGGAGGTTTTGACATAAAGAGGCTCTTAAATTTGTCACATGCCTTTTCCACATCTCTTGCTAATATGGACTTTTATTTATGTGTTTGTTTGTTTTCCCTTAGTCTTCTTGTATTGAGAGGAGAAGACTAGAAAGTGCTTTAAAACTTAGCCATATCCACAGGTGGCTATCTCTTCTTTTCCCGTGTTGTGCATTAGATGGATTCATGGTCAGATGTTGAGCAGCCCTCCACAGGAGGCTGAATCCACTTAGTCATAACTACATCCTCCTTGGTATGTAGTACTGATTTTTTTTTGCCCTGCCCCCATTTGATAATATTGCAAGAACACACAACCCTTATTTCATCCTATTTGATTGAGCTCCTGAGAAGCGAATTTCCCCCTCATGTCAAAAACCATACCCATTATGGTTTCACTGAACCATACCCATGATGCCCAGAAAGTGTGTAGAAAAGGTAAAGAACAAAATAATTCATGAAGTAGCAGATTAAGAGGTATGGCTCACTTCTCTGATATCTCTTCCAAGAGATATGTATATGTTCAGGGGCTTGCAGCTATGTATGTCCATGGAGGCCATAGAAGGCGTTATGTGTTCCCCTCAACTGCTTCCTGCATAGCTAAAGCAATATTTTTTAAATTGTTTACTTTTTATGTGCATATGTGCTTTGTCTACACACATGTCTATGCACTGCCTGAGTGCCTAGTACCTGTGGATGTCAGAGGAGAACAGGGCTCACAGGCTTCTCCCTTCCATAAGTGCCCTATACATACAAGTACCTATGATGATAGTTACCTACAGAGCAGATGGGTACACTATGGCTCTCTTTTCCCTCTGAAACTGAGGGGATCCCATCAGACAGGCAGTGAGCAGGAAAAGGCTAGGATCCCAGCTTGGAAACTTCTGTGAGCAAGAGACTTCCAGGACCCCACATCTCCTACCCACTCCTCTGTTTCCTCCTCTATGTAACAGCAAAGCTGATAGTCTGTGTGACCTCTCTGGTGCACAAAATTCCACACATGTGCTAATAGAGACGTGGCTACGGGAAAGCCAGGAGGGTAAGCCAAACTAGTCAGGTCAAGCTGACCGTTTCACCCACTGGATTGCTCTGTCATCTGCTTTCTAACCATTTCATGCTGGCTGTTTAGAGGATTGTAGAAATCGTCCCACACGGGGCTAACCATTCTTCCTCTCTTCCATCACCAGCTCTGCAAAAGGACCCCATAAAGGCACTGTGATGTGAGATTAGGAGACAAACCTTTTTGTGCCAAAACTCCCCGACTATAACACAGCAGGGATTAAGCTCAGAGTGTATTCTGTAAGTCAAGTTTTTTAGTTTCTCACTGAATGTTTTGTTAGGGAAAAAAAACTAAAAATATTAATTGCAATTAAGCGATGACATACAAATACAGTCTCATTTTTTTTTAAGATTCCAACATTATTGACGATGTCTAAATTATTCTCAATCACAAATCTCCTATCCTGGACACCTCCTACATCATTCCCCATTTTGGAGCTTTTCTTATACATTTGCATACATACATACACATACCTAAAGCACTGAAATATTAACTTAAGTAATAGTGAACACAACATGTGCTTCAGTAGATTCCCTTGTTACACTGTTCCTGTTTATCAGTATCATAAATGGCTCATATATTATCTTGTTACACACGTGCAATAGAAATAGATGGGCAGGTCTGCTTCATCATGGACCAGGCTCCAGTTTACATTAGCAGATAGTATTGTAACAGAGGGGCTAGGGAAGGGGTCTCTGGTGCTAAACCACCCAAGTCTGAGTTCTTCCTTTATTATTTATTAGATATGTAACTTAGGTCTGCTTTATCACGCTACAGGACCACGTAGCTTCTTAAGAGGATTAAATAACTTCAGCATGTGTGAAGTACTTAGAATAGTGACCAGTGTGTCCTACTCTTAAGCTCACTAAAACTCGGGTTTAGTGTTGTGTATCAGTTAGCTGTTGCTTCGTGATGCTGGGGAACAAATACATCCAGAAGCTGCTGCATAGGAATACAAGCCTTCCACTGCCTTGTCTGTGGTGGGCTGGAAGTCAGTGGTTCTGGCTGAGTTCCTTCTGAATCTGTTTGGTTGAACACCTCTGTTCAGTCAATTTTTTTTTTATCTCCTTCTGGGATTAGAGGGCCGTCCCTGCCATATTTTATTTGTGGTGACAGCAACAGTCCCAGAGAGAGAATCACCCAAGGCCTTCTATACCTGGACTCTGTCCTGACATACTGTCTTTTCTATCCATTCATAAAGTAGGTTAAAAAAAAAAAAGGCAAAGGCAAAGCTTGGGTAAATCTACAGTGCTCTTCTGGTGAGGGGAATCTCCAGAGTTCCTTGGCAAACAGTATGGATCCATCAAGGGCAAAGCAAAGGAGACCTGAAATGCAACACACACTGAGTGGTCAGGATGCGCCTGGGATTTGCATGTTCTCCTCTCACTTTGTTGAACAGCTAACACAATGGAGAGAAGGTAGATGGAATCTCTGTTGTCCTATCTCATCCTGCCCTCCTCAATACTTTTGGAATCACCATTGTTATTCCGCTGCTGAGGCTGTGATAGAAAATGCCTCCTCCAGTCTTTCCTCTCCGATGGCATGAAGTGAAGAGCAATTTAAAATGAGCAAGTAACAGACTGCATGTAGAATTTTGAGAACACCTGCATCTTATTTTAGATGCAATTGATGCTCTTGGCCTGGTTAGTGCTTGGGCAATTTGGAGTGATTAAAGAATTTTGCATTTCACAAGTGCTTCTGTGTTCAGACCAGCCAAATAGGCATTGAGCACAAATCTTCAGGACTTTTTTTTTTCTTAATGCATTTTTAATTACTAATTGCCTAAAAAAACATGGCAAAGATGTGAAGTTCCCAGTGTCCCAGTTTGAATTCACAGCAGAATAGATTTAGACGCCTCCCTGGCAAGCCGTGTCAACTTGGTACTTTCCCCCTGTTTCCTTTCTCATATTTAACAACAAAAACTCCACACCCCTGTGCTTGTCATTGTTGCTCACATGCTGTAGGCTTGAAGGAAGTCAGCCCCAAACCAATGTTCTCTTAAGTAACGATTACCACTCACTGATGTGATGAAGGGCAGGGAATGAATGGAGGAAGGCAGGAAGAGAGTATGCATTGAGGATATTTTTAAACTTATTAATATGCTTTCTGTGTTTTCATTTGCTTATGATGTCCATATTTTGGAAGGAGAAACCTTCACCTCAAGGAAGACTGGGCTTACTAAATCCATAGACCAACAGGAGAGTGTACACAATGTCCTTAAATGGAAGATCTAAGATGCCACTGCTTCACCTCAGAGCAGGAGTTCTCAACATGTGGGTCACGACTCCTCGCAGTGGCCATTTATCAGATATCCTGCATAACAGTAGCAAAATTACAGTTAGGAAGTAGCAAAACAAATTTTTATGGTTGGGGGTCAGGTCACCAGACATGAGGAACTGCATGAAAGGGTTGCAGCATTAGGAAGGTTGAGAACCACTGCTTCAAAGCAATACTCAAGCCTGATGGTGCTTATAGAAATACTGTGTTAGATACCCAGACCAGGAACACAGGAGAGGTGCTGGCATGGAAGGGAACTAGGTGTCTTTTTAAGGGGTATGAAGGATAGTAAAGGATCCTGAAACATCACAAGTGATACTTATAGACCAAAATGTAGAAGAGGCCAGATCCCAGTGCCTGATCCTGACGGAAATGAGCTTCGTCAGCTATGAGTTCTGCAACAACCACAAAAGGAGTCCAACACAGGAACAAGCATCCCAACCCTGCTACCAGGAGCCTGCGAGCTTCACCCTGTTCTCAGAGATTATTGTAGCAAAGTGGACAGTGATGTGACAGGGGAGATGGCCCAGTAGATAGAGTACCCACTGCGCAAGTATGAGGACTGGGGCTTGGGTCCCTTAGAACATGTGTGAAAACTGGGCAGGCATGGCCATCTCTACTCAAGTACACCTACACACCTGCACACACACAGCACAGGCATCTGAGGAACTGTATCAACACACACACACACACACACACACACACACACACACACACACAGGGTGGGGTAGACGAGAGTGGAAAGATGCTCTAAGATGGGATGCAGTGGCACACCTCAGTAGTCTGAAGTGAGAGGATCATGTGACTTAGAAGTTTGGGGCCAGTCTACCCCCACTTCGTGGGACTTTGTCATGACTTTGCAATGCGATCTGAATCCTCCTCTTGTCCTGTTCACCTCAGGGGCCATGAACATGCACATGTTTCCAAAAATTTTTTAAATGTGGAGGAATTTTGAGCACTCCGTATGGTACAGAATTGGAGGCCCTGCACTTAATGGGCAGCCATCACCCAGCCAATCTGTGGGTGACAATAGATAGGAGGTTATTTGAATAACTTTTAAGTGGCACCTATTGTATTGGCATCTAATATATTATTTAAAATAACCTTTACTGAAAAGCCTGTGATTTAAGTGGTGGTATTTCAGCATACAGACAAGAAACCAGAGGCACAGGAAGGCGTACTTAATACAAAATGGCTGGCGAGTGACCCCACTGCCCTCCTAAGCCAGACTGAGCTCTGAAATTAACACATTTGTACATCCCATAGTTGATACTCTCCCCAAATTCCTGTTTTTTTTCCTGAAGACTGACACCATGCATTTCCCTTCTTTATTTCCTTCTTCTTCTAGGTCCTGTGTTTTTGCTGTGCCTTATTTTGCTTCTCTGTCCATAGTTGTGTAACCATTTATTTGTACCTATCCATGTATCTGCTGTAGGGTATCACAGATCTTGCATCAGTCTGATTCCTATGGTCTGATGGGTACTTGTCAGTCATTTCCATCCATGGCAGGGGTGAGGCCTGTGCATTCCACTGCCCATGTGTGTCACCTCCAGAGACCAACAGTGCTGCTAGCCACTCAAGACTGGTCATCCAGCGCCTTGGCTGCCCACGCACCTCTGAAAAGGGGCAGACATAACACTGCCTTCGAGTTAGGTGATCTGGAATCTGTTACTACATGGTATTTCAGTCAGGCTGTTCCTAAGAACCATGAAACCCAAATCTCTTCTGGACTTTTGTGACTGTATTTGCAGTAGCTGTAGCCAGACAGATCCTGTTATAATATGGGAGCTAAGGATCTTTTTCTATTGTTGTGTCTTCTAAGTGAACATATTTCCTCCTGACTGTCTGGTTTCTCTCTCCCTGAAGCTTATGTGGTAGGAAAGTCTGAGAATTTGAGAATTAAGGATACTAGCTGTAAAGTGTGACAGTTAATCTTAATTTCCAAATTGGTGAGATCCAGGATCATCTGGGAGATTATCTTTACTAAATTAATTGAAGTGGGACGACTTACCAACTATACATGGCACCATCCCCTAAGCTGGGTTCCTAGACTGTTTAAGAAAGTCAGAAAGAAAGACAGAAGAAAGAAAGAAAGAAAGAAAGAAAGAAAGAAAGAAAGAAAGAAAGAAAGAAAGAAAGAAAGAACAGCACAGATACTCCTCTCTCTGACCCCTGATTGTGGATGTATACAATGTAAATAGGGGCTTCAGGCTTCTACCTCTTGATTTCCCTATCTGGATGGGCTGAATCCTTGAGCAATGAGCCAAAAATAAACCCTTTCTCCTTAAGTTGCCGTCTTCAGGGTATTTTATCACAGCCACGGGAAACGTATCTACATCATACAGTTTTTCTAAAGTTTCCCCAGTGTTGTCAGACCCAGGAGGATTTGAAAATGCTGCTCAGTTCACAGAACCTGAAGTTGAAAAGAACCCACGGGTGAAGGGACAGAGCTCTCCCGATCTCCCCACTCTCTCATCCCTTGGGTGAACGGAGACAGAGGCCATTTCTAAACTATCGCTTTGCACAGCGGCGCTGCTGTCTTCACTGCACGTCCTCAGGAGTTAACCTTTCTTGACACTCTTCTAGGCAGGAATCACAACAGATGTGACCCAGAAAGGATTCACTGTACCGCCTGCAACTCTAAACAACAGATAGGATGCAGTTGGAATGGCCCCAGGATGGGATGAATATGCAATGATAACAGAGGCCTAGTTCTTACCGGAAACAGCTTGCTCTTTGTAGTAGTCATTCTTCAGAAACTAAGTAAAACAAAGGACCACCTGATTATATAATAGAGGTACATTACCTTATCCAACACACAAGGCCTTCACCTGCTGGAACCTCCACTTATGACCTTAGACCTAGCATGCATGGGAATCGAATTTCTTGAAACATAAAAAAAGAGTTATCTTTAAAATGTATTTTAAAATTTATTTTATTTCACGTGCATGGGTGTTTGCCCACATACACGTCTGTGTGTCACTTGCATACCTGGTACCTGAGCAGGGTGTCAGGACCTCCTGGAACTGGAGTTATGATGATTGTGAGTTACCATGTACATGCTGAGCATCAAACCTAGGTCCTCTGGAAGGGCAATCACTGATTGCAATCACTCTTAAGCACTTAGCTATCTCTCCAGCCATGAAAAGGTTGTCTTTAATAGTCATTCGACAGCTCCAACCATCTGCTTTCACGATGTCAGCTTTGGTGTGTTCTCCTCTAGTTGTTGGTTTTATTGAATTGCCACATTTTTTTTTCATTTCTTAGCTTTTCTCTGTATTTGTGGCAATATGACTCTGTTTCCTGCAAATATCAGTCATTTAAAAATCTTTAAAAAGGATTACAATAAACAACCATGTATTTGTCACCAGGGCATCACCATGATACTGGACTGTAATGTTGATCCACTGATATATTTAAATGTGTGAAAATATAAATTACACATGTGAAAATGGAAATTGGGGGGGGTGTTTGTGCATGTGTGTGTGTGTATACACTGTGTATGTATATGTTTAGGTGCTGATAATACTCACCTGTACTCAGTTAAAAAATGAAATCTGGGTGTGGAGGAACATGCTTGTAACCTCAGTGCTGGGGAACAGGATACAGGTAGATTCCCGGGGCTCACTGGCCAACCCAGCCTAACCCATTAATGAGTTCTAGGCTAGTGAAGACACTGTCTCTAAAAACAAAACTGACAACTTCTGAAGAATGACACTGAGATTTTCCTCTGGCTTCCACACATATACATACACACATGTACATATACACATGTACATACTTGTGTGCTACATACTCTCTCTCTCTCTCACACACACACACACACACACACACACACAGAGAGAGAGAGAGAGAGAGAGAGAGAGAGAGAGAGAGAGAGAGAGAGAGAGAGAAATACACAAGTCCTCTGCTCATCTGTGAAGAATGTCTAAGCACTTAATGAGCTACAGTGAAAACACCCTTGCAGGTGTGACTCCACACGTGCCCTCATCATCTGATTTCAGTGGTTAAACCAAGGGTGAAGATGAAAGGCCCCTGGCAGACATTTCCTGTTTGCTTAAGCTGCCCTGCCACCCCTGGCCTCTTCCTATTGGGCAATCTTCATCTTGTAAGTTTGGGGGAGGAGACCATGGCCTCCTCTCTCCCTTTAGTGTCAGGCTCCACAAATCTGACAGTTAAATGGACCAGAGTAGATGGAGAACTCTTTCTCTCTTGTAGCAGCTGCCACCAGGGCTGCAATTTCTTCACCAGAATCTGTTGAAAGGGGAGTCATTAGTCATTTTTCCGAGCTGATTATCCCTAAAGTTGGTTTCTAAGGCTCCTGAAAGATCCAGTCAGTCTACTTAAAAAGAAGCTTTCAATTGCTACTCTTCTTCACCTTTTCTCCCTCTTCTATGTCCACCCCTCTTTCCTTGTAAGAAAGCCATGCTTCAAATATTCCCATACCCTGTAGGTAGGTACATGTACAAAAAACAAACAAAAAACCCACAGAGACTCCACAGGAAATTTAAGGAGGCATCTAAATGCTTTTTAAACATACAAAAGTGCTATATTCATAATCAAGTAAGTGTTAACTGTGAAGGCATAAACATTTTCAATTATCATAATTTCTTGATTTTTAATAAATTATAATATCCAGTATTGTTGAGAATGTTGGAGATTGATACTTGAAGGTCTAATGACTATCAATAAAAAGAGACGTTAAGGAATGTGGACCTCTGTATAGGAGTTGGAGCCTAACAGTGCTATTTTAGTGGTGAACATATGAAAACAGTTTCCACTGACAACAATAAGGACACAATTATACAAATTCTGTTCATATAACTCAATAGTGTTCAGCTGGTTACAATGATATTTGCAATCAGTATTCCACGAACAGGCACAGATCATGGAATACTGCTATTTAAATATCTAAAGATATCTATGCCTGTATCTGTATGGGATGGGGAGATAGATGGGTTAGGAAAGTGCTTGAAGATCTCGAATTCAACCCTCAGAGTCCACGGGAAAAGCTGGGTGTGTTTGCGCAAGCCTGTCACCCCATCATCGAGAGAGAATCCATAAAGCTTTCTAGCTACCTGGTCTGTCTGAACTAGTGAACTCCATATTCCGAGAGAATCTCTACAGCTAAGATGAAGAGTGCATAGAGGAAGACACCCAAGATCAGTCTGTGGTCTCTGCATGGCATGCACATACCCATACACCTGTGAGTGTGTACACACTCGAGAACATGCACACTTGCATATACCATGCAAACACACACATGCAAACAGCAGTAAAGAGTAACTGTAGGAGCTATATGATTGCATTTCAGTTAAAAATTGTGAAAATATGCACAGCATTACCAAAAAATGTATTCACTGTGAACTCTGAGTTATGAACAAACAGGAATCTTCCATTTTCTTCTTTTCTCTTGTCCACATATTGCAAGTTGACTTAATAATCAAGACAGAGTCCATTTTTAAGACTGTGGCAATCATGTTCTTCCTCACAACGTGTCTGCTAACAGCTTATCTCTTGCAATAAAGAGCTGTTTTTCTCAGTCCATTTGACTCCTTTTGTACTTCCTTGAAATAGTGACAGCTTTGAGACTAGTGAGTCTCCGAGGTGGACTTGTAATACACATGTCTCTGTGCTGGCTCTTAACACACATCGTACCTGTCTAATCAGATCCAGACTATGTGGGATTGGAGCTCACATTGTTGTGACGCTGTAATACCTGATCAACCACAGCCCTAAACTCGGCCACATCCTGTGACCCTTCCCCACACCCACACTCTCTTTCCCTGCTCTGCCCCTAGACAGGTGATAATCATATTTTCTCTTTAACAGGCAGGGCCGGCAGTGCATTGGCTTTTGCTCAATCACATATGCCTGGAGCTGTAGGAAGACACATTATTGAAAACATGGGTTTCTGGAACTAGTTATACCAATTATGACTAGATTTATGGAAATGAAGGGAGCTTGCTTCATTTCAGGAGGAGTGACAAGGAGATGGGGTTTGTGGGGCATGGATTAAATTTAGACAAAGCTGACACGGAGCGGCTAAGCTGTGATGAGCAAAACTAAGCGCAGGTGGACAGCTGGACTCAGAGCATGGCCACAGAGGAAAATTGGAACTGAAGCCTTGGGGTTCCTGCACCCACAAGAGGACTGGTGGGAATGCATGCCTGTGGAACCAGACAGACAAACGTTGTGCCTAGTAGGCTCATTAGACCAGTCGGGTGGAGCCTGTGGGCAAGGTGATGGGTTGTAAGAGCACACTCTCCCCATTCTGCTCTGGCTGACACTCTCAGGTCTTGACACTCTGCCTTTTAAAGATGTGGGACTGTGACTCAGCAAAGGAGGCACTTGGTAATTGCTCTACAAAGAAATACAGTCTCCAGCAGCTAGGGGAAATTAGTGCAGTTGGTTGAATGCTTCCCTTGAAAGCATAATGAACTGAGTTTGAGGGCTGAAGAGATGGCTCAGTGGTCCAGAGCACTAGTTCTTCTTGTAGTGTCTCACGACTGTCTGTAACTCCAGTTCGGGAGGATCCAACACCTCTTCTGGCCTGTGTGGACACCAGGCATGTAGATGATACACAGAGATTTATGTAGGCAAACCACCCATACACATATAAATAAATAGAAAAATAAATAAATAGATAGATAAATATTTTTTAAAGAACTGGGTTTGAGCCCCGGAATCCACATTTTAAAAGTCCTGGCATGGAGGCATGCACTTGTATTTCCCAGCTCTTGTGAGGCAGGGGTTCCTGGTACTTTCTGGCTAACCAGTTTCCTACTTGGAAAATTCCAGACTAATGAGGGACTGCTTCAAAAAAGAAAGGTAGACAATGCCTGGAGAGTAAATTCAATGGTTGTCCTGTGGCTTCTGCATACACAGACGTTCATCACAACTGTACATGCAGGAACACACACACTCAGAGAATGACAGCCTCTGACTGGATTTGTCATTCAAATCCACATGAGGAATTCAGCCGATGTCCTATGAGGGAGCCCTGTGGCCACATAGACAAACTTAGATAGGTCATGCATTGGTTCAGTGTGAAGGAGAAGAAGCAGCCTTCCACCTGACTCCATCCACGGGGTAAAAGATGTAGGAAATGCTTTGCTCTCCCGAAGAGTCTATCTCCCCAAACCCAACATGCATCTCTTTACTATGTGGCTATTCCTCACTAAGTAGCTAGTTTCTTCTGTTTTTGCATGTCTTCTATCCATATCTCTAAGTGGCTACCTACCTAGCTTATATTCCCCACCCTAGCAAGGCCAATCCCTTAGCACCTCTCTGCTACATCTACAGAGATGTCTCCCCATCGGCACATGAAGAAGGAGTGTACACAGGAGTCGGCCGGGCTGGGGAATCTAGGACAATTCAATGGGCTTTCTAGATGAACTTTCTGATAGTAGCATGTGGTGATAAAGAGGGGAAGGATCCACGTAGATACCCATGCAGGGAATCTGCTGAATACTCCTTCAAGATTGTCTTTGGGAGTCTAGGCAGTAGGACAGGATGAAGAAAGCAACCCATTTCAGAGGATCTGGGAAAAACCAATACCTCTCAGATCCTGAATGTCACATTAGATATTCTTAAAGTATATATCCTACCAAGTGCCTGGAATTTCTAAGTTATTTATATGTTTTCTATCTGATTAAAATACCTCCTTAAACCAACTGTATAATTGTTATCATTTTACATATAAGAAGCAGGTTAATGATCTCACCCCGACCGCACAGATGATAGAAATCAGAATTGGAGCAGTTTGGTAGACTGGATATGGTGCTATGTACTGTGATCCCAACCTTTGGAGGCTGAGGTAGGAGGATCTCAATTTCACAGCCAGCTCCCACGCTAGACTGCAATACACAGAGAAACGGTGTCCCTTGAAACAAACACACAGAAGAATCAGAGCAGTTTGGGTGCAGTCTCTGTGCTATTAGCCAAATGCCACCGGATTGATGTACCTAATTTAATTCCGGTTAACTTTTCTTATGAGTTGGCATATATTTATCGTGCATATGCAGCATCTCATAAAGATATCTTCATTTGAGCCTATCAACGAAATGTGTACTTTGACGGCCTTCACCCAATTTCTTCTCCATCCCACAATTCCAACTCATTTCCCTAGGTAGCCATGCATTTTCATGCCCTATGTTCATATACAATTTTATATGCCTGTAGAATCTAGGACCCACGAATGGGAGAAAACGTGGTACCCATCTTCTTGAGCCTGGATTATTTTTGCTTGATGTGATGATCTCCAGAGTCACCACTTGCCCTCAAACAACACAATTTTGTTCCTTACTATGGCTATGCACAACTCTATCGTTTACATGTGCCACAATTCCCCTGTTCATCATTTAGTGACAGGTGTCTGGGTTGAGCCCATCACTTGGCTTTATGAACAGTGCAACAATGAACACAAATGTAATGTGATGATTTCAGTTCCTCTGGAAACATGCTCATGTGTGAACCATTGCTGGGGATGCAAAGGAAGCAATATAGTTATGCATTATTCTGGCCAGTTTTCGGTTACTGTTATAAAATACCAGAGGAAATCAGTTTATACCAGATATAGGATTGGTTTGGCTATACTTTTAGACATTTCAATTACTCAACCTTGTTTTTTTGGGACTTACATAGAATACCATGGCAAGAATGAGTAATAGAGTAAGCTACTCACCTCATAATATTCAGGAAGGAGAAACAGGGAGGGAAAGGGGTGGAGACTGGTGTTGGACAGTCCCCATGAATGACACAAACCTCATGACCCAGGAGCTCCCATTAGGCCTATGTCTTAAAAGTCTCTGTGAACATCTGACATCATCCATCCAAGGACCAAGCTCATGGGCCTACGGGGGGATGTTCAAGATCAAGACTGTGGTATTCAGCAAAAAACAAATCTTTCCAGCTTGAAATTTATCCACCAAAATGAGCTGAGTATCAACTCCATGCCAGCTGTGACAAGGGACTTTGAGGTAGAAAGCCAAGAGATGAGAGTTCCTGAAAACTTATCCCACTGGCCTGATGCTCCGTATCCAAACACCATTGTCTCCCTTGATATCCCTATCTGTTCTTCAGTTCCTGTATCCATCATGAGCCTCCATTAGCCACCTATAAGAGGGAAGTAACAATTCCTAGTTCCAGAGCTGCTGTAAATAATTTGTGAGGTAATATTCATTAAAGCTGCCTGGGGCTGGAGAGATGGCTTAGTAGATAAGAACGCATGCTGTCAAACCTGATGACCAGAGTTTGAACCTTGGAACATACCTAGTAGAGAGAGAGAACCAACCCTAGCAAGTTACTTCTGGCATGCACACACACATGCTCATACGCACACACAGGAAGGAGTGGTACATATAATTTAATTTAAAAAAAACTGTTTGATGTAGATTAAAGAATATGTTGACAAACTGTAATATCAGTCTGACTTTAGGGAAGTCACGATGGTATATTTGGTAAACTTGAAGCAACTGATGACCACATGGTACCCACTGAACATCCAGCGATTCTTGGATTTAATGGTGGGGGAAGGAGTTGCACTTTTTTTTGTGCACTGGGGATTGAACAGAATCCTCCGGCACTGGGGATTGAACCGACAGCTTTGTGTACACTCAGCATGTACTCTTCCTCAAGCTATGTTCTTGGGCCTTTTTTAATCTGTATGTTTTTCATATAGTGTCTTATTATATCACCCATGCTGGCCTTGGGCTTGTTTTTAAAGCCAAAAGCTCTATTCAAGGGACATTACCCGGTGCAGATGGAGGGCCTGTTTGGACTGTGGTTAGAAGGAGGTAAAACTACTATTTTAAAAGCTTCATGAAAAAGTGTCCTTGGTTTCAACCAACAGTGGATCCTGGATAGAGAGCAAAGGCTGCAGTATGCCAGCCCAGCCCCACCCCCCACAATAACTTTATTTTTGTCAGTGTGTCTTATCCCTACTTCTAAAATGGAGTCTTGGTCTCCTCACTTTACACAGGAGGAAACTGAGGTTCAGGAGGATCAATCGCTGGAGCTAAACCAGAGAGTAGCCTGAGGAACAGCAAGGGGGGAAAAATAAATCAATCCTGTTCACTGTGGACATGGCTTCGGCTTTTTAAAAAGTGTGTCTAAAATCTGTTGAATTGATTTAAAAACTGCGCATGCTTTTGGTGTAAACACCCCCTTTTTCCTTCATGTACCGTATCACTCTGCCCTCTGTTTGAGCGGTGTGCCCCGCGGTGTGTGAATAAGAGATGATGGCTCCTCGAATGTGAATGTGGGTGGAACGGATTTGATAAAAACAGAAGCATGCATAATTCAAACAAAACAAGCCCTGTCCCACTCCATTTTTGCATAAATCATTTGCAGACACTCTGGGTCTCTGCCAGCCATGCGCCTACCCCCTTCTACCACTGCCTTCCAGAAATCTCTCAGGATCATGTCAGGCACGGCGTTAACACGCTGAAGGTGTAAGAGGTAGAGTTACTGTTTTCATTTGGCACTTTAAAAATGCTTTATGAAAAGAATGGTTGGGTTTTTCACTGAATTTTACCTGAGACAAGTGTAGTTGCAGAGACAGAGAGAACGGTAGCCCAAGGTGCTGTTGTGTGTAGGTGGCAGGAGGGAAGTTTGGGCCCAAGCCCTTTGATTACCTGTGTGAGTCTCAGACCTTTGACTCGGTGCTTTCCTCTTAACATGCTTAGTTTGGATCAATGTGAGTCTTGTGTGTGGTTCTTCCTGTTATGGGACTTTTTTGGAAGATGGGTGTCTATTAGAGTTCAGTGTTTCCTTTTTAAGTACACCTAAGTAGCTTAAATGTTATGGTGACAACTCAGATGTCAAGCACGAGACTTGGGTTTTCTGCATAAGACTATAACATGTTTCCTTGCTGCGTTTGTACTCGGTGGTTGGTGGGAGAGACCTTAATTTGCTCATTGGATGTGGCTTTGATGTTTCTTGCTTGCTACAGCCTCATCCTGATTGGTACAACCATCCTGGTATAAGCAGTCAATTGAGGATTTAGATGGGGTCAGTTTAAATTGCAATCATCTTACCCTTGTGATGCTCTCCCTTTAAGGAGGCTCCTTCCCCTCCCCTCTTTCCAATATGGTGTTGGAAATGTGTTCCGTACAACCCCATAACATTGGAAGGCGTCCTTATTGGTACACCCACCAGATCCCTGTTGGCCACCTGTGAGTGGATGTCTGGGCCCAGCATTAAGTTCCCTTGAAAATGGAACTGCCTGGTTAGGGGTGGAACAATAAAATCTGCCAATGTCCATGGTCCCTGCCTTGTACCTCTTTATCCCAAGTACAGATTTCTTTTCCTGCATTGACATGTTGGCAACCTCTGACCAACCAGTCAGCCCCTCTGAACTGAGGGTGCATCCTCAAGCCTTTTAAAGTTGTCCTTCCTCTGTTTAAGCTCTTCAGTCATAGGTGAATCGGCCCAGCTGCTCTAGGAAAGCCAGGAGCACAAACCCATTGAGATCTGTAGTCCATCCATTCCGAAAGAGTGGGACTGGCGTCTGGCCTCATTCAGTCCATGCCCCACACCCACGCTCTGTATCCTTCACCCTGCGGCAGGCTTCAGTAACCTAGGCAGAACTTTTCAGGTGCTTCCTATAGGACTGAAAGCCACCTTCAGTTTTCTGTTCTGATAGCACCTCCTTTCCCAGGGGGATCCCCAAGAAGCTGTCTTCTGACTGTGCCTCCATCTGCTTGGAACAATGAGCGCGGAGGAAGCTCTGGGTGTCCCATCTCTGAGTCTGTGACAATGTGACAGCAATGGATGATTTCTCCATTTGCTTCCTGATGTGATTTCTCCTCGCTTTAAATATTCAGGATCCACATCTAAAAGCCACATATTTTTCCCTGTTTAGGAATTGTTCTGCTTTGTGACAGTGAAGGAAGGAGAAAAACAAAACAAAATAACACTTTCCTCATGGGAAACTGATTCCCTGTGTTTTTCTCCCTGGCCAGAGGTTGAGGGTGAAACACAGAAACCCGATGGGAACATTTCACTCCTTTCTGTCTTCAGTAGCTCAGTGGTTCCCCCTCCCGGCCCCCAAGCATTGGCAGTTGTTGGGGGGAAACAAAAGGGTTATCACTGCTGCTCATCAGGAAAGGCTGCTAGGTTGGGGGGGGGGACCGTGTTAAGGAGAAATGTGTGGGTGAAGTTTGGAGACATAAAGATTAACAGAAGCAACTCCCCTCCCCGAGAAGGCTCCCCAGAGCAATGGTATAACAGGCATCCCCATGGCCAGATGCACAGCCCGATACAAGGCCCCGTGGAGATACGGCAGACGTCTATGTGTGCCATTATTGTTCAAAGCAGCTCCAAGCTCATTTTCTACTGAGTTCAGATGAGGAAAAATCCAGAAATTTTGTTCTAGAAGCCCAATATGCAACAGGGGTGATATAAAAAAGCTGGTGAGTAAATATCTCAAGAGAGACTTTTATAATGGTGGCCAGTGACTGAAGGGAACCTCAGGAAGTGTTCGGGGGCCCCACCACCCAACATCAGCAGTGGCAGCATTGGTGCCAATGTTTGTCTTGCTGCTTCGACAGTCCTGACTGCAAATCTAGAGTTCACCAGCTTGCCATACCCAACACTCTGCTTCGTAGGGATTTAAATCACACTGTAGAATTCAAATCCTGTTGGTAAATATTTTGGCTGGCTGTTTCCTACTCGAGACCGGCACTTAGCCAGCATTATTTGTTAACTGAGCTGTGATTTGTTCTTTTGGATTCCAATTCTCTCATTCTCCATTACGTTACCCCTTCACTGCTGACAGGGCTCTGCAGAGAGGAAAGTAGAGTAAAAACTAATAATGATCCAAACGACTAATGGGATGAGATTGGAAACCAATTGAGAAAATTACAGAGGAGAAAAATCAGCACAAGCAGAAGCTGGGGAGATAAGGCTGATGAAATGAATACTCTCATGAAAATGTTGCCGTCACCCTCCTAGACGGGAAGTTTCTCTTTGCAGACCCCGCTCTTGACGGCACGCCCCGTTCTCCCACACGTCAAGGGAATTCATACATGTACACAGTGGCTTCTTCCTGACTACAGTGGAGGGCCCTGAGTTTAGCCCAACGGAAGTCACGGAGTGGAGACGACACAGGTACCACATGCCGGGGCTCCATGGTCTAAGCGAGTCTTTTGCTGATTATGTTGTCATCCTAATGAAAGGATTCCCATCTGGGACAACAGTATATACAGTAGAAAATCGATGCGGAGACAGTGGATGGGAGGAGTTTGGTGTGAATATGATCAAATCACGCTTACAAAGTAGAGGGAGGAGGGCAACAACCTACGCATAAAACCTTTGACCCCAAATTGCCCTGCCTGCAAGAAGTACAGGGATAAAGATGGAGCAGGGGCCGAGGGAATGGCCAACCAGTGACTGGCCCAACTTGAGACCCATCCCGTGGGAGAGAGCCAGCCTTTACAGTATTGATGAGACTCTGCTATGCTTGCAGACAGGAGCCTAGCATAACTGTCTTCTGAGAGGCTTCATCCAGCAGCTGGTGCAAACAGATGCAGAGACCCACAGCTAAACAATGGGCTGAGCTCAGGAGTTTTGTGGAAGAGTGGGAGGGAGTATTGAGGGAACAGGAGGGATCAAGGACACCACAAGAAGACCTACAGGGTAAACTCACATGGACCCAGGGGGGCTCACAGAAACTGAACCACCAACCAAAAAACATGCACAGGCTAGACCTAGACCCCCTACATATATGTAGCAGATGTGAAACTTGGTTGTCAAATGGGTCCCTTAAATATCAGAGTAGGGGCTGTCTCTGACTCTGTTGCCTGCCTTTGGATCCTTTTCCCTTAGCTGGGATGCCTTGTCTGGCCTCAGTGGGAGAGGATGAGCTTAGTCATGCTGTGACCTGAGGTACCAGGGTCCGTTGGTACCCCTTGGGAGCCTCCCCTTCTCTAAATAGAAGAGGGGGCAATGGGGAGGGGGTTTGAAGGTGGGATGGGGGGGGAAAGAGAGGTCTGGGATCAGGACATAAAATGATAAAATAAGTAAGTGGAAAACCAAACCAACCAAACAAAAAATTTCCCTGTGGTATTCTCTCCACTCTCACTATTATCATTTGGTATTTTAAAATGAGAAGCTGTATTCAAATGTCTTTCCTTTAAAATATGATCGTTCTTACTATAAGAAAACTGAGAATGTTACTTGAGTGAGTAAAATTTAAGATCAGAATAAGTCACAAATGTTTGAATTTTCTAAGTCCACACTTAGGCATTTGGACATATTTGCCTATGTGAGCATATGTACAAACATACATATAACTTTAGAATTCGTGTGTGTGTCCATGTGTTTGTGCATGAGCTTGCACACATGTGCTGTAACATGGAGGCCACAGGAGAACACCAGCCACCTGGTAACTTGAGTCAGAGCCATTCACTGAACCTGGTGCTCACTGAATTGGCTAGATTGCCTGGCCAGGGATTCTCTTATTCCAGCCTTCTCAGCACTGGGATTACAGACAAGCATTGCTTGGTTTTCCTGTGAGCTCTGGGCACTGGACTGAGGTTCTCATGCTTGGAGCCTTTCGAGCCTTCTCTCAAGCCCGCCACTCAGAATTTCCAGGAGTGACCGAGGAACTCGCATCATGCTGCCCTGTTGTCTTTTTTTTTTTTTTACTTAAAAAAATTAGTTTACAGTTTCCCAGCTGTATCCTGCTCCCTCATTCCCTCCCAATCCCACCCTCTCTCTGTCCCTCATCTCCTCCCTGCCCCTTTCCAAGTCTACTGATAGGGGAGGAACTCCTCCCCTTTCATCTGACCCTGGTTTATTAGGTATCTTCAGGCTGCAAAGTCCTCTGTGGCCTGGCAGGGTTGCTCCTCCCTGGGGGAGGAGGGAGGTCAAAGAGCCCACTATTGAGTTCATGTCAGAGACAGTCCCTGTGCCCTGCTGTCTTACTTGAGTTCGTTTTGGTTTTGTTCTGTGAGGGTCTTACAATGCTCTTTTGTCCTGCTGGCCCCTGAGCCTGAGCCTCTAGTGGCTGAGCCATCTCTCCACCTCTATGCTGTTTCTTTGTGCCATCATTTTCTTCTAAAGTCTTTAAGAAATTACCGAGAACATTAATCAATGTGATTACTGCTATACATTTAATCTGGCAATTTTAAATTTCATTTATTTCTGTGTGTGTGCTTGTATGTATATGAGCATAGACAGGGCAAAGTGTGTACGTGTGTGTGTATGTGTGTGTGAAGGTCATGGGATAATCTGTGGAAGCTGATTTTCTCCTTCCACCATATGCATCCCGGAATTGAACTCAAGTCATCAAACTTGGTGGCAAGTGCCTTCACCTGCTGAGCCATCTCACCAGCTTTTAATTTATATTTTAAACTCTATTTTAACTTGCCACCTAATTTTCAAAATTGATAAGAATCATTCTTATTGTAGTTGTTATTTTTGTTTTCTTTGGAAAGGGTAACGTGGCATAGAGCACCCATGAAGGTCAGAGGAAAACTCATGAGAGTCAGTTCCTCCTTCTACCATGTGGGTCCATGAGATCAAATTCAGGTGATCAGGCTAAGTGCCAAAAGCCACTTTGTTGGGCCTTCAGGAATTCTTTCTCTCTTTTAAAAATACATTTCTCTTAATTCTTTTAGAACTTCATAAGTGTGATTTGGTCATATTCACACCAAACCCCATATCCACTGTCTCTGCTTTTACTTCCCTACCCCCCAACTTTGTGTTTTCTTTCTCCTCCCCCCCACATTGATACTAAAGATCTCAGAGCCTTGTGTGGGGAATTATGTAATACCCATGTCCCAATTAGGGCTGAACACTCTCCAGTCTCTTATTTTCTGAAGGTTGAGAGTCTTTCTGTTAAGTGACATCTGCTTCAAGAAAAAGCTTCTCTAATGAGGGTTAAGAGATAAGCTGATTTATGGATATAGCAGTAAGTTTTTAAGAAGCTTTTTAATACTGTATCCATTTCACAGAACGATTGCATTGTATTCTCCCCAAGGGCCTAAATGGCCTGTCTAGCTATAGACTCTTGGCCCTGTTAACAGGGCCAGCTGGGGGTTCCATCTCCTGGAGCAGGCCGTAGATCCAATCAGAATGTGGTTTGGATACTCCCATAACATTCATGCCACTATTATGCCAGTGGGCATATCTTGTCAGATACATCAGTATCATAGCTCACAGGATTCACAGCCGGGTAATATTGACTCTTGGATGCTACACACTAGCAAATGAAAACCCCAGCACTAGGAATGATTTACCCCTTTTTGAGTTATTGGCTAATGGGGTCCTATAGACACCCCAAGTATTACAGACTATTGTCAATACTTTTGTTTACCCTCAGAAACTTGATGGCAAGATCATATTTCTGATTTTGTGGCATATAGTCTTTTGAAGTAAGGACTAATGATTGTTTGGATTTCCTCAGTGTCTGTTGTTATGTCTCCCTTTTCATTTCTGATTTTGTTGATTTGAATGGTGTCTCTCTGCCTTTTAGTTATTTTGGCTAAGGATTTGTCTATATTGTTGACTTTCTCAAAGAATCGGCTCTTGGTTTCATTGATTTTTGAATTGTTTTATTCATTCTAATTTATTGATTTCAGCCCTGGGTTTGGTTATTTCCAGCTGTCTACTCCTCTTGGGTGTGTGTCTGCTTCTTTTTTTTCTAGGGCTTTCAGGTGAGCATTTAAGTTGCTTATATGAGATGTTTCAAATTTCTTCTTGAAGGCACTTATTTACACAATGGAATACTACTTAACAATTAAAAACAAAGAAATCATGAAATTTGCAGGCAAATGGTGGAAACTAGAAAAGATCATTCTGAGTGAGGTATCCCAGAAGCAGAAAGACACACATGGTATATACTCACTTATAAGAAGATATTAGACGTATAATATAGGATAATCATACTAAAATCTGTACACCTAAGGAAGCTGATCAAGAAGCTGGCTAAGATGCTCAATCTTCATTCAGAAAGGCAAATGAGACTGGCATTGGAAGAGGGAGAAAACAGGGAACAGGACAGGAACCTATCACAAAGAGCCTCTGAAGAAAGACTCTATCCAGCAGGGTATCAAAACATATGCTGAGATTCATAGCCAAACTTTGGATAGGGTGCGGGGAATCTTATGAAAGAAGGGGGAGATAGAAAGACCTGGAAGGGATAGGAACTCCGCAAGGAGAACAACAGAAACAATAAAATCTGGTCTCAGGCGTCTTTTCTGAGACTGATACTCCAAACAAGGACCATGCATGGAAATAACTTAGAACCACTGCACAGAAGTAGCCCATTGCAGCTCAGTGTCCAAGAGGGTTCCCCAGTAATAGGAACAGGAACCTTCTCTGACATGAACTCATGGGCTGGCTCTTTGATCACCTCCACCTGAGGGGGGGGGGGAGCAACTTTACCAGTCCACAGAGGAATACAAAGAAGCCAGTCCTGATGAGGCCTGATAGACTAGGGTCAGATGGAAGGGGAGGAGGACCTTCCCTATCATTGGGCTGGGGGAGGGGCACAGGAGAAGAAGAGAGAGGGAGATTGGGAGGTGATGGGAGACGGGGCTACAGTTGGGATACAAAGTGAATAAACTGTAATAATTAAAATAAAAAATCTTAAAAGACCATATTTCTGAAGATAGCACATATTCATGTCACAGAACAGGGGGAAATCAAGTTGCTCTTCACCTGGAAACATTATCCCTATAGGTTAGCTTTCATTGTACAAGAATCATTATTAAACACAATTTTGTGTCTCGTTTAGAAATAGCTTAGTTAACCATTTCTTATACAGTGCTTAGTTCTTATTGGTCCCCTTAGGGTGACTCTTTTCTTCTGTGACAAATTAATTTTGGTTGTTCTAATGAAAGTACTGTTTCTAAACTTCAACCAACAGAAATACGTTATAATGTATTTCTTGTCATTTGTTTAATATAATTTTATCATTAACATAATCTTGTCAGTTGTATTTTTTTTCTAATATAGGTTGTGGTGGGACCTTTAAAATAATAATATGCCTAGAGAGAGTCAAAACGAACATCTGCTAACTTTGTTAAATTTTTTAATAAAATAAAATTTAAGGTTATACATTAGAATTTTTATCATTAACGTATTTATATTGAAATAATTTCAGACTAACATGGAACTCATGGTACAGAAACTAAAAATTGTATATCCATAGAAATTAGAAAGAGCTGAAGCCTGGGCTTGAAGATAGGAATGGGTAGGGTGCTGAAAATGAGCAGATGTTTCTTCTGGGAGCCAGGCAAGTGTTCAAAATGGTGGTGATGAGTTTACTAACTCTGTAAATTTCCTGAAAGCCATCAGTTGCATGCTTACAATGAGTGAACTGTATTATGTAGTATGCTACTTCAGTATAGCATGTGTAAAAATCCTAGGACTGAGTCACAGCATTGAAGAAGAAGAGAGACTTAAAAATGTGACACAGAGAATTTCTGTGTCAAATCTCTTCTCCCTTCACTACAAATACCTTTTATTTTTCTCATTGATTTTCTTGAATATTTTACATGGTTTTTCAAGCTATGACTTCTGACAGTAATAAACATTTGTGGGTTTTTTTCCCTACTGACGTTTATTTCTTTGTTTTAAAATTTTTATATTTAAGTTTTTGTACCAATATATATTTTATGTTGAGCATATTTCCCCTATAATTCATTCCCTTCTCTTTTCTCTTCTCTCCCCTCCTTCTGTTAATCTCTTTAGTCTCCACTGAATTTTTAGCACACGTTAATTACACAGAATAGTGGGTTTCATTGTGATATTTTCATACATGAATATTTCCTTCTTCTCCCAAGATGATATCATATGCAAATAACCTTAATGCAATTATCAAGGCTGAAATTTGACTTTCTACAAATCTTGGTGCCATATAGTACTTTGGATTTCACTAAGCTGTTCATGTGCTTTCCTCCTTATTGTCTCTAAATTTCCTCTCTGTCTCTCTGTCTGTGTGTGTGTGAGAGAGAGAGAGAGAGAGAGAGAGAGAGAGAAAGAAGGTGTGTGAAGGTGTATATAGTTTCATGAACTTTATTACCTGGAAAGACTTGAGAATCCACCGCCACAACAGATAGCTTTTCTGTCACTACCTGCTCTGTACTAAAATACCCCCTCCCGTATAGACTTACACTTTATGTTCCTGCAGTTGTGGTAGTGGTGGGAATGAGAATGGCCCCATGAGCACATACATCTCAATGCTTAATTACAAGGGAGTAGAACTGTTTGAAAGGATTAGAATGATTAAGTGGTGTGGTTTTGTAGAAAGAAGTATGTCACTAGGAGTAGGCTGTGAGGTTTTAAAAGCCTCTGCCAACCCCAGAGTCTCTTTCTGTCTCTGTCTGTCTCTCTGTCTCTTCCCCCCTCCCCCCCTCCCCCGGCCTACTCCAGCACCACATCTCCCAGCCACCATGCGCCCTGCTGCCATGATGAGAATGAACCAACCTCTGAATCTGTAAGCAAGCCCCCCCGATTAAATGCTTTCTTTGAAAAGTGTTGCCTTTGTTGCCTTGACTGTAGTTAGTGTCTCTTTACAGCAACAGAACAGTGACTAATATAACGATGATAATCAAATGTAACTTTTTAAATTCACTTTATATATCCTGATTGTAGCTCCCTCCCTCCCTCATCTTCTCCCAGTCCCACCCTCCCTCCCTCTGTCCCCTCTTCCCCTCCTCTAGTCCACTGAAATGGGGAGTCCTCTTCCCCTACTATCTGATCCTAGCCTATCAAGTCTCATCAGAACTACCTGGATCCTCTTCCTCTGTGTGCTGGCAAGGTCACCCCACCAGAGAAAAGTGATCAAACAGCAGGCAACCAAGTTCATGTCAGAGACAATCCCTGCTCTCCTGACTCTGGAACCCACATGGAGACTGAGCTGCCTATGGGCTACATCTGAGCAGGGGGTCTAGATCCTCTCCATGCATGGTCCTTGGTTGATGCATCAGTCTCTGCAGGGACCCCTGGGCCAGAGTTTTTCCAGTTGTTGTTCTCCTTGTGGGTCTCTTGTCCCCTCCAGGTCCTTCTATCACCACCTCCCCCACCTCTTTTATAAGACTCCATGCGCTCTGCCCAAAGTTTGGCTCTGAGTCTCTGCATCTGCTTCAATTCACTGCTGGGTGGAGTCTTTCAGAAGACATCTGTGATAGGCTCCTGTCCTGTCCCCTCTCTTCTGCTGCTTCCTGGTGTCTATCCTATTTGCCTTCTGAATGAGAATTATCACCCTCCGTAGGGTGCTTTTTGCTGTTTAGCTTCTTTAGATCTATAGATTTTAGTATGTTTTTCCTATATGGCTAATTATCTACTTATAAGTGAGTATATACTATAAGTGTCTTTCTGGTTCTGGGTTACCTTACTCGGGACGATTTTTTCTAGTTCTGACCATTTGCCTACATCTTTCAGGTATACGCCCAGGAGTGGTAGAGCATCAGATGGATTTCCAAAGTGCTTGTACAAGTTTGCACTCCCACCGGCAATGGAGGAGTGTTCCCCTTTCTCCGTGTCCTTGTCAGCATGTGTATTCTCTTGAGTTTTGATCTTAGCCATTCTGATGGGTATAAGATGGAATCTCAAAGTCATTTTGATTTGCATTTCCCTAATAACCAAGGACGTTTAGCGTTTCCTTAAGTGTTTCTCTGCTATTCAATATCCTTCTGTTTCAAATTCTCTGTTTAGTTCTGTGCTCCATTATATGAATATAAATGTACTGATTGTGAGACTTAAAGCAGAGTATTTCCCATGGAGTTTTAATACTGAACTTAATAAGTTTATGAATTGTTTGCTTGTTATGGGTTTGTCAAAGAACACCTTTTTCCACTAAAAAAAAAAACACGATTATCCTCATTATTATCTTGGAAAGTATGATAGCAACTTTAAAGCTCAAGCTGATCAGATATTTTACTGGTGGGAATGATGTCACTGATGGTTCTGAATATTTTTCACACATGTCCCAGAATTTGTAACTCAAAACTAAGTAGACTTAAACAACTAATAAATTATAATTGGACAAATAAGCGATGGAGGGCATGCAGTGTTCACATTGATTCAAACATTGGCATCAGAGGCTGAACTTAAAGCTTCTCCTTAGTGAAACCCTGATGTGCTTGAACAGTTTTGTTACAGGGTAGCTTCCAGTTCAAGTTTGTGTATAGATGGCTTAAATAAACTGAGCTACATTCAAGCAGAAAATGGAACACAGAAGAACATCTATCCCACCCCCAAAAGAGCTGGGGTTTTGCTTTACTACCCTGAGTCCTATTATACTGATCACAAAGTATATTAAAGCATCTTTAATAAGACTGTGACATTTCAAATAGATGAACCTGTTTTCTTCATTCACTGTCTTAGTGTGATTCGAAGCTCACACATTACAGCTAGGTAAAGGATATATTTAATGAAATATTACAGAATTATGAAAACAAAATACCCCCTCTCCCCAGCTAGCCCATTACAGTTGCTTACTCCTATAGCCACAGCTCTGGCAACCAATCACCCACTCTCCATCATTGCAGCTTGGTTATTTGTTAATTATATAGAAAGTAAAGTTGAGATAGACTCCACCCACTTCAGAAGACAGCCTCTTAAGTTATTTTTTGTTATTTGTTTATGCTTTTTTATTGCCACAAACTAATTTATGGTCTAGATGTCCAACAACATATTTACCTTGTATGGAGGCTTTTGGTTTGTTTTGTGTTTGGAGCTATGAGCATTTACATATATTAACTTTTGTATATATGCCAGGTTTCCATTTCTCCAACATAAACTGTCAGGATCAGGGCTGCTCAGTGGGAAAATGGTTTCATTTAAAAAGAAGCCACCATCTTGTTTTCCAGAACAGTAAGGCTTTTTTCCATTCCCATCAACAGCAGGTGTGTGTTATGTGTAGACAGAATGAGCTACCCTCTCCCTAGCTTTACACTCGTTTGTTTTTAACAAGTAAGCCAACTTTGTATTTTAGATTAAGCCTCACTTAGTTATGCTGTATTATTCCAGTTATGTATTCATCAATATTTTGACAATGTTTCATATCTTTGATCGTAAGATATATGGCTCGAATGTTACTTTTCAGAGCCCTGAAAGTGCTCTTCTGAAATGCCCAATTTGCATATGTCACTCCTGGGTGAT
Organism: Pachyuromys duprasi; assembly: GCA_028658305.1. Classification (NCBI taxonomy): domain Eukaryota; kingdom Metazoa; phylum Chordata; class Mammalia; order Rodentia; family Muridae; genus Pachyuromys; species Pachyuromys duprasi. Next base: position 16,290,052 of record CM053749.1, on the reverse strand, counting down.
ATTTTATACTCTTCTCCAGCTCCCATTAGCTCCCTTGTGTTGGCTGTGCTCAGCTTCTAGCATGGCCGACTTCAGGGAGGCTAGGACTTCATCTGCCAATAGAAGGGAGCCTTCCCCCTGCCTTCTCCTCCCAGTGGTCCTTCCCCACTCTTTAGCTGGAGGATAAGGGAGAAGAGAGGTGCTCTCCTCTGCTACATTGGCTTAGTGAAGAGCTAACAAGTCCCATACTGTTCCACCCTTCTGAGTCTCCATAAAGCCCTTGCAGCTGAGGCAATCCAGTAACACTTTCGTACTGTCACCTGCCCCAGCAGGACAGGTTGCATTAGGAATGCGCCTTTGCATGGGCCCTTAAGGGGAAAGCTCATTGAAGAGAAGGAAAGTAAGGATGCCATCTCTTATAACACAGCTCTTTGGGTCGGAGTTTAGCAAGTTACTACTTCTTTTGGGTAGTTGTAGGATATGGACGGCCCTTCCCTGCAGAGCCTCCCTGTCTCTGTCTTCCATAGAGGGAACACACCTGATTGTTTCACTTTGTATCCATCTCCTTTACTTTGAGTCCATCTTGTGTTTTACTCTGCATGGTAACTGCCCAAGGAATGTCTGTTGATAAACTATGGTACCTAACCTGTCCATCTTCCTTTATGTCCCAGACACAAAGAGTAGCTGGGGCATCTTCTTGTTTCTTTTTTACACTGCCTTATTAGAGACCTCCCAAAGTAGTTTTAGACTGTAGGAACAACAGAACTTTGTAGATGTATCTCCCTATGCTAAGATTGAGATGGAATGACCTTGCTTAGCCCTCTCGCTCCATCCCCTCACATTGGTCTTCCACCAGCCCCTGCTCTATCCCCAACTCTCAAACCGATAGCCTCTTTTTCTTTATTATCCTTATATATGTATGTTTGTATGTGTATGTATGTATGTATGATGTATGTGCATGTATATAAAGATGCAACCTGATAAGTCTGGTTTTACTTGTGTGCACATGGTTTCAGGGCTGACCCTTCTGCAGTGGACAGCCAGTTAGGGGCTCATCCCTGGGCGAGGCTAACTCTCCTTCTTCCAACAGTCATATAAACAAGACCAGAGCAACGGCAGTACCAGTGACATGCTAACATGGCAGGGGAAGTTTTTGCAGGGCCATTGACTCAGGTGGAACCAGGGTTTTGCTTTAGCTTGGCGGGTACCTGGGACAATGCTCGGGTCACTTCCCAGGAGCCACTTCTGCACTTATTATTAATGAGACAAAATTTATTTTGTGTTAATTTTTATTTCTTCTTTTAATTACCTGTTCAGTGTTAGGCAAACTTCAAGTGAGTTCTGAATGTTAGCTAAGATGACTGTTTTCTATATTTTTACATAGCTTGTCAAGTGGGTTCACTTGCCTTTTTGTTTTATAAAATCTACAGTTTTATTCCTACATTTTTATATCCTCAGATCAGATCATTTCCTCCTCCACTTTACATTTAAGTTGTTGTCCATTTTAAATTTATTTATATTTCACGATGAGAAGCGATATGGCTTTATTTTCTCCTCCAAATAATTCATTGTCTCAGCAGCTGTTTTAGGTGGTGAGCCTTCCTCTCTGCCTCTGCTAACAAACATAATTACTGAAAGAATAAGTGTTCTCTCTTCAAAGAATTTCTTTCCCACCCACACCCTCAAGCTCAACAAACAAACTCTCTCCGGATTTAAATAAGAAAAATAAAACTTCTCTCATGAAAGGTGACATCACAATTCCTTGTCGTCCGTCTTCTAATCCTCCTTCATCAGTCCACATACAAGAGAATAAACAAGCAAATGAAGCAAGCAAAGAAACAAGAACGACATGTAAAGGGAGATAATTAAGTCTGCCTGTCCCATGATACTAATAAAAGAAGAAAATGCAGGGAGATGAAGATTATTATAAAATCAAAAAATAATTTAAGCCTCAGGATTTCATTGTAGTTTGCATCTCTCTGTTTTTCTTGCTAGCTTTGAAACACACACACAGAGACAGAAACAGAGAGGTCCAGAGGGAGACAAAGAGACAGAGACAGAGATGAGGGAGGAGGGAAGTGTGAATATTTATTGTCTTTTCAAAACGTGGAATTAAAATTGATGTTTCATGAATAAGTAAAGTAATCACATCTTTCTTGAGTCACAGAGATTTCTTGTTTATCTGGTGAGTTCCCTAAATTATTGAAATTATTGACTTCTTCAGTAGTTACTTGAGAACTACATTAGCCTCCGGTTCTGCCCCTGCTTCTGTGCGGATGGGGAAATATATTCCCGCATGTCAAGATTTCTCTTGCCAGAAAATATGTACTCTCTCAGTAAAAGCAGAAATTATATGAGACATGGGGTTTTGAGAATTCGTTGGAAACTGGTGTTCTTGAGTCCGTGCAACCTTTGCAGAGCTCCCCCACCTTGACCAACTGGCCTTAAACATGTCAGCAGGGCCAAGTGCTGTGCCCAGTGTCAGCCCCGATCCTCCTCTGACATAGATGGGGCTCTCAGATGAAGAGACCAAGAGATCATACTGTTCCCAGAGAGCTCTCACTCAGCACCCAGCATGTGCCATTACTCTCCATTTGAAACTGTCCCGGGCGTTTATATGCAGATGATGGTTGCTAAAGGAGAGAGAGACATTTTCTTTAATGCTGCAGCCACTGGCAAGCTCTCAGCCATGCTCCTGTAAGCAACCCTAATGAAAGTCATTGGATCGTTAAGAGAGAGATGAATGTAGATAGGCGACGAAGAGGAAGAGTATCAGAGAACCTAGAAGGGGGACAAGAGAGGGTAATGACAGATGAACTTGAGCAAATGGATGTTATACATGGATGAAAATGTCATAATAAATCCATTATATAAATCCGTGTGTGTGTGTGTGTGCACTCATAAAAGTAATGATAAAAATAACCTGCCCAGGCAGTTATCATAATCTGTCAGGGTGTTATAGATAGATAGATAGATAGATAGATAGATAGATAGATAGATAGATAGATAGATAGATAGATAGATAGATAGATAGATAGATTAGTTGGCTTAAAAACAAGAGAAATTTATTCCCCATAGTTGGGGGTCTGGGAAGTCTGAGGTCACCCATAGCAGTTCCATGTGGGAGGACCGACTCCCCCTGGCTTAGGCACAGCATCTTGCTTCTGTGTCTTCACAATGGAGAAGGTGCCCAGGAGCCCTGGGGTTCTGTTATAAGGTCATTGATGCAACCATTCATGTGTCTCTTTCACAAATACCCCACAAAGGCTTTAATTCCTAATAACATCACCTTTGGGGGTTAGGATGTCAACATACACATTTTGAAAGAACAGAAATGTCTGCTCTCTTTCGTTCTATTTTTGCCTGTCTCTATAAAATCACCTCCTTCTCACAGGCAATACACTATCGTTACATCCTAAGATCTCTGAAGGCCCTAACTCTTCTGAGCTCATCCTGACAGGAGTTTTATTCCAGCTACGAACTTGTTAAATCAAAACCAAAAATATGCACCTCTAGAATGCATTATAGGGACAGACAGAAGAGATATTTCCCACCCCCCACCCCCCAAAAAGTAATAAACCAAAGGTCAAAGCATGAAGTCTCTGGGATCTGTGGTGTTAAAATGGCTGTGTGGTATAGGTCTAACTAACCACTGTTTGACTCTAATGACAGTGATGATTTCAAGAGAAATCTGGACCCACCAGGTCTCCCAGTGAGGCATTAGTTTCTTCAACTTTTATCCTGATGATTTTAAAGATGTGTTTGTATTGTGTCTTTGTACTTTTTCTAGTTCTTTTATACACAACATTATTAATCTCTCTGCGCTAGGTCTGCCTGTACCGCAGACGAAGGAAGATGAATGTTCTTAACTTTTTGTGTTCTCTGTCTTCCACGAGATGAACTTCACTCTTACAGAGAGTGCGAGCATGGCGTCAGGACCGCACTAGAATTTAAGACATTTCCGGTTTATCCTGCTACGCCATGCTAGCTTTCTCTTCTCTGTACAGAAAGAAACAGAGTTTCCTAGGTATTGATACAAAGCTTACGTGTTTCGTTTCATCTCATCTATTAAAAAAAAAAAGTCCAGTCTCCATCCAAGTGTGGGTAGGTAGGAGAAGATGGATGTGTGGGAAATGTCTTGTGTTCGGGGACATGAGAAGTACCTGAATCAGTATGAGGCTTTAGTAGCATGATGTAATTTCTCTCTTTGGGTTTCTCAGAACCCACCCTGTACCACAGAGCCCTGCTTCTGAGAAAGAAAAGCCGAGCATGACTGTGGTATCCTTGTAGGGTTCACAATAGCTTATTGCTCTCAATTTTGAGTTATTTCTAATAGTATTTTGTATTAGATGAACTGTCTAGGAAAATGGTCAATTTTCTCTCTCTCAAAGCCTTATTCTGCCACATGTAGTGATGCTTTTGTGCAACTGCGATGTGGAGGCGTGATGATCAGGAGTTCAAGGTCATCCTCGGCTACATAGCAATTCAAGGCTAGTCTGGGTTACATCCAGTCTTGAGAAATGGAAGCCCACAATAAATAACAACAAATCCACAACAAAAGCCTTCTACTGCTATGTAAGATAATTTTTACCTGGAAGGCTGCATAGACTTCAACAGCTGACCTAGAGCACTGAGATCATGAGCAGTGTTCAATACACTTCCTGAATGTTAACTTCAAGTACGGAAGTTAACTTCAAAAAAGACCTTCGTTTCCAGAAACTTCTCTACAAGGTTATTCTTTTTCAGCCAATATTCACACCTACTCTGTGCTGAGAATTGGACACTTGGGATAGATCAGTAAAGATAAATAGATACAATCTTATAGACTTTGCCTTGGCAGAGATAGGCAGATAAGAGAGCCAATAAAAAAACAAATAATATAAAAAAAAACCAATACAATCAAGCCAGTGAGGTGACCCAGTGGGAAAAGGCACTTGCTGCCAAGCCTGATGACCTATGTCCTACCCCAGGACCCACATGGTAGGAGACAGTTTGTCCCCAGACCTCCACACATGTACTATAGAATGGCTTGCTTAAATACATAAACAGTTAAATCGTGTATGTATATAAGAATTAGTAGGCAGACATGAAAGAATGAGGTCAGTGCTTTGAGATGCAGAGGGCTAGGAGGCAGGGAATTTCCAGGCTTTGTCTGCAGTGGTCAGAGCAGGTTTCAGTAAGAAGGGATACTCAACAGAAGTACAAAGAATGGACATCCAGAACACTTCCAAGGGATGAACTTTCCTGGCACAGTCATGGAGGACAAGGAGGTCTCAGTAGCTGGAGTAGAGAGTGTAAAGAAGTGGGATGGTGAAATGATTCTTCTCTCTTAAAGACTGGGTGAGAAGACTCGGAATGAAAGCAGCAAGGCCAGGTAGACCTGTATTCTAAATACACACACGCACACACACACACACACACTCTCTCTCTCACACACAAACACACACACATACACACACAGAGAGAGAGAGAGAGAGAGAGAGAGAGAGAGAGAGAAAGAGAGGTTGGCAGCCTAGGGTAGAGGTGAGCAAAATGGGTATAGTCTGCATGTTAATAGTTTCTTGACAGATTATATATGACAGAGTTTATCAACAAGGAGAGAGTACAGCAGAAAGTCATGGATTGGAGTTTTTCTGTTATATCTAAAATGCACGGGAAATACGCGAAAGTAGGAAAAGTACAATAGACCAGAGGGAGGGGTGGAGGGTGAAGAGGAACAGTACAAGGAGGGAAATTCAAGGGAACCATAGCAGAACAGTCAGTACATGTGAATTAGAAAGAAAATGGTTAGTGCAGGAGCAAACACCTGGGAAGGAATCTCTGCAAAAAGCCATAAATTCACTGGTGGACTGTGGCCCCAAGACAGCTTCATTTTAGTGAATCTTCTAAGCCACAAACATACAGTTAATTCAAGAGAGAAACAAACCTTACAAAGACTTGGTTTATCCCTGTAGCCAAGCAGACCTAAATGATGGCTGTCTCTTCCTGTGAGAGTCCAAACAACATTAATGTGTGTGTGTGTGTGTGTGTGTGTGTGTGTGTGTGTGTGTGAGAGAGAGAGGGGGGGGGGGGGGAGAGAGAGAGAGAGAGGGAGGGAGGGAGAGAGAAATGTACTCACGTTCTGTTCATAAACAGTCCTGATGGCATTGATATATGTGAAGTTATTTCAACAACAGATGACACGTGCATCCATATCTATTTGTAAAAGATGTCACTTCGGATTTAATATCATCAACATTTGTCAAACCATGTCACACTGGGCCCTTTGCTCCTTGATTTGTTGGTTATTTTTAAACAGAGTAATTACTGTCTTGCTTATAGGGCTGTATAGTTAATATCCTAGGTATTTTTTTTCTTGCATTTCTTGTACTCGGTGCACATTGGAGTTGAATGTCAGGACCATTGTAATTTGACATCTTGTGCTGATGACATGGGTTGTGGGTACCTTAACTGTATCAGTGGAATGTCAGTGATTTGGCAACACCACAAGAGCATTACCAGTCTCTGGCCAAGTACAGGCAGGGAGATCACATCCTAAGCAGGGGTAGTAGTCCACGGAAATGACATCCACTTCTATTTTAGAACCATGGCTTTGGCAATAAATGGAGGCAGGGATTAAAGTTATGTTATCTATGGACATTAAAATAAAGATTTTTCTGTAGAAATTCTCAAGAAGTATACACTTTCTCAAGAAACACACTGTTAAGTTGGACATGATGGCTCATGCCTATAATTCTAAAATACAGGAGTCTGAGGCAAAAGAATTACCATGAGATCAAAGTCAGTCTGGGCCACAGAGTGAACTGCAGCCAACCTGGGCTACAGAGTTAGATTCTGTCTCAAACAAATAAAATTTGTGTGTGTGTGTGTGTGTGTGTGTGTGTGTGTGCGCGCGCGTGCACCAAGAGATAAATTTAGATACGAATTGAAGAATACAATGTGTGAATGCAGTAATTCTTTTTCCCCCATTGATTGAAGAGAAAGAAATATATCCACACACAGGGTCTTCTAGAAGAAAGCGGATAACAACTTTGTAATACCCAAACTGGAAACAAGCCAAATGGCTTTCAACTTGAGAACACATTAACAAATAGCAGCATTTTTATACAATGAAACAGCCCTTGGCAACCAAAAGAACAAACTATAATAATACAGATACATAATACAGTTGTATCTCATAGACATTTTGACTAACAGAAGTTAAACATCAAAAAGTACTTTAAAGGACATTGAGTTGGGTGGGAAGGGAGGAAGGGTAGATCTGGGGAGAGTTAGAGAAGAGGTTGAATATAATCAAAACACACTGTTGAAAGAAGTTTTTAAAGAATTTATTTTATGAAAGTGCATGCTTTTTTAAAATTCAATTTACATTAACCAGAAGTGGAACAAACAAAGTTAAAGTAATAGACTAGTAAAGGAATAAATTTGTCTGGATAATGGAAACGCCTAAGCCTTGATTTTTGTCTTCGGCCCCCTGACTAAAGAAATAAACCATCATTCATTTCTTTAATAAGAATTCACTGTGATTGTGCTGGGTACCAATGTATGCAACGAACCATAAAATGCTTACAGAGCCCTAAACTTACAATCTAGTTACAGTTCCAGCATGCACACCAATATGTTTACTTATCTTTTCCTTTGAATATGTCTTATTTTATATAAATGTGTGGATATGCTTATACGTGTATGCATGTGTGTGTGATTGTAACCATGTGCATATGGCACAGGTCATGTGTGGACAGAAGACTACCATGACGAGTCAGTTCTCTCCTGCCGACTCGTAGGATCCAGGGATCAAACTCAGATTGTCAGGCCTATGCCAGGTTCTTCTACCCACTGAGCCACCTCACCAACCCTCTTTTAATTTAAACAAAAGAAGAAATATTTGGCTGTCTACACTTGAGAGCAAATTCAAACCAATAGAGTTACGATATTTACTCTTTTTTTTCTAAATTCTGCAATAGGTGGTCATATTTAAATATTTTTGCACTATAGCTGATCAATGTCAGCTGTCCTTCCTGCCTCACCTTCAATGAGAGTGTGGTTGTCATATGATTTTGTAATCTCAGAAAGTTTTGCCTCTATTAGAACCGGTGATCACCGGAAGTTTCTCCTATCACTGGCTTGCAGGGAGGTTTTGAATCGGCGCATGCTCAGTGGAAGGGAACGCCTCATCCTACCCGTACTCAGGAGGCACTGCACATGTCAGTCCCAACCACAGTGGAGTTGCTGCTGGTACTGATGCAACACTGCCCAAAAGCCCAGTTTCCCGAGGATAGCTTTGCCAAGCTTGTGGCTTGGCAACAGTGCCCTAGTGTGAGGCTGAGGGCACTGAGGTCAATGTAAAATACAGCTCTGCTATTTGCAAGCTGTGAGACCCCAGACAGGGTGTGACCCTCCAAACACAGTTCAGTGGAAATAACCCAGTGACCTCCGGTGTGGCCGGCACGGCTGGCATCCTCTAAAAGTGTGATAAGGATGGAGAACTTATAGGAAGCCCCTGGCCGATGCGAGGGACAGGGTAGGCTTTCATAAATGCTAACTTCCTTCTTCCTCTTTTTCCTGAATAAGGAAAGCTGTGATGTGTAGAAATAGGGTAATTACACTGGAAATCTAAGACTAGACGGAAATGATTTGAAACAGGGATGTTTTCAAAATGATCTCAGGTAGATGGGTTTTTCTAGGACGTTGGGACTGGCGCTGTGACCTGGATCTTTGCTACAGCTATGCAGCCTAAATGCCACTAACGGTGTGAAATTGTGCTGGGGTAGGCCTTTGTGGCACTGTGTAGGTCCCAAAATCCAGCTGACTCCCCTCCCCCTCAGGAGGCAAGGGCATTGATTTTGATAACAGTGAATTTAGGAGCAGTCTTCTCTCCTTATTAAATCAATGAATTCTGGGTTACATGGGTATTTTGATAGCAGCCGATTTTTAGGAATAAAAGAGAGGAATGATGATTTTCTAACCCCTTCCAAATTGTCACTTTAGAAAGTGACCTATTTGTGAAAGGCTAAAGATTACAGCAATCCTTCTATGCAGTTCTAAAGACCAGGGAAAACAGCCTGAGGGACACACAAAAATACCCTCTTTGAGGGGCTTGCAGAGTCAAGTTCCAAATTCTACAATTGAGTTCAGGTACAAATAGTATGAAAATATAACCCAACACCTTTGCTATAGCCTAGCTAGTGGTTAAAAAAAAATCTAAGAAACATACATTAGAACTTGAAAACTATCATTCTACATAACTGGCCCGTGCATGGACCTGGTGACTTTTTAACTTTCTTGTAAATTAAGATTCTCTAGGTTTTCTGAGGTCGGGAATTAATTTGCTTCCCCCTGGGTTACTGGGAATATATGTAAAATGTCAATTTCCTTATTATATTGGATTTTTACCTAGTATTGCTTACTTCAAACTATGCCATTATTAGTGATATGAGATAGAAACTCCCTTATTTCCCAAAGGAGTCTATCAAATATAAGTGGGAAGCATAAGGCCTCACAGGTCGCATAGAGGTCTGACAAATAGCAACCTCAGAGAATTGGGACAAACTATAGTTTGGATAGTCTTAAGGGGAGAAAATGTCCATGTGTCTTTGTCTACTATGGAAACGAAGGGGCGTCTGCTCTTTGTCTTCCCTCTAGAGCAGCCATGGGCAACTCCATGTGATTTTCCTCCAGACCATCTATCTGAAGGAAACAAAGCAGACAAGCACATTTGTGAGTTGGATAACAGAACAGATACCATTAATCCAAGCTTCTCCCAGTAAGGGGGTTGGCTGGCTTTGGCTTGTTATTTCTCTAGGGCCAGGTGGTCCTGCTATTTTACAAATGCAGCCAGCTGCCCTTCTGCGGTCTTCTTTAATGTACAACATTGTTTTAAAAAAAATCCCTCTTCTGTAACTTAGCCAAATCTGGGACCTATTGCTTGCAAAGAAAATTCCCTAAGTGTTTTAGACTTTTCCTCTAAGCTTGTCTCAAAATACAGTATCTCCATTAGTTAATCTGTTGGATGCTGGAAGAGGATCCCGAGAATGAAATGGACCCTGGAGATCCTATTATCTGACCTTCTCCATCTGCAGCTCTCTGTGGGGGTATGGAAGAGACACAACTTGATTACTCTTGAAGTTTTAAGAGTATCTCAGCAGAAAGGTTAACTGAGTCACCTATGTCAGCAGAAAGAAGGGAAAGGGGCAGTTCTCATGACAGCATTGGTGTTTGGTTGTCGGTGGGCTGAGCTGATGTTAGATGAAGAGGCATGAAGTGACATGCTCAGACATGCCAAGTGGGCTAGGCTGGCCAGCAAGCCCCAGGGCTCTGCCTGTCTCCATTTCCCTGGATCTAGGATTATAGTGTGTGTCTAAGGATAGAACTCAGGTCCTCATACTTGCAAGGCAAATACTTTATTGACTGCGTCACCTAACCAGCCTTGCAACATTATTTTAAAGACTAGAAATGGCTATACTTCTCATCATAATTGGCTTTTTCTGGACACTAGAATTTCTACTAGTTGGAAAGGTTTGCAATGATTGCATAGTCTAAGGAAAGAAAGCAAACGCTGTCCACCTAGCATAAGATGGATATAGAGATTTAGCATTCAGACCCCTCCCCACCAAGTTCCATGGGCTCATGGACCAGCTGCTGAGAAAGCTGGCAGTTGGCAGCCGCTTCAAAGATTGCTTCCCCTGTAGATTCCCTTCACCCACGGTCCCATCCTCCATGGGGAGGTTATACATACTGAGTGACTGATTGTGGTATGGGAAATATTCTTGGCATTCTGTTCCTTGCTTTGTCAGGCTACAATAGCTCCAGAGATTCCCCCCAAGAAGACACCCCAGGCTTCGGAGGGGACTTTGTCACAAAACAATCTCTTGTGACCCATCTTCTTTCCTTCCTCCCTTTCGTTTTTCAAGCTTAAACTCTTAAAACTCAGAGTGTGCTTTCAGAGGAGGACAGCCAACCACACTATACTTGGCATTCCACCTTTGACATGTTTAAGAATATTACAAGTCACCTGCCCGTCCTACCCCCTATTTTTGAAAAGTGAGAGAATTCAGGCCGAGAGAGGTAAGAAATCTGCCTGAGTTAAAACACTAAATAAGAGATCTGGGATTAAAATCTAGATGAGACTGACTGCAAAGATGCAGTCTCTTGGGAAATTATTAATGGATCTCCTTCTGGCTTGAGCAATGATCTCACCCTGAGGAAGCAGCTGGACTCTGTGCTTTGGACCAGGTCGGAGCCACGTGGTCTACATCGCCATTTCGGTCCGCTCAAATGAGATTTTTCTTCCGTTTTTCTTTCATCTCTGGGCGTCTATCTCTACCCCTGGAGCACCTGCCTATTGTTTTAACCTAAAAATGGAAAAGCGTTAGCTTTTACACATTTTCAAAAATTTCAATGTAATTATTTTAAAATAGGCCTCCGAATTTTTGTTTTCTCTCTATTGGCAACCATGGTTGCCATGGAGTTCAAGTAATAGATTGTGATGTTTAACACTGAATTAATTACTACTTCTCACCCCCAGAGAACATCTAATTATACATATTCATGCCGGGAAGGGTTTGATTTTAAGGCGAGAGAGAGAGAGAGAGAGAGAGAGAGAGAGAGAGAGAGAGAGAGAGAGAGAGAGAGAGAGAGAGAGGCCTTCAGAACAAATACTTCTTTCATTATCACTCCTAGATCTACATATGTGTAACGACGATGTCTTTTATCATGCACGTCTTGCCCATCTGATAGTGATGCTGTTCTGGTATTTTTGAACAGGAATAGGAAATTAAGTACAGTTATGTCCCATATATACCTTCCCTTGGCCTTTCCCTGTGATCATATGTGTCAACAGGTTGTAAAGTATAACTGGAAACAGCATCTACTTTGTGGAATCAATAAAGTTGGAATAATGTTATCTATGCATTAGAGATTATTCATGATTACATTAGGTGTCTGTGAGGGGGTGTTGCATGCACTGAAGTGTTCAGGTGTATATGCCCACCTGCCAACCCCATCCCCACACACATGCAGATGTTAGAGCAAGATGCTGGGTAGCTTCCTCTATCGTTCTCTGCAGACCTTAGGACCTTAGGACACGGTCTGTCACTGAATCTGAAGTATGCTCTTTTGACTAAGTTGGATGGCCAGCAAGTTCTCTAGATCTGCCTGTCCCCAACTCCCACTGCTTGGGTTAGGACAAGGTGTAGCCATGCCTGGATTTTTACATGGGTCCTGGGGATTGAAACACAGGTCCTCATGTTTACAGAGCAAGAATTTTACACACTGGCCGTCTCCTTAGCCCCTCATTAGGCTTTAAGTAAGCTTACTTGGCATTGCACTTCTTTTCTCATACATTGGTGTAGAAGATGGAGTTCTTATGAAAGTACAGATTCTAACTCAGTGAGGTAGAGACAAACACCCCATCCCACAGGTTATGAGTTACTGACAGCCTTCCAGTTCAAAGCAATACTGCTGGTCTGTGGATTTATGAGAATTTAGGAAAAAAATGTATGTACATGTCTGTGTGCACGTGTGTGAAATGCATGTGAAGCTATTAGTATCAGTCCCTAACTAGTCCATACAGTACACTCTGTGAACAGAAGAGCACAGAACTTCACACCCATTACCCAAATTCTGAAACTGAGGCACAGGCGAGCAGAGCCTAGGATAGCACTGGGTTTCTCTGAGGCTTATTGCAGCCTCGCCCTGTGATGCTTCTATTTTTCTCCTGTGTGGGCTGTTACAATCCCTGCTGTTACTAACGGGAGTCACCCAAGCATGTGCTGGGGGGAGAGAACAGAAACCCTGTAGTGTTTTTATAAACTCAACTAATAAATCAATTTCATGTTTTGCTGAAAAGAAACTATTTCTTGACACGGACAGCATGACATGGAGAAATTTGTGCTTTTTGATCCACTTATCAGAGGACTGCTTCTTAAAAAATTGCATCTTGGGTGCTCATTTAAAAAGGGAGCTGCAGCTCAGACACTTAGGAGACCTGAGTGGCTGAAACTGTATGAAGCGACCTGGAGCATTTAAGATGAGGACGTAGTCCCCACCTGAAAAGAGCCAGGATTCTTACAAAACAAACGTTGACAGCATTTCAGATGTGGGTAGGCGGTGTTTGTTTTATTTATACTCTTTTCCTTTAGAGGTGGCGAGAAAACGCTTTTTATTCAAGGAAGGACATTTCTACCTCCCTCCTGGATTAAGAAGAGGGCTTCCTTTCACTGACTTCTACTGCAAGCATCATCAACACCATTTCCGATTTTTCAAGCCCTCCTGGCTTCTTTCCTGAAACCTCTGGGTTCTTCTTCTGGCTTGCCCCTTTTAATTTCTTCCTTCTTTGCCGGTCTTGGGTGCTCCTTTGGCAAGCTTACCTTAGCTGCTGCCATTCTGGCTCTGGGCTCTCGCTTCACACCTCCTTGCGGCCTGCCAGAGAAACAACGTTAGCACAGTCTTCCAATTGGGCCTTGACTCAAACCAGTTCCAGTCTCTCAGCCCTTCTACCACCCCGCCTGCTATTTACCACCAATGATGGGACAACTGTCACTGAAATCTTGCTGTGGCCTCCCTCTGGCTAAATGGTCACGTGGTCTTCTCTGTTAAAGGGGGAAAATGGGCTAACTTCAAAGGCTGAGAGTGGACAATCGCCAAAGGGCCCATTGCAGAGCCTAGTACTCTCAAGGGGCCAGAGTGTACACTGGCCAGGGAAGCCATGATGCGGATTTACATTTTTAAAGCCTCCAGAACACATAGCTTTCTCAAGGATAGCTGTGTGTCCAGGTGAGTGACATGTCTTCAGGAGAGGGCAATGGGTAATGTCTTTGTTCTTTCTTTAAAAGAAAGATGCCTGTGAGACAGGACTCCCATAAGGTTTAGGTCTCGTGGAGCCATATGAAGATGCTTATCAATTAAGAATCTTCCTGAAAGTTCAGGATGGGCTCTGAAGCAAGGAGTATGACTTGGGTCCTATTCTCCTACCAGTAAAATCCTGAAATCCAGACTCTACAGAACTATATCATACAAAGGTGTGGCTGAGCCCTACTATCCGTCAAGCCAGATAGCATCTTGCTCTGAAGTGAGTGGACTCCTGTTTCACTCCTGTACTGATGCAGGAATTAGAGCCCGTTAAGTCTAAAACCACACAACTTTTATAGTAAAGAAAAAAAAGAACATATTTTCTCCTTGGAAAACATGTTAGGAAAAAGTAAATAATAGATCACTTCTCATGTTAGTAACTTTCAGAAAATAAAAATAAAGTAGAATGAGTCCCACCCATCTCCATGCCTGAATGTCTTTCTGAGTCAACTGCTCTGTGGGTTCCTAGTCACTAGATTTGCCCCCTATGTATTCTCAAGTATAGAGCAACTGAGGATGCTTTTCTGTCTTTGGCTTTACTTACAATGCTGTCCTTTTGTCTAGTTTCAAGATTCCATGGCCTCCTTCTCTTTAGCTCTCTCTGAGCTGCCTAAAGATACTTTCTGATTCTCATGCTAAATAGTTCTTCCTTCTGATCTTTCCATCTCCTGGATATTTTTAGATTGCAAGCCTGTCCACCTCCACCACCCACCGTGGCTCCCTACTGGGTCTGCTCAGACAAACTATGCATATTTAATTCTTCTAATCTTCCTTTAGCCACCAGACCCACCAGTTTCTTAAAATTGTGTTGCTGTACTTTAGACCTCCTCTTGATTGTTGATGCCCTGCGCTCCTGCAGATAGAATTTCTGAGATGACATCTGAGGACATTGCCTGAATCTCATCTCTATATTTTGTGCCTCAATTAAAGACAGGGAACGCAGAAAGGGGTCCTACTGTAGTGATGAGTGACATTTGTTGTTATTTCCAGTTCTGAATCTGGACACCAAATAGTATTGCCATTTCCCAGGCCCTTGTAATAGTGGGCCTCCCGTTGTGACTAATACCAGCAAGTGAAGGGTGATTAATGGGTCACTTTCAAACCAGTGAAAGACTCCAGGGAGTGGTTTTTCTCTCTGGAACAGCAGCTGCTAACGTTTGAGGTAGCGGCTTCTGTGTTAGTCTCAATCCTGTGTAATAGTGAACAGAAAACGTTCTGCTAAATTATGCTGCCCCTGTACCCAAAGGGAGCATACCCTTAGGAATTTTACAAGTTAAGATTGGAACTCTAGTTGTTGTTATCAAACAGCTAACTGTCCTCCGAGAGGCTGCAACTGTACCTACGCCTTAATATGAAAGATCTACTACACTCCCTTAGACACAGCTTCTGGATCAGTCAGGCTTGCCACCCTGCGCCATGTTTGAAGTGATAACCTTCCATGGCTCTTCCGTACTCTGTCTGTGGGTCTGATTCCACTGGCCTCTGCACTGTAGGGTGAGGGTTGTGTGTTGTTCTCCCACCAATGCTGCTGGCAAAGCTTAGACCTGAGCAAGTCCTCACAACCGAAACGTGCTGTGGAACAGAATGAATAAAAGATGGTGCATGTTCTCAGGCATCCAGGCCCACACGATACTTGATACTTATTACCAGGACTGTGGGTCCCCAGGCAGAGCTCAGAGAAGCTTGAATTCTTTTGTTTTTATTTCAAGATGTAGAAAGTGTGCTTTGGGCTAATCAACAAAACAGCAGGCACTTGTACTTTTGGTTTTGCCCTTGAGCCTGGATCTTTGCCTTGCCTGGATATTCACCTTGTTTTGCATCAAATAAATATATACTGAATATTTGTCTTTGACTCACCCCCTCTTCTCTAGTGTTTGTTTTACTCTTCCTCTCTCTTCTGGAAGTTAAATGTCTTTGCTATGCTTTCTTCATAATCTCTCTAATTTTATAGATTCTTTGACCAGAACTGTAGTTCCCAGGCTCTGTTTTTCCTTCAGTTTGGTGATCTTAATTTTCCTCTCCTTTATTTTCCCTTGGGAACCACAAACACCACAGCCTAATTGCAGTCCTGGGTGATTTAGACTCTTAAGTTATGGCCCAGGAATAAAAGTCTTTAATTTGTTCCTTATTGACCTGAAGACACCCAGGCAGACAGCGAGCTGAAATTCCTAGGGAGTGCAATTGATTTCCAAGCCATCCTTTATGGGCAGCTCACTCTGCCATACTTGAATAGAGAGCAGTACCTTTTAACAGTGTCTTTCTGAAAAGTCATGTCCCTGTTTTGGTCAGAAAATAGTGTTGTGAACTTGGACAAGTGGCTTAATCTCTTCGAGACTCAGTTTTTTGATTGGACCTATTTCTAGCTATCATGTAAAGATGAAGTTACATAAGATGATATAATCAACATTTAAACATTTGAGTCAAAACCTGACAGGATGTTGTTCCCTCTGAAGAAATACGTGTCCTCTTTATTTTGGAATGCGTTCATCTTGATTCACTATAATAATTGTTAGCTTGAAAAAATCTACATAACAACCTCCCTCTGGGACATTCAGGGACCTAACAACTTTTATATCTGGGCTAATTTGAATAGCATTCTCACAGAAAGGATAAAAGTCAGGACTGGGACAGAAGCGTGGAGTGTCAGACTTGGATAAAAGGGAGCTTTGAATAGAGCAGAAAGCTGAGCTCGTCCCAGGATAAATTCTTTCTCTTTTTATGTCCCAATGTTCTAATCCAACATACTTATTTTGGTTATTTATGAGAGTTAGCATATATGTACATATATACTTGTTGAAGCATCACACACACATGCATGCATGCATGTGTTCAATATATATCACTTGATAAATTAGGGGGAACTATACAACCCAAGAAACTATTGGTCTCAAGGTCATAGGCGTGTGTACTCATTGCCTCCCAAAACTTCTTTCTTTTTGCTATTACTATAAATTATGTATATGTGGTAAGAAAAGTGAACATCAAACCTGCCTTTGAAGCAAATTTTAAATGTGTAGCATAGTATTGTTACCTGGAGGCCCTGTGGTGTCTCTCTAGTAGATCTCTAGAAATTATGATTTGTAAAACTGAAATTTTACATCTTTGTTGACTATCCCTGTTTTCATTTCCTTCTAATTCTGGCTGCCAGCATTTTCTTCTTTCCTTTATTTCCCCATGAGAACCACATTTTGGAGCATGTGTGTGTGTGTGTGTGTGTGTGTGTGTGTGTGTGTGTGTGTGTGTGTGTGTGTGAAAAAGAGATTTTAGAGACACCTGAATAGTCTAAAATACTGACTACCTGGCCCAAGCTAAGCTGCTCATTTGGTGACGTCATAGCATAGCCCAGTTGAAGCTGTTTATTGCAGTTCTGTATTAAAGTTCACAAATTACTATAATACCTACCGGATGACTATGACCTGTTCTTACTTGCTCAAATAAACGTTGCTGAGTATTTGTTCAATTTGAGAATTTCTTTTTAGTACATGCTCTGTTTGGTTTTCATTAACCCTGGTGTATTTCCATTTCAATCTTACTCAATTTCTGTGACCACACAGTTGTGCTTTGACACTTTATCTTCAGATATCTTGCTTGTCTCTAAGTATTTATTGAAGCTTTGTAGATAAGGGGAGAGGTCATATGCATTTTATGTTGCTTTTATATCAAATTACTACAAATTCAGTGGCTTATAAGTATATAAAACACCCTTTGCTCTGGACAGCATGTTCACAGAGTTCAGCACTTCATAAAACTTCGGTGTTTGCTTCAGATGGAGAAACTTTGGCTCAGGGTGTCTACCCCTGCCTACCTACACTCGCCGTATCGATCTGCCTGCTAGATCCACCAGCCTCCCAGGGCACTGGTTCAATGGATGTCAAGTCCTGACCCCTGAGTTTTCCCAGGTCTCCCTGAATTTGCCAGGAATGCAGGTCCATTGCTCTGGTGGTACGCACCCTTTTCTTTTTTCTCTCTCTTATCTCTTCATTTTTCATCTTGGAAAACCTCTATTGTAGGCAAGAGGAGTCCCACACCTGCCCTCAACTCTGCTTTGTTAGTGACAAATTTTGAAAGCTTTAAACTTCCTTGGATAGACGTAATGGTTTGAGAGGCAAACCCAAGGAGACTCGATGGTCATTCTGTCCCTCCTACCAGATCCTACTTCAGAGAGGAAAAACACGGGTCAGACCATTGGCTGGACATCGGAGCAGGAAAGCCATGGAAAAGCACTGTAGTTTTGCAAGTTCTGGACAGCCTGTGGTATTTCATTTCTTTCCCCTGTACCTGTGTCTTCATATCTGCTGCTCGAGGTGACTGTGTTCTCATGCTCCGGGCTTACAACTATAAAATTACTGTGTTCTGATTAATATCTCAAGGTGAAGTTCATACTCTAAATTAAATGTCATTTAGTTGTGTGTGGAAGGATGGCGTCGGGCCAACAGAAAGGTTCTCATTAACTTCCAAGATGCTTTTAGGAGACCCAGATGAAATTTCAAGTATCTAATTATATTTGAGACCTGCTTGGCTATCACCATAGAATATTCAATGCCTGAGTCGCCAGTTAGCATGACTCCAGTTGCAAGTCCACAAAAGGGAAATTACTCTCAATTTTATGACTTCTCAGATTTTTTTTTTCCATAGCAGGCTATGAGAACATCATCTGCTCCACACATTGTTCTTCAAGAGTGACGGTGTGAGTGGTGGCGTCTCGGGGCTCTTTTCTTGTATCTGGCCATCATGTCAGTGCAGCACAGGGGGAGGGACACTGACTTCTGAAACAAAGAAAGAACATCAGCATCTGTCCAGCTCTTAGAACTTAGTTATCAGAGAGTGGAAAGTCCTGGACCATGTAAAGACACCAGTTGTCGGTGCTCTGATGGCTAGTCATCAGCAAGCACCAGACACAGAAATGAGAAAGGCTTTAAAATGAGGCTTACTGCTATCTGGCAACAACTTCAGGAGAGGCCCAAGGAAGAATCTGCTAACTGAGCCTCCCCCATGCTCAGAACTGCACTGTACTTGCTGGTAGTTCCTTTTTGCCAGTGGTGAGGAGTGGGACCAGGACCTTGCACATGCTAGGCAGGCACTCTCCTACCAAGATTCATCCCCAAATTAAATGATGCTGCTTATGTCATTATACTTGGGGTGATGCTTTTAGAGAAGAAGACATGGGGTCAGGTCAACAGAAAGGTTCAGCACATTGGTCTGGAGACAGAATCAACATCGAATTAGAAGGTATAAAATTTTTCTGGAGTCCCGGCTCATAGTTTTTGTTGATGTTGATTTTTCCCACCTGTCTCTTTATCTTGCCAGCACATCTTCACACATGTATGTTGCCCCACACATCTTCACAAGCTTTTCCTTCAAATTAGCTGTCTGCAATAATGTCTCTCCCCAGGGCACCAGAAAGGAAGCTGTGGACCTTCTAGAAGAATGAACATTTCTCAGTTTTGTAGCAGGTAGCACATAATTTATTCCTGGACTCATTATATGGGTGAGAGGATGGAAAATTCACCGAATCCGTGACAAGCATTCTTATGGACTAGCCTCAAGGCAAATGAACCTGTTAAGTACTTGGGATCCTGTTCATTTGGAATCCAGACTCCTCCTGATGTATCCTTCAATATCGAATCATCCAAAACACACTGGCTTAAACAAGAGCTATTCAATACATCTCACTGCTCTGTGGGCCAGCAGTTTGTATTGGGCTCAGCTGGGCTGTTCTTCTGGTCTCAGGGCTTCTACTTGCTGACAGAATTCACACATCTTTAGTGCTGACAGGGAACTTTACCTGTCACCTCTCTGATGGGATTGACTGAGCAGTATGTTAGAATCAGAGGCAGGGCTAGCATCAGACATAGAAGAGATAAGGGGTATGGCAAAGGAATTAAGGTTTATTGTGTCAAGAGCCAGGTCTTATAAATTCAGATGCTTAGAGGTGTAGGTAAACCTGAATTAGAACTTCAATAGCTTTAGTTTTGATGATAGTGATTGGTGAATAAACCCAGAGCGTTATGCATGCTGGGCAAACATGCTGTCAGGAACGAATGGTGCCTGTTCAAGAACAGATTATTTATGCTATCCGTTCTTTTTCTAACCACCATCTTGGTCTCTGTATAATAGCCCAGCAATTAGAAGTACACACTTAACCACTATTCTTCTTATTAAATCCTAATGTTGTATGTCTCATTTCTTTTAACTAGAAACAGAACTGCAATCAATATTTCCAAACACAATGTGTTCTTATTAGCTGTATATGAGCTTCAAGAGGGCTGAGAGCTATCTATGTGTCTCTCACGTCAAGAACAGTGGCTGGTCAAATAGAAGGGAAGGAGGACTTCCTCTATCAGTGGACCAGGGGAGAGGCAGAGGAGCAGAAGAGGAAGGGAGTGTAGGATTGGGAGGAGATGAAGGTGGGGGCCACAGCCAGGATAGGAATTGAATAAATTGTAATACATTATAATAAAAACAAAACAAAAGAAAAGAACAATGGTTGGCACAGAATAGATGCCTAACTATGTTTCTTGGTGTTTTTTTTTTAACCTGGTAGAACATTTCCTGTGCTTTAAATTGTTTACTAAGAAGAAATTCCCAGACAGCAGTTCTCTTAATCAAATAGAAACAAATTTTTAGAAAATGCACCAACATATATATTTACAACTATTGTATCTTGTTGGTGAAATGCCCCCTTTATTTATGTGTAGTGGACTACTTTATCCCTCCTGGCTAATTTTGGAGTTTAATTCTACTTTACTAGTTACCAGAATAGCCGTGTCCACTTTAAGCACCTTCATGCTTGATATGTTGATTTCTTTCCTTTGGTTTTAAACCTGAGGTGCCTTTGCCAGTGGGCTTCATTGAAGATAACATATACTGTCTTGTGTATTTCAATCCAGTCAACTAGTCTATATATCAATAGTGGAAAGCTGAGGGCATCTGCATTTAAAGTTACTATTGAGAGGGACTTCTTGTAAATTTATTGGTTGCTTTTCTAGTTTTCTGTATTGTTTGCTCGTTTCATCTTTCCTTATTTTTATCATTAATTCATTGATGTGTCAGGCATTTAGTTCTCATATTTTCACATATTTCTCTTTTGACTTTTTTCTTCTTGTGTTCCCATGATTGAGACCGTCTTTCTCTTTCCACTGTTTATATTTCCTTAAGTATTTTTTATATTGTCAGTTGAGTGTTCACAAATTGCTTCAGTTTCTGCCTGTCCTGGAAGGTCCTTAAAATTAAACATTACAATAATATGATCATCCAATCAATGCCTGAATTCAATAAATAGTTCTTAAAATAAGAAATACAAATGGCCAATAAGTAACCATAAAAATATGCAACATTCTTAGCTATCAGGAAAAATGCACATTGAATCTACATTGAGATTCTATTTCACACCAGTCAGCTTGGCTGTCATTAAGAAAATCAATGATAACAAAGACTGGTGAAGCTGTGGGGAAGAAGAAACTGTTATACACTACTGCTAGGAATATCAACTAGTTTAGCCAGCACAGAAATCAATAAAGAATTTCCTCAAAAATCTAAAAATAGAATTACCATATGATCTGGCTCTACTACTTCTGATTATGCACCTCAAGAGTTCTAACTCAGCATAGTATAGAAATACTATTACTAGAAATTTTGGGGATCTCTCCTGGGGCACCACATTTACTGGAGAAACTGAGGTCCTTTTCAAAGTTCAAAGTCTCATTAATAAACAAATTTAAAGATGGACACAGGAGAATGCTTGAGGACAATTTCACTACCATTTAAAAGAATGGAACCCATGGCAAGCAAGCCAAACATCTCAACAGCTACCAGGAGGAAGAAAATAGAGAAGAGGAGGGAAAAAATGCATCAGAGAAAGAGTGACAAAGCCCAAAGTGCTAGAGAGCACATGTCCAGCTTGGTAATCCTTACACATCTGAAAGATAGGGACAGAAAAAAAGAAAGGGGAAAGTTACACCTTTCTGACTGAGGACTCTGAGAGGCAGACCCAACAGAGCTTCATGGGGGAAGGGGAGTGGAGGTCCCTTAGCAACTGCACTAGGGAGGGTTCTGGGAAAGAATAGTACAATCTATCACTAACGTGACAATTATTCCTCTATCACGAAAAGGGACACAGAAAAGATAAATCTTTTTAGCATGTCTTAAGGTAAGCCAGCTTTCCTCAGGCCACCTGATTGATGGACACAACTGAACTAAGTCATTTTTCTTTCACATTTTCACATTAAATAACACAATAATAGAATGATTTGATACAATTTTAAACAGAAAGACAAAGAGAAAAAGTTTCAGGTTATAGAACCTCTCCGCTGATGACAATTTTGAAGAAAAAAACGTCATTTTTATGTAAGTGGGTCAGTTGAACAAATATATCCAGTGACTAATCATGTCTAATTGCTGGTCAGTGGAATTAAAAAGAGGTTCACAATCACCGCCTCAAAGGAATAACACATGTTATGCTCTTTAAAATGCAAAACTGGTTTTGCTACTTCAATATACAGAAAGTTGATGGAATAATCTTAAGAGAGAGAACAATGACACATCTTCTTCTATTTTAATTCCTTTTTAAAAGGGCCTTGGCAGAGCCCTAACCTTTAGTGTCATTGTTCTAACACTTGCCTATACATGTTTACTGAGAAACTATTCAAATATGTAAGATATGTAATTACCCTAGATTTCAATCTATAAATGACTGGGTAAAGAAAATACCATATACAGAGTGGAGACTTTCATTCAGCCATGCAGGAGATTAAAGGCACGGTGTTAACAGCAAATAGATAAAACTGGAGGGCATCATGTTAAAAGAAATGGCCAACTCAGACAAATGCTATATGTTTTTTCTTGTGTGCAGGCTATAGATTTAAATATATGTTTATGTGGGGGGGGCATGAGAGTAGAAATGGTAATATGAAGAGAAAAGATATTAAAGGAGCAAGAAAAAGAGAGAATAATGAATACATCTATGAGGTAAGTGAAGGTAGAACTGTTTTGTGGGGGAAAGGCAAATGTAAGAGAAGGAGAGGGGGATAGGGGAATAAATGGAGATAAATTGTAATGACACATTCACATACAAACATACACACATATATGAAAATTATATCATGAAACCTGTTACCTTATATGCTCTTCTGCTTTGGTTGCAGTTCCTGTGATAGACACCGTGACTGAAAGCAACTTGGGAAGGAAAGGGTTTACTTTAGATTATAGGCTGCAGCCCATCATCAGGGGAAGCCAAGGCAAGACCTTGAAGTAGAAACCAATAGAGAGGCATTGCTTACTGGCTTGCTTTCAGCTTTCATGCTCAGCCATCTTTATTGTATAACCCAGGACCAATTGCAAAGGGATGACACCACCCAAACTAGACTGGGTACTCCCACATAAATTAGCAATCAAAAAATGCCACTGGTGTTCCACAGACCAATCTGATAGGCTTTTGCTTGACTGAAGTTCCTTCCATCCAAGTGACTCTAGTTTGTGTCAAGTATATATGCTAAGAAAAATCTAATAAACAAATAAAAGGTTGGTATTGTGGTGCATACTTTGAATTCCAGCACTCTGGAAGCAAGGGCAAGATCTCTGTGAGTGAGAGGGCAGCCTATATATAGTGAGTTCCAGGATAGCCAGGGTTACATAGTGAGACCCTATCTCTAAAAACCAAAAAGAAAGGAACATTCTCCAACAAAGTACCTAATAATAGTCCCATATACCTCCACTGCCAAAATAGTAAACCCAAGGTGTCGCGTCCGCCTCGACCAGCAAGGAAAGATACGACACACGAGCTCTTCTTCAAGCAGTTTATTCAGGAGCCTTGAACAATCTTCTGCTTCTTCTTCCTCTTCTTCCCCGAGGAGAGCCCGTCCCAGGAATAAGTACCCCTGAGCCAGCCAACCCCGGGTAGCCATGTGGGAAGTGCGGCTAGGTACACGCAAGAGAAGGCGGATCAGACACAGCACAGCCAAATAAGGAGTTGTTTATCACAAGAGCACTTGCAAACCGGCGCCATCTTTAAGGCACGGCACACGCAGCTCTCCACACCAAGGCAACATCCTGAAATACCTGTCCAAGACAATGGTCTCTGAGCTACTGACCTGTTAAAGTAATTTGAGGCCCTGAGTTATCATGACCTGGTCCCTCTTTGTGGTCACTAACAAGCAGCATCTTTGTCCATGTCCATAATGTATCACTGTGATTCAGTCCTGTACCTTCAGATACCTTAAGAGCTCTGGCAAAGGTTCTGGGATTGGCCTTGGTGAATATTTATGCCTTCGTGATGCTGCTAATGAGCTAAGTTTAGATACCTGCTCATGGTGTCATTCACAGTCTTGCTGGGAAACACTTAGTGTGTTGTGACTTAGGCCTTCATATTTAATAGCACCTGTCAGCACTACCAGGAGCCCATCTGAGCAGAGTTCAGCCCAGAGCCAGCCTCTGATGGCTTCCTCCTTGCACCTACATTTTACATTGTAAGAGAAACAGCTGGGCAGTTGGTCGACAGTTTTTGCTCTGGTAAACTGAAAAGCTTGTAATTATCTAATGTTCTACTCCCCAAAACCTAGAGGGTTTGGACATTTGTATAATAATCCCTGTCTTCTTAGCTATTTCCTATCTTGATCACAGAGTATTTCTTTGCAATATCATTGTTTTGCAAATGGAGCCTTCCTTGTTCATTACCTTTTTCTCTCTTTATATATATATATTCTTATTTGACATAAATCTGACCTGCTTTCTGTCCTTTCCCTAACCTCTCATCCTACTTTCTTGACAGATTATTATTGACATCTCATCTCTGGGTCCTACAGATGCTTCCCTCTGCCTTGCATGCCCACTTTCCATTCCCACTGGCTTTTGAATTAGTTCTTTCTAATGTCTAGTATAGATTGGTGATGATGCCACTAAGAAATGTACCCAGACTAACCACAGACCCGAAGCATTCCATATGTATCTTTATAAGCCCGCAAAACCAATAGTATGCTACTGAAGTATGCCATAGTTTATGTTGTGGGATGTTTTACACCGTGATTCGCTGCATTTGAAAGAGCTAACCTGTGACTGAGTGGTCATCTTTGATGAGAACACAGAACCCAGAGCTCATCAGTGTTCCAGGTTGTTCTCTGTTGACCCATGACTTTAGTGAAGACCCGTTGAGACATCTGGGTTTGATTCCACTTCTTTTTCTGTTTAGGGTCAAAAGGCAATTTTTTTTTGTCTTGGTTTTATAGATTCAGCTCTTTGGCAGTGGTATATAACATCTGCAGGGATTGGACAGGAATTCATTGGAAAATGCAGCAAAGTGCAAAAATAAACCTGACCCCATTTCAATCAGGAAAGCAGCACGAGCTTTTTACAAACTCCCAGGCACTGCCTGGGTATGGATTGATTGTCCTGCTGTGGCCATTACCAATAGAAACAGGCCATTTCTCCAAGGCCCTTGGAACAAATGATATGGGCTGCCTGCATGTGCCACCGGGGGAATTACATTTAGATAGCACAATCTAATTCAGGGTTCTGGATACTTATGTACTTGACTTAAGGCCCTGCTGTTATATCAAATTCTGACCCTTTCTTATCTCTACTTTCTCTTTTACATCTGAAGTGAGAATTGTCGGAGAATCTTTTTGGATGTTTCCATACTACAAAGACCCCTAAAAAAGCTTTCCACCATTACTGAAACCTCCATGTTTCTCATGGAAATCTATGTGGTTGCCCAGTAGGCAAGACTGCCTTTGGCCTGCTACCAGAGCAGCTCCCCAATGTTCAGTCGCACCGATCACTTCCTCACAGAATATAAAATCTCTGTTATGAGCTGGCTATGGTATCACATGCCCATAATCCCAGAAATTAGGAAGCAGAGGCAAGAGGAATTCTTTGAGCTCAACTTTGGCCGTACAGTAAGTTCTAAGCCTCCTTGGAATACATAGTGAGATCCTATCTTAAAAAAACTAAATTAATTAATTAATTATGAAAATGCTATCATATACTCAGGATAATATTCAGAGCATCCACTATGAACCCAAGACTTACATGAATAATATCAGTGGAAAACACAGCGTGAGAGTCTCACATAGGCTGAGGGCCCCACAGAATATACCACAATAAGTAGAATTTAAAGCCAACCCTATTTTCTCCCTCATGAAATATTTTTTTGATCCATCCTTGCCCTGATGGTCTAGGCTTCTATGGCATAAATATATTGCTATATTTAAGGTCAGGATTCTGAGTATTGGTTGCCTTTTAACCTGCAGTGAGTTGATAGAATGTGACAGAATTATCAGTCATCAGACTTTTTAAACAAAGTAGGTTTTTTTTTCCTACCGTATTTTTTGTTAGTCTCCAACTCCACAAATTTTGTCGTATAGCCATCCTTCTAATCATCTTCAAGCAGCCGCCTTGCGCTAGGTCTTTGCAGAGAGCTGATGTAGCTTGCTGTGTAGTGGAGGTAGATATCTCTAAATTAATTTAGTTTCTAAAGGTGGGATTGCACTCTAATTGTTTGGTGTTGTGAGGAGTGCAGGAAACACCCTAATGGTTACATTGGGGTCACAAACTTTAGGAAAGCTTTCTGGAAAGAGACAGTAAATTCATAAATTTATACATGGACCCATACAATGCAGCATACGTGTTGACTACAATCCAAAGCTAAAGGTTCTTGGGATCTGAAGTCTGCCCTCTTCTTCTTCTTCTTCTTCTTCTTGTTCTTCTTCTTGTTGTTCTTCTTCTTGTTCTTTTTGTTCTTCTTCTTCTTGTTCTTCTTCTTGTTCTTCTTCTTCTTTTCCTTGTTCTTCTTCTTCCTCTTCTTCCTTCTTCTTATCCTTCTCCTTCTTCTCATCCTCCATCTCTTCCTCCTTCTTCTTTTTTGCGTTCTACTTTGTTGGTAGAAAGGAAGCAGGAACCTTAGTTACTGGCACCAGCCACTTCTTACTGACCCTGGGTGATCTGCAAACGCCATCCTTGTAGGATCACTGTGGCCTGACTTCTAGGAACTGTACCACATGAAGGGAGCTAGGCTGCCAGTGAGAACAGTAATTGTACTAAGGAATGTTGTGTGCAGGAGAAATGGGCTTCCCCAGGGAAGAGCACACCAATCGGCTCTCCAGTACCAAATGGTCAGCCCTGAAAACATACATCCAAGTGTCATTATACAGACTGAGCAGGTTACACTCACATATTTGTAGAAAAAAATTATGGTTGTGTAAATCTAATTAATGTTAGAGAATCTGTCTCAAGAACTGAGTGGTGGACAAGGAGTTCATTGTTGAAGACAATTCCAGTTGATTTCATAATGAAATTCAGAGACTGAAAAGGATTGGCAAAACTTTATAAACATATTGAAATTAAAAATAAAACAAAACACCTGAACATGCATAATCTTATTTTTTTAGCAAAAGGCACAATTTTTGTGGACAAGTCTCGCCTAAAGAACGGGCGTAGGGCGTAGTGAGGCAGGACAGAATGCTGGCTGACAAAATGTGTGGGAGAACTCTATGCATTACTCAGCTTTGGGGTTTGTGCCTTTGATGTATTTACTATGATGGGCCTACTTAGAATAACAGCTCTCTTCACTGTGTTGGTTTCACACAGCATTAACCTTACATGAATTTATTTTTACTTTGGGGAGAGGTCCTGATCCAGCCCTCTGTTCCTCTCTAACTCAATTATATCCAGTCTCTCAAGAGATGACTTGAAAAACTGAAAAACCCACCCACAGTAACGTTCACGACATTTGCTCCTTGCAAAAGGAGTTTTCAAAACTCTACAAAGTGAGTAAGTACATCTGAAGATCTCTGAAAATGCCTTGGCTGTAGAGCTTAGAAAAGAGTGTCTTTAATTGACTGTGGGACACACAAGCTCAATTTAAATTCTAAAGTGGAATCGAGTTAAACCCTGCACAGTTCCATCATATTGATTTTCTTTTGGATTTTGGCTTAAAAAATTAAAGAGGAGAAACGTTAACTAAAACAATGACGTTGCTATGTGAAATCTGAGCTATTGGCACTAATGCTTTATGACCAAATGTCACTGGTTTCCCACAATTCAATGTTCATTAAATGCCCCCAGATTCAGCTAATGACTGGAGCAGGTTGAGGAGAAATTTGGAACTATTCTTTTGCTTTCAAACATTTGCCTCATTTGGAACTTTTAAGTTCTCCATAAATTGCCACGTTGGACTCAACCAAAAGACGTCATCTGCCTGGAATTATCCTTGCCAGCTCCACTGGCCAGATCATATGATAGCCCTGGTTGTGAATTTTCACACTACCCCATATCCATCTCTTACATTAGGCCTACACTATTTGTGTTTTTTTGTAATTACCTGGTTTTATGTGTCTGTCTAGCTTTCATATGATATGCTTTGGAGTTGAAACCCTGTCTAACTTATCTTCTCCTTGTCTACAATGGCCAGACCATGAATCAATGTAGATGGTCCTGGTGGTAACAAAATCAATGTTCTCCACATCTCTGTGACTACATCATACTTAAGGTATCCAGTTCATGCTTTTGAAGTGTATCTCTGACAGAACTGCAAAGCAACTGAGGTCATATTTTCCATAATTTGCCACTTACTGAGCATTAGGAGCCAAGTATGTCCATGTCTTCCCAAATTCATCCATGGAAACCCTCAACCCAGATATGACTATGTTTGAAGATCATGTCTGTAGGTAGGTAGGCTCTAAAAATTAGGTGACGTCACAAGACTGAAGCCTTAATCTTGTAAGCCTGGTGTCCTTACAGGAGGAGAAGGCAGCAGTGACCTCTTAGGACCAAGTTCACACAGGGAACTAAATTCTCTGATAACTTGTTGGACCTTCTAGCTTCCAGAATATGAGAAAATTTACTTCTGATGCTTAAACCACCCTGTCTGGTATTTTGTTTTAGCATCTGGAGCTGACTAATGCTCTAAGCAATTTCATTTGCTTGGTGTGTATGCAGACAGGCTTCTACCTAGCTCAGTCAGTGGTTTTGATGACAGAAGCATTACTATGTCACATCCAAACATGATAACCTATCAGAAAGCAGCTATTCTAGTATTATGAAAGAACAATGACCTTTCATTTCACTACTGGCAGCCAGCAAGCAGCAATTAACCCAGCTTCCCCACCTTTTGAATCTGAAGGCTTCAATCAAGTTTGCAAGGAGAGCTCCCTCATCTCCATGTTCCCTTCCTGTAACACAAGCTAAAAACGTGTAATAGGTAGCCCTCCTGGGTCCAAGCCCTACTGAGACTTATGCACTGCAAGCTTGCAAATGAAGTAAAATTCCTCAAACTTTTCACCAGAATATCTAGTGAACACTATTGGTTACACTCTCGGAGGGAGGTTTCTGCAATAGGATGAACCACCAGGCTGAATTAGCCAGTTGCATGAGGCTAGATACCAACTTGATTCATTCATGTTCAAGAGTTCATGGGCTGGTCCTTAGAAAACTGGACATATCTTGTCCTGCCTGACCCGGATGCGTTCTTCCATCAGCGTTTGGGAGCCCTTGCTCAGGACATAATGAGTTGAATATAAACATTAAAACCTATTGAAGCCCCAAGCACCACAGATGATGAAGATGTAGGAATCCTACTTTTAGTTCATCTCTTCTTGGAAAAGTGGGCTGAATGGGGCTAGAATTTTGGTCCTGAAATCAGACTCCCATGGCTGACTCCATGGATGCCAAAGCTACTGTGACCTACAGAGTGAAAATTTTCAGTGTGGCTTGAAGCTGAAGTAAGACAGGCCTAGAAGCCAAAGGTGATTGGCCCAATAAGGAATTTGAAAGGGGACTGTTTTGCCCTTTCCAAAGAATGAGAGAGTGACCTGAGGTCAGAAAAGGAAAAGTTGTTACCATTGCAAAGAAAGTTAGACTTACTCAACATAGATGAAAAGACTGTATGTGTATTATTCTAACAAGAATGGAAATGGTGTCTGAGGAAGGCCCCTATGGGCTGCCTCAGTGATGGACTGTTGCATGGATGCTCTTTGCCTGGGAGGTTTCCATTCATTTGCAAATGCAATGACATTTTCAGCTTTTTGTACCAGGAACAGAAGCACCTTAGGAAGCCCAGGTTGAATGCCTTCTCCTTAGAGAGCAGCAAATGAGGTTAATCCATTTATTGATGGAGGGTCTGGGGTAGGGACTGAAGGAGCTTGGATAGGAAAGGACCATGTTGTGTGGCCATGACCGATGACTGAGAGGAAATGTTTCCATTTGTGTCCTTCCTCCAACATGATTATTTTCTCCAAACACAACAGGCATAAAGGCTCAGCGAACATGTCCCCCTTTGTAGAAAGCTATGGGGTATTTCTGTCCTCCTGACCTGAGGGAGCAGGCACAGAATCAATGAATATGTTTGTAACTAAGCCCCTGGGGATGGGACATTTGATGGCAAGTTAGGGATTCAATTCAGTAGAAACTTTGATAAAGAGGGAAGGCATCGTGGTCAAACCACCTCCTTTACAGTTAGTGAAGCTGAAGATGATTCCTGAATGGCTTAACGTAGCTGGTTGCCTCACAGAGTGGCTTTTATATTCACCTAACACTGGCAGATGTGATGAGCTTGAAGAAAGGATTCCCTTTATAGACACCTCCAATCTTTTCTAAAGCCAAAAAAAGTCAAATCCAAAGGAGTTGGTGCTGAATCTGTGCCTCAGCTTCCTGGGCAGGAGAAGGAACCGTGATGAGCTGAACGGCTCCGGCAGAACCAGACCCTACGGCACTGTTCTGCCCTGTGCTCTCTTGATAGTGCCCCCCGTTAGAGTTTAGTGTTCTGGACCCAGCCATCACCATGTACAAACCAGTCCAGTGTGTGAGTAACGATGGTCTCCAAGGGTCATGGAAAATCCCAAGGTTGAGTGATTAACAGTTGGTTATTATGTCATTTTACTGGGAGATTTCTGGTTGGGATAGGTTCCTTCATCCTCCTGTACTTAATGAAGCTGAAGCTGATTCCAGATTGAAAAAAAAAAACCAAACCAAACCAAACAAACAACCAAACGGACAAAAATAATAGTACCACCCAGGTATGGTAGCACACACCTTTGATCACAGCATTTGGGAAGCAAAGGCAGGTGGATCGCTGTGAGTTTGAGGCCAGTTTGGTCTGTTTACCAGGGCAGGTAAACAGAGAAATCTTATCTAGGAGAGAAAAAGCAACAACAACAACAAAAAGACAGTACCTACCACCCTAGCTATGCTCATCATGATCGGTACCCTTGAAGAAGTGAGAAACTCCCCCTCCCCTGGTTGAGTATGAGAATAGTTCCTCTGGGCTGACCAGCTACTGAGCTTAGAACAAGGACTGGATTTCATACCCAAAGCTTTCATTCCATGTATACTTTTCTGAGACTCAAGCTATGGATTCCAACACAGAAACCTGGTGCCAGTGTAAAACATCCACAGAGTTAAGAGAGCGTATAAAGGGGAAGAGGAGGTGGCTCAGCGGTTAGGAACACTTGCTGTGCTTCTAGAGGATCTGAGTTCAAGTCCAAGCACCCACATGGGATAAATAAGAAACACCTGTCAGTCCAGTTCCAGGGAACTAGAGGCCTTTCCCTCTCCTAGTCCCTTCAGGAGCCTAAATTCACATGCAGGCATGCATGAGTGCACTTAAGTAAAAATAAAACTCTTTTAAAAAAAGATGTATACTTGTACAAGTATCATGTATATGTAGTATCCTTTATCCATGCAAGTCCTACTAGGTCCATCGTTGGAAATGATGGATCACAGAGACACTCCTTTAGAGTAACTTTATATTCAGGCATTAGAGTTCAAATTCCCTCTACTCAGTCTCATTCTTTAGACCCTTGTCAACTCAAGTCCTAAAGGAATAGCTTCCAAAACTGTATTGCATTTTCACTGAGCAGAAAGGCAACTGCAGAATGATTAGAAGGCCCTGCATATCAGGGCCTACCCCAGAAGGAGTGCCATTCCTTAGAGGCCATCACTGGTAGTTTCTGCTTGCTAAGAGCCTGATAATCCCAGTGTTTGTTAGGACAGACATGTGCCACGGCCAGGCGATGAAAGAGCAACTGCTGGCAATAAATTCAGAAAAACATGACTTGGAGTATTTGAGTGGCTTGTGAATTCGTGGCTTGAGGGTTCTGATCTCAGGTGTGTAGACATGAAGGCTGGCAAACCTGTTGTCCTCCCCAGGATCCTCTTTGAAGAGGTGATGTTTGAACTGAGAATAGAACTGAATGACAGAAGCAGCCAGCAAATGTGGGCAAAAGCATTCCAGAAAGAGAAAATAGCTACTTCACAGGTCCTAGGCACCCGCAAGATTTTAGTATACTCAAAAAACAACAACAAGAAAAAACAAACAAAAAATCAAGTATATTCGGATTTTAATGACTGAGATAATAAGGGAAAAAACAGGGCATCGGTCAGAGGTCAGGACAGTGACTGTCAACTCCCACTGCATATTCGAAGTCCAGTTATAGGAATTCACATGCAATTAGCCTGAGGTAGAACCCACCTATTAATGGCTTGGGTGTTGTTGCTGTTGCTACTGTTGCTCCTTGTTATTTTAAGTTCTCCAGGTGATTCTAATTACATACTAAAAATCACTGATGCATTGTTCTGTCAGCCAGGTAAGAACTTTGAATTTTAAAGAACAATGGAAAACTGGCTGAGTGTGGTAACTGGCTGAGTGTGGTAATCCCAGCACTTAGAAACTAGGGACAGGATAATCAGAAGTTCAAGGTCAACCTCAGCTACAAAACAAGTTCAAGGCCAACCTAGGCTACATACAACTTTAGGAGTGGAAGGCACAAGATAGAAAAATAGGAAAGCACAAAGAATTCTAAATAGGTTATGTGGCTTGGCATCTGTGATTAAAATGACCCGTGGAATGGACTGAAAGGTCAAGGAAGGCAGAGAGGAGGGAAATTTCATGCTGGCCACGGCAAACATTCATGGAATCTTTATCTAGTGGATAAACTATTGGTTGTTTGGGTCCTTTAATGTTTGTCCCAGTAAGGAAACTGCAAGTTCAGTTACATTTCAATATTTGAAATAGCAGCGGGGTACCTCTAATAATGAAAATGATCCCTATTGTTGGAGAAGTAATGCCTGAAATAATAGGAAAAGTATGGCCTGTCAACAGATGATACAGGGGACATGAAATCACACACCAGCATGGCCACAGGGCAC
Source organism: Pachyuromys duprasi (assembly GCA_028658305.1). Classification (NCBI taxonomy): domain Eukaryota; kingdom Metazoa; phylum Chordata; class Mammalia; order Rodentia; family Muridae; genus Pachyuromys; species Pachyuromys duprasi. The sequence continues at coordinate 16,257,091 of CM053749.1, read as the reverse complement.
ATGTGGCCATGAGAAGTCTCTCTGGTGACTCCTGATGAGTTTCTACATCTCAGAAACAGATCAGTAACTTGACTTCCCCAAGTGGTCTCTGGAATGGCTGACCTCAGGTAGCCATCTTGAGTCTTGGAAAGAGAGTCCTGGGAAGCATGAAGATTCCCAGTGAATAAATGTGGGTTTGATTTGAAGATCATCAAATTCCATCTGAGCTGTTTATGAGAAATGAACTGTCCCCAGCAGCAGTTCAGTTCTCTCACTTTATTTCATAGAAGAATTTGTCAGAACCAGGGTGCTGTCTATGGTAAGACACTCCATGGTTTATAAACATCTTCCAAGGAGCCGTTTACAGCACTGTAAGCATTGGGGAAGCAGATGACTACCCTGGCTGAGGAATCAACAAATCTTTCTCTAAGTTATGTCCCCCATTATTTTCTTTTCTCAAAACTTAAGGTGGTCATAATTAACTTGCTATATTATTTAAAACATGTTTGATGACAGATCACCATGTGATTTTTGATGTACAACTTGGACAGGGTACAAAAGTTTTAGTGGCAGAACTATTCTGAAACTTGTATTTGTGTCTATTGACCCACAAGAAAAGTATAAGCAAGCCTACACTTTATTTATTTTAGCCCTTGCACCTAGTCACCCACAAACACATGAAGAAATTATGGAAAGGGAAGCCATTTATCTCTTTAAGAAGCATTTTTAATGAACTAATAATAACTCATGAATTTTTTGGTAATCCATTGTTTTGAGCAACTCTGCACTCATAATTATAGCAAAAGCTTAATCCAAATGAAATGCTTAATACTTAGGCTGGCAGAACTGTGCTTCAAAAGATTTATGTTTATAAATGTGTTTGTCACAGATATATGAAAGACCAATCAATAAAACACTTTAAGTTATAAAATTACATGTTTTTTTTTCATTTGCCTTCAATTTCACGAATAAAGTAAAATGGAAGTATAATTTGAAAGGGGATAGTAAGGGCTACAAAACTCGTGAAGGAAGAGCTCATCTCTGTATTTTTTTTTCGATCAATGATATGATTAAAACACTATGACAGCAATGACCAATCTTTAGAGTGCCAATAGGCAAGAGAGTAGAAACCAAATATACTAAATACTATATTATTTGCAACTGATGAAACAAAAGGTGAAATATTTTAGATGCTAGCTTTGAAGTGTTTAAAGGAGTGGCTGACTTTTTAGAGTACTCTAATGGGAATATAATTAAGAAGGCTAGAAAATGTATCTTAGAGCATGTAATGGATAAAATTATTGGCCTTGCATTTCCTCTTCAGCCAAGGACACAACCATGTACTCTAAATAAGTTTCTTTGGGACACTGAGCAATGGTAGGAAGAATCTTTCAACAATATAGCCCCAGGAAATAATCTTTAGTCAGAATAATTTGAAATGATCACTAAGAATTATGTGTGCACACTTCATATGTGTGTTGCATAGATGTAGAAAAATACACAACACAATTTCCCATTTTAGCTTTTTTTAAAAATGTACAGTTTGATATTATCAAGAGCCTTCACACTATTGGACATCTAGTGCCTGTATGTAAATAGTATGTGTTTAAAATTACATAGGGCCTCAAAAATTACCACTGACAAGTTTCGTTTACTGATGGATGCTCTTAGAGCAAGCTAGGACTAGAAAACCTTTTCCTTGTTTTCGGTGTAACTCTGAGAGTTTTGTTTACCCTGTACTGCCAAGTAGATCCCATGTGACAATGTTCCTTGTCCTTCGAGTCTTAGAATTTAATTTTGAAAATATTATCAGAGATTAGACTCCTTGTGTTTATTTTAAACCTGTAATAACTATGTGTTACTTATCCAGTAAAAGATAAAATGACAAGGCAAGTTCTGACACATTTTCCATAGGAGGCGAGCTGCGTGCTCAGCTCTCAATGACTGAGGGTCAGTCTTTGACACATTAGACACGCCATTAGGACTGCGGCTGCTGAAAAGATATTTTTTTATTCTAGAATGCCATCTGTTACTTTTACCTTAACTCACATAACTGTTGTAGCTGGGAATGTCAGTTTTGCAGTCACATACTCATCAAACATTGATGAAACGCCATCTGCATGCGAGGTCACCAGCATGCTGGCCCTGAACTGCAGACAAAAAGCATAATGACCACGTTCAGGACCCCTGGCCTACTTGGCAACGTCACATTCTCCTGAGTGGTGTCAGTGGTGTAAAGGCAGATGGTAACTGAACCATGGAGAGAAGTCGAGGGCAAGTTTCAGAGAAGAGTGGTCCAGAGAGTGTCAGAAGACTAGTAGGAATCAGATAAAGAAGAATGGGACTTGTAAACAGGGGGCATCCTTCCCTGCTGCTCCCTAGGCTCAGCCTTGACTTGTATTTGAGAAATTTGAACTTTAAGTTAAGTACCTTTAAGGGCCCAGCAAGAAGTGGGTGGAAACTGAAACCAGATGTGTTGGGATGACAGGCAGTCAGAGAGCAGCACTATGGGATTTCAGAGGACAGAAGAATCTTTGGGGAAAATGAGCTCTGTCTGATGCTCCAATGTCTCAGTGTCCCTAAAACTCTGTGACAGCAAGACTTGGGTGTTTACTTTTTTTTATGAGCCTTTCACAAAAGGTCGGAGCAACTCAGGGAGAGAAGTACATAATTCCCCTGTCTGGGTGGCAGCAACCAAGAAAGGATCTTGAGCTTTAAAAATGTGCATTGTGAATGCGAAGCAATGTGGTAATACCAGGTTGCCTAAAAGGGAAGGAGAAAGTAGAATTAGGAAGAAAAACACACTTGCTTTTCCCTTTTCTTGTTGCTCTGTTATCACTTAGGGTTTTATGAGAGCTGGTCAGAAGAAGGAAGTAGAAGGAGAAAGATACAGGGGTGCTTCTGCTGTTTCTCCCAGGACTACTCGCAGGATCATTCGTGTGCTGAATGATAGCTTGCCCTTAGAGCTTGTAAGGTACCTTGTGCAGAATGATAACTTGACTTCCTCCATCCTGCTTGCATTGCTTTTCTTTGTATACAGGCCTCTCCTTCAAGACTAAGACTTCAGCAAGCCAGGGTTTTCTGATACTCTAGACCTCTAACACAGAGCTTGGCACATAGCTGTCCTCGGGTGCTCGGTTAACTGATTTGTCTCTCTCTGATGAGTTTTGCACCAAGTGCCTCAGCTGCATAATCATGACAAATGCTGGCAGAGTGCTTAGCAGGTCCTGGGATGGCTCTAAGTGCTTTACTCTTCCAAATGCTTCCAAAGCCTGGCAAAGTGAGTGATACCTTTATCTCTTCCTACATGAGCTGTCAGTCACAGAAAAGTTAAAAAAAAAACTTGGCCATAATCCCAATTCTATAGTCAACGGCAAAGAATGGATTTGAAACAAGGCAGTCTGGGTCCTGGGTCCTGGGTCCACGATCCTGTGGTAAGACTACTTCGGGAATGCTTGGAAGCTCATTTTGCAAAGAAGAGAGTGAGTCTAAGAGTTCAAGAGTGTAATTGTTTAGTCTGGGAGTTCGAATTAAGCATGAAAGTTTCCAAAATTTTGTTTCATTACGTCGCAGAACAATTTATACCTTCTCAGCACAGAAATAGTTAAGGATGTTGACTATTTTGAGGAAGATGATAGGATTAGGGTGTACTTTATTCAAGGATGCAGGATAAGTAGCCTGAGATCAACGACAAGAGCAGGGGACAAAACCGTGGTAAAGTTTCATTTTTTCTAAGTGTCTTGTTCACACGCCTTGGGGCAGGGCAGAGGGACCACAGATAACTTGAGGAGAAGGAGAGATGGCCTCATTGATTTATCTTAAGCCAAACTAATATATAGACTATGAATATCTTGAAGTAAGGAAAAAATACTGAAAAGAATAGTTATCATTCTGATATAGTGATTAATTTCTCTTTATCCAGAATATACATATTCATAAATAGGCTTTGATTTGCCTTGTTTATATTTGAATTTCTTCAACTTAATATTATAACCTGATTTCAATAAGTATTATTCAACAGGGTGAATTTTAATAGCTGCATGGCAAGTGAGTAAACTAATTTATATCCCTCCGAGTCTTTCCTTGCTGCATGTTTATCACTGTTTATATCTCAGATAACTTCTTTAGGCAAAATATTCAGAAGGCTCAAGAGCTTTTTATTTGTGTGACCAAGATGTCCTCAAGAAAATTGTTGAAATTGATTCCACCACCAAATCTGTATTAGATATAAATTCGATCTCCCTGACCTCTGCCAAGGGGATTTTGCTCTTGAGATCTGCCACTTAGAGACAGGAGAATCTTTCTTTTCAGTTTTAAAATTAAAACCCATTGATTAACAAAGGGGCTCACCCTTTTCTCAAACCTGTTACTCTCTTGTTTTTTCTTTTTAGAACTGTGTATCCGTATCATTTGCCCTTTTTTCCCCATTAGGGGGATTTTTGTTTGTCCAACCAATGTGTACAATTTCTTCATGCCTAATTTGTTACTATTGTTGCTGACGGCTCACTTTTCTTTCATTTTTAAATGCTTTCTGACCTATGGAAATTTTAAAATGATATAATTATTCTTGGTGGATCTCTCCTTTGCTTCTAACATTCAAATATCTCAAAAATCAGAGTCATGCCTACCAATGTCTTCTAAAATTTGTGACTTTAATTATATGTTTATAATTTTCATATATTTGCTAAGTATACGTACCAGTGAATAATATTGCTTTTTTTTTCAGCTAAATGATTGTTTAAATAATTATTTGAAGGGATCACTCTTTTTCCTTTAAAATTTATTATAATTATCTTCTAATTATTTTGTTTAAAAAGCATCTACTCCATCTTCATGATCCAAAGGACACTGGGCTATGTATTGTGGGGTCTATAGATAAATAATCCCAAAGTCCTCCAGGAACTCATAAACAAGCATGGGTTATAGGGAAGGAGCTACCAAAATAACTCTTGAACCAGAATACAAAGAGAAGGAAAGAGGGCATCTCAGAGACTTCAGTACTTCGGTTAGGCTGATGAACTCACGTGTCTAGGTTTAGATCTGAGATGTATAAATATATCACAGGGATTCAGTTAGCTCTCTTTGTGGAAGGTTGATTCCTAGCTATAAGGAGGAGGATGGGCAGGGAGCCTTCAGTTGCCAGATCTTCAGGGTTGCGCCTGCGCTGCAAAACACCTCACCATATTGAGTTAATAAAAGTAAGGCTCGACTGGCAATTAGAATCATTAAAAGTAGAAGCAAGTAGTTTATGAAGTAATGTGGTTCCAACATAAAGAATACTAGGCGAGGCTCACTGCTCAGGATCTCAATATTGATCAGTTTAGTTAACCAGATTACGCGGAAGAACATTCCGATCCTGAGAGTCTGTGACCTTAAATATTTCCTCAAGCCATATTGCTTGTCCAGAGATGTCAGCATTGACTCTGAAACTTAAAAACAAATAAATAAGACAAAATTAAACAAAAAATAAAACAAAAAACATACTTGCAGATAGGTTTGTCTGAGAAGTTCTGTTACTTCCCTGTAGTATTGGGCAGCCTGAAGGAAATAGAGTGAATCCTGTTGTTCCCTGGATGAGTCAGTGAGATAGTAACTCTCCTGTCCTTTGGCCAAAATGTCTAGGCAATGAGCAGGAACTGAGAGGCAGCCCAGGGTCCCTAGAGCTTAAGGGTAGGGGGTAAACAACCAGAGGCTTTCCAGAAGACATTGGTCCACAAGGAAATGTCCTGATATTGGAGTTTAGACTTTACACCAGAGTGGAGAGGAAGAACAAGACAGGTTCCTTCTGGAAACAGTCTTTGTAGAACAGCTGAGAATCAACCTTCAATCTTGCTTAGAGGGACTTGTTTGACTACAAGGTCAGAATCCCGTAAGTCCACACAGGGTTGTTTGCTGAACATAGAGCCTTGGGATCCTCTCAAAGCATTGTCAATCAATCCTATCAATATTTCACTGATGACTTTTTGGTATTGTAATAGAGGACAAAACTCCGTCCCAGAATGCTCCATGCTTCCTTTCACCCCAACCCAGGAACAGATGGTGAGTGCTTTCCATCCCACATCCTCACCATCCTTTGTTGCCAAGGGCCTGTCCTGATCTTAAGGGGTTCAGAAGGTCTCTAGTAATGATGTTCTCTAGGTGTTGCTGCAAAGTGTAGGGCCAATAGGACTACATCATCTTGGGAGTAGGTAGCAAGTCTCGGGGACTCCTAATGACGATACATCTTCCTCTGGGAGGGAAGGTGCATGCCTGCTAAGGAACAGAACTCTTTACACATATGCAGTATAACCTCTGGCTCTCTCCGGTCTGTGTCTCCAATGTGATCCTTCCCCTAGAATGCCAACTTCTAGCTAGCTTCCAGAGAGGTTATCTTTCCCTTGTCCTACTTATAATAAGATTTTAAAAAATTGAAATTCTCAGGCTCTTAAAACTCAATCATATAGCTAACCATCTAAGTTGATTAGTTTTTCTACTGCTGTGATAAAATACCATGACCAAAAAAACCCCTTATTTTTTAAAGCTTCTAGTTTGAACTTAAGCTTCCAGCGGGCTAGGGTCTATGATGGCTGAGTGAAGGAAAAACTGAGCATTCGCATCATGATCCACAACCATGAGCAGAGAGCACACACTGGGGACAGCATGAGCCACCTGAACTCTCAAAACTCCAGTCCCAGGGGCCCACCTCCAGGCAGTACACGTCTTCAGATCCTTCCCAATCCGTTCCACCAACTAGTATTCAAACATGTGAGCCTGTAAAGGTCATCCTTACTCAAACCACCACACTAAGTAAATGAACAAATAAAACAAAATTTTGAGATGCTATTGCCACTGATTCAAATTCTATTTATAAACTCTGAGCTAACCACTGACCTTTCTCTCTGCATTACTGAAGTCACAACCCTAATTGGACACACCTTTTCTTGGAAGTTCTGCTCTGTGCTAGGGAGGCCTTGGGTTCAACTCACTATAGAAGACTTACATGAGTTACCAGAATCCCCCCTTACCCTCCTTTTCTCAAGGAGAAATAAGGACAAACGGTCTTACATTAAAGCCGAACCTTGCCTACAACACACACCCCTTTGAGGAAGATAAGCATGAACATTTTCAAAAAGATTTCATCTCAATTTTGATTATCTGTAGGTAGGTGTGTATCTGCTTGTAGGCGGATGCATATAAGAAGAGATGCCTGCAAAAGCCAGAAGAGAATATCATACCCCTTGGGTTATTGTCAGGTGTGAGGCACCCTACATGGTTTCTAGGAACCAAACTTGGGTCTTCTCTAAGAGCATATATATATGCACTAGGCATCTCTCTATCCTTAGCATATTTATTTTACAATGCATGTTGGTGGCCAGCAAGGTAGTTCGGCTGGTAAAAGCACCTCTCATTTAACCTCACAACCTGAGTTCAAACCCCAGGACCCATGTGGGGGCAAGAGAGAAGCAATTTCCACAGGTTGTAACCTGTGCACTTGTGCACACAGACTAAATAAATACAAATATAATTTAAACCCGCAGGCAGGGTATAATCCAATGGCTGAATCTCTGAGGGAAGGAGGAACATGCATTTCTAGCCAAAAAAAAAAAAAAAGAGCGAGAACGAGAGAGAGAGAGAGAGAAGAGAGAGAGAACACAGCAGCTTCTAGCATGCCTTTTTGAGCTCTGAGATCGGAATAGCTATAACTGATCTAAAACTCAAAACATTAGCCCAACACCCTCTAATTCAGTCTATGCATGTCTCAACGTCTTTGTTAATGCTTACCAGGTCCCCCTAAATATCTCTATGGCAGGTGGAAGAGGAAGATGGGGAGCTATTTTCTCCCTGTAGCAAGGCTTTTAATCAACTGTCAACTCCTGATGAACAAGTCATTGTCCAACAAGATTCAGTAGATGGGTTGTGTTACATGAGACAACCCCATTTCCAATGGTCTGTCTAAAAAATGTAGAACTGCTGATTGCTTCTAGTCAAAGAGTTTTTGTTTGGGGCCTTTCCCAAAGTGGCATCTACTTTATCTCCAGGGGTAGTGAGTGCTCTTGCTTGGCTTCACGTCATCAATTTAAAGCTGACTGCAATGGTTTTGTCTGAAATGAAGTTTCCATTATCACAGTCTCTCCCTATCTATTGTGGGTGGTGACAGGATGCTGAAATGAGTGTTCAACAAAGATGCTATCTGCCTCTTTCCTCTCCAGTAGCAGGGTATGTCTCAGAGCCTGGTATCAGGACTTTTGACAGTTCCTCAGGCCATGAAAATAACACAGATGCCTGAATCCCCCTCGACCCCATTGGAATCCTGGTCTGACCCTTGTTGCTTAAGATCCTTAAGTCTTATGAAAAGAAAGACAAGCTCATTGTTGGCTCTGATTCCATACCCCTGAGAAATACAGTAGGAGATAATCAAATCAGATGTAGTGATACAAACCTATAATCCCTCCCAGAAGGAGGGTTCATAGAGACAGAAGAATCAGACATTCAAGGTCATCCTTGGTTACAAGAAAATTTGAAATTCTGTCTGGAAAGGTTAACAAGAAGAGACAACGAAGCACCATCAGCTCGGTAGGATGCTTCATTGCTTTGGAAATCTACTGTTTCAGTGAGAAGCAGGAATGAGGCGGTGAGCATATCAGGGATCCTCCCGGGCAAATCAGAGAGGCGTGCTCGTGAGAAAGGTGTCTCAAGCCCAAAGGAGGACAGCTGGACCCAGCACATATGTGTGCTGCCCATAACCCGTTATGCATGAGGGTTGAGGAAAGCTGACACCCTATTTAGATTAGTGCTTTATTACGTGATTCTTTGCATAGCGTGCATAGTCCAGCAAGGCGTGCCTTCCTAGTACATTCTGGCCTAAGTATAGAAAAGCCATCATATCACGTTATTGAGTTTTCTTCCCCCTTTAGTTCTGAGATCTGAGATTGCAGGTTGAGACAAATGAAGGAAAGCGGGAGAGGGGATGGAGAGCCCTTCATCTTTCTTGACTTTCAAATACAACACTTCCGATTCTTTTTTACTTGTTCTGTATGTCTGTGCATGTGGTCAGCAGCAAACCTAACCCTCAGAAAAATGGACCTGAGGATCCTTAGATTTCTATTGTTCCTGTCTGTCTATATTATGGCTGTAATCTTGAGAAGCCAGATTAAAGTCCATTACACTTCCATATAAAGATGCATCTATGTGTGATCAATCTTGACTGTCAACTTGATTGGCTGAAGAAGGGGTGAACCTGTGGGTCTCGACCCCTTGGGAAGGGGGTGGTCAAAGAGCCCTTTCACAGGGGTCCTCTAAGATAGTCTGCATATCAGCTATCTGCATTACAAGTCATAAAAGTAGCAAAATAACAGTCATAAGGTAGCAATGAAAATAATTTTATGGTTGGGGTCACCACACCATGAGGAACTGTATTAAGGGGTCGAATCATTAGGCAGATTGAGAACCACTCTAGTGAGAACCACTAGAGGATTTGAAAGGCGCTTCTTAGATAATGGCCGTGGATGGGTTTCAGGGACAGATCATGAGGGCTCTGATCTCATGGACGGTTTGGTTTGTTAACAGGTCTAAAATTTCAGTAGACTAATGGTAACTGATAGAATTATGGTAAGTAGGATCTACTTAGATAAGGGACACCCAGGGCATGCCCTTAGGGTCCATTGCTTGTCATGACCGCTCCCTGCTACCATTTCACTATCTCTTCTGTCTGCCATGACATGAGGAGCTGCAACCCACCAATCACAACCTGTCCCTGGAGATTGGTACCTTGGGCTCCATAGGCAGAATAATCCTTGCAGCCTGAAGTTGATTGTATCCGGTGTTTTCCCGCAGCAGTGAAATGTCTGATGATGCACAATAGCACTTAAAGCAATGAAAGGGGCGGTTACAGAACTCCCTCCCTCTTTCCCTCCTTCCATCCTTTCTCTTTATCTGCCCTTTAGAAAATGAAGACATTTTCTAATACCTTCAAATATTTTTTGTGTAGGAACTGCCAAAGACAGTTATTATTATTATTATTTTTGAAAACAACAAGAAATTATGCCTGAATCCCGATAATCAAAGGGTTCAAAGGCCTGGGACTATCAGACTGCCATACTCTACGATCTTCACCCTCTTCCCTCCTCTGTAGGACCAAGACCATTTCACTCCTCATCAGGGCTTTCCTTGAAAGTTAAAAACAATAAAAGGCAAAAGATACACACAAATCCAAAACCGAAGGATGGAAAGTGGCTGACTTAGCTGATTATTTTATGGCCTTGGGAAATAGTCATCTAGGGAATAAAAAATAAACATTAAGCCAAGTGATGCTCAATAGCTGATCCGTCTCTGGGTTTCATCTTTCCCAATTCCTTATCAGACAAGGCAATTTAATGCATATTAGGCTGAAACTTCAAAGATCCTCTTCAGCAAAAGATGGCTTTGGGGTTACTCTTTGAAACAAAGGTCTTCTAAACACAACAAGAGCAATGCACGTGTGGACTCACAGAGACTGAGGCAGCATGCACAGAGCCTGGGTACATGGGCCTGCACCAGAAGGGACCTAGCGCTGAAGGGAAAAGTAGACACAAGCCCACATCTCTAGTCCGGAAGATATCTCCAATGATAACCTCTTGCAAATGAAACTTTGGTTTTGTTTCCAAGGGCATCTCACCCCGGCAGCAAACTTCTCTTAAGGGCAGCCTCCTGCCCTGCAGTAGATGGCCAACGAAATCAGACTCGGTGGCACCTTCGGAGGGTTCTTGTCTTATAGTGTCATGTCAGAGCTTTTTACTCCTTACTTTAAAAAAATTATCTTTCATTATTTTTATATATTGTTTCTTTTTTCTCTATGGAGCCTTTGCATATATAGTATGGCTTCTGGTTCTGTATTTTTTATGAGATTCTTGAGTGTGTGAATGAGTGGGTCCCTGCATCTCTATCTTGGGCCTTTTCTTGGGCTCTTCTCCCCCCCCCCTTTTTTTGGTTTGTTTGTTTTATCTGATCCTGATATGTTTGATTTTTTGTTTTAGCTGATTATTACATCTTATTATTATTCTTTAGAAGCCTGTTAATTTTCAAGAGACAGAAAGGGGGTGGATCTTGGTAGGAGGACATGGGGAGGAACTAGGAAAGGTAGAGGGAGGGGAAACCATAATCAGGATACCTTATATGAAAAAAATCTATTTTCAACAAAAGAAAAACCACAAGCTTTTTTTGTAAAGCACTTTATGGTTTTCTATTATTATTCACCAGACACACTAAAGAGCAGTCTCTAACAGTAAACTTCTGTGAGCTGAAAGGAGATATGAGATGGGGAAGAGACAGCATGAACTGTCTTCAGCTTAGCTTCTCTTAGGCTTTTTTTCCAAACATTTTTATTAATTCTTTGAGAATTTCACACAATGCATTCTAAACACATTTTCCTCATCTCTTCCCCTTAACTCCTCCAAGATCTGAATCCACCTTTCCATTCCCACCAAATTTTTTTCTCTTCTTTTCTCTCTCTCTCTCTCTCTCTCTTTCTTTCTTTCTTTCTTTCCTTAACAACCCATCTGATCTAACTCATGTTGACCATATGCTCGTGAGTTGGAGGCTAGACACTGGAGCATGGTCAGCCTCCCAGGAGCCATGCTGGCCCAGGTCTGCTTCTGCCCTCAAAGTGTCCAGGCACCATTGTACACTCATGGACTGGAAAGAACAAAGCTTAGCCAGGCTGGTGGTTTACAAAGGATCTCAGTAGGTGCTGAGTGCAGGAGAAACAGTCTTCTCTGGGATGGTCTCCAATGAAACAGCTCTCTTTATTGGGAGTGAATAAGGGATATAGAAACCTTGAGTAGTGGGTAGGGATTTTCAGGGTGAGTGTACATTGTTGGCTGGGGCCAAAGTGCCCTGAGTGCTTCATTTACTTGAAGAGGTCGTCCAGGTGATGGCTGGACATGTCCTTATAAAGAGTTAGGACGTTTAACCTGAAACCTGGCTACCAGGCTATTTGACTACCTCGGGGCGGTAAAGGTTGGGGTCGTATAGGCTATGTGCACCTGGACATGCAGGCCCAGAGCAAGGAGGGAACAGTCCTCCTCCTGTCCATCTCAGGATGAGATTTTCAGGTTTGGGACAGTCTCCGCCTCACTCTTGCTTCAGACTGACTCCTTCAGCAGCACGACTTCCTGGCTCCACAGAACCACATTCTTAAAGAAAACCGACTCTCCCCAGAAGCCATCCACCATCCATCCACAGAACCTCAGTTAGGAGATGGGGCTCCTGAACCCTCCTCTCTCCATGCTAAAGTATTGACTGCCTTGACCTTCTGCAGGTGTAGGCAACCACACAACCACAGCTTTTGTGAATTCATGAGCACAGCAGTCCTGTCATGTCCACTAGACATGGTTTTGTTCCTGTCTCTTGTGCCCTTTCTGCCCCCTCTTCCACAGTGGGTCCTTGAGCCTTGAAAATGGGTTGTGTGATACAGCTGTTCTGTTTGTGGCTCAGTACTCCGCTGACACTCCCTGCACTTTGACCAGTTGTGAGTTTCTGCATTAACCACCATCTATAGCACAGGGAAACTTCTCCCACAAGATCTGATGCCATTCCCTGAAGCAACTAAGAAAAGTGAACGGAGGGAGCCACCAGACCACGTTGCCTTCCTAATTTCATGGATCTAGTGGTCAGTCAGACTTGGGTTTAACTCTCTTTTCAGTCACAGCACCAGCTGAAATGGCTTTGACTGCAAGTAATAGACTATTCAACTCTTTGTTAATTATTAATGGCCCTGTGAACACAAGTACTTTCATCCTTTTCTTCCTTCATCCAAAGCATGCTGGCTTTCACATTCAAGCTGGTCCCACACTGAAGCAACATGGCAGCCAGAGCACGCAGCATTTTGTTCTGACTCTCCCTTGTCCAGCAGAAAAAGAAAAAAATGAGGCCTTTCTATTTGTCTATCTCTTTTTTATTCAGGACAGGAATTATACTGGCGATGATCCCCAACAGACTGTTAAGCCCAGTGTATTTTTCCTGGGACTGGAGAATCATATTACCAGTTTGGATTTTGATGTATCCTAATCCACTTCCACATAGGGGCTACCTTTTGTGGGGAATCTGCCGGCTAGATAAAGCTGGAGATATTTTCAGCAAGGAACTGTGGAAGCATGGTTATCAGACAGGTTGTCTGGTAGCCTGGTGATAACAAGACTCAGCTTCCTCATCTGAAAACTAAGGAAGGAAAGTCGATGTCACACAAGTGGTGTCATGCCCAACACAAGGCAAAATCAGCAAGATACTCAGAAAATAACTTTGTAAATAATCTTCACTGTCATTTTAAACCCTTGGAATGCTAAATAAAGGCTTAATTTTTTACGTAGGTAATCTGCCCTTCTTATAAAGTAAGGGTCATCACTTGTAAGGTAAGGGGTCTAATGTCATCAAAACTCCAAGGAATCTACTTCTTCATCTTGTCAAGCACACGAATTCAAACATTGCTTTCTGGGATACCAATGTAGTTACCAAAGAATTTAGTCCAGGTGTTTGTCTAAAGAAACAAAACATATTCCTAGGAAGATAGCCCAACGGGAAAGTACTTGCCCAGCATACACAAATCTCTATGATTAATCTCAGGTACCTACCTACCTACACACACACACACACACACATGCACACACACACACACACACACACACACAGAGAGAGAGAGAGAGAGAGAGAGAGAGAGAGAGGAACAGGGGGAGGCACAAAACGAAAGAGATGCTACAATATCCTAAAAAAAGAATAATCCTAACAGTGAATGGGTATTTTTACATGATCAGTGAATACTACTTCTATGGACAATTGTTAAACAAATATGTTCCTAAAAATGGAGAATCTTGTTTAATATTTCTTACGTTTAACTCTACAGAGATAAGCCGTGGTTTGTTCTTCTCTACTTCATTATCTCATTTGGTAGGTTGTGAAAGTACAAATTGATGGTGGAGGACGTTTTGCTCACATTGCATTCTATGACATTCAGTATTGCTCAGTGTTGTGTCTAAATAATCCTATCCATATATAATAAAATACATCTCTTACTTAAGTCTAAGAGACTGAGGAGGTTTGAATTGGATTTTACATAAGTGAACACTGATTAGTCCTTAGGGGATACTGTCTCCAGTGGTTGTCTGTCAACAGTGTAGATAGGAATGCCTGAATCCAGGCTCACTTCCACTTACAGAGAACAGCTTATGGACACCTCTGACTCTGGGATTTCCTCATATGTATTAATGATGTAGCCTACAAATCATAAGTCCTAGGAAGGAACAAAATGCCAACAGGAGCACAATGTGCTAACACGTCACACACAGTCAGTTCTAGAATAGATATCCCTCCCTATCGCATTGCCAAGCCATCTGCGATTCACAAATGTGACAAGAAAGACCAGGTGACATTGCATCAGTAGTTTCTATTTCCTAGATAAAATGATGGCATCTGTGGCTATTTGAGGAACAGGAGGAGATGCAACCTAGGAGTTTGATGTTGTCGAGGAACTCCAAGTAAATTCCTTTGACTGTGACTAATGTAGAGATGTCACCTCATAGCTCAGGTACAGTCAACCTCAGCTGAAGGAAGTTCTACCAACACATTTATTATGGCAAGACTACTTTTAATTCCAATCAATACAATAATTCCATCTATGCATCCATTTGTGTGACATAAATAAATAAATATGCATATGCTATGCAAATATCCACTGGTAATATTTTAGAGACCTATTTGATTATTTCATGGGCATTTTAAGTAATAATCTACCCCCTGAACACTGGGTGGAACCTAATGACATAGAAGTCAGACATGCTTCTCATTTTCATAGACTTTAAACCTTGGTGGGAATAAAATCTGAAGAAAATGGTGTATTACTAAGGAATTATAATGAAGGTAAAGACTTCCTGGATCAGACATTACCTTCATGTTTATAAATAGGTTTTCATGTGTTCTCATTTGGTTGGTAAAATGAAACGCCAACTTCTGAAAAGATGTGTGATGGCCCTGTGTGTGTTTTTTCTTTATGATGCAGACAATTTTTATACACAGACAAGATGGCTAAGACATATGGACTGCCAGATTGAACACATCACTGTAGACCCTCACATACAGATGGCCACAGAAGTTAACAAGGTTTTTCTATATCTTCCACAACCCAGAACAGCCACTATCACTCTCTCTGTATTTCTGCTATCTGATGATCTCACCTGCTACTTGAGAATATGAAAGCACTGGAAGGTTCCATAGGCACCAGAGCATGTGTGGATCTGCTAAAACCAATAGATGAACACAGCCAGGATGTGAATAATGCTTCCAATACTCAATGAGAGTCCATGTCCTCAAGCCGTAGTTTGAATATTATTGTACGTTTCACAATAATTTGCCTTTCCCTAGTCATTGGCACTATGAGATATTTGAAACACCTCTTTCTATCATGGAGAGTGAACTTAGCATTTTTCTTGATTTAACAAATTGCTCTGAGAGTGTTGGAGGTAGACTTTCTCCCCAATTACTGTCTACTTTGGAGCTTGAGCTCCATTCCACAGTCTCATTCCGAATTCATGTCCAGTCTGCTTGCACTGCAGGGAAGTGTGACCCTGGATTCCTGGAGCAAAGGATAAAAACAGCCAGCTGCAGCGACCAAAAGAAATCAATGCTCTTTTCTTAGACCATTGGACAGTTGATCCAGGGGAGCCAGTCCTACCGTACTTGGATGAAGCTGTTTAGTCAGCATCCCTCTGGACTTTCTGACAAATGCAGTTCACAGTTAACTCAGCTGTAGCCAGTACAAGGTCTTTTAAGCTCTGTGATTTTGTTTTAATTGAGAGATTCCATTGGATACCGGAACAGCATTGGATGGAAAGAAAAAGATGAAATGTATTGCTACCCAAAGGAGAAATCTTAAGTCAATTTGTGACAGTCGGGGTACTCCAATATCTCCACTGTGCTCAGTTTAGAATGTTTTCACTTCTAGTTCTCCTTATAAGTGTAAAACTTGAAGTTCTTGGCCTCAGACAGAATCTCTTTGGCTGGGCTTCCTTTGTGACCTGTGTCAGGTACAAGGGATCTAATTGGATCTAGACAGGGTGACCAAAATACACCTAAAACCAGCCCTTAGTTTTCCATAGGACTTGTGGGACTTCTGGTACATGAACACCAGAGAAACTTAAATACAACCACAAACCTCAGCTTCATCTTCTACTTGATGTTGAAGCTCAGATATCCCAGCCCTGACTGCATCAGGGGGTTTGGTTTTGTTCATTTTTAAGGTCTATCTTTGTCTCAAGTAGACTTGAATGAAGGAAAGAGGTAAGGGGCCATCATGACAAAAGCATGAGACCTGGGAGGACTTAAGGGAGGGGAACCGTGATCAAAATATATTGTAGGAAAAAAAATACTCTTAATTAAAAAAATCCTTTTAAATATTCCAAAAGATATTTTAGGGATAACACTAAAGAAACCTCCAACACAAATAAACAAAATGGCTGGGACCCTGATGGCCTGTAAACTGGAATCCTGGATTCCAGATAGGCCAGGATACAGGCTGTGATGGCTGGATGTGCTTGACTTTACAAATAAAAGTGTTCAATCCTGTTTTTTCCCGCGCGCGAGCACGCGCGCGCACACACACACACACACACAACCAAAACATAAAGTCTGAGGGTAAAGTAAGGGAGAAGGGATTCAGAAAGCTGGGAAGAAATCTCTATAACCGTAAGCCTATCTCCTGGGTGACAGATTGGGACTGAAGCTGCTGTGTTGAGGAAATAGTTCACCAAGGTAACAGAGACAAAAATATGGCTGTAGACTCTTCCCTCTCAAGTTTTACAAAGCCTGAATGAAGCCCTTCCCCAGTAGGAAACTGGGGTGAGGCACAGTTATGTCTCTGACTCCCCAGTGGTGCCTCAGACACCATGAAGGGTCAGCTTAACTGCTGATAAAAAAAAAGTACCATCTGGAGAGCTCACAGAAGCCAGCCATTCTTGCTGAGCCCTTCTTGGATTTTTGTTTTTTCTATCTAAATTGGTTTTTCCTTCACTTTTTTTCTTAAAGGCACAGCTCTAAATAAATGTTAAAACATGGTTTAACATGTGCACACACATACACACGAGAGGTGGGGGAGAGAAGAAAAGGAAACAAAAGAAAAGAAGAAGGTTCCTTTCACAAATGCATCAGTGCCCAGGTTTGGATTCTAGTTTCATGTTTCTGTTTTGTTTTGTGTTGCAGGCAACACTGATGCTCTTGTCGAATGAGAGGAAAATTCACAGACATCCCTGAAACACACGTACTGTTTTCTCTTTCTTCTGCTGCCTTATACTCCACACCCCAAAGTCAGCATTGACTCATCTGCCATTCATCCTTAGCATGGGTACAGCACTTTTTGTGATGCACATCACTGATTTATGTTGAGGACAAAAAATAAGACGTGACATCAAATCCAGCAGTCACTGTATCATTCATAGAGAAATTAGCAATCCCCAGGACCACGTTAGAGTCAAGGAAACATGTGACTGTCTGTCTCTTCATAGATTGGATTACTTATTTTTATGAGAATCACATAAGGCTGTATTAGGGTTGTTGTTGCTTTGAGACAAGGTCTCACTATATTGTCCTGGCTTAACTGGAACTCTGTCTGTAGACCCCACTGACCTCAAACTCACAGTGATCCTCCTGCCTTTGCCTCCCCAGTGTTGGGATTAAAGGTGTGTGTCAACATGAATTTTGTGTTTATGATTCTAATGTTTATCGAATCCCATTGTGTTATCAAGAGACACACAATGACATTACACTTGCAAGTGTTTAAGCATCTTGCAAGTGGTGCACATGCCAGCCTGTATCTGCTCTTCAGAGTGAAGTATGTGTCTCTCTTCCTTCTTAGTGTTTAACGATTTTACATTGCTGAAGACATTTGTACTAGAGAAGTTGGCAAATGTTAACAGATTTTCTACAACACCAGTGCTTATTTCCAAAATGTTGCTGTTATACTAAATCTTGATTGTCAACTAGAATTGTCAGTCTAGAATTGCAATGGAAACATGTCTGGCCTTGTTGTTGAGAGGATTTACAGAGAGATCTAAGAGAAGAGGGAAGACTAACATTGAACATGAGTGGTACTGGCAGAGATCTGGGGCCTCAACTGAATACCAGCATTTATCTCTTTCTGTTTCCTCACTGGGACACAATGTGGCCAGCTGCCTTGCCCTCCTGTGACTATACCTTCTCTGCCATGATGGCAATTCTACATTCTATATTATACTAGAATATATCTAAAATATTTACTGGAGTGTATATTTCAGAACTCTAAGCCCTTCCCTCTTCACATTGCGTCTCGTCAGGCATGTGTTTTTCAATAATCAGAAAAGTAACTAATACAACCATGATGAATAACTTTGACTAGGCATCCCAGTTTCCTCCCTTTCAGCACCTGGTGGGATCCCACCATAAGGAAGATAATGATAAGTACTTTGGTCATGACGGAATAGCACTGAAGTGAGGGTGAAGTTTCTGCATAGATAGCTCTTGACAGATAGAATGTCAGCTGCCTTAACTCAGCCGGAAAATGATGCTGCAAAGGCGTTATTGTTTGTATTCATTTTGCAGATAAAACTAAAGTTTTTATACCTTACATCTTTTTCACGTAGCTGACAGGTTTGGAGTCTGCCCAATTACCTTCAGGAAATTAAACAAAAAAATTGTAAGCCAAATATTAGCCAAATAAATCTAATACATATAAGTAATATATCAATGTATATGATAATCCACAATCCATTATGACTATGCTTACTCTGGTAATTAAAGTGAGTTTAATATCTGCCAGGGGCTAACCCTCTGACAGTCTGTCAAGGAAGGAAAATAGCATGTAAAAAAGCTGCAAAAGTCATGACAGTTTGAGGCATGGCTGTGGCTCAGGTGGTAGAGTGCCTACCTAGCATGCATGAAGCCCTGTGTTCAATCCTCAGCTACAACACAAAAAGGCAGATGTGGTTGTAATCCTAACACTTGGGGAACAGAGGCAAAAGGATTAGAAAGCCAAGGTCATTTTTACTACATAGTGGATTTAAGCCTAACTTTACGTACATGAGGCATTGTTTTGTTTGTTTAAAGTACAGACACCCATCCTTTAAAGGTTCCCCATACCTCTCATCCTTACCTGGAGCAACCATGCTTCTAACACATGAGCCTTTGTAAGGGGTACCATGTCCGTACAACAGACATGAGGGAGTTGGGGAAGGTTCTCTGTTCCCACATCACTCCTTGTCCATAGTTATCCATTGCTGTGCTACCAATTGTGGCCATCCTTCCTGGGCATCTGGGAATATCTGTTCCACATATTCTCTTCTAGTCTCTTTTTCCATTCCTTAACCGAGTGGGGTCAACTGTTGCCTGTCCGAAGACACCCAGGAAATCCAGCATCAAATAAAGTTAGTCGGATTTAGTGACATGAGGCAAAAAGCTGTGGACAGGGTCCTGGGGTAGTATCTTTAGGGTCTGGCCTAGCTGACTTGTAGTCAGTCTGTGGGGACAGGGAACTAGCTGGGACAGGAGAGCGTCCAGGATTCACCTTTCGCTGGGTGAGCCCAGTTGATGAGTGGCCTAAAGCAATTCTTGACAAGCAAGCCATTAGTCTTCATAAATAACCTATTGCGTTTGTTCAGGATCATGTCTTCCAAATGCAAGTGTTCCTAGAGTTATCAAATGCCTTCTATTTGTTCCGAAAGGGAGAAAAGCACAATTTTCACCCTCACTATCATTTATCACAGTGGAAAAGCCTAGTATTTTAGTTTGTTGCTGAGGGGGCTTTCTTCATGAATTTTCATGGGCTCCCAAACAAAGGAGTTGTACTGTTCTCACAGGGAACTTTTGAACTTGCCTCTCCACTTCCTACAGACAACATACTAGAAACTTTTATGCCAAGACCTTGAAGAAGGACAATGACAGCACAGAATATCAGATGTAGGAGTTTCTATCTCTCACAAGCCACTGGCATCGTGGATTTAGATCTATTCTGCTTGTTTTCTAGGCGCATCTCCTGGATGGAAGAACACCCAGCACACTCACCTTTGCTAAGCAATCTTGGGGCTCTTGAATGAGCCTAATAGTCTTTCCTTGTGGGCTTATGGGGTAGGGTTATCCAAACAGGAATCCTTGTAGCCAGCTCTTGGTGTTCTTCCAAGGCATAAACTAATGAACTACTTTCTGTGTATTTCTTACTAAGAACATGTGGCAGTCTTCTTCTGAATTTTGATCATAGGATCATTCCCGGAAGTGGGACTACAGGGTAATAGGAAATGAACATTTTCTTGGCTCTTGATTTATATTGACAGATAGCTCCCTGTGGAAGGCTGTCAATATTTGCACTGCCAGGATTAATGCAGAAATATACCAAAACATGCCTAGCTTCGTATTTCACGTATGCACTGGTGTGTGTAGGTATATACACATATATAATTATGAATATTTTAATTATAAGATTAGTTCACCTATTTATATTTCCACTATTATAATTGTGGTGGCTTGAAATCAAAGCACACAGTCTTTGTGAGAATAACGCGAATAAATATATCAGCATAAAGAAATTGAAGTACTAAAAGCTTCTACTAAAATATCAGTTATTAGTTTTATAGATCTGTTAATATTTTGATACATTTCAGTAGGTTTCTGTTTTCCTCCCATAGGCTTATTCTTTTATCCATAAATT